>JASSKH010000007.1:3153929-3843929 GCA_031763025.1 Macrocystis pyrifera
GACTAGCAAGGAGACCCTGGCTGTGCTACTCGTACCATAAACTGCTGCCGCTACCTGGAGGATGCTTTGTGCGTTGGTTTGCCTGTTATTTTCGCTTGGTTCTTAGTCTTTCTCTGTTGACGACGACTATTTAATAGTGGTGTTTTTCTTCTTTTTCCGTTTTTGTTCCAGCTCGTTCTTTTCAAGTGTCTGCCAGATCCCCTGAGCGGGGGGCACGATGGTTTTGTTTTTTATGTTTAGTTCTTGTGTTTCTTTTCCTGCTTCGAATTGTCTTCCTTGCTTTTTTTTTTTAATTGTTTTTTTTTTTTTCTTTGTTTCGTTTCGTTCTCTAGGTCATGGAGTGTGTATGTCGTGCCTGTCGTATGCAGTAGGATGACATGGTATTGCATTGCATACGTGGCAACGTATTATCTCTGAGGCGCAGCTTTGTGACCCATAAATTGTATCTCTCTAGGATTGAAGAATCGGCACGGACACTGGTTGTGCTGGATGTGTGTATGTTCTTCACATTAAACGTTCTTCTACTCGTCGACATCCAGCAAGCCCAGTATCCGTGCTGATTCTTCACCCGAGGAAGATACGAGCTCTGTTGTTGTTGTGGTCACAGACTACGACACAGACACACCGTAATGCATTAATAGCCTACGCAATACCATGCCTTCGCACTATTAAATAGGTGCGGCCGACACAACATACATACATACGCCAGCAACCAAAATACACCATAAAGAAAGAGAAGCAACGAAGAAACCAAACCGAAAAAGAAAAGGAGAAGAATCCCAAATAAATAAATAAAATGGGAAGCCCAAGCTCAGACACATATCCCGAGCATGAGCCAAAATGTACGTGCAAGGGGGAAGGAAGGCAAAAGGAAAAAGGGAAATATGCATCCCGGGGAACACTTAACTAAGTAAGTAAAAAGAGAAAGAATGAGTGGGCCAAAAAATATAAAAACAAAAATAAACACGCTCGTCACCCACCCACTATCTGGTACCAGTACTTCTTTCATAAGGATAAGAAGGGGAAAATATAGGAAAAAGTCAAGTCATGGAAAAAATCAAAGCACCAATCCAATACATACCGAACGGCCGCAGCAGTTGGCGGTACGAGTAGCAAAGAAAAGTCCAACCTATTACAATAGTCGGCCTGGTACCTTGCTACCCTGTCTGCGGTCTCTTTGCTACTCTCTTCTACATACCGCGTTTTCCCTTCTACTCCTCCCGTTCCCCCCCCTGCCCCCATACACTTGTGTATATACGGTGTTTCTTCTACGACGGGTAGAAAGAACGCTTAAATGTGAAGAAAACAACAGCAGAGCTCTACATTTAGAACACCAGGTACTACTTTAACAATCAGAACCATCAACATATGTAGGGAGATACATGCGTCGTACCTGCTGGTATATACCTGTTTTTTTGTCTGTCAAGGGTTCTGAATGCTACCCCCCCCCCCGTGATACCTAGCCGACAAACTCTGTGCACACACACGACATGAATTTTGAACGTGGAAGTGATGAACTTTGAACGTGGAAGCGAGTGCGGTGAGATTGAGCCTTAGTCTCACCAATCCGCCCGAGGATTAAAAATAAATAAATGAATAAAACATCGTGAGATAGACGGAAGAGCAAAGACAACAAACAGCAGTATCGTGGATAAAGCACAGGAGAAAGTAGACACAAAAGGCAGATGAAGCACAGGAGAAAGTGTGTGTGTGTTCTTCACATTAAACCGTTCTTCCACTCGTCGACATCCAGCAAGCCCAGTGTCCGTGCTGATTCTTCACCCTAGAAAGATACGAGCTCTGTGGTCACAGACTACGACACAGAGAACACACACCGTAATGCATTAACAGCCTACGCAATACCATGCCTTCGCACTACGAGTAGGTGCGGCCGACACAACATACATACATGCGCCAGCAACCAAAATACACCATAAAGAAAGAGAAGCCACAAAGAAACCAAACCGAAAAAGAAAAAGAAAATGAGAAGAATCCCAAATAAATAAATAAAATGGGAAGCCAAAGCTCACACACATACTTACCCCGAGCATCAGCTAAAAGGGACGTGCCAGGGGGAAGAAACGAGAAGGAAAAAGGGAACTACAATATGCATCCCGGTGAACACTTAACTAAGTAAAATGAGAAATAATGAAAGGGCCAAAATACGCTCGTCACCCACCCACTATGTAGAAGGCAGAGAAAGAACAGGAGAAAGTAGGCATAAAAGGCAGATACGTAGATAGACCTTGTGTATAGGTTTCCTTCGTTTCCGGAGATTTCTTCCTTTAGGAATGTTTTGAGTGATAACGTTCAAGCTCATGCTGCACATCGTCGGATGGCAAGCGTCGTAACAATAATAAATAAATCAGAAATACGTAAATAAAAAATACCGTACGAGCCGTCTACTCAATAGTCGGCGGCTGGCGCTACAATACAAGTAGCACGTTAATTTTCTTTGGCTCCTCTCACTCGAGGAGAAACGTCGGCTCTACCCTCTCAGGAGCGCAGTCCCGATCGGGGGACAGACCACTCAAATTTCAAGTAGTTCGTCTCCAACACGGGACTGCGGTCCTCAAAGGCTCAACCCGATCGAACCCGCCGTGAGCTTTACAAATAGGTGCCAATGAAAAAGGTTGTGCAACAAGACTAGGATACGAAAACAGCAGTATCGGGCGGTTCCTGGGTGCCCTTAGAAACCAGTCTAATTGCAAGCGGTTTTTCCCCCCAAAACGGGACCGCAGTATCACGGAGGGCCGTAGTAAATAGCACCTACGGTACACACAAAAACCTATATATTTACCTATCTTTTACTAGAAATATTTGGCTCCATTTACTATGGTCCCCGTAATAGTACTAAAAGGGGTAGAAAACACTCAAAACTCCAAGTGGTTTGTCCCCCAAGTAGGTCACCCTTTTAGTGCTGCAGTCCTGTTTTCGGGACAAACATATTGGAAATAGACTGCTTTGTCCCTAAACCGGGACTGCAGTCCTAAACAGCAGTACTGCAAGGTTCAAGGAGATCCAGCAGCGTCAGATATTTCGGCCGAAAAACGCTCTACCTCTGGCGCAGCACGCGTCCTGCGAGTTGCTTACAGTGAGCCAGCCAACTCTCAGGCCTATACCTGGTACATGGTATGAAATACTGGTGCGTATACATAAGAGTATGTATCTATGAAGTCCTGTTTCTAGGGGGGGGAGGGGGGGGAGGGGCTGGGCACAAAGAAAGTGCCGCGCGCAAGTCGAGAAACTAAAACTGTCCGCACAACAGTAATACGTATTGTAATAATATTACGGGGGTCCATAGTTAACAGGACCTATGGTGTACATAAAAACCTATATATTTGCGTATTTTTACTAACAAAATTTGGTCGCGTTAACTATGGACCCCCGTAATAGTAGTAGTACTACAGTAGTGGGAGAGATCAAGGTTTGCTATCCTATTGAACGACCGCCTCCTGCACTAAAACTATTAACAGTATATCGAGGCCCAAAAAGAGGCCCTCTGGCGCGCCCAAAAAGACAAAAAGACCATACTCTGGTTGGGAATGTAAGCCTTGTTTGATTCCAACATTAAAGCCCACAAAGTCTTGAATTTCCGGCCTGATCACGTAGTAGAAGTCTTAGGAGTGACCGACCGCGTACAGTAAGCGAAAGGGTGCTGGTCGTTACCAACATGCACAAGCGCGGCGGTGTGTGTCTTCTGCATACATACCTGGTACACTTTTACCGGTTCTTTCTATCCGTCGACATCCAGCACAACCAGTGTCCGCGCCGATTCTTCGATCCTAGACACAAGCTGTGTGGTCACAGAACTACGACACAGCAGAGATACTACAGTATATTATTATGCAGTATGGAGAGTGGACTATTAATAATAGTGCAGTGCAGTGCAAGTGTTTACGCCATCGTCGTACTGGATACGACAGACACGGCATTAACGTTCTATACAAGAGAAAAAAATCGAAACAAGTAAAGTAAAAATAACAAAAAAAAAAAAAAAAAAAAAATGGGTCGTGCCTCCTGAAGGAGATGTGGCAGACATCAACAAAAAAGCAAGCAAAAAGATACAGAACCACCACATACAAAGGGAGTACGACTACGAACCCAAGGAAAGAGCAGGCAAAGCGGAAGCACAACTAAATAAACAGTAAAGACAAAGAGCACCCCCCAGGCAACCGCTTCAGTTTGTGGTAGGAGTGGCATAGACAGCTTATACCCACTATTATTAATAGAAGTCGGTTTGGTACCTTGCTACCCTGTCTGCCCCCTCCTTCCTGCTTTCGTCAACCGTGCCCCAACCCCCGGAGAGGATGCGCCAGGCAGTACAAAAATATAAATAAAACAGGCTCGTCATCCACCCACGAAACAAGACTACCTTTTACGAAAACACGAAGGAAGAAAAAAACGGGAAAAATGGATCAAAATAGAAAAAAAAAAAGAAGGTTTGAGCCAAAATCAGGTATACCTAGCCACTCTTGGGCCAAAATCAGTTACATGCTAGAAACAAGTACAAAACACACCCCTGGAGCCTTGCTATTGGCCAGGCTGACATCGTAACTGATTTCGGCTCGAAAAGCCAAGGTATACCTGATTTTTTCTACTGTCTAGCTTTCAATTGATTTTGGCCGACTTTGAACCAATCAGAAAGGCCATACGTAGTACACTGTGTTTTCTTTCCGTATGCGTCTGCCCTCCCTCGGTTGAAATTCTTCTGTGTTGACGTATAAACTCTGTACTCGTACGTCGTACCAGGTACATGGTATGTAAAAGTACGTTTATACATGCATACATGCGTATGCTGGTTTCGCTTTTTCTCCTTTGGGGTGTGCGATGTGATACAGTTAGTTGTGTGTACTCTGTTGTTTTCTATGTTCACAGCAGTCTTTACAGCACCATGGCCACACGGCATTTCGTCTGCACCACCCCGCATCGAGGTGGTCTCAGGTTTGGTACCGCAAGATAATTTCGTGCCGAGCAGGCGGTTCCGCGAGGACGGTGTGGAAGCTTCAAAGCTGTCAACGGGGGGGGGGGGAGGCGCCAGAGTAAATACTCTTGGCGCTCCCGCCGGGGCGAAACGAACGAAGCATGTTAATAGTGACTCTCCGCAGGTCCAAGTGGAGCCCGTGGTACCTACACCCTGAAAAAAACAAACTCCGCAGGTCCAAGTGGAGCCCGTGGTACCTACACCCTGAAAAAAACAAAACGATTCAGATTTTGGAAGCCATGTGGCACGCTTAGTGCTTTAGGCGCATTCTTCTTTACCGGATTGTCATGGACATCACACCGCTCGTGGCGCGCGTTTTTTACTTGGTTTTAGTATGTACCTGATTTTGGCTCAAACGGATCAGGTATACCTGACTTTGGCATTTGCCAAAAAAAAATGAAAGCAAATCGAAAAAAACATCCACAAATCAAAAGAACCAACGAGAAAAACACCCAAGAAAAACAGGTCACATGAATAAGAACGAAAGGGAAAAAAAAAAAAAAAGGAAAACCAAAACGGAACAGCGTCGCATTCGAAGCAGCCGCAGAGGTTTGCGGTACGAGTGGCCAAGACTTTCCCCACTTGTCGGCCTAGTACCTTGCTATATACCCTGGCGTCTGTCTCCTTCCTGCTTTCGTCAACCGCGGTTTCCTTAGGACTGTTGCCCCCCCCCCCGCCACAACGGATGCATGGCGGTGTCGGCTCAGCTAAGCCTGATCCTTTTGCCGCCTGACCATGAACCGTTCGGCTGCTTTGAGGACCCCCCGGTACCGCTTGCCCGCCTTCCTTGCTGCGACGGTCTACACCGCGGTCGCTACTCCAAATACGAACAGGGTATGTACCGTCCACCCCTCCGTGGCTCAACTCCTCGAGGTCTTCAACAAGACATCCATGCCACGACTTTGGCAGAGCCCGCCCGGTTTCCGGCCCTCCCCACCGGTCGTCATCGCAAACATCACCCGACTGGGTAATCGCCCCGTGTGTTGCCGCATCACGCCCCCCCCGCAAACAAAAAAATCTCCGTTTACGGATGGTCGTTTCGATGCTTTTGCATCGTGTCCTCTTGAGGGCCTTCGCGTACGAGAGGGTCGTGTAGTCTCCACGCTGTCGGCGCTGGAAGCCAATGACCCGCAGGAGGACCTGGTGGTGCACCGATCGGAGCCTGGCGAAGTGTTTCGCGCTGGACGTCCACGTCACACATACGTACGGCAGTGTCTCAAATCACCTCGGCCTTCAACATGCGGACTGTATATCGTACAGCTAACGGGCCGAACCGTTTGAGGCATGCCCACATGGGACGGGTGCGTCGTTCGATTTCGAGCGAGAGGTCAGCGTCTTCGTGGGGATATAATAACTGGGTCGTCTGTCTATACCTCTGGCCAGCTGCTTCGAGCACGAGCGGTGACGCAGGGGATGGCTGGTTCCGTGTTCATGGAAGCATCGTCTCCGTCTTCTTTTCCGAAACCGTATGACCTGCTGCTTCGAAGACAGTCATGATCATTGCCATCATTTTAGTCCCTCTGCCGATTTCGAGACGATTCCTGCGCCATCGGCGAGCAACATGCCCCAGACTGCCGTCCACACGCATGTTAGTGACCTCTTCTCCGACCACTACATTCTCCTCGAGGTGGACCAGATCCCTTCCCACGCCTTCGTCTTCGCTGAAGCGCACTACTGTTAAAAAGTGTATTGCACCAGCAAAGAACATGTTCACTCGATCGAAAATCGCGAGTATATCAAGCACTCTCTTCTTTCTATCTTTACCTTCTCATATTGTTTGCTATGTCGTCAGCTATACTTTTCACCAGCCTACCGTCGTGGGAGTCTTCCCTTACCCCCCGCCCCTCCCAACCCGACGTGCTCCGTCCCGGCATTGTAGGGATGCGAGGGTCTATGGTCATACACGACCACGGCCATGAATGACGATGAGTACCGCCCCCCCTCCCCCTTCCCCTCCCCCGCGGCTCTCTCCCGCCTTCATTTATAATCCTCTGAGGGGGGACATCAGAGGAGAGAAAATTGATGACAAAAAGTGATGACATTACAGTTAAAACGGCCGCGGCGTGATTGGGAGATGAAGCAAACTCTGTTGTCCGATACGTAACAACGCAACGAGTCTATTAATATTAATAGTCGTATGGCATGGATGTGACATAATCCTATACCCGTATACTGCTACTGCTAGTAGGCGCCGGCGATGTTTGCACACGGTTGTCCCGAGTTACAAATGCGAAAGGAGAACGGATTCAACATGATCCTATTACGTCGGACCATAGTAAATAGGACCAAATACTGCTAGTAAAAATAGGTAAACATACAGCTTTTTGTTGGTGCCGTAGATACTATTTAATACGGTCTCCCGTAATACGAAAAGAACCCCATGTACTGCTGGGCGCTCACGATGCCTCTTTAAACTTATATACAGCTCCCGATGTTGTCTCTTTCATGTACAGGACGTATAGCCTGCATGAGGCCATACATAACCCGTAATACTCGCGGTGAAAGTATCACTACTTGTTTGTTCTGCTATTAATATTTATTTAATAGTATGACACAGCTTGCAATTACTGAATTTCGACGAAATCCTCGATCTCACAGCTGTTTATTTTTTTTGCTTTGCAACGGTTGTGGACAGTAGTCGCGCCATTTTTTTTTTTTTCAAATCACTTCCACTTTCCAGCTCAACTCGTTGGGGGTTTTACCCTCAGCGGTCTTCTTCTGGACAAGCCGTGGTCCCAGGTGCCATCCCTTCTCCCCCCCGGTACGTGCCTTCGTTTTTTTGTCCCGCATAGGGTTCAGCATTCCCACTGCTCGTCGGTTTTCATCGAAGTAGCTCACTCAAGCTTTGGCGCTTTCCGCTAATCAATTCTTAATGCAAGAAAAAATCCTTAAAACGAGTACGCAGTCGGTGGGACTTGAACCCAGGAAATTGATCTTAGTAGGCACGAGGGCCACCTACTGAGCCACCGGGGACGAATTGGCAGACGGCATAGGCAAGAAAAAAAATGCTTATACCTCGTGTATATGAGCTCCTGCTCCACGAGAGTGCTACAAGTGACGTGCCAGTGCACCACCCCACTGCCAGGGGCACTATTTTTTGGCATGAATAAGGCAACGCCTCCCTCACTTCATCATTTAGGGAACGAGAGTGAGAACGCCGAGGGGGTCGTGAGCGCGCCCCGAGCGCCGACATATCGGCCTCTTCGTGTGCAGGATATGTCGATGGTGACAGCATGATTCTCAGGTGGGCTTCATCATACCTACCGTCTGCTGGTTTGTATTCTCCAAGCGTGCACGTGTGACGATTATTCTGCGCACCTTTCACTAAACCTCCCCTCCGCATGCATAGATGGTTGGTGACACCTCTAGGGTAGAGTATCCTTGTGTTGGTCGCACGTGGTGGGTTGGTCGCGAACGAAAGGGGTCTCAAAAGGGTTATAAATCGTGCATACGTACTATTATATTATCATTAATAATAATACCGACTCCCTTGTGCGCACAGGTAGTGTTAGTATAGTGTCCATTCAACTTGTCCCCTGCTCGTCGACACCTACCATCGGATTTTACCAAAATTCGCGCTTTCGCACCTTCGGCTGCGGAACAGGGGACAAGAAATAAAGTAAAAAAAAGCGCCGCGTGGAATATACTACCATCAGCCGAGGTTCGACCGTCAGCGCTGTATCACCAGCCTGCACGGGCGACAAGTCACTCTGCCGTAAGGCTCGTACAGCAGTGTGCAGGACAACTACACCTAACAAGAAACAGGAAAGCTGGCCTCAAGCTGGATTTCCTACTCGAGAATGTGGGCACGTTCTACACAGCAGTAACTTCAGTATCACGGCCCTCGAATTCACGATTTTCCTGTCAACCTCAGCCTGCCTTTCTCATTACTTGTTTTCTTAGTGCTTGTACAGCAGTATATTCTCGTATAGGTGTCTTGTACTACTAATACTGCTGTAGTCAATCCCGTGTTCCACCTGTTTTTAATAGTCACCCTTTTAGGACTGCAGTCCCGTTTGGGGTAATACCTCCTGAAATAATAGGTAGTTTGTCCCCGAAACGACACTGCAGTCCCGAACGAACGAGTGTTTTTTTTTTGTGTGTCAATTCCCACTTACGTTTTCTAGCTCACAACTCGTGCAAGATTTTATCCCACGGTAAGCAATAGGGCTTTGAGTTCGGCCTGTGGCTATATGTTTGTGTTGATTGATCTCTAAAGGTATACGCGCAGCTGGCACGGGAACGCGTGGTTGACTCCAGACAGTAACACGGAACTCCTCATATATTATATCCGAGCTGTCGAGTTGACTCGCCTCACATGCAGTATAGGGTTCCACCTGACGAGTGGCAGTGGTGGGCACACATTATCCCGATATCCCAATACCCTACTGCCGGAATCTCTTTCCAGCGTGGAACTCCCCAATCTACCATGGATCTTATACGTCGTGTATCTGAGTACAATCAACATCCCCCCTACTCAATATACACGACCATACTCATATCCCCCCTGCTCCTGTGCATGAGCAATATTCCCCTCAGCTCTGTACATGAAAATGTACGACATCGCAGGCCATGATATATCTCAATAAAAATATCAACTCGAATCAAACTCTGAAAGTCAAATATCCAATCTGTAACTCAAAAATCAAATTCTTGAATCAACACTCAAAACCTCAAATCAGTATTCAAATGCTCAAATCCCCAGCCTCTCTGTTGCAAACACATAAAACTCTCGAAATCCAATGCCAGGTAAAACGGCATTCTTCTCGGATTCAGTCAGGTAAAACGGCATTTTCCGCGGAATTGGTCTAGTGTGTTGATTGGTCCCTAAAGGTATAGGCGCAACTGGCACGGGAACGCGTGGTTGACTCCAGACAGTAACACGGAACTCCTCATATATTATATCCGAGCTGTCGAATTGACTCGCCTCACATGCAGTATAGGGTTCCACCTGACGACTGGCATTGGTGGGCACACATTCTCCCGATATCCCAATACCCTACTGCCGGAATCCCTTTCCAGCGTGGAATTCCCCAATCTACCATGGATCTTATATGTCGTGTATCTGAGTACAATCAACAGTATGTCACCGATTTACTTTGCTGTAGCTATCGTATAGGTTGGCTATATGCACTTTTTGAGTTCGGGGCGTCGTGCGGTTATTTACCGAGTTTTGCATGCGTGTTCGTATCGATCTGACTTGGCACGTTTGTGGTTCAATGTTTTCATCTTGTTTTCTGTGAATAAACAAAATGGTTGGTGGAACGTCCGTTGGGACTCAGTAGACTATTAATATCTTGACGGAATCCAAGAAGAGACGTGTGTGCGCGGCTCCTGAGCTACATCAGGTCGCACGCCGCAGAGGAAAGCACTTCAGCCGGTGTCGAACCGACTGGTTGTTTAAAAAAAGTACACAACATATGAGAGAAAACGGCGATAAAGGCCAGCGTTGATTATCGGTCCCGTCCAACAGAACATGGTGAGGACGAGGACGAAAAGAGAAGAGGAGTGAAGGGAAGTGAAGTGAGTGATGTGGACGAGTGTGCGTGTGCACATGTGCACGGTCGATCGATCACGAACAAAACACCTCGGATGAACTCAAAACGGTACTTGGGGGTTCTGCCGGGTGTGAAACCGAGATAACTGATGCAACGGAGTTCCACCGCATACTACTGAATCGGCAACTGGACATACCGCAATGCTTCTACTGCCGTCCTGGTAGCACTTTGTACGTGGGCTAGTCGCTACAGGCGACTATGGTACCGATCAGCGACTCGGTACAAACTACTGGTTTACTGCTGGGTAGCATGGTAGCAATCCTTAATACGACTCCTCGATGGAGGTGACATAGTCAAACTTGCTACATTCAACCATCGATTTCGGTTTCCCAATAACTAGGTTCTAATGCATTATTGCTTCATTCTTACTGCAAGTGTCATAACCTACTCCGTTATATATTTTCGAAAGATTCAACTCTTGTTATATGGTCGATGTACTCCTCTGTACTACTTGTCTGCATATTTTGCGTGTGCATCCGTTGCTATGTCGCAACAACACTTCATTACTCCTTTGCGACATCGCAATAACATCGACCGTTCCTGCTTCGCATATGATGGGTGAACAACCCTTGCGCAACAACACGCGTAACCTGGCAACATACGAAGGCATACTACTGCTGTGACAGGTTCGAAGCATGGACGAGCATGCAAACCGCAAAAATATCACGCAGACCTTGGAACCCGCGCGGATTTCACCATACACACACCAGACAGATGCACTCGGCACGTTGTTGCTTCGTACGCTAACTACTACAACGCCGTTACTGTGCATAGATTATTTCTTCTGAAAGGATACCAGTCGCAAATAAGTCATCTACTTTGCTTCCGAAACACATTCCAAACTGCCATGTTGTACTTCCCACAGGGCGGACGAACAGTTGAAGACAGGTTTGTGTCGGAGAGGAACAAGATGGACTCTTGCGAAAAACTCGTAACTGCATCTCAAGAATACATAATATTTTTTAATGATCAGTTCGTTAACCGAGAACATCGAAATTTCTACGCAGCAGCCTACCACGTTTCCGCCGCCCCCTCGTACGAAGATGACGTGTGGTGCTACTACAAAACAAATATTGCACAAACAGACCAACAGCCGAACCACGTTTCTGCTGTCCTCCCGTACAAAGAAGACGTGTGGTGCTACGTACTACGAGACAAAAACTACAGTAATCTTGCCGTTAAGTGGATGCGACCCCGTGATGAAGAAGTTCCTCCCAGCGACTCAGATGATGTCCAGCGACCCTAGAAGCCATGCTCCAGTAGCCCAAAACGAGAAGATGTCCTGGGGCCCCAGAAGCGATGAACCAGCAGCCCTCAACGATCGACGATGATGCAGCGATTCCAGAAGACGTTTTCCCCCGGCAATAATACCAACAGATAGATCTTACTGCGGCCCCATCCCGAAGAGACACTTCGGCGACCCCACGATTCTGTTGTTCGTGTGGCGACTCCGGAATCTCCGGCAGTCCTATCGAACAAAGCTGTAGCGATTGCGAAAGTTGTCTTTCCGTCAACCACAATCGAATTTGTCTGCAGCGATCCCGTGAAACGTCTTTCCGGCGACCTCGCGTCGGTATGGCGACCCCTGCTATAGCTGGCGGTCCCTGCTGTAATTTTGCGAGTCAAAATGCGAAGCCCCTGTCAAAGTCGTCGTCAAAGTTAGCAATTGGCTTATTTTCAGTGTCATCGGCGCGGGTTTGGGCTCCTATCGCAGCAGCCGTGTGCGTATACTACCCGCCTGCGGGCGCGGAGCTCCTTGCGCGTATCACTCGGCGTCATTGTGCATGGTCACCTTGTACACAGAGCACCACTTTTGCCCAGCACTGTCCCGTGATCCAGATTTCTTCTTCTGGCCGGCGGACTTGTTGCTTTTTCCGTGGGCCTTGGCAAAAGCACGCAGCAGTCACTCCTGTACTGCCCTGCCTTGCCGCAATTGTGACAGATAATAGCGCTGGGATCAGGTGATGATGCTGCGCCACGTTCAGCAGTCCTTCTCGTTTTGTTCCTCAACAGCCCTTCCAGGTGGAGGTGACGTAGTTCAGACTGAATCTTCGGGAGATCGAAGCCTCGTTCCTTCCAGGTCGTCAGCTTGACGTCCCGGCACTCCTGTGAGATTCGTACAACTGCATGGCTTTATACTCCTCAATGCGCTTGAAAGGCTGCCATTCGCGTTAAAATCGCTCATGCTTCAGCAGTGTTGTAATTTCTCTCGTACGTAGAAGCAGCAGCAGCGACTTATCCGCACTCTCGATCGAAGGACGCCCGTGGGTTTGATTACGCGCAGTCGGTCTTGCCCTAGCAGAAGCAGAAGTGCAGCAGCAGCAGTGCTACTGTAGTAGTCTCGAACCAGTCCGTCACGTACACACGAAAGCAATCGGCTATGAAGTATAGCCACGGGGACCCCATTCGACCAAATGTACTCGCACTCGAAAAAGTAATCGCCCCGCCACTTACTTCAAATGAGCGTTTCAACTGCTGTGTTCCGAGATTTTAAAAGCAGTATAGCCATACTCACAATCCAGGGTTCACCCGAGTGCGCAGCAGCAGTATACTCGTGGTTCGTAGCAATAGCTCCAGTTGGCGTGATTGTGGTAGCTGTGTGCAGTGCTTTGCATCAGCAAGCATCTCCCGATAGCGATACAGCTCTGTAGATTTTTTTCTTGTTGCCCGTTGTCGTTCTTCGTACAGCACTTCGAGATGGTGATGATCGTCGCAGCTCTGTGTCGACAAGCTTATTTTAGCAGTAGTCCGGTCTAAGTCGTTGTCGTTTTTGATGATGCTGACGGCCCGCGGCTCTGCAGTGCTACGTAAATCAAAGGCTCACGACCTCTTGGCAGAATCTCCGCATAGGCGTGTGTGCGCGGCTCCTGAGTTAGATCAGGCAGCCCGCCGCAGAGGTGAGCATTCACCCGGTGTCGAACCGTTTATTTGTCGTTCAAGCTTCAGCTCTCAAAGAGCATACGACATAAAATGGCACTAACGGCGAGTGTTGATTATCGGTCTTGTCCAACAGAACAGGAGGAGGAGAAGAGAAGATAAGTGACGTAAAGTGGACGAGTGTGCGTGTGCACGGTCGATCGATCACGCTCTTAAGTCACAAGACCCCCAGCCCCCGGCATGCGACCAAAACTAAAATCCGAACGAAAAACCTCGGCTGAACTCGAAACGATACTTCGGGGTTCTGCCGCATGTAAACCTCGAGATATTTGCCTGTTGACCCTGGATTATTACCATATCCCGGGGAATTGCTTGCTATACCAGGATTAGTCGTGTTCGTGTTTTTATTGTAGGCAATCCGGAAATAAACCATCCGTTTTTAGTTGAATTTGTGTTGACGGCTGTTACCAAGCTTTTTCCATATTAACTGATCCAACGGAGTTCCACCGCATACTACTGAATTCGCATTGGACATACCGCACTACCGCACTGCTTGTACTGCCGTAGTACTTCGTACTGCTGGTGTGGCCTATTCACTACAGGCGACGATGATGCCTATCAGCGACTCGGTATAGACTACTGGCTACGGCTGGGTAGCTTGGTAGCTATCCTTAATATTACGGAGGAACATGATATTCACGACCAAAAATGCTTTGTAAAAATACTGGAATATATAGGTTTTCGTGTATGTGATGGGTCCTGATTACTATGGTCCCCGTAACAGAGTCCTTCATAAAGGGGGACTGCACTCTTGATATAATTTCGTCAACTATTCAGGTCTGATTGAAAGCACCTTTCATGTTATTACGGGGGTCCAGAGTTGACAGGACCTATGGTATACATAAAAACCAATATATTTACCAATTTTTACTAACAATATTTGGTCCTATTTACTATGGTCCTCCGCAATAGAAGTCATTGGACTATTGCTAACCTTTTACATGTGGATTGTTTTCATGATCGGAATAAGCGTCCTGCACATTATTGGCAGATGACAACAGGAAAAACAAAAGACTTGTATTGGCCTACTATGTTACCCAAGTATTACCGTGAGGACGGGGGGGGGCGGGGGGAGTGTACTCGACATCATGCATGGCCGCAGTCGTATGGCCATAGACCCTCGCATCCTCCCTACAATGCCGGGACGGAGCACGTCGGGTTTTCTCCGACCAGGCAGACATTGCTTGCACCAAGCGCGAAGCGCCTTGAGGTATTCGGCGAGTAGCATGAAGGGTGAGCCGCATACTCTTTAGGAACCGCTTGTGAGCCGGTCTTGCACATGGATGACAGCGTCGATCAGTTTATTAGTTTTCCCGTGTGGCCACTTACAGACTGGTATGCGTATTTCCTGGAAGCGGTAATACCTGAAGTTATTATTTTGCTTGCCATCCGACAATGTGCAGCATGAGCTTCAACGTTGATCACTCCAAACATTCCTGACAAAAGCAAACCACGGAAACACAGGAAACCTATATGCACAACATCTAGCCACTTTCTATGTCTACTTCCCGCTATGCTTCATACACCCGAAATTACTGGAGCTCGAGAAAACATATACTATTAGCACATGTTTAAGCTGTCGAAAGTTGTGTATGTGTAGCATTTACCGTGTTTGCGAACCCCCAAACGTACTTATTTTTCAAGTCAATCAAGGCATGGAAAAAAATACGGAAAAATAGTTGGTTTCCCGGTCTATCTTTTACAGCAGCATTGACCGTTACGATGGACATTTTCACCCTTGTTGGTTTCAGGGCGTTTATCGGTTAAAAAGCCCAAATCAATTCCCAAAATCCCAATCAATTTGGGAGTTTCGATTGGTTTGGTGTTTTCTCCCCTTTCGAAACAATTGCAGTGGAGTATATAGCGCCGAGTAGCCCGATCGGTGTTCCTGCAGTCTTTGTACTTTTGAGCCATCGCGACAGCAACAGGAACAGCAGACAACGCAAAAGCGAATGCGGCAGCTATTACGCCCCCAACCGCTGAAACTCAGCAGCACCTTGCTCCTACTACTCATGCCGTCGCCGCAGCAAGCGGGTTAGGCTGCTATTGTATTGTGTGGTGTTCGAGCGCGGTCGTTCTGAAAATAAGATTCGATCTCATGTCTTTTTTTGTGCTGATGGGTGAAATATAGGCTTTTGCTAGTTGTAGAGACTACAAGCGCACTCCGCTCGCGACTACAAACAGCTGCCGGGCCCACGACTACTGAACAGCAGCAACGTCGTGTTTCTACCACTCATGCCACCGCTGTACTAAGCGCGTTGGGCATGTCTTGTCCTGTGTCTTGTGTCCTAGCCAACTCGGCGGTTATGGAAAAGCTGCTTCGAGCTCAACGAATTTGCTGTGCTGTGGAGCACAGCAAGAAAAACGTTGCTCTCGAGACGTCACTGACGATAGCATAAGCTACCGTGAAGTCATCACAGCAGTAGTGGTCCCTCTATACATAAGTGCCGGTTGAGCATAATAGTGCCGTCTGCCCGCTTTACCGGTAGCGCCTGTGAAATCGCTTGGCACAGACGAGACAAACCAATACGGCAGTGCGGTTAAGTAGTACCGGCTGTCACTGCAATGACGGTATCGTTGGCTGAGGCATACTGGCACTGTAGAGGGACCAACCACTACTGTTGTAGTTGTAATGTGAGCCCAATCGCAGCCATGTAGTGCCGGTATCGTCGGCTGGTGCATAGCGGCACTATAGAGGGACCAATCACTGCTGTATTAGTACTGCAAGTCAACAAACCGCTCTACAGCAGTGCCGGTGTTGTTGGCAACCCATTGGTTGGAGATGGACCCGATAAAACGTAACACCAAGTACCTAGTACGGGGGATCATAGTAAATAGGACTAAATATTGTCCGTAAAAATAGGTAAATATATTCCTGGTAGTTTCTGTGTATATCATAGGTCCTATTTACTATGATCCCCCGTAATAGTATGCAAAATATTGTCCGGTGTGCGTTGTCTTCGGGGGGATGTTTTTGAGTGACCAACGTCAAAGCTCATGCTTTATTTCTTATTTTAGGCAGTTACCGCGAAGGGGGGGGGGGGGGGGGGGGGGGGGGAAGTGATGAAACCTGTGACAATGTGACAATGGGTTGCCAACAATATGGTCCACCTCATTATTTGGTAAATGGGTGGAAGTAGAATGGAAGTTTTCATTCAACTTCCAAAACTTCCATTCAACTTCTATTGATTTTTCAAAACTTGCATTCGACTTCCAAATGACTTCCAAATGGAATTTCAACTCCCAAATGACTTCCAAATGGAAGTTCAACTTCCAATTGACTTACGGAAGTCAATAAGTCGAATGGAAGTTTAACTTCCAATTGACTTCCGACCAAATGGACGTATCGGAAGTCAAATGGAAGTAGATGGAAGCTGAAGTGGAAGCACGTGGCAGTTTTGATAAAGTAAATGGAAGTTTTCAAACGGAAGCTTCCATGTTAGTAAAATAGAAATCCATCAAATATGTATTTCCATGCATTTATGCCTTCCATCTACGTCCGTAGAAGCTTAGCTCCACTGCCATATACAAGCACGACTTTCACCTACAGTACTTCCACCAACTTCCATTCCTTTCCAATAAGCTTCCAGTACTTCCATCTGGCTTTTATTTTTACGGAAACTTCGGTCTACATTCACTCTCATCCGACGATTTTTTACCGTTAGACGATTGAGACCGTATACGGTCGCGCTTCGCGCTCACAGCCTTCGGCGGCTCGTGCGGATGGCTAAATATATTTGGGCACCTTGTGAGCAGGGTGCCAAACGGAATAACATCCGGGTAGGGTCAGGTCCGGGTGGGATCAGGAGAGCCAAGCAGGGGCCTGTTTGGTTTCAAACGATTACGGACGCACATGGGAGTTTCCTTGAAGATAGAAGTCCGATGGAAAATTTGGAAGTTGAATGAGCGTCGAATGGAAGCTAGGTGGAAGTAGGTGGAGGTGGATGGAAGTAGATGGAACAATATCAGGGTGTATGGAAGCTTAGTGGAAGCTCGCCCAAGCTTCCACCGGGCATGGTCGTGGAAGCTTCCACTAGCCTCCAAAGTCGAAACGTCCATGGAAGTGCATGGAAGTTTCCAACTACTTCCAACTACTTCCTTCAACCTCCATCCATCTCTCATTCGACTTCCATTCAACTTCCAAAATTTTCATTCGACTTCCAAAACTTCCCTTCGACTTCCATGAAGTTGAAAGGAACTTACAGAAGTCAAATGGAAGTTGAATGGAAGTCGAAGGGAAGCTTCCGCTCATTCACCGAATAATGAGGACCCTTAAGGACTGCATGCACCCCCCGTCGCTGGGACTAAGCACTTGGAATTAGAGTCACATTTAGGTTTCTAAACAGCAGTATCGCCCTGCTTAAAAGTAACGGGGTTCGCCGTTTTCAGAAATGCACCCATGTTTTGGAGGACAGACATACTAATACTTGGGTTTATTAATAGTGTGGATGTTTTTTTCGTTTTTCAGGTTAAAAGGGCGAGGATGAAAAAAACCAAACGCCGGTTGTTTTCCTTCTTTTCTTTCCAACTATAAATAGGTACCTAAATGTCCTGCACTGCTGCTGTATGTATTAAACTAATGCGCAGTCCGGGCTACAACGTAATCACTCATAAAACATTCCCAGGAAGAAAACAATAAAGCCAAATGAAAACTCTACGATATATATTCGAAGCCATGTGCGAGGTGTTTAGCATTTCCGTGTATTTGCTAGTACGGGGGACCTATAGTAAATAGGACCAAATATTGTTAGTAAAAATAGGTAAATATATAGGTTTTTGTGCGTACCGAATCATCGTGGAACTTTGACATCTCGCGCTCTCGAACTTTCGGCGATGGCACAAGATTCAGAAAAAAAGTGCCTCGTGTTTTTTTTTTGTAATTTTCTCTACTCATCACTTCTTTTTGAATTTTTTTGACCCGAGGTTTCACCCTCAGCGACCTTCTGGAACAGCCTTGCTTGTAGTCACAGGCGATCATCCTTTCTCCCCCCGGTACGTGCCTTCATTTTCATCGCGCATAGGGTTCACCATTCCCATTTGTTGTTCGTTGATTTTCATCGAATGTTGCCACAACTCACGCTCTCGCGCTTTCCGCTATTCACTTTGTATACAATAAAAAGTCCTTCCGAGTATGCACTCTCGGGGAAACTGGAACCCACAACATTGATCTTAGTAGGCAAGCGGACCACCTACCGAGCCACCGGGGACGCCCGCTTGTATAGAAACGAACAGCACCATACATATACGATACGTAGTCGAGATTCGAGAACAGAGATCAAGCTCTAAAAAGCGCCCTGCGTGCGTATACATAAATAGCACCAACCACCGGCGAAACTGGATATAGTCCAAACTCATCTTACACTCACTGCTGTCTCGTGTGTAGAAAAAAAAACAGCAGTCTATGCACTTGGCCTCCTGCTGTAGTACACCAACTCGTCTACGCCAACGCTCGTACCCATTAATGGCCTACATGACAAGAAACAGCACAGTCAACCATGGCAGTAAAAAGGCATCACACCCATCCAACAAAACTTGTCTGAGATGAACTACTGCTGTAATTAACGCGCCCGTCGACTACTGCGCCACTCTGTTCGGAAAAGTAGGGGCCGGACCGTCTGATTTAATTTATCGTAAATGAATGGAATACCAAATCGGTGCCTACGTTTACGGCGATCAGTAACAACAATATGGCACAAAAAAATACGGCGAAACGTTAGTCAAGGCAGCGACGGCCGCTGTGTGCATGGTTGCACAGCTGTCCCTCGCTGACACTGCTGTACGACACGATATGACACACTGCATGACACGGTACATTAACGAGGGTCTCTCAGAAAGCGACTGCGGATACGATTTGCTACTGCTGTACTTGCCACAGGTTCGCTCCAAGTCCCAAGCCCCAAAACAACGAAACAGAAAGTGTGATTTCTTCTGCTACGCTTTTCGTTGACCTCAACCCTTCAAGACAGTTCCGTTTTGGGGGACAAACTGCCCAAATTCTAAGAAGTTTGTCCCGCAAAATTCAGTCCTAAATGGGTTGTAACTACTGCACTACTCCTGCACATACAACACCTAACTAAAACTCCAAGCACTCCCCCCCCAACCGGGAGTGCAGTTTGTGTGCGTTCTTCACGTCAAACAGCTAGTTCCTTCTACCCGTTGACATCCAGCACAACCAGCGTCCGTCCCGATTCTTCAAGCCTAGAGAGGTACAAGCTCTGTGGTCACACAAAACTACGCCCACAGAGATACAACATTGTTATGCAGCAAGCACAGCAGAGAAATACCATGTCATCGTATTGGAAATGACAGGCACTTGATACACATTCTAAGAAAAGAGAGAAAACAAAAAAAAACAAGGTCCTGCAGAGGTTATAACCGGTATAACCTCTCCGAGACGTACGAGAGGGAAATCTTGTCGACACTAAATGGCGACGACCCCGGCATCGGGTTTTTAGACTTATGAACTACGTCAGGTTACTGCTGCAATGGGTTTCCATCTGTAATAGTTTGTATAGTAGCGTCAGGTATGGGGTAGGTAGGGGATGGGGGATGCTGTGACCGGTAACAGAGCTATTCTATACGGGCGAAAGGAGATCCCCGACACGCGCGCAATACTGAATCTGCTGCTGTCTAGCAGTAGAGAGATGTGTACCCATTTCAATACCATTCCGTTCACCCCTTTTAGGGCTGCAGTCTCTTTAGATCAGTTTTGGGGAAATTACGCATAATTTTACTGGTTTGTCCACAAGACGGAACCGCACAGCCCTGAAAGGGTTTTACTACTACGGGGGTCCATAGTTAACGGGACCAAATTTTGTTAGTAAAAAATAGTTAAATATATAGGTTTTTATGTACACCATAGGTCCTATTAACTATGGACCCCCGTAATAGCCATCGTGCAGATGAGTCGAGGCAAATCGGCTTGTCACGAGAGAAAAAAACTACACGGGAATTAGTGTTGGCTCATTGTTTCAGCAGTCCAAGACAAGCCACCTATCAGAGATAAGACCACGCCACGTTTTTGTTTTGGCGTGTCTCGGGGGTGGTCTTAGCTTAGGTAGGTACGTACACCACTACTACTACTGTACACCGTTCGTGTAACACGCAAGATAATACACACCGAAGAACGAATAATAGTATTAATAGTAAAAAACGGTTTTCTCGTCAACGGGAGACAACCAACGTAGTACGTGTCGCTGTTGCTGCCTAGCTCTAAATCGAAGCTGACCAATCAGCGAAAAAGACAGCAGCTCTCACCAGTCCAAAGCTACACCAGGAAGCTAAAGTCTTTTACCACACCTTGGACCTGTCTTGACGACCCTGCCTCGCTGCGTCCTCTCGATCGCGAGTCAACTGCTACAGCAGAGCTGGTCCCAGGTGCACTTCTGGACTACTAGGGTACAACAACCCATGTCGATCTGGTTGGTCAACTTCTCCCGCACATATCAACACATATTTTCTCGTACCTCCGCTTTTCTCGACAACGGCAGAGAGGGAGGGTCGAGCGACGCGTTTACGGAAAGTTGTCGACAAAACGTTTTCAAAGACACCTTTTTCATTGGGCGTGTGCTCCCCTCAAGACATACACGCTCTGGAGAAAATCGGCTCGGAAGTTCGTTCCCGGGTGTGTGTGTATTTTTCCTGTCGTCCGGTATAGCCATGATAGCCGTACAGCAGCTGCTGTGCACTCCCACTACTATAGACGGTTGGCCAGACCTAAATAGGCGATGACCATTACGGGGGACCATAGTAATAGCTAGTATGGGGGACCATAGTAAATAGGACCAAATATTTTTGGTGAAAATAGGGAAATATACAGGTTTTTGTCTGTACCTTAGGTCCCATTTACTGCTGTGGTCGCCCGTAATAGCAACCCTTTTAGAACTGCAGTCCCGTTCTGGGGAGAAACCACTCAAATTCCAAGTGGTTTGTCCCCGAAACGGGACTGCACTCCTAAAAGGGTCAACTACAGTAACTATTAATAAGAAGGCTCAAGTACAGCAAGCAGGACGACAGGCTGCATGAACTGCATGACGCATGACTACATCTGTCGCGTACGTATATCGTGTGCCTCGGAGGTGGAAAAAAACTGAATTCCCGTAAGGTATCCATTTTGACCCTTTGAGTGCTATACACTTCTCTCTGTGTGTGTTCGTGCGTTCTTCGCTTATACCGTTCTTTCTACCCGTCGACATCCAGCACATTGTCAACCAGTGTCCGTGCCGATTCTCCAATCCTATTAATAGAGAAATACGGCGAAGGAGGAAGGAGACAGAGCGTCGACCAGCGGGGAAGAGACGGATTGAACTCACCTTCTGCGCAAGAATTTTTGTTCTGCAGGTCAGAACCTAAAGTGCGAGGAGCATTTTGTTTTCGGGACGAAGGAGAAGGGGACGGGACTGGCAGCGAGAGCACATGCACAGGGGGCGGGCCGATTCGGCTAAGCAATGATGCGGCCATGAAGAACGGCAGCAGGACGGCACACGGAGACCCACGACCGGCGCGAACACCATCACGAGAGCAGCAGTCATCGTTTTTTTTTTTTCTTTCTGGTTTTGTTTTTTACGAGGCACTGGTATACATTTGTTATTTACGTCACTGGTCTTTGTAGTGTTGGCGAACTGTATACATACCCTTATGGGGAATGACCCCGGCAAATATCAGGGACGCGTTGTCTTTTACGGGGGACCATAGTTAACAGGACCTACGGTAAACAGAAAAACCTATATATTTAGCTATTTTTACGAACAATGTTTGGTCCTATTTACTATGGTCCCCGGTCATAAAAGCTGTGCTGCACATTTTGTCAGACAGTCCGGGGAGACATGGCGATGGTTGATATATTATATTTTTCGTGGTCGTTTTGGTTCGATTGCCCTTAGTTCTCCGCATATCTTCGAGTCGTCACCCTGACAGCATCCCAGACAGCAGAGGCAGGCGTGTTCCTCTCTGTGCTCACGACTACCGCGTGCTTCGTACGGCGCAGGCGGCACTCCAGAGAGCAATCGCTGTAGTAGTCAGTTGCCACGAGTTGGTTAGTTGTGAGAACGGGAGGAACTCTAAGCTGTAGTTGAGGGGATATATCCCGTGGCCATGTTAGTTCCGTTTACACATTGATTTCATCTTGCGTGCGCCTTCTTTGTCTCTTATTTTTAGGTGGGAGACGTCGTGCTTCCCAGACGAATTTTGATTTTTTTTATGGCTTTTCGGATCGGGGCTCCAGCACCTTTGTGTGACTACGGACTATTTGATCTTTGAGAGTAAATGTGAGAACAACAACAAGCTCTATCACAAAACTACGCCACAGCAGGGATATTACGTTCTGCGGTAAGCAGAGTAGGCAATGCTATGACATGTCAATATACTGGATACGACAGGTACGACATAAACCTTCTATGAAGGAGTGAAAACCCGAACGAAACAGAAAAAACGAAAAAGCAAAAACAGAAGAAACTACTACTACTGTAACAAAAAAAAGGAAAGACTAACGGAAAAATCTGTCGAGCCTCCCCTCAGGAGATGTGGCAGACACTTGGAAAAAACGAGCTAAAGAGTAGGCACCACTACATACAGACAGCAGTGAGACTAAGAACCGAAGGACATAACAGGCAAACCGAAGCACAAAGCACCCTCTAGGTAGCTGCAGCAGTTTGTGGTGCAAAAGTAGCATAGCCAAGTTCTCTCTTCTACTGTAGTCGGTCTGGTACCTTGGGACCCTGTCTGTCGTCTCCGTCCTGCGCTCGTCAACTCTCCCCCACCCCCGAAGAGAATGCGGCAGACAATACAAAACAAGCAAAGCAGGCTCGACATCCACCCACGCCGCACAACTCCTTTCATAAGGACAGGAAGCAAGAAATATAAAGCACAAAAACGAAAATCACGGAGGATCAAGGCCGAAAAGGGAAAGAAGACACATGAAGACCACGTTCGAACCAGCTGCAGCAGTTGGTGGCACGAGTAGCATAGGTATGTTCCTATTTACTAGTCGGCCTGGTGTCTTGCTACCCTGTTTGCCGTCTCCTTCATACTGTCGTCCACCGTGGTTTCCCTTCTACTGCTTCTGTTGCCCCCCCTCCTCGCATTCCCTTGGTAGGGTTTCCTTCCACACTCTCCTGTTTCCCCCATCCCCCCATTCCCTTGGGCACAACCCACGGCGGATGCGCGGCGCTGTCTGCTCATGTGTGCCTCATCCTCGTGCCACCTCACCATGAACTGTTCGGCTGCTTCAAGGACCCTCCGATACCACCTCCCCGCCTTCTAGGCTGCAGGGACCACAGCGCGGTCTCAACTCCCAACACCAAGGGGGAGTGTTCCGTTCACCCTTTGGTGACTCCGAACTCCCTGAGGTCTTCGACCATGCATTTATGCCTGAGTCTTGAACTGTCCGCCAGGTCTCGGGTTCTCCCCGCCAGCCATCGTCCCGGACATTACCCGACTGGGTAATCGATCCTTGCTTTGCCGTGCCACGGCTCCCGCAAAAAAAGAGTCGCCGTTTACGGATGGTCGTTTCGATGCTCTAGCAACGTGTCATCTTGAGGGCCTTCGCGTACGAGAGGGTGGCGTAGTCAGCACAAAGTCGGCGCTGGAAGTCAGTGACTCACAACAGGACTTGGTGAACCGTTCGAAGCTTGGCGAAGTGTTCCGCTCTGAGGGTCCACGTCACACGCCCGTACCGCAGGGTCTCAAATCACCTCGGCCATAAGCACTCGGATTTTCAGGCTAAACGGGGCGGTCGTCCAAAATTACATCTCCGGGCCGAACCGTTTTGTGGCATGCCCGGATGAGACGGATCCGTCGGTTGGTTTCGAGCGAGAGCTCAGCGTTTCATACACAATAAAACAACGTATAACACGCAACCGATCAACCCACTCTTGTGTGTTGTCTTTACCTTAAATCGTCCTTTATGCCCACCTTTATAAGTACAGATACTATTACGGGGGTCCATAGTTAACGGGACCAAATATTGTTAGTAAAAATAGGGACATATATAGGTTTTTGTGTATACCATAGGTCCTGTTAACTATGGACCCCCGTAATACTTCTGTGATCAGACTGTGAGACAGAGGAAGACAACAACAACAACAAAAACAAAATATAATCGCAAACTCAAGGGTCAAGCAAGTGAAATGCCAGCTTACCGGGTACGAGAACACAGCAACACAAGTAAAAGACCAGAAAGCGAGAATAAGAAGACAAAGAAAACAAGAATAAGTCCTCGAGACGAAACATAATACAAATGACCTAAGGAGGCCAGAAAGGCTGCTATTGATAGAAGGAAAGCATACGTACCGGAGGACAGACAACTGCTGCACGTACGCCGCAACACGAAGGAATGGGAACATGCCGGCAAAACGACGGCGGGGAGGGGAAATGAAACAAAGGGAGAGACTAGGCTAAAAACAAGAAGGAAGTCAGAAGGGGGAGGGGGTGTACTCGATAGGAGAGATGTACTCGATCTCATGCATGGCCGTAGTCGTATGAGCATAGACCCTCGCATCCCTACAATGCCGGGACGGAGCATGTCGGGTTTTCACCGACCAGGCAGACATTGCTTGCACCAAGCGCGAAGCGCCGTGAGGTGTCCGGCGAGTCGCATGAATATGTGAGCTGCATCCTACTAAGAACCGCTTGTGAGGCGGACTTGCATAAGGATGACAGCCTCAATGCAGTCAGAACGGGGGGGGGGGGATAAGAAAATCGTCTTCCAGGCGGCGATAGTAACATTGGTGCCTATCTGGTCTAGAAAATCGATTCGGGAACCTAGCCACACCCTTTGCCGTCTCCTTCCTACTCTCGTCAATAGCGGTGTCAAGTGTCAGTACTGCCGCTGTCACCTCTCTTCCCCATTGAACAACTCAACAAGAAGCAAACAAAACCTGCTAGACATCAAGAGCTACAGTAGTCCAACCTATACCTAGCCACCCGATCCATCATTTCGTTTCTGCTTTCGTCGACAGCTGTATCAGTACGGCTGCTCCCCCACCCCCACCCCCCACCCCGTGTCGCCGCTCTTGACTCTCTTGAGACGAATTTGGCAGTCAATGTTCCTCACAACGGACGGGGATAAACACGCGGAAACCGATGACCGCTTCGAAAGCTCTCCTCGAGATTTTCCCATAGATGCAACATCGCTGGGCGTTTGCACTATCCCCATTGTCGGGAAAACCAGCTTGAGAACTACAGTAGTCTGAGGGTGTGTGTTATCTTCTCACCCGTGTGATACGGCGGCATATAGCTCATACGGCTGGGCACTGGCTGATTCAGTCAGTAGCGATTATGCTGTCATCAAAAATCAACCATAAACTGGATTGCAGCCGCAACTTGTCTCTGCTATATTTACTCTTCCGTCCCGAAACACCTTTAGTGGGTTTCCGTACTACATTATGGCGTGTTTCTTGGGCGTACGTAAGATAAAACTACTGGCGAATATGCTGGCCAGGTCGATCAGCAGATTACTACTGCCAGCACATACTGTGTCACCGGCCATCAGCCCTAATAACTCAACATGTTACGAGTATTTGTTTTTGCCATCTGACAGTGTGTAGCAAGACCTTCAACGACAATCACTCAAAAGCGCTCCGAGAGAAGAAAGCACACGGAAAACAAAAGGAGCCCCGTGTATAAACTGCAGGTCGGGTATACACCTCACATATACCTCAGCAGCCCCGATGGCTTCCTTGCTCCGTCCGGCCTTTGCTCTCAACGTAGTCGTCACTCTGTTTTCAGCAACTTTTCGTATGCATGCAGTACAGCAGTCTCAAAGTAGTGAATACAAAATATAAATAATATATTATATAACTATACATATTGCATAATACGTACGTGAACCTTGGTGTCCTTTTCTGATACCCTCTGTCTTCTTTCTGCGGACGGGTGTTTTTATGGGTGACCAATGCTGAAGCTTGCTCATGCACTCTGTCAGACGGCAAACATAATGCGTGCATTAATAGTAAGGTGTACCTGGTAAGTACATACCAGGTAACATATCTGTGAATATAAACACACTCACCGTGTAAAAGGCAGCTTGGATATACGAAAATATGTAAAAATAGTTGACCCACCTTTTTCGGGACAAAAGCTCATGGAATTCTTAGTTGGGGGGGCCTTTTTTGCACTATACAAAAACGAAAATAACGCAAATGTAAAGAAGTTGAAAAAAAAAGAAAAAAGGCCGCAGCGGGTCGCAAACAAAACTTTTTTTTTTTTTTTTCGTTCGACCCTTTCAACAAGCTTGATGAAATTTTTGGCCGTGTTTAAAACAAGGGAGGCTTTGAAGCGTAAGTCTTGAACTTCTTTTTTTTTTGTAAAATTTCGGCGTGTTTTCAAAGTGAGGGAAGTTCCTGCAACTGTAACTTGCTAATCGACTCTCAAAAGGTTTCCCAAGGAAGATGGTGTTTGGTGACAGCAGTCCTGCACACGGGCAGCGAAGCCGACAAAACGTAAAATAGAATCCATAGAGACGCAGTTTTCGGGTCACTTCAGAAGTGAGGTCGTGTCGAATCTACTGCTGTACTGCTGTATATATCCATGGGCTCTACTTCACTTTTTCTTCATTTCCGTCCTATTAGCCCGTAGTGCGGAATCGCAACATAGCTCGACGTGTTTCCGTGTTGCCTTGTTGATGAGAGGTCCTCAAGCTGCAAGACTGAAATACAACATCACCTTGCAAACTTTGCTCGTGCAATACCACATACACTGCTGTCCGTACGATTGCTCGAAGCTGCCGGCGTTTTGGGCCGTCCCGTTTTTTTTTTTTTCCAACATCACAGCAGCAGTGAAACATGCGGGGGAGCTGCGCGACCGCCCCCCGCCGATCTCGAGCCCCCCAAAGGGTTGGCGCTACGGTCACATGTCCTGCTGCAGGTTTAGGACAATAGAGTCAGAGTCGGGTTGCGTGTGGGCCTATTTGCCAAAGGTCGGACATGACCCAAACGTGTTAGACGAGTGTGGTTAACCCTTCTAGTACCGCAGTCCCGTTTTGGGAACAAACCACTTGGAATTAGAGTGGTTTGTCCCCAAATCGGGACTGCGGTACTCGGAGGGTTAAAACAGCCACTTGTACATGTAACGCCACCAAAAAACTGTTACTGTAGTATTACGGGGGTCCATAGTTAATAGGACATATGATGTACATGAAAACCTATATATTTACCTATTTTTACTAACAATATTAGGTCCTATTTACTACGGTCCCCCGTAATAGACACGCCGCGGAGCCGCGCGCGCGAGCGAGCGTTCCCGCCGACCTAGAGTCCCCCAAAGCGTAAAATGTCGGGGTGGATCTGAGCCGACGTGAAAGATAGAAAATGGCCATTAAAAAGGTGTTGGACGAGTCTTTGTAGGAAGTGGTGTTGCAAATATAGGGGGGAGCACGTGGTGATCCCCTACATTGCCTGTAGCATAGTCTGGCCTGTTTCTATCATCGCACCAGCCACGACTTCCTCCCGTCCACGTCTCTAGAATATCAAGAGTTGCACGTCTCTCGAAAGGTGCTTGGGCATCATCGCAAAACGTTTTGGGCGTTAATGTTGATTTCGGGTTTCTGACAAGATATAATCGTGCCGGGATATCCCAAGCCACAGCGACTGGACGGTTGCTCCCTGTCGTCGACCGCCGATTGCAGTGTACATAACGCTCTTCTCACACACTACCGCAGACCAGCCAATTTGTGCAATACGAGTAATCACATGTCGACTCAAACGCTGCTATCTCACGAGCATATAAAAAACGGGGCGCAGCTACTTGTAGACACGAGTCCGTGGGGCAGAATCACAGGCCAGACACAAATGCATTCTTATATTTTTACTGTAGTGTTCCCGGTTTTGCTGTGGCCGTTTTGGAGGAAACCCCAATATCGGCCCATACAGTCGCGTGGGGTCAGGGTGTATGGTGGATCATGTATGGGATGACATCAGGTCGCCGAGTGGGCAGTGGGAGGAGGGTCGGTAACAGCGTCGATCTGTAGATTTCTCGGAGAGGTTCGCTCGTGTCTACAAACACATATCCTCGCAAAGCAATGTGGCGGGCGAGCGCCAAGCTTGTGACACAAGACAGCCCCCCCTCGACCAACAAACCTTCACTGACCCACCCACCCCATAAACCCATGCACTCATGCAGCCGACCGTCTTATCCACTCACCAACTCACCCACACCCTCCCACCCACTGATGCATGCATGAATGAATGCATGAATAAAATGATTCACTGCTGTAGTTTTTGAACGAGAGAGGGCGGCGTAGTGGGCGGGGGCTCCGGAGGAAAAGATCCGCCGGGCTGTACTTCATCAAAAAAATTACTTTCAAGTTGGTGACGAACTTTTTCCCACCAACAAATGCAATGAGATCAACAGAACTATTATTACTCGTGGCTGCTGTTACACCAAACAAACAATCAAGCAGTCGAGCATATTCGTTTCCTGTTTCTGCTGGGGTATTTTTCTTCTTCGCACCAATGTATCAGGTATGACAAAACAAGAAACACATGCTGTATTCGCATCGCTGTACTGCTGTTCTGGCACCTGACCGTAGTAAATAGGACCTACGGTATACACAAAAACCTACATATTTTCCTATTTTTGCTAACAAGATTTGGTCCTATTTACTATGGTCCCCCGTAACAGCTGGATTAACGTAATACATACATGTGAGGGCGTGAGGACAGACAACAATCTCTTATTTATTGTTTGTTTGCTTCGTTATTTTCCAACTCGATCATGCCATCCGTTCATGCTCAGGCCATCCATCAAACCAAGGTACCAGTCTCATACTAGAAAATGTAGGGGACATCTTTCTTAGTCGCGACACCTCAGACGTTCCGTACAATTACGACCAGACCGATTTGACGTATCACATTGGTCACATTGATCTTATATTCTATCTATGGCAGTATTCATTTTGTATTCTCATGCCCACAATAAGGCCGAGGCCCGATTCACTTGCTTCTTCACCGCTCGAAGTCGTTAACTGCTGTTACTCCCCCGTTCGCTTTCATGGTACGGTAGTCAATACTTGGGGACGCGAACAGGTCAAACCACACTAACTACAGTACCTTACGTGACCTCGATCAACAGCAACAACAAAAAACACATCGAGCCACAAACGCGGCATCCAGACTCGTACACAGGAGATGCAGGAACTCGCAAAGTGCAAAACATACCGCTTAAAAGCAACTGCCGGAACATCGAGCCACCAGCCAACCAAGAGGCAACGCTATACATATACAAAAATGACGCCATCACGTCACCACCACTTTCCCCCTCCTCCTTCTCCCCGGGGAAGGGAGGAAGGGGGAAACAAAACAACTAAACGGAGACACCGATTGCTGCGCCCGGCACTCTAATAGTCGACTTTCAGAATACTTAATACTTCGATCGATTTACCGCGGACGGTTACCATTCGGTGTCATGTTGCCATGCTATCAAGCACAAAACTAATATCATACGTACATACCAGGTATGCAGTATGTAGTCAAGCTCACAGGTGGTGCCCCTCCCCCCCCCTTGCATACTTGTACTGCGGACGTAAAAAACAAACATCGTGGAGATGTTCAACAATGTAGCACACCTTGCAGGTGCCGAAATGAGAGGTCGTCGACCCCTCGTAGGGCTTGATTTGTAAATATATAACATACATCTTGCTTGTGTTGTGTTCTCGTACCCGGTATATACGCTGGCACGTCACTTGCTTGATTGACCCTTGAAATTGCGACGCGATTATTATTGTTTTTTTTTTTGTCTTCCTCAGAGCTCTGTCTCACAGCAGTCTGTGATCACAAATCAGTATCTCTCCAGGATAAGGAATCAGGACGGACACTGGGTGTACTGATGAACCTGGGTAGAAAGGACGATTTAATGCGAAGACAACAACAACAACGACAACAATGTTCGACGTCTCCTCTGGCTTTTGTTTCGCCCACATTTTGCAGCGGGGGGGGGGGGGGGGGGGTCTCGACAACCTGTTCTATACGGAGCATTTAGGCAGCTTCTTATGCGGGGCATTTGTTTTTTGAGTTGCAACTAAAATGTTTTTTTTTTCCTCCCAAGTTAATTTTAGTCCCGCAGAGTGAGTAAATCGAGCTGGCTCTTCTCGAAATGACCCTGACTACTCTCGGAGAGGTCACCAGACCAGTTTCCCGCTTCTGGAGGGTCGCAGGTGCGAGAATTTCGGACAATGTAGCTCATTTTTCAATCGTCTGGGGTAGCCGAAAACGTGCCAGTCGAACAACATGGGGCCTCTGTTTGATCAACTTTTTTTTCGTAGCAAGAAAATTAGAGACTGAGCTACAGTATATAGCGTATCATATAGCCCGGAATCCTTGCCACTGCAGCTCTCGAGAGGCGGGAAACCTATCTGTCAACGTACCTCTCCGAGAGCAGTTATGACTTATTCCGATGCTCTTCCTTTCCGAGGCAAACACCACGTAACTTCAACTCAAGAACCTATGTTTGCAACCTCCAGAAAATGTCCCACATCCAAAACGGCCTCGAGGCTCGTGTGCATACATACATAGAGTAGACAGAGCTGGAAAGCAGTACATCAACACAAACGGGCTTTTGAATGGCGAACACCGGCAACAACAGACAAAGCAATCAATCAGGTCGTGATGATTTTTCGCGTGCTCTCATTGGTTGAGCTTATACACCGCTCTGGTCGCTAATAGAAGGGATGTTTGATGTTCACATAAGAGTCCCACCGGGTATTATATTTGCGGCCCGCGTGGGGCATAAAATACCAAAAATTCACAGCAGCATACCCTCGGGTATATTTCATCATCATTTTACTTCCCAGTTCAACTCGCAGGAGCGTTTACCCTCAGCGATCTTCTGGACTAGCCGTGGTCACAAGTGTCGTCACTCCTGCCCCCCCGGTACGTGCCTTCATTTTTATCGCGCATAGGGTTCAGCATTCCCACTTCTCGTCGATTTTCATCGAAAGCTCCCGACTCAAGCTCTTGCGCTTTCCAGAAATATCGTTTTATAAAAGAATATGTTTTATTGGCATTATATCACAAGCATAACATTAGGGTATAGACAAGATGAAACGCCTTTTGGGACACGAGGGGGAACAAGGGTCGTAAAAACATACCTGGTATGACGCTAAGCCTATTGATAGGTCGACGACTAGATTACACAGCATCGGCCACACTCAGCAGAAGCAGCCAGGACCGCTTGGGTAGGGGACAGGGGACGTGTTCCAAGTTCAGCGTACATGGGGCGATGGTCATGTGTACGACTCGCCCTAAATGTGGGACGGGGAGATAAAGGCAACAAACTTCGTGACGGAAGTCTCTGTCTGGTTGCTCGAGGCTGGCCTTCCGGGCTCCGAGTTTGTTTCGAAATAATGTCACCACTATACACAGCGGAGCGGCGCGACCGCCCCTGCCAACCTCGAGCCAGCCCCCTAGGAGGTTGGAGTTAGGTTGGACAGGGTTGGAGCTGGGGTTCAGTAGGGGTAGGGCAGGGGTCGGGTTGGTCTGTGCCGAGCCGTGCAAGATTGAAATAGACCACTGACGGTCGTCCGTCACGAAATTCGTTTGCATCCCCGTCCTGTATCTATAGGGCGAGCCGTCGTGTACAACACACGACACGCGGGCACAATGATGACACGCCAATCAAACGCCAATTTGACGCCTCCCAGGCTTCATGAGCCCCCCCCCCCCCCCGCGCTAGAGTTGTACCCCGGCCTCAAAATTTGGAACCTGGTACCCGACCGGGTGGGGGGCAGTTGAGGCGGACCAGGAACCGGGTACCCGGGCCCCGACAGACACGGGTACCCGTATACCAGGGTTACCATACACTATTTTCTCCCCTTTTAGCGTTTGAGCGGCGGCGTGGTAAGGCGGACACGGGTACCCGGGTACCCGTATACCAGGGTTACCATGCATTATTTGCTCCCATTTTTGCGGCTGAGCGGCGGCGTGGTAAGGCGGACGCGGGTACCCCGGTACCCGGGTTACCATACACTATTTGTTCCCCTTGTAGCTTTTGAGCGGCGGCGTGGTAAGGCGAAATGTGCGAAAGCATGACTTCCCATTGCGCCGCTCTCAATGAATCAAGCCAACGAAAGGAGGCCGAAGGCAAGTATAGGTAACGGTATTTATTCTCTGTGGGATCGAGTATAGAAGTGGGGAGTGGGGAGTTGAAACTATAGGATGGGACGTAATTTTCCTTCTACCCACGTAATTTTCCTTCTACCCTCCTTATTGCGCTCGTCAAGTCATCAGGAAGATCCTTCCAATATACTTGGTTGCATCAAACAAACAAATTCTGCGACTAAAACCCACACACCCAGAAACAACAAAGAAGGAAGTAAGGAATGCTGGAGAAACCTTCCCCCCATACTGCTGCAACAAAAAGCAACATTAATAACTATATTACATACAATAAAAAAACAAACATAAAAACCCCGACCGATGTCCGTCCAATCATCTCATCAAACATCCAATATGTCAACCCCGTGCGGAAAGCATGGTGTTCGATCTCACATTGCCGCGATCACACCAGCCTCTCTGCGAACAGCAACAAACATCGAAAGGGTTTGGACTTCTTGTCATTGGTCTATCTCCTGGTTCATGGTAAAGTAGGGCCGCTTACGAACGCTGGTAGTGGTATCGTGTGTGTGTAGCGTGTTGTGCGAAGGCGGGTAAGGGTATCGTTTGTACTCTGCAGGGGCAAGAGGCAAGTCCAGGGGCACAGCCGCTGCAGTGTATGTATAAATCAACGCATGCCCTAGTCTTGGGGACTCCGTATAAAACAATACACGGGTACCCGGGTACCCTGGGTACAAATACCCGCGATTCCGTGAGTTGGACCGGGACGGTTCCGGTTCGGACGGTTCCGGGTACCCGCCACCGCGTACCCGGTTCTCAGTCAGACGGGGTGCAACTCTACCCCCCCCTGAGAGGCTTTCGCTATACGCCGGACTGGTCGGCACAAAGCTTTGTGCAAGGCGTGCGTCGTCAATTTTAACCTTGTACGTCGGCCCAGACCAACACGATCCCAGACCTAACCCTCGTAACCCTGACCCGAACCCTTTGGGGGGCTCGAGGTCGGCAGCGGCAGTCACGCGGCTCCGCGGCGTGTTTCGGTGGCGTTTTTGAAAAAAACTCCAGTCGGCCGAAAGGCCACAGCCTGAACCAATAAGACCCGCGCATCCTGCACCAAGTGTAGTGCCGACCAGTCCTTGCGCGTAGGGCGAGTTCCCTTGAGAAGACGATCCTTAATTGCAAAGCGGGTTTGCAAATGTGCCTTGCACATCTCCACCCTGCTCTTGAGTACCGCATCATACTTACAGCGTGGGGGCCAACGGCTACGTTACAGTAACTCCAAGACGGTTGGTAAGACCACGCTCCTGTTTGCTATACTTTCTTTAGGTCGCCGAATCTGGGGAATGTATAGATCTGGGTCCGAAATTACGTTTCGATTACGAATATACGCGAGCGACTTGTTGTGTCGTGGTTTATGATCACAGAGCTTGTACATACCTGTGGGACGAAGAACCAGATCGGACACTGAGCGTGTCGGGTGTTTTTTTTTTTTTTTTTTTTTTTATCCATCACTTTTACTTCCCAGCCCACTCGTAGGAGGTTTTACCCTCGACGATCTTCTGGACAAGCCGTGGTCACAGGTGTCGTCCCTTCCCCCCCCCGGTACGTGCCTTTATTTGTGTCGCGCATAGGGTTCAGCATTCCCACTGCTCGTCGATTTTCACCGAATGTAGCCAACTCACGCTTTCGCGCTTTCCGCTTATCAATTTTTTATGCAAGAAAAAGTCCCTACGTATGAGCATGCACTCGGTGGGACTTGAACCCACGAAATTGGTCTTGACAGGCACGCGGACCACCTGTACGAAGCCACCGGGGACGCCGACTGCTCGATGACGACGGGTAGAATTAAATACAGCAACACACGCTCCATCACCATTGAGCGCGGGGCAGGAAAGGCGGTCAACCAATGTGTGGGCTTTTTTTCGAACCTCACGATCGCGGCACAGAGACATCATTGGTCGCATATATATCGCATCGCACGCGCGGCAGCGAAATACTACTACTATTCATATACCAACTGATAAGCTTTCGAGTACCATACGTACTCCGGGTAGCTTCCGTACCAGCTGTACACTGAGGATCATACCCCGGTGCCTTCGTGACTACTGCTGTACTGCTGTAGCGCTGTATATAGACTACCATTAATTATTAATGATTAACTACTATTATATTGTAATAGCAGACTGCTACTGCTGTACACACCAGCCGTACTTTTTTTGTATCTTACATATATGCACGGATCACGCGTGGAAAGTTCAACCCGCTCTTACTCTACAGATAGTAGCTGCATATGTCGGTGTGTTGTTCACATTATAATATATATAGTATGGATCGAGTATTATCAGATTAGAGAGACTATGAAAATGGTGGTTTAAATCTCGTGACTCGTACTAAGGTCGAAGGCGTGAGTGAGTTCGGATCCCGCCGAAAGGGACTTTTTCCTGACCCTTTTAGAACCGCAGTCCCGTATTGGGGACACATAACTCAATTTTCAAGTAATTTGTCCCAAAAAAACGGGACTGCGGTACTAAAAGGGTCAAGCCGAAAATGTTTGTTTCGTCAGATGGCGCCTTCGCATGAGCACGAGTAGCAGCTACAGGTATGCTAAACGTATGGGTTATGAGCGTCGTTTAGTACTGGAGTATAACAAGTCCTCAAGACCCCGATACTTGGAGTACGAGAAGTATGTTAAATTTTATTTCTATTTCATTTCTTGTCTTCGCTCTCCTGTTTTCTCTCTGAGCAGTATACTGAAGGCCCAAATACTGCGAGTGCTGGGAGTATGAGCAGTACAGAACCGCGAGTACAAGCAGTACCCGCGGTACAAGAACATCCGAAATACTGGCAGTACATATCTATTGATAGAGTCTCCAGAGTAGTGTTGACCCTGAAAATACTGCGAGTACTTGCAGTGTGTACTCCCGAAATACTGCCAATACTTTTGCAGTATATACCCGCAGTACAGAGACTTAGGATATTCCAAGCACAGGGAGTATCAACACAGCAGTTTTCTATCGAGCGCTCTAACACTGCGAGTCCGGAACCATCCACACAGCAGCACAGTTTTGTACCTAGATATACTGCGAGTGCCCGCAGTTTCCGCAGCAGTATTGCTGTGTTATACCTGCCTGGTACGTACATAAACCCAGAATACTGCTGAGTAAACGAAGAACCTGCAGTATGTTCCGTCTCACTCCCAGGCACTGGGAGGAAGCATGTCTGACAGGCGCAAAGTCTGAATTTTCATAACGTTGTTACACTGCTCTACTAAACTGCTGTACTTACTGTTGTAATTTGAACCCAGGTGTTTTTTTCATACGGTTACCGGTAAAGTTGTTAGTATCTATCCATCTATCTGCTATGGCTTTCGTTTCTTTGCTGAGCTCGATTGACAAGAGACGGAGATGGGCAACACAACGTAGGATAACAGATAAGTCAGCGCAACAGCCGCTCTCGTCGAGGTGTCGCGGCATTACTAAGATTCGATCCGCTGTTATTTCGTCATTCCCACCGACCTGTCTGTCTGCGGGTTCGTGGTTTTTCCTTGGAAGCAGGAATCGAAGGCCCGCAGAACCAGAGTATACTTGAATCAACATAAAAAGTTACCGTGGGTGTAGGAGTATCCTACGTGAACGAATATACTTTGCATTCTTGTGCGTAAGTATACACAGGTATGTATGTGTGGCTCTTCACATTATATACCTCACTCATTAGACTATCAACAATAAGTATTGCTGTAGTAGTTCACGCGTACATCACCGCCCTGAGTACGGTTTTCTTTGTTCTACAGGTATGTTCTTTCTTGTTTTTTGCCTTGGTTTCTCTGTTGTTATAGTCCTTCCCCCCCCCCGTCGCCATCATTTATGCCGGTCAATCTTCCTCGCCTTCGTGTTGCTTCGTCCGTACAGCAATTATTATATATTCCTCTTGCGAGAAAATATGTCAGGGGACATGTCAAGCAAGGCAAAACGTGTGCGCTGTCACGGTTGTAGGGCCGCGTGTTCCGCACTAAAATCTAGTAGTTTGGTGTCAGTCGAGGCATGTCGAGATGTCGAGGCAAAGTTGTTGTCTGTGAAGGGGTGAAACTGCTCTCTCCTGACATCTTTTCTTGTGAGCGAGTATGTTTTTCTTCACAGATGGGGAGCCTTGCTGATCTCTTTTTGCATCACATATGATACATGTATTCTGTTGAATTGCGTGATTATCTTCATTTTTCATTGTCTTTCTGTTTTTGTTTCCTGCTCGGCATTGTTGTGTTGTTGCGTATAGGCGGGTGCCCGGCACAGCAGTACTCGTACCCGGTACGTTGGCATTTCACTTGCTTTCACTCAATAACTGGCCATAATTATGGTTTTGTTCTCCTTCTGTCTCACAGGCGATGACCACAGAGCAAGGAATCAGGACTGGCACTGCGTGCACTGATATACTGAATCATGATGTACTACTGCTGCCGTGGTTGGGTGCATAAAAAGAAGGCACACCACACTTTCACCTTTGGACTACAACTGGGTATATATACGAAGTACGCTGTAGTACTATCATGCGGACTTGACAATTGTATCGGTGGTAAAATAATTCGTATTATGTTAATATCAGGATGATAGTCCTTGGGGTCTCGCGTATTATTTCATGGCCTGTCTGTATTTGGTATTATACTTGACATCGAGGTGCGAACAAAATGCGCCAGGCAGGCATACACTAATAAGTTGTTCCCCCATGGCTACGGTATCATACATGTATTACTGCTGCTGCTGCTTGCTGTACAACCGCCGCGTAACATGATGCACTGCCGTGCTGCTGTGATTGCTTGGTGGCGGTGCTGCGTGTACGCCTGAAAACTTGCTCGCAAAAACAATGAGAGACCATTGCCCGCGTACCACCATCCACGCCGGCGCGGACACCATCATCATCGTCGCCGAGTATACATAACATACAGCAGTATTAATAGTGGTGCTGTAAGCTAATATCACTATTAACAGCAGTCATGAAGAGGACAAAAAGAATGGGTGACGAAGCACCGCAATCGTGGACACAGCACAGACGAGCAGCAGCAGCAGCAGCAGCAGCAGTTCTGTCAATCGCTTTTATCTTTATAGACATGCCGGGCTATATACTCCAACAAGCCAGAGGTACTTTACTGGCTAGACGAATACTAAAGCGACACAACAATTAAATAGGTCACATCACAAACACGCAAGGCACACACATCGTATAAAAAAGAAAACGATACATATGTTGCCTGGGCGCGCGCTCCCTGCTTGACTTTCGACTTTTGATTCGCAAAAACGCCGAACCGCCCCGATATTTTTTCGGGCTCTTCTCACACACACTACTAGGTGCTGCGCTTATTTCCAGGCCGTTTCGCGCGTCTCCCTCCCTGCCTCCCTCCCTCCCTCACCTCCGCACGTTGTTGTCCCCGTAGCTCTCCATGGTGATGCCAGTTTGGCTTCCGGTCTAATCCGCGTGCTGCTTGCTGCTGCTGCTACTCCCGCAGCTGCTGCTGCTGCTGCTGCTGCTGCTGCTGCTGCTGCTGCCGCTGCCGCTGCTGCTGCTGCTGCTGCTGCTGCTGTTGCTGCTGCTGCTGCTGCTGCGGCTGCTTCTGCCACACCTGCTGCTGCTGCTGCCGCCGCCGCTGCTGTCTGCCTTCCTATACGCTACCCGTATGTTCCTGGCCAGGAAACGCGAAAGACAACTTTTTCTAGGTTTTGTTTATATCTAGATTCTCTTGATGAGAGAGGGCATTTCTCGCTTCGCGGTTCGTCCTTCGGTTTTATCACACAATTTTTCATGGTTGTTTCACCAACGCCGTAAAATTGGTCATGTTTTTTTTAGTGAAGAAATTCAGTTGAAAGCACATCTGGGGCTGTCACGTACAGTCAGTAGATAATAAGTGAATCCTGTGACTGACGTATACCCTTTCCCCATCAAGAATTACTTGCCGAGGTTTCATGTTGCATCGTTGAGACGAAGGGACCAACGGTGTGAACTTACTATTATAATAGCGAGACGTATTACGCAGCTTGCAAAGTTGAGTATCAACTATTCAATCAGTCGAACTCACAGCTGACGTATTTCAAATTTTTTTATAAAAAATATATACAGCAGTATATAAAAATAATAAAATTATAATAATTACTAGTAGTAGTAGTAGTGGTTGCGTTGGTTAATTGAAGAGTTATAAAAATAATACGTTTATTTAGAGCAGCAATATCAATAATAAATAGTAATAATGAGTGTGTGTGTGAACTCAAGCTTGTGTGTGTTCACAAATTGTGATTTTTGGCGATGATTCTAGGAAACAAAGCAAGCAAGCAAAAGGGGAGAGCAAAAAAAGGCAGGCAGGCAGAGGGCGTTGTTTCTGTACTACCACCAGCTACTCACTGCTGTACCAGGAAATATATATACGATTTTTTCAAGATGAGGGCGCCTGTGTGTGACCAACAAACACAAGAAAGAGGTATATTATGTAAGTGTGTATATGCAGCCTCAGGTGATTATACATATACCCTGTGGCATATATGTATAATATAGATTTAACGAGCCGATATTTTTGCCTCGTCCCCCATACTATTCAGATACAAGGTACATCTGTTTTTTACCACAAACAAATAAATCATCATCCATCTATATTATTATCATTACACAACATTACAATTATTATTATGCTTGCCATCAATTCATGGTGCAGCAGTTCCGAAGATAAATACATACCATTACCTCGTACCTTGTATGCTCGTATTAGTATCCACTGCTGCTGTATAGAGTATACATACATACGTATAATAACAAACAAGCAAGCAGCAGCAGCAGCAACATCAGCAGCAAGCAGTGCGCATACATATTATATATATACGAAGTGAAACAAGTGAACATGATGTCGTGATATCTCAGACTACGGTACCTAATATTCATTGGTACGACGTGATGCACAACAACAAAGTTTCCTCGCGGAGATTTCGTTCGAAGTAAAAGACACAATGGTGATCGAGTTGACTTGACATATCAAACTTAGACCTACCTATGTGTCCCAAAAACTAAGGACATTTTATCAATGAATAAATAATATAAACGGTTCTTAAATATAGGTACAGAGTGGTACTAATAAAATACTACAAGGTACCAGGTATATATGTATGTGTGTCTGCAACAGACAGCAAGCAGTACAATCAGTGAACCACCAATCTTCATACTACAATAATATTATTAATAATACAACACTCAGCTGCTACATATTTGCAGCAACAACAACTAACAACTTTGTTTTGCTGTTTGTTGTGTGTCTTGAGCAAGCTATCGTCCAGTCTCATGTCTCAGGCTACTGGACCTCTACACGTAAGACCTACTTCTGCAAAATGCTTGTTGTGTTTTGTGTCATGTTATGTCCATTCATGCATGCTACCACCTTATGGAACTGCGAGTGGGCGTCCTTCTACTTCGAGGAGGCCATCTATCTTGCCATCTTGTCATCCTGTCTGTCATCTTGTTGTCGTATGGACTTCTTCGTCCTTGTCGTGTTCGTCGGTCTTTTTCTCTCTCTCCCCATGCACGTATCATGTACGTGGCATGTGTGATTAATGATATACTAAATAAACATATACCTTGAAGGTGTGTGGTATTAATAGATAGACGCGCCCTCCTGCAGCCAAAGACGACAGGAGACAGCACTTTCACACCTTGACAGACAGCAACTTTACCGTGACAAGTCTTGACTGACACCAGTTTACTTGTTTTTAGAAGTGAACACCTACACCCTTGACAACGAACGTCTTGAAACTTTGCCTTGCTTGACATTTCGCCGGACATCTTTGGCTGCTACTGCTTGCTGGTTACAGGAGTTAGTGTAACTATGTATACATCCTATACCTGATACGTGGATACGCCAAGAACAACAATTGTACGAAAAGTGTGCATGATTTTGACGCATACATGTCATACGTGCGCGCTGTCCGCGTATGCCCAGGACTCTATTTCTCCAGAGAGACGGAATGGTGCCCGAATACGTAGCCCAATAGCTTGTTATCTCCTACGCAGTGGTTTCCTGATCTCCCGTACTACTATACGCGAAGCAGCGTGTAGTAGTTGCTCTACCGCGACGGGTATCGACTCTGTACGTATCACATATGACAAGTCATACACGACACAGCAGCTGCGTTACACGCGTGAAGCAGAAGCACAGCACACGAAAGGGTATAGGGATAAAATATGACGATACTCGTATGTATAACGATGTTTCTTTGATGTTCTTGATTTTCGCGGTTGCTCGGCTGCGCGACCGACGAAAAGATGAGGAAATTTATTTCCTACGAGCAGAATCCAGCGACAGCCAGAACTTTTCGACTTGACGCTATTACGTTGCTTTTGCACGTTGTTTTTTTAGAACTGGAAAACGATTTTCGGCATAGTTTCTATACTACGAAGAAAACACACCTGTGGATAGCTTTTTTAGTGTTGGATATGATGCAAAAATGCCGTATTCCGTTTTTTTTATTGCCCTAAGATGGAATTGCATGCATCTTCCTGGAACCAGGCCGTATATAAAGAGTTTGTCCTGCTAATATTACTTGGGCGTTTTTTCAAAGCTGGTGTTAAGATATGGTCTTGTATGAGATTGAAAGCCCGGTAACTACCTGGGTTTAGTCACGGGGAACGTATTTGTAGTACTTGGAAGGCGTATCTTAGATGGAAAACCAGGGGTTTCTAGAGGAGCACGAGCTTGGTCTCAGTCTCCGCGTGCACGAAAGGAATAAAACTGCTCTTCTTCTATAGCTAAGCAAACAACACATGTGAGTGCAATGTTTACCGACTTAAAAGGCAGACCTGTCCAGGGATACAAAGTGTCGACATGATGCCGCAGCCCGACCTACCCTCGGTCGAGGAGCACTTCGTCTCCTCCGGACGACAGGTTCTTCCCCTCGTTGGAGTGGCGGCGCTCGAGCCGGGGGATGTCCTCGGCGTCGCCCACGCCCCACTGCTGAGCGTTCCGCTGGACGCTTTGCAGCAGGACAACCGAGCCCCCAGCCCCCCCTCCGGACTAGAGGAGGTGTGTCCGGTTTCAGCAGTTACCCCCCCCCCCCTCGCCGCTCCAGCCTTGCCCTCGCCTGCACTGCTTGAGCGTTTGACCTCAGAACAGCGCGCTTCGTTCCTGCGCGTCTGGGCTCGCTTGCCGGCACATCTGCGGGAGGTGGCTTTTGATCTCCACGGCACAGGCTGGACCCCTGCGGTCATTGAACAGCTGGGGGACGTTCTCTGCGAATTTCCTGACGTTTTCTCGAAGTCCAAGTCGGATTTTGGTTCCTGCTCGTTGATGCCTTTCGTGATCTCGGTCCCGGAAGGAAGCGCTCCTGTCACGTCCAGGCCGCACCGCATCAACCCCATCCTGGCCAAGGAAGTGGAGGCCACCTTGGATCAGTACCTAGCGGCTGGTCTGATCCAGCACTCGACTTCTCCGTACTCGAGCCCGCTGGTGGTCATCCCGAAGAAGTCTGGAGGCGTTCGGATCACCGTGAACTACAAAAAACTCAACCAGATCAGCAAATTCAGCCAGCTGCCTATCCCTCGCGTGGACCAAGTCCTCGACTCCCTGGGAAAGGGACGGGTGTTTTCCCTCTTCGATTTGGTCTCCTCGTTTCACCAGATTACCGCGCACAAGGACACCGTCCCTCTTACGGCGTTCTGCACCCCCACGGGCCTTTACGAGTGGCTCGTCATGCCCCAAGGCAGCAGTGCTTCGCCCGGCTGGTTCGTCAAAGTGATTAACGAAGTCATTAAAGGCCTGGCACAGGTGGCGGCCTACCTTGATGATGTGATCGTTTTCGACTCTGACCCGACGGCCCACGTCAAGACGATACGAGCCCTCTTCGAACGCCTGCGCAAACACAACCTCAAGCTCTCCCCCTTGAAGGCTCGCCTCGGCGCCACGGACGCCAATTTTCTGGGCCACTCTATTTCGCCCGCGGGTATAAGCCCTAATGCAGAAAAAGTTTCGGCCTTGCTGAAAATGCCCATGCCCAAGAACCTCAAGCACGTCCGTGCCATGATGGGCGGCGTAGGATATTATCGCAAATTCCTGCCCGACCTGTCTAAACGGATACGTCCTCTCACCGCCCTTCTCCGGAAGGGGGTCAAGTATGTCTTCACGCCGGCTATGGAAGTTATCGTCCGCCAGATCCTCGCCGAGCTCGCGGCCCCACCGATTTTGGTCTTGCCTGACTGGGATGCCGTAGCCGACGGCTCCCGCCCCTTCCACGTGTACTGCGACGCCTGCATCGACGGTTTCGGTGCCGCGCTCGAACAAGAACAACCGGACGGCTCGGTACGGCCCATTGCTTATATCAGCCGCGCTACCCTCGATTCCGAAAGGCACTGGACACCGTTGGACCTGGAAGCTGGCAGCATTGTCTGGGCTATCAAACGACTCCGAGGTTACCTGTGGGGCACGAAGTTTCGAATACTTTCGGATCACAAAGCACCTGAGAGTATCGCCAAAGTAGGGGACCACAACGCGCGAGTCGACTACACCCTCGAGTACCGCAAGGGCAGCGCCAACGGAAATGCTGACTTCCTCTCCCGCTTGCCAGAGCCCGCCACAGAAAACGACCGCAGTGGGTCTAGCTGCCTCAACCCCATCGAGGACGGTGGTATCTTCCTCATCCGAGCCTGCGGGCTTCACACTAGCTCTTCGCCGACCCCTGGTGTCGGTTTGGGTGGGCTGGTGTCCCGCAGTGAAAGTGCCGTCTTGGGTGGGCTACCTCTCGCCCCTTCGGATTTTCGCGATTTTCGCACACGCGGGCCACGTATGAGGATTGACGACCTCTCTGCTCCTTCGGGGAGATTCGTCGCTCGTGTATCTGCCTCCATCGCCACCGTCGACCGCCGTCCTGGCTTGGGGGATTTTTCACCCCGGCCACCGCCGCTTTCGCTTCGGTTTTTGTCGTACCCTCCGGGGGCGGCCGGGGTTCTGCAGAAGCCCCCGCTGCAGCGACGATTGTCGCCCAGCGCGCTCCTCCCCCGACGAGCACTTTACAGGTCGAAGATTCCGTCGTGAGCACTGCTCCGGCCGCGTCTTCCCTCTCAGGCCAGGGCTCTGCAAATGCCCCCGCTGCAGCGATGGTTATCGCCTAGCGCGCTCCTCCCCAGACGAGCACTTTACAGGTCGAAGATTCCGTCGTGAGCACTGCTCCGGCCGCGTCTTCCCTTTCAGGTCAGGGCTCCGCAGAAGCCCCCGATGCAGCGACGATTGTCGCCCAGCATGCTCCTCCCCCGACGAGCACTTTACAGGGAAAAGATTCCGCCGTGCTCACTGATCCGGCCGCGTCTACCCCATCGCCGCCTGGCAACCCGGCGCCTCCGAACATTTTGCCGTCTTCAGGACGCATCTCATCGCGGACGCGCCGACGAACAGCCGCCGCCGCTGGCGCCGTGCCGCCTGCTGTTGATTATGGTTTCGGGCCCGGCGGGACCCCTAGACCATCAGCCCGGCGCGCTACCACCCCGCTGCGAGCCCCACGGCCACGACCGCCCGCACCCGTCGTTTTGGCCCCGACTCCTGCCGCCTCGTCCGTCCCGACGGTACCCATCCCGTCCGGCCGCGACCGCACCGAGCCCGTGGGAACTCCTCTTCTACAACTTCCGCCGCCAACTGACGCACCTCCCGTCACCTCGACCGACTTGGACGCACTCGGCGCAGCTGCCGAGTTTCAGTTCGGTGATTCCGCAGCGCGCTACTCGCACGCCGATTGGGCTCGGGAACAACAGGCTGCGCCCGCGTGCAATGCCGCCATGCGCTACATAGCCCTTGGCCGACCGGAAGTTTTGCCAGACGACTTCTTATCAGGTTTCCCTTCCCACCAGCGCCCTCCCCTTTCGGAAGTTCAAGAGCTGGCCGCCGAAGGCCGCTTGCACACCACTGACGCGGGCATCGTTCTACTTGTCCGACAGCCGTCTCTCCCTCCTGCGTTAGATACGCCACGCCCGGTGGGCCGTACGGCCTGCTTATTGAACGACGAGCCTATTCGCATTTATGTTCCTCTGCTCATGCACCCCTGGGTCATGCAGGCTTGCCATTCTACGGCTTCCTGCCACCTAGGAACCGCGCGCACCCTACGTATGCTCGAACGTTTCTACTGGTGGATCGGCATGAGCATCTGCACTCGGTGGTGGCTACGCAACTGCTTAAAGTGCCAGGCACGAAAAACGTCGCGGCAGACGGTCCGGTGGCCCTCCATCACGTTGCCCTTGCCAGAAGGGCCCGGCATCGCCGTCAGCATCGACTACTTCGGCCCCCTCCCGGTGACGCCTCGAGGTAATACCTACATCTTGCTTTTCACTGATCGTTTCAGCCGCCGGGCTGACATGTACGCCGTCACAGCGGCAGAGTTCACCGCTGAGGGCACGGCTAACATTCTCATCAACCGGTATATCCCTCTTTGGGGGTGCCCGCGCAGCATCCTCTCGGACAACGGCCTCCAGTTCTGCTCTAAGCTTTCGCATGCGGTATATCAGCTTCTCGGGGTTCGAAAAATTGCCACAAGCTCCTACCACCCAAACGGCAACGGTGGGGTGGAACGTGTAAACCACACGATGGCCCAGATGTTGGCAATGGTCGTCAACGATCTCCAAAACAACTGGGATGAGCAGCTCCCTCACGTCGAATTTGCGTACAACAATTCCGTTAGTGCCGCCACGGGTCTGGCTCCCAACGAGGTACATATGGGTCGGCTCCCACGCCTCCCTCTCACGATTTTCGAACGTGCAGGAGTCGCCGGCCACCAGAGTTTGGCCCGCGACCATCTCGCCTACTGCGACTTGGCGACGGACCGTCAGCAGCGCGCGTACGACATCGTTCGAGAACACCACGCCCTCACTGTCGCTCGCGTGAACCGCCGCCACTCCGCCCTCTCCGACGCTCTGCGTCCGGTCCCCAAATTTGACGTTGGTGGTTGGGTGTGGGTGTACAATACGGCGGCCACCATCCGCCAGGGCGCGAAACCAGACACGGACGCCAAGGTCCTCAAGGCCAAACTCTCCCTAAACTGGACGGGCCCCTACAAAGTTCTAGCAGTTGGTCCCTGCTCCTCTGCAGACACCCCGGATGGATCTCCTCTCGGAGCAAAGCTCCTGTATTTGGATCTTCCTTCCGATATGCCCGGCGCCGAGGCTCGCCGGCGCGTATCTGTTCAACGCTGCAAGCCCTGTGCCAACCCCCACGACCGTGGCGACATGCCGAAGTATCTGCCGGCGGGGTTGACGCAGTACGTGCTCAACAATTTCTCCAAGAAATCCCCTCCGTACCACGTCACCGAGGACGACGTTTCGACCCCTCTTGAACGACTCGAAGTGGAAAAGATTACTGGACATCAATCGGTTAGAGGTCGAGGCGGCGTCATCGCGGTGATGTACGAGACGCACTGGAAGGGACTTTCCCGGCCATCCTGGGAACGGGAAATGGACCTTCAGCTTTCTCGCCACGCCATTTTGCGCTACTGGGCCGGCACTCCGAACCAACACCGCCAAACCAACCGCCTGTATCGCCGAATGAGAATTGGCGCGGCACAACGGGAGCTTTCCCGGAGTAACGGCGAGCGGTTTCTAGCACCCGGCTATGGTTGCGTATCGCACGCCGATTGGCTCCGCCGATACAGCAACACTGTACTTCCCAACGGGGCCCACTTTTGGTACAAGAGCGACGACGGTCTGTGGTGGCTCGGGAAAATCAGCGCAACTACACTCACGGATGGAGTATATTTGGTTCGATTTTTGGACGTCCCGGGACCCATCAAGCTTCCTCTTTCTCCGGCGCGCTACACGACTTCGACGAGAGCTGTACGAGGTTCTTGGTGTCTGCAAATTCATTTGGCTAGCGCGTTTACACGGGGGGTCCAGCGTAACGTAGATGAATCTCGAGGTGCCGCCGTGGATAGCTGAATTTCGCGTCTTGACTGCACTCGTTATTTGGTTATTTTTTGTCATCTTCGTGGGCCTTGGGGGATGAAATTTTGTCTGCCCGATATGTTTCTGGTGTTTCTTTTTTTTTTTATATTTGAACTGGGTCGGGGATGTGTTTTTGCGTATTCTGTCCTGCCCCCCCCGCTCGGTGTTGGGACGCGCTACCAGAGTGGTGGACTGGGTACAGGTGGTTCTTGTCGTCCTCCGTGTTATTTTTCTTTTGTTCCCGTACGCACTTTTCGCTTTTCCGTGCATTTTCCTTGCCCCCCCCCCCCGTGCGGGCGGTATGGCGATGGCTTTCATCGACGATTTCTTCCTGCCCCTTAAGGCTAGGTCTTCCCTTTATTTATTTTTTTTTTTACGTACTTTGCCGGCTTCGTTGCCTCGCCGTTCAGAGGTGTGGAAGTGGGTTTTGAGGAGCCGCATCTTCGACTCATGTTCTAGCTCGTGGAATCGGGGTTTCCACGAATTTCCCATAATTCTGCATATACGGCTCATCAGAGTGGGCTAGTGTTAAGATATGATCTTGTATGAGATTGAAAGCCCGGTAAATACCTGGGTTTAGTCACGGGGAACGTATTTGTAGTACTTGGAAGGCGTATCTTAGATGGAAAACCAGGGGTTTTCCAGAGGAGCACGAGCTTGGTCTCAGTCTCCGCGTGCACGAAAGGAATAAAACTGCTCTTCTTCTATAGCTAAGCAAACAACACATGTGAGTGCAATGTTTCCCGACTTAAAAGGCAGACCTGTCCAGGGATACAAAGTGCCCCGCAACCCGGGATCTTAACACTGGTGCTTCTGAGGGCAAATAACCTGCATTAGTGCGAGCTGTGTCTACTTCACGTGTTGTCTTTACTCCTGCCTTCTCATACATGTGCGTTGAAATTCTACTCTCAAATCCCAAGCCGCGTCCAGGCTCCATCGGCGTGGGTCTGCCCACCCCCCCCCCCCCACCAGCTCCTACTTGCTTCCTGGCGATCCCTAAGCTGGAATTTGAAGCACGACGCCCTCCGCGAAATTGCAACCCGTGTGTTCACCGAGACGATTGGTAGTAGGCGTTCCTTCACCCCCTCCTCTCCACCTCTCCACCCCCCCACCCCCCCCGACGACACTTGCTACCCTCTACCCGGAGGCGCCCGAGGCTTTCCACCGCTCAAGTTAGTGGCTCCGTTCGTCGAAGGACACGTGTCCCGGATGATCGTAGCGTTGACGCTTGCGCGCCTGTAGGTAGAGGCAGTTGGTCCATCGTGGACAGCACTACATCCTCGAAGGTATACCTGCGCTTGTGGGTCTGTATGCGTGACGTCCAGCGGGATGGGATTATCCCTGGATTCCCGGTTCGGAGCGTCCCGGAGACCTCTCTTCTTAGGCTTATGTCCATTCGCAGGTTCCTGTCTGCCGTGAAAAGCTCACCTGCGACCGGCTCTGAGACAGATGCGAGCGTGTCGGGTGTCCTCGTCGACTGCATCGCAGCAGGGGTATACCTCACTTCCACGTGTTCCTCAATCCCGATGAGGCGCCTTCCAATGCTCACAAACTTTGCTGCGTGCATGACACGGGGTAAGTCCGTTGGCCTCGTCCAAAGGCATGTGGTCGCTCCTGTCCCATGCTCCTATAGCGAGCCTTGACGAAGGCCTTTGTCTCGCTCCCCCCTAGCAGATCGTCCAGGTCCGGTGGGCGTGCCGTCTCCAGCAGCTGGTCCAGAGAAGCTGTGCGCGCAGCGTGGCGGCCCAGGTTGAACAGCTTGTCCAACTTCTGATGGGATTTCAGTGAAATTGCGGTGACCGAGTCATGCGCAGCCAGCAGGTCGGCCTCTGGGGGCCTTGGAGCCGGGTACCCCTCTGTGCCTAGGCCCCATTCCAACTAAAAGCCAGGGACGATGTCCGCCATTACTTCCTCCGGTACCCCTCAAGTGTCTCGAATCTCGCAAGTTGCCTCCGAGCTGAGCAATGAAGCTACCCTTCACTCGGTCTCCTAACGGACCCGTGAGGTCTGCCAGAACCTCCCGCAGGGTTTCGACCCTGTTCCCCATAGAGATAGACATTCCCCTAGCTTCTGTCGACAGCAGCCCTATCCTTCCCGCCCCAGTAGAGAGGCGTGTTTGGACTTATTGGTGAGGTTGTATTGTCGGTTTATTGTCCAGTACCTCTCCTGGAAAAGCGACTGTGCCTCCGCCGCGCTGGGTAGCTCGAAGGTTGTCTCGTACCCCCGCTGCGCACCGTCATCTTTCATTTGCATGTTTAGAGGGACAGTCTCGTGTCCAGACCCTTTCGAGCTAGCTTGTCCTCTGACCGGGGGTTGAAGGACGCCGCTTGCTTGTCCGGCATATAAACGAGGCAGCACTCAAGGCGGTCCACGCCTCGGTCCTTCACCACCTCCATCGCTCGCTCCAGCACGCGTTCGTCTGTGCCAATCGGGACACCGACCACCGTCACCCCTGCTTCGTTTGCAACGCGGACATGGACGCTTTCCAGGAGAGGAACATACCCCATCGTCGGGATGTGACCGTCCGGTGGAAGCGCCACGGCCTTGGCGGGGTTGACCATGATACTGATGTTGTCTACCGTCCGAAGGAAGGCAAAGGCCCTAACCGTGCTGGCCTGCACTCCCGAAACCCCGATAGAGACCTCGTCCATACACGCGAAGGCTTGCGCTCCTTCTCCCTCGAACAAATCTCTGAAACGCTTAATCCGCGTTCGCAACTCCAGATATAACCTACCAGTCCCATGGGGCCCCCCTGCTGGACACCGCTGGAAGCAATCGTCTTGGTCTCCCCGTATCCATCCGAAAAAAACGCGTCAGCTGATTTTGCACCATAGCACTTGGTCGGTAACGACATGAGCGCTGGTACTCAGTTGGCCACCTCGGCATCCACCGCCGTCCTTTACACGGTGTTGAAGGCGTTGGATCAGTCGGTGATAACGAGTCAATTGTCCGTTTTGTGTAGTTTTCGTGCCCTGAGCCTCACAGGCTCCACTCCTCCGGGTACAGCGACCCCAAAATGCCTCACTTCTCGGTTAATTTCCTCAAACCGCGGTCGCGAACGTCCCATAGCCCCTGCGGTGATAGGCGTCTTCTATGCCATGCCCACGCTAATCGGCCTACACTTTTGCCCCAACGCGGTGAGGCTCGACTTCAAGAAGAGTTGCCAAAACTCTGACGGGAACGCGTTCGGTTCGTCGACGATTCTCCGCCAGAAGGCTGCCAAGCCCAGGCCGAACTCCTCCCGCCCGATCTCGGTGTCGATGATGGGTTGCAGCTGCGCACACCCTTGGCCGTCGTTTCCGGGGCCAGATGCGGGAGCTGATGACGTCGAAAATAATCTCAGAGGTATACTCATATTCCGGGCGCCACGGGCGAGGTTTTCCCTCTTCCACGTAGGTGACGCTCGCCAGAACTGCTGTCGTCACCGCCGTGGACACGACGACGTGGTCTTCGGGGGATAACTTGGCCATCACCGTGTTCCTCATCTCCCCGTTTCCTGCTGAATGTGGCCTGTCAGAAGGATGCGTGCTGCCACGTTGATCCCTCGCGTGTGACGGCACACTGACGACACCCGTTTGAGCGTCGCCTCTTCCGACGCCTTACTTGGGCAGCATCTCGTGGCCTTGAGTCCCCTCGCCTCGTATACGCCATCAGCCATGGAATCAGGAAGATTGTATCCCTGCTTTTTCACCGACCCGAACCTCTGTCGCCTCTTGATCCGGCCGTCCGGTGAGTGGAGCAGGGGCGGTATGATGTATATTTGCTTTATCTCCCGCAGGAACGAATTCGGCGTTGACAAGTCCCGGTTCAGCAGGTGGTCTCCCGTGGCGTGGTTGAGTATGCGAAGCATGAAAACGCTCAGGCGCGCGTGCTTGCCTGTCAACTGCGTTTGCATTTTTTCCCCGGTTGCGGAACGTGGCCGTAGGTCATCCAAGGAAACGGTACCGAGTGGTGGCCGTACATCCAGGCTGTTCTGACCCCATCCATACCGTAATCCCCGGCTGCGTAGGTCCTCGTCGTCTATTGTCTCCCCTCCCGTTTGCGTGACCCGATTGCGAAGACCCGGGTCCGCATGGACCGCTGCCTCTAGCACGTCCCGTCTTGGGTGCTGGGCTCCGCAGTTGACAGCTGGACAGGGGAGTGGTACCGGTGTCGCGGCTCTACGAGGGCCTCAACCGCAACATGAGCGTGGAGCATGTGGTACCCTTGGGGACATGGAAATCGTACCACCCTGTTCCCGAGCTGGAGCGTTCCACAACAAACCCCATACGCCGCATCTCCTCTGGTGTCACCCAGGAAGGCACGCGGGCACGTCTCGTTCCCCATCGTACCGGGTGATCCCCCAGCTGGTGCCTCGCCGTTCGGTATCCTAGGCCCACTGTCATTCAGTACGGCCCGTCCCCCTCCGCTTAGAAGGCTCTTCGTTCTCCCATTCTCTCTCCTCTCCACCACTAGTTCGCGCCCGTCCGATTTCCAGACCTCTGTCACCCTCACTAACTCCCCACGCTCCCCTGCTGTTGCTCCCTGTACCCCCCCGGCCTGCTGATGAGGGTGGCGCGCTACCCCCACGCTTGGAGTTGCATCCTATACTCATGTCGACCCCTCTCCGTGCACTGGCTGCTCGTGCCCGCTTCCCAATTCCTCTTGGCCGACCTCGTCGGCCCCTTGCGACCAACCCCCCCCCCCCTCATCGCTAGATTTAGTCACTGTCACCCCGGGTGTTATCAACGCGGTCTTCATCCAGGCAGTTCCGTTGGCGTGGTGCCCCGGTTCACCGCGTTCTGGTGGGTCTCTGTGGCGCTCGGAGCTGCACGTTCGTACTCAAGCTTTCCTCTCGTTGTCGGGCCACACTCAGTGTCGGCCCCATTCCTTCTCCTCCACAGGAAACAGAGGCAACGCGACACCATCCTCAAGCACTTTTGGAACCCCAAGGCTTCATCTTGTTAAACGTTCCTCCCACTCGGCGTCGAGACCCGCCAGGCATCCTTGGGCGTACAGGTCACTGTCGAGCCTCCAGTTTGTCAACCAGAGAATTGTCCTGTGATCGCATCCCGAGCGCTGCGAATAGCGCATGGTAGCGGCCGACAGCCACTTTCCATTCTCTTGAGCGGGGGAAATCAAGGTAAGCCCCTTGGGGCAGGCACAGAGCATATCTGGACAGGGACCACACGAGAAGCGAAGAGGTTGGACTCCTCTTGTGAGCACGTACCATTAGCTCGAATGAGCTATACACGCCTGTTGTCAAGTAAGTATCCGGCCTCAATCTGGGAACGCGCCGCTGAAGGAGGTCGGCGAACTGTATGGTGTTTTTCGCCGCCGCCCATCCCCCCCCAAGATCGGTCGTTGGCAGTCCGCTAGCAATCTCCACCCGGTGGGGAAGTCGTCTCCCTCCCACCCACTCGCAGTGGCACGCGACGCAGGACCTCGGGTTCTCATGCCCTCTCGCAAGGCGGTCCGCTTGTTCCAGCATGCAGTGGACATACATAAACCCTCCGTGGGGAGACAAAACGGGTACCCGCATGTTGATTGTCTCTCTCCCCCCCTGCCGAATCGTCTAGATCTAGACTGCAGTAGGTACATGATGCTTTTTCTTCCTCCCCCGCCCTCCTTTCTACGTATTGGTCGTTTTCGCCTAGGTTCGCGGCACCTCCGAAATCGCTGACCGCTAAAATCTTGTCAACTGTCGCCGTCGATGGGCACCTGTAGTAGAGCTCGAGGATAGAGGTAAGGGAAGTGAGATGCAGGAACTGGCTCGGAAGGCAGTTTCTCTTGTTCAGGAGACTCCTGTCTTTATTGTCGTGTTATCCCCCTTCATGATGAGAGACAAGGGAGCCGTTTGAGATTGATTCGATTGGGGGTTGATTCGAGATATCAAGACCACTCTGCTCCCTTCCACTAACCCATCTACACTTGCCCAAGAGACTTTCCTCGGACGCTGGTCTACTCTTCTCCTATCGGTGCTCCTAACCAAGAGAGTAGTCAAACCCTAGGACACTTCTGTGGTCTACAAAAACACAATTCTTCGAGTTATTCTGTCTTTAAAGGAGGTCTGCCCTAGGAACATTCCTTGCGTCGTTACGAAAGCCTTAATAGTGTTGGCTGTATATCCTACCGAGAGAAAATTCAGAGCCCCAGGAATACTCTTAAGGTCTTCAGGGCTTGCATTCTTGTTTACCAAGGAAACTTCAGAGCCGCAGGAATACTCTCAGGGTATTCAGGGCTTTGGTACTACGGGCTATCTCGAAACCACTTCTATAGCCCGATACTTTATCGTATCACATTGCCCACCCTGGATAGTCGTATGTGCAGACCACACGACAGTCGATGGATGATAACGGAGTGTATCCGAAAAAGACCGGGAAAAGAAGTCGAAGATGCGGCTATTCGAAACAACGAAAATGAGGCTAAGATTTCCCCACACCGTGATACAAGGTATCGGGGTACATAAGTGGTTATGAGATAGTCCGTACTATCAAAGCCCTGAATACCCTAAGAGTATTCCTGGGACTCCGACGTTTTCTCTCGGTAGATAAGACAGCCAGCACTATTAATGCTTTCGCAAGGACGCAAGAAATGTTCCTAGGACAGACCTCCCTTAAAGACAGGATCCTTAAAGACAGGATGACTCGTAGAATCGGGTTTTCATAGACTACACAAGTCATCTAGGGATTGACTACTTCCTTGGTTAGGAGCACTGATAGGAGAAGGGTAGACCAGCGTCCGAGGAAAGTTCCTCGGGCAAGTGTATTTACCCGTCTAGCGGGTTATCGGAAGGGAGCAGAGTGCGCTTGTCACCTCGAATCAAGTCCCAATCGAATCACTTTCAAACTGCTCCCTTTTCTCTCATCATGAAGGGGCTGCCTCACGGTAATACGGCCGAGGACCCGCCAACGGTATGACGTCGCTACTGAGTGGGGTTCGTGAAGGTGTTACCTGCTGAGCTATAGGGGTTAAAGGCCGATCGATTACCCAGCCCAGGGTCGTCCTTACACTCTCCCCCCTCTGAACGGCGGGATGTTTTGGGCGTCAGTACCGTGTACGGCCGTACGCTCACCTACCCACTTCGTTTCGATACCTGGTGAACCAGGGAGATATGCTTCTTAGGGACGCACGCACAAGCGTTTCTATAGAAGAAACGTTGGAAGTGAGATTCGAACCCGAGTCCTGCCGACGACGCCAAGTGTAGTAGAGCCCGAGGATAGAGGTAAGGGAAGTGGGACGCAGAAACTGGCTTGGAAGACACTTTCTCTCGTTCGGGAGACTTCTGTCTTTATTGTCGGGTAAATTTTCCACGTCGCAGTCCGTGTGAATGAGCCGACCGGCGAAAGCGAACCTCTGATGGTCTGTAAATTTTCGCCCCACAAACCCCGCACGGCGTTTCCATTTGGGGTTGCTGAGGGGTCGAGCCCCGCCAACCACCGTCGATGTTCTCCTCTCCTCTCTCGGTTGCACTCCTCGACAAATCTATCGTTCCAGTTGGGATGGTGGACCTCCTGGAGATGTGGAGCTCAGCTACGGGGACCCTGACATCCGTGGCTCGCTCCTGTGCCGTGTGCACCGATCCGCCGAGGCCACGGATCTGTTCAAGACGGGTGTGTAGATCCACCTCTTGGTGCACCACGTGTAGGCCTGGATTTGGGCACGTGGCTTGGTGGGCGAGTGTGTGTGCCCCGTTGGCCATGGCTCGGGGGGTTGCATCTTCAGTGAAGACTAGGGCGCAACGGCGGTGCACATCGTATGAACAGGACACATGCACAAAGCGGCCTCCTCTACCAAACCGTGGCTAGTGCTGTATACCACTCGCCCTCCCCTGCCGTCTCGTGCGACCCTGGTGGATGACCTCCGTCCTCTCTTAGCCGGTATCGCTCGCCGCGCGACCCCCACCGCCTCTTCCTTAATCTCTTCGCTGTGCTCAAAGTGCTCTTCTGTTGGCGTCTAGACTGTTACGGTCGCTGTGCACGCCAATGCACGTAAGTTGACCGTCGCTCTTACGCGGAGGGCAGCGTAGTGCGGCCGGTGGAGTCGGTGAGGGCCGCTGCCGAGATGGACCATCGAGACCGCCAGGGCCTCGTAGCACACGAAGCAATCTTCCGGGGCCTCCTTTCGAGGCTGCCTACTCTCTGCTGGCGTTGACGACGCTGTCCGTGGTGGCAGCGGCGGTGTCGGCGACTCTAGATTCAACGCGGATCCCGAAATCCTCCCCTCGGATGCCCCCCGCGGATGTCGCCCGTGACGGCCTTGGTAGCGGCAACTGCGCCGGTCTGGTCGCTTTGATAACTCTTCGAGCGCCAGGACGGGGTTAAGATCGACGTTCCTGTCGAGGGGACGGTAGCCGTCGGCAACGGCTTCCGTGAAAATGTCGCAAGTGACGTCAGGGGTTGCCTTGGCAGACGGGATTGTAGTCGACCGTGGTTGCGGCGTTGCCGACGGTGGCGATGCGCGCACCGACCTCACCGATGGAGGCCGCGGTGGTGATTGGGACTGCCGCGTTGGCCAAGGTTGCCTTGGGCACAACTCGGACATCTCCGGTCACGAGGTTGACGGGATGGTGGACACCTCCTGCAGCGGCTGTGGAGACGGCTGTGAAGACTTAGGAGGCCTTCCTCCGGGAGTGGGCTGCAGACCCGGCTGACGTAGGGTCAGAGGATGAGTCCCCGTCGTAGCTGGTTGTGATGAGCGCGAGGAGTCTGGCTCTGGCTCTGGGATCGGTAAAGGTACCATCAGGGGCGGCGACGATGCCCACAGTATCTAAGGCTCCAATCCAGTTTTCGCTCTCGACTGCGTACCCATTTGGCAAAAAGTCCCCAAATGACATCCTCGGCTACGTCGTAGATGTCGGAGATTGATTGTCTGGCAACGGAGACACTCCACCGGGACGACGAAGGATCCCTGACAGGTTCTCTCGACCGCCCCAGTGGGAGGGGTAGGCACCGGAGGCGGCCTCAGCCCCGTTGCCGCCGGTGACAGGATCTCCTGCCTCGATTGAGGTGGGAAGGGCGCGTGGGCAAGATTCCGTCTGGGACTGTGCCGGCCCCAACTGTGGTGCCGACGACGTCATTCGCGCTACCGCCAGATGCGGAGGCGACGCACCGGGTAGCTGCTTGTTTGCTCGCTCGCCCGTCCTAGCGGCTTCCCGGGCGCGTGTCTTCTTTCTGTATTTGCTTCCGCCGCGTCGCCTAGTCGCTCGTGACTCGCCGTACCTTCCCTGTGTAGTGATATGAGTGGTGGCGCTCCCCCGTTGGCCCCTCTTCCTGGCGTGAATTATTTGTGGACACACATGTATTTACATGTATTCCATGCCAGGTTTGTCTTTCAAGCAGGTCCCACGTTGCCACTCACTTCATCGTGTTTCCTTAGTACCAGAACTAGGTTGTATTACAGTTTACAGTAGTCCGGGCGGATGGAGGCCTACGGTGTAAACCGAACGATCAAGCTCCACTCGGGGCCAGCATCGCTCAAGTATCTTAGTGAGATAATCACCCTCACGGGCACAAATGGAAGATAGACACTAATTAATTGTACTTGCTGAGGATGAAAACCGAGGCAGAGTGACTGCTGTGCGCGATGATTTCAACACAAATCAGCAGTATCCATTTCACCATAGACTTCTTATCTACATCATAGGAAATCCGGGGATTACCCAGGATGTCCCCTGACTACCACAGCCCCCAACAGAGCGAGCACACAGGCCCAAAGGGACTTGAGGAAAATGGCTGAGGAAAACGGCAGAAAAAACAGGCACGGATAGCCGGAGACAATCCACAACACCACTCGAAGAAGGAAGAAAGCAGAAACAACGTACCATTATCATCTGTGTCGACGAATTCCTACCATATCGCTTTCATCCACGACACGGTAACCACACAACCTCTTTCGGTTGAAAACAGCAAAAAATGCACGAGAACTATCCAATTTCACATAATATCAGGCAATTTACTTGGTACTCTCTTGTCACGCAATAGATCATTACCGACATCGACTCATCTCTCCTCAGTTATCGTTACACTTGCTGATAAATCAGCCATAAACAATATCAGTTCACACATACACACATACCTGCATACAAACACTTATCAACTCGAACAACAAAACAAGGAACAACAGAACAAGCGATTCACCAGCTCTTTCCTGTTGCAACCTAAGTAGTTAGTCTGGAGCAGTTAGTAGTGGACCCGGGCTAGGTGGTTAACATTCTGGCTTCAGACGAGCAACCACAATACATCCTGCGAATCTGCAGTGGATTCCTGACTAACGTTCACCCCAGTACACGAACCGATCGCACCGCCAATGTACACTTATTTTATATCATGCGCTGTACCCTAAAAAAAACGTCTGTTCCGTTCGCTGGCCGAACGTGAATTCGGAGAAGACGATCCTCGAGTCCGACCTCGAGCGATAGCATAACAACTTCCGGCTTAGTATCCGTCAATAATTTAATGGGTTCAGAGGACTCAGGCTTCTTTCCAGGACCAGTTTCGAAGCAAAATCTGCGGCAACATGTAGGTACTGCATGTTCACATCATTCTCGGATTCCTCGCATACATCCACATCAATTGCGGGCTCCTTAGAAACAGATACCACGACATACAGTAATAAATCAGAAGGAACGATGACAGACTAAATCCGAAATGCGGCGAACGGTATGATGAATGGAACCGTGGGAAGAAGCAATCCCAGAACGTTGATTTTGATGGCTACGAAATCGAGACAAAGATGTTTCCTGTACAGTAGCAGATACATCAGTAAAAAGTTGAGCTGGAGCAGTTTTCCATGAGCCACGAACATCATCGCCAATCACGAAAAAAATATGTGGCTCCAGGCTCTGCAACGAACTTGTGCATAGCTTCGAACAGAGACCGAACATACCGTGCTATGTAAGCAGCGTCAGTCGCAGGAGCAACCGATCGACCAATCGAGCGAAGCGACTCTTCCACAGATACTCCATCTAGCTCGCTCCTAGGGTATGCCATAGCACGCAGACAACCCATCGAATCGCCATCGCAGATGCGAGCAGGTAGACCAGTTCAGCCTGCTTTGACGAATACCCAGCAACGCCGTAATAAGATATCAAATGCCACAATCTTTTAGGTCATCATGCTTCGCGAGGGAGTCGAGGAACGAACGGATATCGTCCGCATGACCACCAAGAAGCTGGGGGAGTTTCCTGTCTGAAGAAGAAAGGCTACTTATCAAGGCTGCCGCAAGCTCGTCGTACAGGTAGTCGATTTCTATTTCTAGGCAGTTATGTTTAAAGAGTAACATTGCCACCGACCTCCTGATGACTGCACGTTGAATCTTCACAACGATAAGATGAACCTCCAGGCGCATACAAACGAGCACTTCGCAGCGCACCACCAGCCCCTCCACCGTGATCTGGACTACCACGCATTCGATCGACCGAACCTTGCCAGCGATCCACACTCATCCTTTCCTGCCAACGCTATGAAGCCCTCAGCAAATATACGAGAGTAGCTCACCTCTCACCCTTTCTGCTCCAATCACGAAAGTATCCTCCCGTGGGTAACAGTATCTACCTTGACTACCTCGAACCAACAAGAATAGCCTCCGTCGAAAAAATCATGAAACGATAAATATACTAAAATTGATGTACGTAGCTCCACCTCCCGAGAACTGATCACGCCCACCTGGCACCTGACCCGAAGGTATAAGAACCAGGTATTCGGCACTCGATCCGTGAAAAAGTATCGAGAGTAACTACAGCACTCACCTTCACCCTAGCTCGAACCAAGAAAGGGTCTTGTCGGTTCCATCGTACCGTGTCCTGCCGTGTATCTTCGAAAGCCCATAAATTGCTGATAAATGTTGCTGTACGCGTAGACCCTGCTGGTAGACCCACTACTCGTAAATTGACGAAAAATCTGATGTTCCACTCCAACGTAGACCACGCCAATCTTGAACACCAGCTTATACCCGAAGATAACAGAACCCGACCCAAAGAACCGAAAATGAGACTCGACGATGAGACCCGAAGAAGATGTACCCGAAGATACTCGAAGACGATCCAATACCAACCAAGATTACCGACAACACACACGACCGATACATCACTGAGAAGAACCCAAGTTCAACCCTCTGCACTCGCTCGTACTCGAAGACTCCCATTTGCCGACTCTCCCCTTCGACTTCTTAAAAAATGACAGGTATGGTGTAAGCCGGATGACCAAACTCAAGTTAGTGTCACATTCATTCGTTGAAGCACCTGAGAGAGATGATTTTCATCGCCGACAATAATGAAAAATGGAGATGAATGAACTGTAGATGCCGGGAATGAAAACAAAGACAACGGCAAAGTGATTGCTGTGCGATATGGTCTCAGCAGTAAGAGGCACTATTCGTTTTACCATCAAGATCCACATTCACAAAATAGGAAACCCAGGGTGTCCCCTGACTACCGCAGGCTCTGAACGAGCAAAACGAGCTGGTTTTTGTCACCTGACTCGACCTCTTTTCCTTGTATTTCCAAGTCCTCGAACCTGGGCCTTTGGAGGCTTCCAGCGCGATACCGTAACACTGCGTAGCCCACCTTGATGAACCACATATGAAAGAAAGATCCGGGGAGACACCGGTTCCATGAACTATCTGCAGTGCACAGTAGAACACACACCTCTAACCTGCGAGGCTGCCAAAACAATCTTCTGAACTGAATGTTATCCGCTTTCCTATTTTCCCGTCTTCCTTCTTGCTCCTTCTATCTCTCCCCTTCTCTCTCTGGGCACTGCTTGAGCGTGCGGCAGTTGTTCTTTATCATGTGCCCATGATATTGTGTGGCAAATGATGCTATGATCACTGCTACGTAGTACACGTTTTTGTATATGTTCGCCCCCCAGCGAGGTCAAGTTCAACCATCAATCATTCGCAGCCAATACTATTAATAGTAGTGCAGTAAGAATAAAAGACAAAAGAAAAACGACCAAGGAAGCTACTCCCAAGTACCATAGTATAATTGACGTGTGGCTTGCATTGACTTTATTTATTTGCGTCCGGCCTGAACTTGATCTGCTCTTCTTCCTGTTGCGTTTCCGGTTACCTTCTCTTGTGGCATTCGCATCAAAAACCAATAATCAATTTATACCCCATGCCTTTCCCCTCTCTCCATTATTAACCGGACGTTTTTTTTTTTCGCGTTTCGAGGAAAATTCCCAGATTTCAGCTTTTTTTTCGCGTTTCGCGGAATTTTTCAGCTCCGGCAAAATACCTAAAAATAATTTCCCGTATCGCGGAGGAGTCTCGCATCGTCGCCGTAAACCGGGCAGGCGCACCGTGTCACCACTCGGCACTATACAGGACATATCACGGTCACCCCCAGGGTCATTCCCAGGACGTGGCTGGTCGCAAAAAGCGCCGCGCACAACGAGAGCTCTATTCGTCCGGTCGACAGATCCGACTCACCGACATAGCCGAGATGAACACGAAGTCGCCCGCTATTTTCATGTCGTGAAGGGCCTTCTCGCACCAGAAGTTGATTAAAGCTACGCTCGCGAGGTACGCCGAGGCACGGTTGCCTCTTTAGAAGTCGGAGCACCTCTAGCGGTACGATCCAGCGGACAGTCTGCGCGCGCGCCGCTTATTTCGACGATTCGATTAGATGGACAAGCGTTGCAACTTGATGAAAAATGGTACCAGGCGATAAATAGGACCCACCGCGTTTGTTTTGCGTATCCGTGAATTTTCCGCCAAACGAGAAAAAAAACACCATTTAATAACGACCCTAAGCCGCATCCAGCCTTCAACGCTAAGCCATGGGGGGTGTGGATCTGTCTCACACACACCGTGCTCTTCCTCAACTTCCAGCGACCGCGCATTTGGAGTTTGAACCGAGACACTAAGCTGCTCAGTCAGCGCTGACTGAGCAGCTCAGTGGTTTTTAATATTTCGAACATTGAAGTCCGAGGTTCGAGTCCCATCAGACGTCGTAATTCAGCTTTTTTTGCCGCGGGTAGAAAAAGGAAAATCAATTGGAGATAACCACGATAAAACAGCACTCGACCAGAGAGTCGAAAGTGGAGTGAACCGCTTGAGTAAAAGAACGCACGAGTAGGGAGGGGGACCATACGAAGGACAAACCAGGCGCTGATTAGGGGTCTGATCAACCCCGGAGGATGTTATCGGTGGGAGACCGTATCGAGCTCAAAGGTACTTATTTTGTTCGAAATGTTTAGGTTTAACCAGCGCTCAGCGGTGTAACCTAAATATTTCGAACAAAAGAAGTCCGGGGTTCGAGTCCCGCCAGACGTCGTACTTCCGCTTTTTCTGACGCGGGTAGATAAAAGGGAAATCAAGTGGAGAGAACTACGATAATCGAACACTCGACCACAGAGTCGAAAGCGGAGTGAACCACTTGAATAAAAAAACGCACGAGTAGGGAGTGGGACCATAAGAATGAAAAAATCAGACCCTGGTTAGGGGCCTGATGAACCCCTGAGGATGTCATCGGCGGGAGGCCGTATCGAGGCCGAAGGCGCTTCTTTGTTCGAAATATTTAGGTTAAACCACTGAGCTACCTAGTCAGCGCTGACGAGCAGCTCAGTGGCTACCCTTCATATAACAAACGACGCGGGGTTTGCCTTGTGGCGCTCCAACAAGGGCATCAGGCGGTATGTTTGCCATAGGGAAACGGATGCCACGTGCTACTCGAGCGTTGTTTGGTGGGTGCCCTCGCGAAGGGCGCGGCGTCGGTCACACTGCTCTGCTGCCCTGTAGCAGGTTGCAGAGTCCGGCACAAAATACGGGACGCATTGGAGGCGGCGGTCCAAGCAGACCTGGATATTCGCAGTAGGGCCGTATGCACGACAGGGGGATTCACGGGCGGCGCAGACTTGCGCAGCTGGGGCTTTAGTGCGGACAGGACCAGAACAGCGTGGTGGTGGGACCACCAATCGATCCCAGTTTCCTGAAAGATATACAGCAACGCTTCGCAACCCGAAAAAAAGTAAAGCCGCAGCTGACTAATACACACGCCCGTCTAAGCGTTCACATGCTAGAACAATCGAGTTGTGGCACATTGTACCGGCCTCGCCGGACGGCCGCATCAAGAGGCGAAATAGGTTCGTGTTAGTAGAAAGCGGCGACATAGTCCTCTTAGTTCCCGTACCCGATTGATGCGCCAGGTGAGAGGACACAAGGCCGGAGAATGCTGCCCTAGAGACTTCGGGGGAGGTCAAGCACGATCGGGCGTTGTCCGCGTGCCGCTACGTGGGAGGGGTTTGAAGCACAGCACGCACCCTCCTTTAGCGTGGGCGCGCTCGGCAAGAAGTGAGAAGACGAGGCTCACGCTGGTGGCCGAATTCCCGTCTCCGCGGCGGCAGTGGCATCCGGACGATGAATACGCCTTCCAGGTGCTCTACGACATCACCAACTTTCGCAGCGCCCTATCAGGCCCCGGCAATGTCGGTCAACGCTTTGCGCAGTTCCGGTTCATAATCCGCAACAACGTCGAGCGAGACTAGTTTGGCAAGGGTATGGCAGTCTTCTGACGGAAAATCACCGACGGTGCAGAAGCGTTCCCGCCGGAGGGTTGGAAGTTCTTCGTGCACTCCAGCCTCACCAAGCTGGCGAGAAGTGTCGACCCGTTTGCGTCGGCATGGCCTGGAAGCGGCTCGTTACCGAGGGCAATGCGATAGTGGCGACCGTGACTGGAGGAAGTCAACCGAGATGTGTGACAGTTTGGGCTCGCTGCACCCGGAGGAGCAAGCTAGTGGGGATAAAGGCACGCGCGCCACATGAGGCGACCAACTGGTTCACTCTCATTAACTGCTCCAACGCGTTCAGCACGGTCAATAGGACGGGCTTGCTCGCCGAGGAGGCCACCTGCGTTCCGGTACTCACGCTGTTTTTGCCCAAGTTTTACCATAAGAGACTAGCTGATGCACTCTTTCGGATGGATTAAGGGGAGCGCCGGACGATCACTTGGTGCAAACGAGTACAGCAAGGGGACCCTGTGGGACCGGTGTTGCTTGCTGATCGTTGCGGCCGGGACTGAAGCTTTTCCGGGAGGAATTCAAGGGGAAGGGATCGAATTTTTAGCCTGCATCGACGACGTCACCCTCGACCTCATGGGGGTTAAGGCCAGCATGACAAGAGCCATAGAGTCGGCGTCGTTCCCAATCCCGCCAAGACCGTAGCGTTACCGCCGAAAGAGCACGTTCCGATGGCAGAAGAGATCTCGGTCCTGGCAATTGTCACGTTCGAATCACAAAAGAGGGATGGGTGACGATGGTGTGGCGTCCCATTCGGCACCGAAGAGTACGCGGTAGAGCGCGCGGCACGGGAATTATGAGACGGAGACGCGCATTTCCCGGCGCGTTTCCTGGCAGGCATGCTAGACAAGCAAGCGATCGCCCTCAAAGCCCCTGCATCCCTCGGACAGAGAACAAGCTACTTCGAGCGCGCCATAGGCACGGGTAGATCCCTCGAAGCGTGCAGAAGGGTCACCAACGGAGCACAGTGGGCATATGAGCACATCCTCAAACTGCTGCGAGCCACCGAGGCACAATCAGTCTTCGAGGAAGGATGTCCGGGCGATCAGCTGATGCTCAAGCCCCACCAGCAAGAAGAGGCGTGTTCATCGACATGGGAAGGAGGGCTGGGGTCGCCGTCGGCAGAAGCGAGAGGATGCCCGCTTCCGTTGGGAGCAGGGTTGGAACCTTACCTGAGGTTCTGACGGACCTCACCAGACTTCTGGGAGACTGAGTAAACGTGGTTGCCCGAATCGAACTTCAAAACGGGTCGGAAGGTGCTTGCTGGAGCTTCGCAACACACGGGAAGTCCCAAGAGAAGAGATTTGCCGGCATCGGTCCTGAATCGTGGCCGGATTGGGGCCTTGGCACAGAGGAGTACGTCCGCTCAAGACTTCCGGAAGTTGACATGCTCACGGTGCACAATGCAAGAACTACATAACTTCGCAATGCCCAAGAACAGCCAGGCACGCCGGTTAACTGTGCCCTTCAAGCACCGCACGACGTTTTCTTGGAGCAGCTACCCGAGACGGCAAGCCTGCTTGAACCGGACAAGCCCTTAGGAATGCAAGGGACGAAAACCTTGGTCAAGGCCTTTCACCAGAACCTCTCACAGGCGTGAACAAACACCTGCGTTCGGAAGCGGCCAACGGGTCCCCTTTGGGTTATTCCTGCGTCTGAGTTTGTGGGCATGGGCAGAAGATGTTTCGACGTCGAGGAGTATGTGGCGGCGAGGTGCCTTTGCTGCGACGCAGTCGACGTGGACACGCGACATGCGAACAAACACCTGCGTTCGGAAGCGGCCAACGGGTCCCTTTGGGCTATTCCTGTGTCTGAGTTTTGTGAGCATGGGCGGAAGATGTTTCGACGTCGAGGAGTATGTGGCGGCGAGGTGCCTTTGCTGCGACGCAGTCGACGTGGACACGCGACATGCGCGCGAAGCGCAGGTGAGCCAGCACCAGCCACTTCTCCACGCGATCTCCTGCACACTCAAGGGCTTGGGGCCTCTCACCAAGTCCAAGGGGGAAGCCCTTTACGCGCGGATCGGAACCTGAGGATGGACATCGTCGCCAGCAGTGGCTACCCTTTACATTACGAACACGCATGCCACCTCGCCTCGGGCGTCTCCGAGGAATCTCGGATTTGACACCATGTTACAAAACGAGCGCAGCGCACATCATGCATAGTGGAGGTCACTCTCTTGCGGTTGAAACATTAATGATACAACCCCACCCCCTTTCCTGTCGAGTACAAAGCCTTACCTGTGGCCTGTGACGCAACTGAGAGTACTGCCTCCAGTTGCATCACGTCCGCGTTTACATATTGCACGCAAAGGCCTGGGGCATCATATTTCCTCAAGTCAGTCGGTGCCTATGCGCCCTAATTTTCAAGCTAGGGCAAGAGGAAGCAACAGGACGGGCAAAAAAGCAAGTGCCCTCAAACGGAGGGTACGCTTGTTCCTTATATAGAAGCAGGAAGGCATACGTCGCCCGAGTTAGGTTTGTCATTCCACCCCTTACACAAAATGCCACGCCTGAATTCTCTACTTGGGTCCAACCATCCGTTTGTAGCAGAAAGCCCTGAAGAATGCTCGTCTCTTGGCGGCTGCTCTCTCGACTCGGTCGGGACCAAGCTCCCCACCGTCTTTCTCTTTCACGGAAGACCCTCGCGTCGCGTCTGCAAGAGTGACACAGCCCCGCAACATTTGTTTGCCGACTCCCTGGAGCGTTGAAAAGTACTCGAAAGCACGCCATGAAACGCAGGTTTCCTATCGAAACAGCCCCTAAGCTTTCTTCGACCGTCGTTTGTGCAATGCTCCTCCCCCCTCGACAACTGCGTGCCAGCAAGCGCGAGGCTAGGCTCTCCGATAGTTATTTCCCGCTCTATCTCCGCTTGCACCCTCGAAAACCCGCGGCGGCAATGCTCTTTATCTGACGACGCGCGTTGAGGTTCAAGGCGATGCATCATGCCGCCTTTTTGACGTAATTTTCGTAGGTTGCGCCGCATTTCGGGCTCTTGCCGGGACTCGCTCGCGGCGGTCGGTGCCTTCCATGCCACTCACCCCTCCGACACGCAACTTTGTCCAAAGCAGAGGCAGGCTCCTTCCGAACGCTGCTGCGTGTTGCTAGTGGTCCATGCTTACTGCTGGTGTGTGGTTGTTCTGCTGTTTTACACTAAACGTGCTACATGGCCAGGTAATGTTTATAGCTTTTCGCGGGTCAGGTCAAACCTCACGGGTCGGGTCAGCTGACCTGACCCGACCCGCGAACAATATTAGGTGGGTTGACGTGATCCGACCCGGCCCGCGAGATCTTGAAACCCTCTTGACCCGACCCGATCCGCGAGGTTAAGAAACAGTTGACCCGACCAGACCCGACCCATGATACTTGAAAATATCCTGACTCGACCCGCGAGACTTCAAAAACTCCTGATCCAACCCGGCCCGACCCGCCACCTTCCGATTGACCCGTGAGACGCGGGTTTCATAAGGGTCGGGTCACCTTGACCCGCGAGACAATTTATCTTGACCCTCAGGTTCGACCCGCGCATCTGGCCCGTGGATGACACTTCAAAAACAATTTAATATTCTTTTTTGTGCCCAGCAGCGATATGTGGCCTGACTGTAGTGGGTATGGATGGATGCGGGCATGCGTATATAGATTTGGCGGTGTTTCAATGTTTGAATATGATGCCCAAGCAGTATTATTGAGTATTGGTACAAGAGAAGCCTTGGGGAAAAGAGGGCGGGAAGTGTTTCAAGTGTCGGATCCGCGAGCCGAATGTGCTGGTCCGACCCGCGGGTCAGCAGAAAACAACTCGCGGGTCATGCTGGCCCGACCCGCGAGTGACTCGTTTCTCGCGGGTCATGACCTGACCCGACCCGTGAGCTTTTCATTACCTCTTGACTCGACCCGACCCGACCCGTGAGATTTGGAAAATCTCGACCCGTTATATTTTGAACACCTCGTGAGCCCACCCGCCGGTCGGGTAATGACCCGCGAAAAACCCTGGTATTTTTCTAGTAAATTGCGTACATGTTGATTTTCTTTTGGATAAAACGTTTGCAGTGTATATTCCAGTATTTAGTGACCACGTTTTCACTTGAATTGAAGCATACCTGGCACCACTCTGCTCTTTTTTCTCACCTACGTTTTCACTTGGCTGATACAATAAAGTGTGCTTGTTCACAAAACAAACTCCTTTGATCAAAGCGAACCCGTGTACATGATATATTTTTTTACTCCAGGACACGTCTTGACTTGAACCTTTTAGGGCAAACTGCTTGTGTGCAGTCCCGTTTCGGGGACAAACTGCTTGGAATTCGGGTGGTTCGCGCCCAAAACGGGACTGCAGTCTCAAAAAGGTTGTGAGGACCACAGTGGATTGGGGAATAAATCGGGCGCACTCGAAGGAACGGGCATGGCAAGGTAGACGGCGGCATTTCGGGCTACGTAACGACGCGTGCTGTACGTGTACGATACCATGTCGCTGGGATTGACGAGGCTCAACTGAGGAACTGTAATACAGTACCAATTCTTGTTATTGCCCTCGATGAAATGCAATCGAGCGCTGTTCTCAGTTTGCTTGTCTTTTTTTTCGTGAACTCGCGATTGGAGTTGGTGCACATCCTGGCCCAGCAAAAACGCACAGCACACGGCACAGCTGCTCTGTAGCAGCATGCAGCAGGAACAGCCACACAGCTCTGCTGCAACAGAGCACATATAGCATCGCCATACAATGCAAACCTTCAACCCAAGTACAACCCGCCTCTCGGTGGCACACAAACATGAACGGGGATAAGAGATCCCCAAAAAGCGGTCAGAGAGCTGAGGACGCTCTGTTGGCCAATGAAAACATGTCGGTTGTTTACTACAAGGTATTAAACGACAGAATGACGAGAGATTGCTTTACCGCGAAATATTAGAGATCCCCAACAAGCAGTTCCACAACGACAGCATCCGATGTATTTTCGACAGCTTGGTTATTAGAGCACCGAAATATCCGACGAGGATCGCACAATGAAGAAAACATGACACAATAAGGAGGCACGCAAACATGAACAGGGATAAAAGATCCCCAACAAGCGGTCAGAGAGCTGACGACGCTCAGTCGGCCAATGAAAAACCTGTCGGTTGTTTACTACAAGATATTAAACGACAGATTGACAAGAGATCGCTGTACCGCGAGATATTAGAGATCCCTCAAGAAATGCTGTTGTGTGCTTGTGGTGTTGGTCGTCGCGCGCTCGCATGCTCTTGTGTACTTGTCGTGTTGGAACAGCAGTATGGTATCTATACTCGTTCTTGCTCTGTCGCCCTGAAGGCATATACTATTGTGCACTTGACGCTCTATCTATACTCGTTCCTGCTCTGTCGCCCTGAAGGCATATGCTCTTGCGCACGAGACGCTCTGCCATCGCTCGTCAGAGATCCCCAACAAGTGTTTTGGTACAGCAGTATGATATCTAACGAGCGATGGCATGCTCTTGTGTACTTGTGGTGTTGGTGCAGCAGTATGATATCTATACATTGTGTGTTCTTGTGTACTTGTGGTGTTGGTACAGCAGTACAGCCCTCAAGGCATATGCCCTTGTGCACTTGACGCTCTGGCATCGTCGCTCGTCGTGCGCTCGCATGGTCTTGTGCGGTATGGTATGATGGTACAGTGTGGTGGATGTATTATATGGCTGAAATTGCCTGGTGGTAAGATATGTTTCAGTATATATGGTCCGTAAGAGTCGAATACGCCATACGAATATCGTTTGTAACGATCTTATATATTGACCATTGGAAAGTGTTCGAACATATAGGCCATGCGGACAGAAACAGACAGACAGACAGACAGATTTGCAATTACCGAAACTGAGACTCAGTTTTACAAACTGATAATTGGAAAGTGTTCGAAAATATAATCCACGCGGACAGGCAGACAGACAGCCAGATTTGCAATTGCCGCAGCAGAGACTCAGTTTTCCAAACTGAGAAATGTACCTCGTCTTGTTTTACAACGGCACTAGCTACTAGCCTGACAGCTACGGTCGTGTGCCTTGTGCTCGTGCAGCCTGCTGCTCCGCTCCCACGTGCGCTTGCCTCGTTGCACAGCACGATGGTTCTCTCTCCTGGGCACGCTCCAAGAGGGGCTAGATCACGATATTCAGAGCTTGTACAAACGCCTTTCTCTCTCTACAACAAAATATCATATCATGTCGTGTCCTAAATCTAATCTCTCACATTATTCGTCCCCAACGCAATTTGATGCGAGTCGGCGAGGGAAGAAAGGGTTCAGGTCTTCTCGCGATGAAAAAATGCAAGGCAAGAACCGCAGTGGGGAGGAGGGAGAAAACCTTACTTTGTGACCCCGGATTTGACTTACAACCGACTACAGTAGGAGGGAGAGAAAAAAAAAGAGGCGAAGATAACAAATGGGGCGGAGAAAAAAAAAAAAAAAAAAGCAAAAGTATCAGGTACCCGGTATTTATTTAATAATATTGCTGCGTTCATCGGGTTTCCCCTTCCAATTTTCTCAATCTCACTTTTTTCTCAAAAGTCACCGGAGTTTGGGTGAGGTAGAGAGCTCCAATACTACAACCAAGCGAGGAATCTAAAAAAAACTAGGCGTAGCATCAGGGAGGGCTGCATGAGGAAAAAAGATAAAACGGAGGTACAGTCGCCACCATGTCGGAATTGAAAACAATCTACTAGCGGGTTGGAATTTTCGTCAGAAATGAAATATTGTAGAGCAGGGCAAGGGTTGCCCTGCTGTTGCCTCGGTGCTACCATTTGATACAAGGTTGGACTGAGGTATATGGAAATTCTCTCGAGACGTAGATACTTGCTATTAATAGGTAGAATTTTACTTGTTTCAAGATGCTACTGTTGTTGACGCTATTTATTGTTCATTGCGTAGCTTTTCAGAAGAAAGAGGTGATAACAGCAGGAGATACCAAGCATGCTTATACAGTGGACGCTGATCACCCGACCCGAACTGTAACCCTAACCCGAACGCTATGGGTGGGGTGACCTGTATGTGGATGCAAAAAAGGTACCGCGGGTTGTGGGTATGGAGACGTCAGTAGTATCACTGTTGTAGTCTTGTTTCGACCTGGTGTGGTGTAGAAGGGTAGGTTGTCAGTCGTCCTTTTTGTCGTGGGCCGTTCAACGCTTTTTTTGTCACGGTCGGCTTTTTATTTCTTGGAAATAATTATTCTGACTCTTTCAAGTCTGTCTACTAAGGGCCACTCCTAAAGAACAAAAAAAAACACGATTCGTGAGATACTGTTGTCGTGAATCGTGATTTTTTTTGTCGAGATATCACGATTCATGACGCCAACTTTTTCGCTTTTCTCTAAAAAAACAAAATCGTGACATTTGTCGTGTATTAAAACACGCCTGATCAAGGCACTACGTAACCCACGCGCACCAAGGGCATCCGAAGGTCGGTTTAAGGGCATGGCAGACTCTGCTTCGTACGCCGCTTGTGAACGACGGGCGGCTACTGTGATATGAGTAGAGTATTCATGGGCTACAGATATAGATAATACGTTGCAGTCTTGTAGTCTCACGAATACGAGAATAATCCAAAGAATGGATTAACCCGGCGGATATTCCGTTAGTCGAGAGTATCGTTATTTTAGGAATGTTCCCTAGGGCGGATAGCCCGTTAGACGAGAGTAATGTTCCTTGACGCAGATAAGACTACGAAGTGAGAAGTTCTTATATTAGCAGAAGAACGATCGGTAGCCAAAGGAAAGTTCTATTGGAGTACATCAGATAAGAGGAATTTAGGAGAGCTTGTGGCATGGGGTGGGACGAGTATATCTGGGCGTCGAGTCCCGCCCCCCCTACTCTAGTTTCTTTTTTTGTTTCTTTTCTCTTTCGAATTGTCTTTGTTTTTGTTTTTGTTTTTTTCTCTTTGTTTCGTTTTTGTTTCTCTAGGTCATGGAATGTGTATGTCGTGCCTGTCGTACGCAGTATGATGACATGGCATTGCATTACATACGTGGCAACGTAGTATCTCTGTGGCGTAGCTTTGTGACCACAGAACTTGTATCTCTCTAGGTTTGAAGAATCGGCACGGACACTGGTTGTGCTGGATGTCGACGCGTAGAAAGAACGGTTTAATGTGAAGAAAACAACAACAACAACCTCTCACTTCTCTACCAGAGCACCTCCTCAGCTCTCGCCATCAATAAGAAGATCTAAATCAGAAGAAGCGAAGCACTGCTTTCCAGCTGCCGTCCCCGCTTCACATCTGACGTCGTCGCATCCAACGAATGTTCTGGCCAAGCTTGGGACTGCAGCGCTTCTTCTAGATCTTCTCACGATCATGTGAGCCATCCCTATCCGGGAGGCATCTGGTTTTGAAGTCAACTTTTGATTTATTTATTTTTGTTTATGTTCCCTGTTTCTCGTTTCTTTCGTTCTTCTTGCTCTCTCTTTTCTTTCATTTTTTCTTCTTTTTATTTTACGAACCCGCGTTACTGAGTGCGTTTATAGTGTAGAGCGTGACAAGCTGCCTAGTGGCATAAGTAGACGCTTCTCCCCTCCCAGTATAGGCGAGTTGACGCTTCTCCCCTCTTAGTAGGCACCGTCAAATCGCACGTGCAAGTACGTACAGCAAGCTCTGTTGATCTTTCTTAGTAAGTACTTGATATATAAGTACTGGTGCTTATTAGCAGTATGATGATCGAGGTTTGTTTTTCCGCTCCCTATACCCCGTCTCCGCCGTGGAATGACGAGGTCGATGACCTCCACGATACGTGATTCCACGTGGTTGAATGCACCTGTAGACCCTCCAAATGACCTCGTGCTCATCGCACAAACCAAGCAGCGTTTTCCTTTGTACCCCTCCGCCTCGATATGCCCGCCCTTTCACAGGGAATGCACGTAGTAAGTACTACTACTGTAGGTGGAACTACTGGTACATTCTTGCCCGCAGACATTTTGTCTGCATCTTCCGGTTTATACCCGTGTTGTATGGAATTTGACCCTTACCACGACTACAAAGAACCTGCTATCGTACTGATAAGACAAACACGCAGCAGTACCGACACCTTATTCTTTGGTACGTGATATGTGTGCCGGTGGTGTGACTTACTACGCCATCGTTAGTATACGCATCTGTATGCAGCGTACAAACGGCTCGACCATAATTGCGAATTGTATCCGCTTGTATCCATTCGCCTGCGAGTTCTTGAGAGGCCATTATTATTATTTATTTATTTTTACCTGATACGAGCAATGGTATACGTATTGACTGACCTTACTTTTTTTTTTTTTTTTTTTATCCATCACTTTTACTTTCCAGCCCACTCGTAGGAGGTTTTACCCTCGACGATCTTCTGGACAAGCCGTGGTCACAGGTGTCGTCCCTTCTCCCCCCCGGTACGTGCCTTTATTTTTTGTCGCTTGCGACCCCCTGATAGCGAGAAGAGCCACATATATATATATATATATATTATTATTTTATTTTTTTTTCATGCCCTTTGGTTACCGGATTTCAAACCATGTACTGCCTACAGAGACTGACTGGTATACGAGCGAGGTACAAATAGTGAATAGTGGTACCATGGTACGTAGTAATAATAATATTACGTATGTAGTGGCGAAAATTCCCGTGAACCCCCCCCTCGTTCCCTGCCATATATTTAGGTAGCCAAACGATGCACAATTAGGTCGGTCCCCCCGTCTCGATGTGATTTTTTTTTTTTTTTTTTTTATCATCACTTTTACTTTCCAGCCCACTCGTGGGAGGTTTTACCCTCGACGATCTTCTGGACAAGCCGTGGTCACAGGTGTCGTCCCTTCTCCCCCCCGGTACGTGCCTTTAGTTTTTATCGCGCATAGGGTTCAGCATTCCCACTGCTCGTCGATTTTCATCGAATGTACAGCCAACTCACGCTCTCGCGCTTTCCGCTAATCAATTTTATGCAAGAAAAAGTCCCTATGAGCATGCACTCGGTGAGACTCGAACTCACGAAATTGATCTTGATAGGCTCGCGGACCACCTACCAAGCCACCGGGGACGCCGGTCTGAGTCGCACATCCATCGTATAGGAACGCATATACTCGCAGACGAATCTTATATGGTTGCACGTAGCTCTTTTGGGACCAGCGTACGTAAGTGCACCCCTCTTCAGATTGGCCCATCCTTACGCTGCTTCTACCCTACGAGGTACAGAACAAGCGGCATGATGCACCTCTTGCGGCGCCTTTACTATAAGAACAGGGCGCATGTTGCCGAAACTGACCAGATTTCTGCTACCTTTTTTGCCCCACCCCCACAGCCTGTAGGATACAAACAACGGCCATTATTTCCATTTTTTTTGTTTTATTTTATTTTACTGCTGCTCTTTACGTGCACGTTTCCCAGCGTTAACGACGTAACACAGCTTTATGATGCTGAACCTTGTCCCACGGCTGCCTGTGTGCATCTAAATTTCTCAGTTTTACGCCAGAAATAAGGTATAAGCTGCCTACGTGCACGATCTTCAGCGTTAACGATACAACGAGGCTTTATGGCGCCCAACCTTGTCTGACTACTGCTGTTTACGTCTACCCCCCCCCAGCTGTACTACATTAACAGAATGTACGACGCCTGATCTGGTCCGAATATTCTGTTTGGTCGTGTTTGTTTTCCCTCCCTTTCCCGTTTCGCTTTCGACTTTTGTTTTTTTTTTTTTTTTTTTTTTTTTCCCGACTTTTAAGCCAAAGCAGGGTAGACACTGTTCGAGTTTGTAACAAGTGTTATTTTCCAGCGTATCCCATCCCCACCCGCTTTTACAAATATGCAGGGTACTGGCTGCCTAGAACTGTAACACTACAAAGGCTACACAAACGAGTAACATATCATCTGTTTATCCCTTGTTTGTCCAGCTTCTCACAAAAACAGCAGCTGCCTGCTGCTCATATATATATATATATATATACAAGGCTTTCCTTCGGAGTGGATATTCCGTCGTTTCGTGTACATATAACTGCAATTAATTGGCGACATACCCCAAAGCCAACCAAACTAAATGTATTTGTGTAAGAAACGGTGAAGGAAGTAATAATCTCGTTTATTTATGAATGTAATGTGAAACGTAAGATCGGGTGACGCAAGAGTAAGAATGACATTCGTCTAATAATAAGAATAACATATTTCATCAGTGTGGGGAGAGAGTGGAGTAGTAGTGCTTGGCATGTGGATGATATACAACATACAGGCTGTTGTTTAAAGGAAGGTTTGGGACAGGAGAGAAAGCAGCAGTGCCGGCAACGACAACGGTTATGGAAATGTTGTATAGTTACTAGACGGCCGCGATTTCGATGTAGCCAGCATAGGAGTTTGGATGAGACATGATATATATGTAAATAGCCTTCCAGGATGCTGTAGTAACGAGGCGGGAGGCCCAGAATGTGGATATGTTCGCTGTTGAACCCGTTGGATATGTGTAGGAAGAAATAATCATGATTTTGGGAAATGTGGGAAACAATTTGTTTCCTTTCGTTCGTCCTGGATGGCGACAATCTGCTTGGCGTACTGCTTCGGAATTCCGCAAAGCCCTGGAGCAGGAAATGGAAGGGAGTATTTTTGCGCTTGATGACGATGTCTCCGTCTTTGGTGGTGGAGTCCGTCAGGCGGCAGTTGTAGCACTTGCCACGGACCTGGTCGAAGTAAACATATAGGGTGCGCGGGGCGGGAGTGGCGTGCAGGGAATGGCGGGGGGGGCGGGGCAGAGTTCATTATATGTACTACTCTACAGCGCCACAACAGCAGCACGTAACCGCTTGCTATACAACGGCAGCAGCAGCAGCAGAAGCAGCAAGTACGTAATTTCATTGACGATACAGAAATATGTAGACACACAAGTGTAGTACAGTACACACAACAAATCACGTCCAGCATGATGTACGGCAACAACGCATCAGCACCACAAAAAAATCATTGACGATACAGAAATATGTACACACGCACAAGTTTAAGTGTAATATACACACAAATCATGTCCAGCATGATGTACCGCAACAACGCAGCAGCGCCACAAAACGACCAGGAAACACAATTATCCGAGTACATACAAACATTCAGTGAATATTGCGGCGGCACTAAAAGCAGCAGCAGCAGCAGCAGCAGCAGCAGCAGCAGAAGCAGCAACGGATCGCCACAGCGTTGGCAGCAGTAGCATAGCAACGATATGAAAAGAAGGGAGATAAAAAGTATGTACCCCGAGGCCGTCCGAAAAGTATTTTTAGTACCTCACTATAGACCCACCTCCGCATGCTGTACGGCAACAACGCAGCAGCAGCATAGCAACAACACGAAATACGAGAAAAAGTAGTACGTACGCAAAATGCAGGAGCAAAACGACCAAAATATTTTTTTTACGTATCAAAAAACCCATTTGGGTACGAGGTACAAAAACGGCCAATAAAAACAATAATCCGCGTTGGCAGCAGCAGTATACGTACTCGTAGCAACGATATGAAAATAAGGACGAAAAAAAGTATGTACCCTGGTATGCCGCAATCGCAAAACCTACGGAATTTCATTGACGATACCGAAATATGTACACACAAAAGTGCAGCATGATGTCGGGCAACAACGCAGCAGCACCACAGCAGCAGCATAGCAACGACATATATGAAAATAACCAAGCCAAAAACGAGAAATTGCAGTACGTACGCAAAATGCAGGAGCAAAACTGCAAAAATATTTTTTCACGTATCAAAAGGAACCATTGTTCTCCCCGAATCCGGAAAATAAATAATTTAGTTTTATCACAACTATTCCATTTTTACCTAATTTTACAATTTAATCAATTTGCTTATTGCGGAAATTATTATTAATGGACATCTATTAATAGTAACACAACATTTTTTTGAGGACAGACTATTGTACTGTTCACGGAATTATAGCGTGAGATCATTACTACAACAATAATAAATAGTGTGGTTGGGTACAAAAACGACCAAGAAAAACAGTAATCCGAGTATATACGAACATTCAGTGGATATTGCGGCAGCATTAGCAGCAGCAGCAGCAGAAGCAGCCACAGCATTAGCAGCAGCAGAAGCTGCAACGAATCGCCGCAGCGTTGGCAGCGTTGGCAGCGTTGGCAGCAGCAGCAGCAGCAGCAGCATAGCAACGATATGAAAATAAGGAAGAAAAAAAGCATGTACCCTGGTATGCCGCCATCGCAAAACCTACGGAATTGACGATCCGAAAATATGTACGCTTCCAGCATGATGCACGGCAACAACGCAGCAGCACTACATACAGCAGCAGCAATTGCACAGGAGCAGCAGGTGCACAGCACGGCAACAACGCAGCAGCACTACAGCAGCAGCGAGTGCACAGGAGAAGCAGGTGCACAGCAGCAGCAGCACTCTTGGCGTGGCGCTGACAGCAGCAGCAGCAGCAGCAGCAGCAGCGGCAGCCGAAAAAACGAGCAAAAAATGAGTACGTGGGGTCACCAAAACATGTACACACAGAAATCGTGTGCATGTACCGAAAATGCACCACAGTAGCAGCAGCACTCACGTCGTTCGGTGCAGTGGTGACGGCGACAGCTGAATCCTCCGTTCCTTCGTTCACGTCCCGCAAACAGTTGTGCATGTGCGCGTTCGCGTTGACCAAGTGCTGATCCGTGCACTGGTCGCAAACAACAGCCGGCACCAGGTCGGTCTTTGTCGTTGCCGCTCTCTTGCCAAAGGGCGAGGACCACGCGCCTCTCGACGAGGGGGAGGTGAGCTTAGGGGGCGTGGAGAAGGGAGAGGCGGGGGTTGCAGCACCAGCAGGTTCGCCACCGACAGCAGCAGCTTGGCCGCCGGCGACAGCTGCACCTATCTATGCCGTTCGTCGAAGGCGAGACGGCTCTTTTAGGCGCCGTGCGAAGAGCTGTCTATTGGTTGTCAGTTTGCGGAAGAAGAAGAAAAGGTTGTTTGGCTGTTTGGCGAAGAAGAAAGAAGAAAGGCTGTTTGGCATTTCGGCTGTTTCAAAGAAGGAAGAAAGGTTGTTTGGCTGTTCGGCTGTTTCAAAGAAGGGCTGTTTGCGAAGAGCTGTCTATCAGTCGGTCTGTCTGCCAAGAGCTAGCAAGTGACAACGACCTCAAAAATCGTAATTATAGTTGTATCTATATATATTTTTTTTTAATCATCACTTTTACTTTCCAGCCCACTCGTAGGAGGTTCTACCCTCGACGATCTTCTGGACAAGCCGTGGTCACAGGTGTCGTCCCTTCTCCCCCCCGGTACGTGCCTTTAGTTTTTATCGCGCATAGGGTTCAGCATTCCCACTGCTCGTCGATTTTCATCGAATGTACAGCTAACTCACGCTCTCGCGCTTTCCGCTAATCAATTTTATGCAAGAAAAAGTCCCTATGAGCATGCACTCGGTGAGACTCGAACTCACGAAATTGATCTTGATAGGCTCGCGGACCACCTACCAAGCCACCGGGGACGCCGGCTATATATATGGAACATAATAACTGTGGCCCGGGCAGTGACCAGTTCCAAAGAGATGAACTAAATGCTGGTCAAATTAAACAAAATAATATACAATTTTTCGCGGCGGATTAGAGTATTGGACCTCCCCACAGGAGCCGAATGATACCCTTTTCCACATTTTTACGTACCGGGGTCTATTTATTTATTTTTTGTTTTCCACTTGTGTTACCTCTACGATACCCTACGTATCTCACATCGTGTCGGACCTCGCGACGCCCCGAAATGCACCGGTTGCTGTCTGTTTTGCCACGGAACGACAAGCTGCCCACCGTTTAGGGAATCGCCCGATATTCTGTGCAGCTACTAAATAGTGCCGGCATGCTGCTTTTTTTTTCCCCGACTCGACCTGCACATTTTCTTTACGGGTACTCTTATTTGTATCCCAACGAAAGGTCTTGCACTGCCCACGCTCTGTAATCGTCACGCCCTGCTATCAATACGAACATTGGGCATTTCAGACGGAGTTCTGTTCAATTCTGTTCAACTGATATCACTTGAGTGACCCCGGCGCGACTACCGTCAATCAAACGCGAGGCGCCTGACGCTAGTTAGATGCCCTCAACTATAAAAATATCCTTCGACGGGCACTAAAATCGTGGCACGCACAACCTCAACACCCCCTATCGTACGTCTTTACCGTCACTCCTTTCTCTCTCCTAGATCGGTTTGTTGGTATTGTAGCCGCCTACCCTGATCCAAGCCTGGATCCACCCACCCTCTCCATCTTCCACCAAACCTTTTCCCGCCCCAGTACAAGCGTTCCACCCGCCTAAACATGGCCGAGAAAGATTCCTCCACCAACATTCCCGGCGCCCACTCCCCCGACGCCACCAACCCCCGCGAGGCGAGGTATGCCGCAAGGGCCTTTCGCGCTACCGACGACGACACCCCTGGCTTCGAAACCATTCTGAGCGACTTCACGCTACACCCCACCACACCGGGATCTTCTCCAATGGGAGCAGGCACGACCAGTGCTGGGCCTACCATCAACCCGGAGGTCTCTGCACAGGAAACCTTCACCCTGGCTCTCAATCCGGGGCGTTACCAAGGCGATCCCACGGCCCTCCGTGAGCGCCGTGCGGCCCTCAAAGCCCACCACGAGCAGCTCCTCCTTGCGAAAGAGGATGCTGACCTCCTACTCGTGTTTACCGCCGTCCCCCACCCCTTCCTCGAACCCTTTCGACTCCACCTATGGGACTACAGCTGCGACCGCGGCCACCACGGCCCAATCGCAGCCGTTCGCTCCTCACCATGGGCACCCTATACATCCGCCGCGATGTCTAGGACCACCACCTCCCAGCCTCCCAAAAACCAAACTGGGACCACAATGTCCCAGGCACCACTACCGGCCCAACCCTTGCCAGCCCCCATACCCACTGGGCACCGGCACCCGCAGACGTTCGGCTTTGAGCCAATGACTGGGTCTTCCTCCACGCTAAGCTCCGCTGGATGCAGAGTACACGCGACGCGACGGCCTCGGATGTCTCGCTAGAGGCACACCGTGTATGGCGGCTCTTCACACCCGACTGTAACCCGTCGATCACCTTCGTTCTGGCCCGCGCCGTCACCGAGGGTGTTTCTTCCGAGTTCATCGGGGCCGCCCATACCCGTTTACTCGAGCCACGGTATTTTCACTCGAACGCCGGCCGCGGCTACGTGTGGAACCCAACCGTCTCGACCCGCTCCCCCGACACCCCCAACCACCCGTCGCACGACGGACGCGCCATCGCCGGCGACACCGCCCCTTCCCACCTCGACAGCGCCCCCCACCACGACAGCGCCCCGCTCCTCACGAGCGCGCAGCCTGATGACGAGAGCCAACACGGAGCCCACGACGGAGGCGGAACGTCGTGGTGTCCCACGCCCAAGCCCTACGAGCTCACGGTGACCACTGCCCCAACTGCAATGACACGGACATAGTATGAAGACCTGCCCACTGCGTTTCGCAACTCGTTCGGCATCCTCAGCCCGGTAGTCGGACACGCCTACCGCCAATGGCAGCAGAGGATGCTCATATATCGCCGTGGACACTACGAGCACAACCTGAAGCGAAACTCCAACCGCTACGACAACAACAACCGTCGAGGCAACAACAACAACAACCGCAGCGGAAACTACAACAGCAACCGCTCCAACCAGAACCACTCCCGCAACTACCGCGGCAACAACGGGCGCTCCGACAACTGGCGCCACAACAACGGCCGGTCATACGACAACGGCAACCGACAGTCGCCAGGGCAACAGTTACATCGACAACGCACCGAGCCTGCCCCCTCGTCTTCAGCATTGACGGTGCATAGCCCCGCGACCAATACTTCCGCAGCTGCCGCCCCCGCGAACATGCGGATGGGCAGCACCAACTCGAAGTACCCACCCGAACCAACGGCAGCCGGGCACCTTCCGCACCAACGGACAAGCCGATGGTGGAGCAACTGTCGCATCTCCACCAACATCATCTACTGCGAGCACCCGAGGCTCCCAGGACGCACGAGTAAATCACGTGCACCACGCCTACCCGACCCCTGCCCCCCAATGCCCCCCCCCCCCCTACCCCAGCCCATTTCACAGCCACTTGTTCAAGCACTGATCATCTTGCCCAAGTGATTGCCTTGAGGTGTGGGCGGGAGGAGGCCAAGACGCCGAACCCCACCGGGATGCTCCACTCGACGTCTTCTGGCGGTGAGCAACGCTGCTTGCCGACTATTGCCGAGACCCCAGACATTGCTACCCTGGGAAACGTCTCGACGATTACGGCTACCAGCGGTTCCGGTTCACACGAAACTACTGTTTCGTCTACCGGGCCATCGCCCCCTGAGCCTGCCACAAATTGGCCGTTCCATACGCGCTTGTTCCAGCATGCGCGCATTTCTTGTGACAGCGTTGAACCCGCGAACGACGGGCTTCCTCCAGCTGCCACGGTGTTGACACCACCGCTGTCCCTGAGCCTCGTGGGACAGTCCCGTTTTAAATACGGAAGACTCGCGACCAACGTCGACCAGGGTCTGCCCTGAGCCCCCTGACCCGTCCTCCTCGCCTGCTTCGCGCAAAGCGTGGACACGGACCCCAGGTGTGGCATCCCCTAGCGAGTATGCCCCTGTTCTCCAAACGTTGGACGATAGGGCGCTTGAGGGTCGTCCCACCCGGCTTATAAGCCCCGGCGAGGACCGCCCCGGTACCTCGGCTTTGCCGAGCAATTCCCCCGCGAACACGAGGGTTCCGGTCAGCACCGCTCGATCGTTGCTGACTCTAGCTCCGTCGATGCCAGGCGGCGATAGGAAAGATTATCGTCGCCCCCCACCCCCAACACAAAAGACGCCATCAACTGCACACGTCACCGCAGAGGCCGCCTCATCTTTCCACTTCTTCTGGGACTCCTCTTCGGTCTTTTCGCAGTGATACCTGTGCAACATCGAACACGATGGCGTCACATACAACTGCGCTGGGCAGATGATGATGGCGCAGAAGGCCGCGCTCTTCGGGGACATCACAACTGAGCGCCGCATCAAAGCGACCCGCGACCCGGCCCGCCAAAAAGCACTTGGGCGAACCGTTTCCGACTTCGACGAAATGGTCTGGGAGCGACACCGCTACACCATCGTCCTCTACATCAACTTCTCCAAGTTCCGCCAACACCCGGAGCTACGGGAGGAGCTAATAGCAACCGGCGACAAGCACATCGCCGAGGCCAGCCCACACGACCTCATCTGGGGCATAGGCTTCAAGGCCGACCATCCGGACGCCTGTGACCCGACGCGTTGGCGTGGTCGGAATCTGCTGGGCAGAATACTGATGGACGTTCGAGAAAGCCTCGGCGCCAATTGCTCCGCCCAGCCTCCATTTCCTCCCCATCTTCACGACCCGGAGCCAACACCCGCCCCCACCGACTCCACTTGGGTCTCCCCCACAGCCGACGGCATCCACGAAACAAGCCCGACCCCTCCATGGCAACCGCCTACCTCTCCACTTGGGCCACTCCTACCGCCGTCTACCCCCGACGCCTACCCGAGCAGCCACTTTGCCCAAGGGTCCACCATCAACACCGCAGCCCACAGCCACCTCCCTACCCGCCGCCCGCCGATACCGGAACACGGACCATGCGGCATCATTACCGTCGACGACGCGTCGTTCACGACGAAAGTACTCGTGCACAGCGGCCCCACCGCCACTACGCGCCGCGATCTCGTGGCACTGCTCGATACCGGCTCGCCCCAGTCGTTTATCACCGCAACCGCGGTGGAACAACTGAAGGCTTCCCAGGCAGCCACCGATGCGTGCGAACGGCACAGTTCCCCCCGTTCATGGGGACGTTTCGGCACTTCAGCCCCCCTTTCTACCTCCGTCTCCATCCGCTTAAGCATCCAGTTTATGCGCCTTCAGTCCCCCACCGCTGCCCTGGCAGTATGGGCCTGCGTAGTTCCTGCAGGAATCATGCAGCACCCCATCCTTCTGGGACGAGACAGCTGGATGCGCTTCGAGCAACGCTCGTATACCACGCTCCAGCAACAGCCCACCCCCCCCTACCAACCTCCCCGGCGAACCCGCGGTGAGCTCTCCTTGAACCACCATGACCCCAACGGAGCCTCAGCATTCATTTCCGACGATCGCTCCACTGACGACGTCTACCCCCTCCGATTCGCCGGCAACAAAGCTATTTCGCTTTCCTCCACCCCCAAGCTCGTCAAGGTCAACCTGGCGCGTCAGTCAGGCGCTCCAGCATTTACCGGGAACTACATGGTGAACATGCTCCCCCGCGAGAACCCCCTGTCCGACCCGGCCATTTTCGTCTCCGACGAATACCAAACGGTCCCACTATCTGGATCTACCGATCTCGAGCCGGGCGACCTCCTCGGAACCTCCTGTTCCCCACTGGTACAGGTACCACTTTCCACCCTTGGACACCCTTCCTTGGCCCCTCCCCATCCCCCTCCGATTCCGGATGTACATGCCCTCCACGACAACATCCCCGTGGCCGACCAGAGCCCATCGACAGACGACTCTCCTACCGCACCAAAAGCCCCGTGCCCACAACTTCTTGCACGCCTCAACGCCGACCAACGGGAAAGCTTCCTCGGCCTCTGGGAACGTCTGCCGTTACACCTACGCGACGTCAACTTCGACCTGCACGGTTCTAGATGAACCCCGTCGGTGATCAACAACCTGGGAGACGTCCTCTGCGAATTCCAGGACGTCTTCTCCACCACCAAGACTGACTTCGGCTCGTGCCCGCTCATGCCGTTCAAGATCACCGTACCCCCGGACAGCCCAACGGCTCAAGCTCCTTTCAGCGTACACCTACACGCTGGAGTACCGGAAGGGCACGGCCAACGGCAACGCCGACTTCCTCTCCCGGCTTCCCCAACCAGCCACCGACGCCGACCGCACCGGACGCAACCGCCTCACTGGCCCCGACACCGTCGGCATCTACCTCATCCGCCCCTGCAGCTTCGCGCCGAACGACCCTTCCACCCGGGTATTGGCTTGGGTGGGCTCGTGTCCCCCCCTTCCAGACCCATCCCAACCGCCCAGCCGCTCCCCTCACCGACGACGATTTCCGCGACTTTCGCCTACTCGGACCACGTATGGAGCACCCCACCCTTTCCTCCGCAACCCACACCTTCATCGGGCCTATCGCAACCCGCGACTCCACCATCGGACAGCTTGCCGGCACCGAGAATGCCGCCGTGAACACCGGAGCTCCTCCAGGCTCGGCTTCCATGCCGTCCGTCGTCTCTCCGCCGCCCACCATTGGCGCCACGACACCAGCCCTTCCAGGTCTGATATCTTCTCGGACCCGCCATCGCGTCGCCGCTGCCGCGGGAACCCCTCGGCCTACAGCCGACTACCGGTTTGGACGCCGACCGCCACCCAAGCCATTGGCGCCCACTACGCAAAGACCGACCCCTTCAACAACGCCCTCTCCGCCGGCACCAACGCCACCATCCGCTTCATGTCGTTGGACTCCCCCACCCCCACGCCGCACGACCTCCTGGACTTCATCCCCCCGGCCCGGCGTCCACAACTTTCGAAAGTCCTCACTCTTGCCTCCAAAAGCAAGCTACACCGTACCGACGACGAAACCACCCCCCTGGTCCTACGACCACCCACAACCTCATCCGGGAACAGCCTACCACCACCCGCCCCCTCTACCCCACGCGTCTACGTGCCAATGTTAATGCGCCCTTGGGTGCTGAACACATGCCACGCCACCACCTCTCTACACCTGGGAGTCACCCGAACGGTCCGCATGTTGGCACGTTTCTTTTGGTGGATTGGCATGGACGCTTCCGTCCGCTGTTGGATCCGCCGTTGCCTTCAATGCCAGGCGCGGAAGACCTCCCGGCACACCATTCGTTGGCCCATCCTTTCTCTCCCTTTGCCCAACGGGCCTGGCATCACCGTCAGCGTCGACTACTTCGGGCCCCTGCCGCTTACGCCGCGCGGGAACGTCCACATCCTCCTCTTCACAGACCGCTTCAGCCGCCGCGCCGATATGTATGCCGTTTCAGCGGCGCAGTTCACGGCCGCCGGCACTGCCGACATCTTCCTGAACGAGTACATCCCTCTCTGGGGGTGCCCGGTTACACTTCTCTCCGACAACGGACTACACTTCACCTCCAAGCTTGCGAACATCGTCTACGAACGCCTTGACGTCCACAAGGTCAACACCAGCTCCTACCACCCCTTCACCAACGGCGGCGTCGAGCGCGTCAACCACGTGCTGGCCCAAATGCTCTCTATGGTTGGCAACGAACAGCAGACCGACTGGGACGTGCTGCTCCCACACGTGTCGTCGGCCTACAACAATTCCGTGAACGCCGCCACAGGGCTTGCACCTAACGAAATCCACATGGGCCGCCTTCCTCGCCTCCCGCTCTCGGTCTTCGAACCCGACAGCATCGGCGGTCACCAAAGCTTGGACCGCGATCACCTGGTTTACATCAACCTCGCCACCGACCGACAACGACGCGCCTATCCCCTCGTCTGCGAACCACATCGACTCACCGTCTCGCGTCTGCAGCGCCGCAACGCGCCCATCATGGCCGCCCTCCTAGCATCCCCCCCCTTCACCGTAGGCGGCTGGGTTTGGGTCTACAACTCCGCCTCAACCATCCGCCAAGGCGTCAAAAAGGGCACCGACGCAACCGTCCTCAAGACGAAGCTTTCCCTGAACTGGAATGGCCCCTTCAAGGTCCTCGCCGTAGGGCCGACGCCCGCCTCAAACACCCCCGACAATCGCCCCCTTCACGACAAGCTACGTTTCCTCGACCTTCCATCCGACCTCCCGGGACGGGACTCCAAGCCACGCGTCTCCGTCCAACGATGCAAACCTTGCCGGAACCCCGACGGCACCAGCGACATCCCCAAGCATCTGCCCGCGGACCTTACTACATACGTGCTCACAGCTTCTGCCGCCAAGTCCCCCCCTTACCACGTCACCGTCGACGACGTCACTCCTCCACCGGAACGCCTCGAGGTCGAGCAAATCACTGACCATCAACTCGTACGCGGCCGCGGCGGGGTCATCGCCGTTCTGTACGAGACTCACTGGACTGGACTTCTCAGCCCCTCTTGGGAACGCAAGCTGGACCTTCAACACTTCCGGCGCCACATCCTACTGTACTGGTCATGATCACCAACCCAGCACCGCCAGACGAACCGCCTCTACCGCCAGATACGCATCGGCGCCGCTCACCGCGAACTGGCGCGATCTCAAGGACAAATCTTCCTCGCCCCAGGCTACGCCTTGGTCTCCCGCAGCCTTTGGCTCCACAACTTCAGCACCACCATCCTACCCTCCGGAGCACACATATGGTACAAGGCGCGCGACGGCCTTTGGTGGCTGGGCAAGGTCGCTCACAGCTCACCCCCTGACGCCTCTTCGGGAACTCCGCCGGAGCCTTCACCGGGAAGCTCCTACATCGTCCGGTTCCTGGACGACTCCGGCCCGATCAAGATCGACCTCCAACCCGCCCGCTACACTACAGCACGGAACGCCGTATACGGATCGTGGTGTCTTCAACTCCTGGGAATGGAACCCTAGCACGTGGGGTGCTGCGGAACTCTGATGTGTCCCGCGGAACCCCCACCGTTTCCACTCCCTCCCCTGGTTAGCCTTAGTTTAGTCTTTTGTTAGTTCTGGGTATTTGGTTCTGGTTAGTCTGCAATATCTTAAGAGTAGTTCTTCAGGGTTAGTCTTCAATAGTCATCAGCAGTCATCTTCTTGGGAGTGTTTGTTTCCATCTACCGCCTCCGGTATAGCTTGACCGACCCCGTGTTGGCTACCGATCCGAGGCCGTGTATGTTTCTTTTTTGGGTGTGTTTGGGAGTATCATCGTCCCCCCCGCCCCCGTTTGTTTTTCTTCTTATCGCCTACGGCTCCCGTGTAACCTCCTCACGTTCAGGCCACTGACTCGTAGCGATACCTTCATTTGCATTTGTGTTTGTACTCCACTAGCCTACAGCCAATTATCGGCGATATCACGCCGAGGTAAAATCGTGTTGTAGCCTGAGCTGTGCTCTGACCTTAGTCGACTTCCGCCGACCCGTGTTTCAGACGGTCCTCGAGCTAAGCCTATATCGAGCTTCCAGCTCACCCGTGTTTCTTCCATGTTTGACAAGTAGGGTCCCGATAGCATTGCCGCCCCGGAAGGCCGCTGAGTTATCGGCCATACATAAGCGGTTCGGACATGATCGATTTCTCCTGACCTGTGTCCAGCTTTTTGTCTGTTTTCTGGTCCCGATGGTATTTCGTTTTCTCTTTCCCTTTTCTTCCTCTTTTCTTCTTGTTCGGTATTCCGCGCATCCCTCTGTCCTCTGGCAAACGACACCAAGTTTGCTGTCGCCCCGGTTGACCGAGTTGCACACGCTAGTGTTTGGGCCCCGCGCTATCTACTACTTCGAACTGCACGCATTCGGTCGATTTTCTTGCGGATTTTCTTGCCGCCACCATCTTTGATATTGTTTTTGTTGAGTTGCCTACCTTGCTACGTTTGCTGGTATTGTTCACACCACGAACAGGTCTCCGATACGCCGCGTTGTTTGTTGCGCCTCTCGGTTTTAGTAGTCCCTAGTGCACGCAGCCCTCATAGCACCCTAGCTGTGTCCCTTCTGTCTCGCGTGATGTCTGCCATGTTAGGACCTTCGCCACAAGACAAGGCATGGCGCCTAGCGGATATATATATGTGTGTGTTTTTGAATTGTGATCACTGTCTCCTTTTAGAGTCTCCTCGTTTGCCAACCCGGTTCAGCGAACAACCCTTTCGTACCTCCTTGGACCCCAGACAATGGCTCCAGTAATACGCTTGTACGTCCCTTCTTTTGCCTTCACTTCGGTCTTCGTTTTCTTCTTTAGCCTTCGCTACGGTTTCTGTCTCCTGCGCGTTCCTCTTTCTTTGTTTTCATTTTGGGTGATTTCTACTTTCGCCTCTGCTTTGAGTTCTGTGTCTCTCTCTCCTTTAGTCTCCCTTTCAGTGGTTGTTCTCAGCGAACACCCCCTCTTCGTAGTGTTTGGGTTTTACTACGAGGTGTGGGGGGATCTATAGCCTCATTTCTTTTGTTTCGAATAGCCGCATCTTCGACCACCTTTTTCCTGGCCGTTTGGGATGAACTTTGTCATCACCCTCCGACCATCTTGTGGTCTGCATATACGACTATTCAGGGTGGGCTAATGTGATATGAGTAGAGTATTCATGGGCTATAGATATAGATAATACGTTGCAGTCTTGTAGTCTCACGAATACGAGAATAGTCCAAAGAATGGATTAACCCGGCGGATATCCCGTTAGTCGAGAGTATCGTTATTTTAGGAATGTTCCCTAGGGCGGATAGCCCGTTAGACGAGAGTAATGTTCCTTGACGCAGATAGGACTACGAAGCGAGAAGTTCTTATATTAGCAGAAGAACGATCGGTAGCCATAGGAAAGTTCTGTTGGAGTACATCAGATAAGAGGAATTTAGGAGAGCTTGTGGCATGGGGTGGGACGAGTATATCTGGGCGTCGAGTCCCGCCCCCCTACCTCTCACTTCTCTACCAGAGCACCTCCTCAGCTCTCGCCATCAATAAGAAGATATAAATCAGAAGAAGCGAAGCACTGCTTTCCAGCTGCCAGAACCAACCTGCGTCCCTTACCACTACCCTAGAGCGGGCTCCGCTTCACACTACCCAAAGACACCGCTGGGCGCGGGCTAACGAGAAGGTTGTGGCCTCGAAATTTCGAGGAGGAGCCACTGCTGGAAGACAAACACGAAAATGATATGAGGATGTCACAGGCCAGGCCGGGCAGATGGCGTGCGAGATGGAATCTCGCGAACCGAGCTTGGGCGACGGCCGGTCAAATTGGAATCTCGCAGGCTGGGTCAGGCTTCGGCCCGTGATTCGAATATATCACGGGCTGGGCCAGGTGCGGACGGCCCAGCCCGGCCTGGCCGTACCCCACTCTCGAGAGTTGGCTCCACCCCCAAAAAACGTTGGGTTTGAAATTAAATGTAAGGCAGGGCAAGGGTTGCCCTGCTGTTCCCTAGGTGTTACCATAAAATAAAAAGGTTGGACGGAGGTATGAAAATTCTCTCGCGACGTTGATATTTGCCACGTAGAATATTACGTGTTTGAAGATGCTGCAGTTGCCGCTATTTCGAAGCAAAAAAACAAAACAGAACATCACAGTCGCATCGCACAGATTGCGATGACCTCGACGTGTCGCGAACACAGCCATACATACCAAATAAAACGCCGCAGGGAAGTCTAAGATGACAAAAGGCATACAAGTAGACTTTTCGCCGATGATCGTTACGTACATGCACCCCCAAAAAACGTTGGGTTCGAAATATCGGAATTTTCACTATTTGAAAATATCACGAAACGCGAGGTTTTTCGGCGGTTTTTTTCGTTAGAACTGAAACATCACGAATCGTCATCTTTTGGCATGCCAAAAAGTCACGAATCGGGATTGTTCGTCCGTTCGTTAGGAGCGGCCCTAATAAGTCAGCATTATTCTTTGAATTATGAAGCAAATAAATGATACAACTTCAGTGCAGTCGGCCTGTCGGAAGCTGTCATCATCGTGCCAGTAGTAGGTACCAGGCAATCTCGGCCGGTTGTCTGTGATCGCTATGACAGCAGCTACTTGTTGTGGTGGTGGTACTGTCTCTCTCTTTCTGTAGTCGCTCATGCATCTGTTGACGGCCAAAACTCTCGGCGGCCAGAGCTCAGCAGCAGAAGCAGCAGCAGGAATTTTCGTCAGAAATGAAACAAAACACGTTTTTTTTCCTAGTTTTTTTTCAACTCGGTTTGAGTATACCCCCTCGTTTAGGGACTCGCAAAAAAAATGTCGGGAGTCGCCTTTTTTTTTCGTGTACCCTTGCCGGCATGCCTCCATATAACCGTAATGCATGTTGACATCACAGTGGAGGTAAAAAAAAGGCCCCGCAGACTGCGGGATATCAGAAAACTGCGGGCATGATTTTTATTTTCGTCACCACACAGAAGGTAATGTATCCGTTGACAACGCACGAAAGTGCCATCCTTTTGAAATTTAATTGCTACAACCGGGACCGACAGGTAAATCAACCGAGAATCAAGAACAATCAAACCCTACATAAACTAAAGCTGTATAGCGGCGTATTTATACGTATATATTTACACAGCGAAATGTCATAAATGTCAGAACAACCACGCCCCCTTGTGCAAACATGTGGCAACATCGGCAGAAGTGCGTGCGTGCGTGCGTACGTACGTGCGCTGCAGGGCTGTCGTCGCAAGCAATTGGACGCGTATGGAGAAATCTCCAACCGGCAGTATCAACTACCTGGTACACTGGTATCATCAGTGAGAGCCGATCCCTAGCCTCTACTCAACACAACACGCCACAATAACACCCGTTCTACCGTGAACATCTTCAATGCCAGGTAGACCTTCGGTACTCAATACCCTACAGCATGACGGCTCAAGATACCCTGACCCAGCTGCAGCAAAGTGGTCGAACTCAGGTGAGTACTCGTTAACCAACGACGTACAGATCTTTATGCAGCAAATGGTTCACTCGCGCCCACACGGTGTCGGCGCGAGAAAATATAGAAAAAACGGAAAATGCGCGCACAGTGGACAGACAGCAGACAGTTCATGAGCATGTTTAGATGGACGGAACGCAACTACTACAACCCTTTACGCGTCGTATCGCACACTTACTTCGCGCGCCAATCATAACCAACCGCGCAAAACCCAACCCGCACCTACGAATAGCGCGCACGGCGCAGTTTTTCGCAGCTGCGATTGTTCGCCCATCGCGTGCCTTGTTTCCAATAAAGTACATGGAGGAGTATGGCGCGCTTGGAGTCCCCAGAGAAAAGACAAAACGATTCCCAAGACACACAAAACATCACAAAAACTGCACGTATAGATCGAAAACCAAAGCCATCGTACACTCATCAAAAATCAGGTATCACAAGCGAGCGCCAGTGCGCCCCGCCCGTCTGCGGCCGACCCTCGCCGTGGGCCTACTCTCATCCTAGACGTCACCCAAACTCCTTCCTGGCAGCCCGTCCTCTGCGTCATCATCGCCGCCATCGTTCTTAAACGGGGCAAACCCCGCCCGCTGAGGCCCGCTTAGTAACCTCCCGAAGCCCTCCGGTTTCACCGCCCTCCCAGCCCCAACCCCGCCCTCCACCAGCTCATCCTCGGTATCATCACCACCCCCCTCTCTATGCCCCGCGAGCACCACCCTCTTAGCGCTACCGCCGGAACGGTGGAAGTGAGAACCGGAGCCACTTGCATCCGGTTCCGCCTGCAAAAAGTCTTCCTCAGGTCCGGCGAAGTCGCTTCCGTGCCGCGCCGCCGCCACAACCGACTTACTCGACATCTCGAAAGCACCGCCGCCGCGCCGCCGCCGCCGCGTCCATTGCCCAAACCGACCAGACTATGCCAACGCACCTCTCCCCGCAGCCATTGCCGGCGCTTTACTACCACAAGAAACGCGGCAATGCCCAGCACGCACGCCCAAACCGATGACCAGAAAGCCGGCGATCACGACATCCTTGTCCCCACGATCCGCGCTGTCGCTTGAGCTGCTGTAGCCAGCCTGGCTGGTGGCGCCTTCCCCTTCCCCGCCCTCATCGCCGTCCAAGCTGGGCGTGGAAGCTGACGAGGTCCCCATGGTGTTGTCGGCCGCGCACTCTGGGCTGGTCCGGTGAACCGCGGACGGAGCAAAGCCCACCACTTTGTCTCGGACATTGTAGGCGGAGTAGAAGGTGCGTAGGAAGGAGTCGCCAAGGATCCTTTCGAGGCGTAGCGTGACAACCGGATCGAAAAGAGAGAAAAAAAAAAGACAAGATCGAAAGGAAAACAAAAAACGTCAAGATACGAAGCAAGGAAAAACATCGACAAAATCGAAAGTGGGAAAAAAAAGGCGACAATATCGAAAAATGAAAATACAACGACCAGGATCGAAAAGGAAAAACCCGACAGGATCGTAAAATGAAAGGGTGGGTTGGATCAAGCCAGCGGGAAAAAAGCAAGCACACCCTAACATCGACCGCGACGGCCGGGTACGAACGGAAAAAAGGGAAGGTTTGATTTGAGCAGATGGGAAAAGAGCATAAAACGGGCCCGACATGTAACCGCGTTCAGCGTTAACCCTTCCAAGAACCCGTACATTTTTTAGGGGGACAATAACCTAATTTAAAAAAATGAAAAATAAGGATCGGATTATTGCATGCAGTAAAAAGTTTCACCCACCTCAGGCAAATAGATCACCATGTACAGTAGGTCATCTACCTGTAGATCCTAACCTGCCGTTATCACGTGCTGTGCAAGATCTGTACGGCACAGGTCCCACCCAGGCAATACGTGCTGTTCATAGATATATCATGTAGACCAACTACCCGACAACATGAACTACTGTACAGTAGACCATACAAAATCAGGGATCTGTCCACTGTCTGCTCGGACAGATGCAAATAATTCAAGTGGGATTCGATTCGTCCGTCCGTCCGTCCGTGAAAGGTTGGCCTCAAAAGAAACCGCGCCCGAGCTGAGGCGGAACGTTTCTTATTTTTCGTTAAGAATCGAGTCCTTGTTTGAACGCACACAACTCGTTGCAACCCCTGGAGAAACTGCGCCCACGCTTGGGGGAACAAACTGCTTGACTGCAGTGGTATAACACACTTTGATACCGCCCCGGGACAGACAACTCAGGCGGTATTATCTCTAAATACATGACAATATATTTTACTACATAAAATAGTATCCCATCCCAGTTCCAAGTATTTTTTTTCTCGTGAGGAGCCGAATTACCGGCTGAAGGTCTTATCCACCCGAAAGTCTAAAGCAGGAGGGCATTAGAAGTGGGTGAACCACCGTGTAGTGTAGGGTAAACTTCGTGGGGGTCTAAAGAGCTAATAACTGATTTGCTAGGAACAATTGACAAAACTAAATCGGACTTGCCCCCCCCCCCCCCCCCGCATCGGTGCTCCGTCTCGAAAGGGATGCGTGGTCAATGGTCAAATGACTAAGGCAAGCAACAAATGAGTACGCCCCCCCCCCCTCCGCATCAAGACCAAATAGCGAATGAATTTATGCTTCACGGGGGGGAAGGAATACTTACCATGATGGTTATGTTGTATAACTGGATATGGAAAAACGAGTACGCACCTAGGAGGTGGAGAGAAGGAGTAGTAGTAAATTTATTCAAGAAAGGAGATAAGGCTGACCGGGGAACTATAGAGGGATAACGCTACTAAGCACAGTAGGAAAACATTTTGTACGATATTGAACCATAGAATGGGAACGATGATGGAGAAGGAAGACAAAATAAGCGACGGGCAAGCAGGGTTTAGGCCAAACCGTAGCTGCGTAGACCATGTGTACACCTTAGGTAAGATTATTCAAGGTAGGAAAGACGCGGGACTAACAACGTACTGTTTCTTTCTAGATGTGCAGAAAGCCTACGACACAGTATGGATAAATGGATTGTGGAAAAAACTGTGGGAAATAGGAATCAGAGGAAAGATGTGGAGAATGATGAAAAAGATGACGGAATGTGCGACAAGTGCTGTGATGCTGGACGGGGAAACATCGAAGTATGTTGATATTTTACAAGGAGCTGCACAGGGATGTACGTTGTCACCTAACTTATTCAAGATATATATTAACGACCTGATAGTAGCAGTCGAGGGAGCAAGGCAGGGAGTTACGGTAGGGGAAGATACGGTGTCGGGATTGATGTTCGCGGATGACTTCGTGGGGATATCAGAAACACCCGGTTGCAGAAACAAATAGAGAAGGCGCTAAAATACACCAGGAAATGGAGGGTGACGGCGAACGTCAAGAAATGCGAGGTAGCTGTTTGCAACGAAGATAAGGTAAACCCGGTAAATTTCAGTTGGAAGTAGGGAGAAGATGAATTGCCGATCGTAGGCCAGTATACATACCTTGGCGTAGAGATCTCAAAATAATGTTCTTGGGATACACATCCAGCAAAAGTAATAGGAAAGGGTAGGCAAGATGGATGCGATCCTAACAGACCCGAACCTTGACACGAGGATTAAAAGATGTATCTTGATGAATGTGATAGTACCAAAGCTAGAATATGCAGGAGAAGTATGGGAAGGGAACGCGAAACTCGTAAAACAGTTGGAAACAGTACAAATGACAGCAGCTAAAAAACTCCTAAGATACTCAAGTACGACTAGTAATACAGTATTCAGAGCAGAACTGGGAATGCGCCCACTCAAGACAAATAGAGACATGAGAAAGTTGAACTGGCAATATAAAGTAAGGAACATGCCAAAAAAGAGGTTGCCAGCCATGGTTGATAGAGCTGTATGGGAGAAAGTATCAAAAGGGCGAGCTGGAATAAGGTGGGATGGCGTAGTTGAGAAAGTACGGAAGGATATAGGGGGAAACCAAGAAGAGATGATGTCCGCCGGGAAGTTTGGGAGGTACAAGGCAGAAGTAGAAGAAAGGATAGAAAGAAGGGAAAGGCTGGCGCTAAGAAACAAGGTGGAATCGGAAAAACACTTAGACATATACGGGGGATTGAGGGAAGGAATAGGAATGAAAACGTATTTGCTTGGCCCAATGGACTTCGCGAAAACGCTGAAACTGCGCTTTCGTGTAGGGGACCTGGACCTGCCAGAAAGAAAAGAGGTACCAGGTACACCAGTAGCCGGGAGGAGGAGGACGTAGACGCACAGATGTGCCCGTGTGGCAAAGCAATAGAGAGTAGAACTCACATAGTAGGAGAATGTGAAATATACAACGAGAAACGAGATGTGTTACAAGAGGAGATGAGGAAAATAGACGAATGTGACATGGAGGAGTTTGATACAATGAATAGCAGCCAGAAAACGATCGCAATCCTAGGAGATAAATGGTGGCCACAGGCGGCCAGACAGGAAGGGGATAAGATTAGCAAAAAGTCTCTATGTAATATATGGAAACAACGTAACGAGCGCCCAGTTGTCGGAGGTGTCTCTACTAGGAGTAGGAACGGTGCTCCGTCTCGAAAGGGATGAGTGGTCAATGGTCAAATGACTAAGGCAAGCAACAAATGAGTACGCCCCCCCCCGCATCAACAATGCTCACGGACTTCAAAGGCCCGAGAAATGCGCCCCATTCTGGTCGCCGATCGCAACGCTGCGCATATACGTCAACTCCCAGGGAAGTTGGAAAACAGCGGGGGCGAAATCAGGTGTGGGTACAGTACCAACAACGGTGGCCAAATCAACTCGAGGAGTTCTAGAGAACAGAGGCGGCTAAGTCGTCAACTCAGGGAGGTGCAGTTAACAGCGGTGGCCAAATCAACTCAGGGAGGTTGAATAATAGCGGTAGACTAACTCATCCTCAAGCGAGGTGTAGATAGTGTAACAGTATCCAAATAAACTCAGGAGGGTTCAGATATCGGCGATGGCCAAATAAACTAAACGAGATATAGGTACGGTAGTAACAGTGGCCAAATCAACCCAGGGAGGTATAGATAAAAAGCGGCGGCCACACATCAACCAGGGAGGTTGGATAACAGCGGGTGGCCATGTTAACTCAGGGAGTCGTACAAAACAGCCGGACCAGACCAATTCCGGGAGGTTTAGCCAACTGCGATGGTATGGCCAGGATGCGCCGTACTGTAGCAGGCTATCTTGGCAGAGACTTACAGCAGTAGTAGACGGATCACATGACATTGAGTGACTGCTGTGAAGTAAACTAACTTTGTTCAAGAGAAGAGAAAAAAACGTATCGATGGCGGAAGATTGGCTCTTATGTGGCCGGCCGGAGCGTTCGAGAGGGCAGCGGTAATCAACAAAACAAACATCGACAACAAGAACAACGCCCCTTTCGTTCGTTCGACCCGCAACAACACAAAATAAAACCAGCTACGTTACGTTCGTAGCGCACAGCAGTCGGCATGTTAGCTCTCACCACATGTCTTCGAAGTCGCTGCCCACCATGCCGAACAGGCACAGATTGCTCAGGTCGTCCTCGGAATCTTGGCCCTTGGGCATGAAATCCTTCAAGGGTTGGAGCAGCTCCTTCGGCTGAATGATGAAGACGCAGCGTTTGTCGATTGGTCAACGATAGAGTTACACATGGGAGGGGGGGGGCAGACGAGCGCGGGGTCAGACTTTCTGCACACAACCTCAACCTTTCGCTACATGGGCACATCAGATACCCACATCGTCTCCCGCATAAATACCCAAACACCTCATTCACTATTTCACCCCCCCCCCCCCCCCCCCCCCCCCCCCCCCCCCCCCCCCCCCCCCCCCCCCCCCCCCCCCCCCCCCCCCCCCCCCCCCCCCCCCCCCCCCCCCCCCCCCCCCCCCCCCCCCCCCCCCCCCCCCCCCCCCCCCCCCCCCCCCCCTTCCTCAACATATCTCGTCTCCTGAAAAAAAAAAAGACAAAAATGAAATAAATATGGCACCCCCTGATTTTGTATCATACCTGGCATCACTCTGGCCGCGGAAATAATACCCGTTTGTAATATGATATGATGATCAGACGATGCTTATATTTACGGTCAGAGTGGTATGTTTTACGATCCATCTCTTGGGGCAGCTAGATTTTCTTGCCAGGATCTAGATCATGTTCGCCAGGCGGGAGCTGTACGACACAGATGATACGGCTCTTGCGTGGCATCTCATAACGGGAAAATTAGGATCTGGATGATTCATAGCGTAATCTGTCGATCTGTTCGATGCTGTTGTTATTTTGCTGTTGTTGCTGTGTTGTCTTGTCTTCACACCTTGAACCTTTCTTTCTACCCATCGAAACTAGTACACCCTGTGTTCGTCCCGATTCTCCAGCAAAATTATGTGGTCAAGGACGGGCAACTCAGAAAAAAACAAGAAAAAAATCGCAATGGAATCGACATACGTAACCAAAATGAGATGTCGCACTTACCGGGTCCGAAACACTTCAAAACAAGCCCTTGACATGAAAAAAAACAAAACAAAAACACGAAACTAAGTGTGCGCAACATTTTTTTGTCACCTGCACCACAGGTAGCTACTACGGGGGACCATAGTAAATATGACCAAATATTGTCAGTAAAAATAGGTAAATATATAGGTTTTTATGTACAACATAGGTCCTATTAACTATGGACCCCCGTAATAGCTGTGCTGTACCCAAAAGGTTGAGAACGGCACGGATGTATATACACCGTTCTCGTTGCGCTCCTGCCTACGAAACAAAACCCGGATAGTTTAAAATTCGGAAACTTGAATATTTCGGAATTGGTGTATTTCCGTGCCTGCAAGACGGAAACGTTTTGATACCTGAAAGCGGAAAAAATAATGCAGAATTCCGAATATCAACGGGGGTAATTCGGGGACGTGTAACTGCAATACAGAGAAGGGGAGGGGGCCCTCATGTCACGCATAGTCGTACGTAGTCGTATGACCATAGACCCTCGCATCCCTACAATGCCGGGACGGAGCACGTCGGTTTTCACCGACCAGGCAGACATTGCTAGCACCAAGCGCGAAGCGCCGTGAGATGTCCGGCAAGTCGCAATGACGGGGACTTGCATCCTGTTCGTTTTAAGGACCGCATGTCAGGGGGGACTTTCTCGCATATGAATGACAGCGTCGAATAATTGGGGGGGGGGGGGGGGGGGGGGGGGGGGGGGGGGGGGGGGGGGGGGGGGGGGGGGGGGGGGGGGGGGGGGGGGGGCTCTTTCCCGAAATGGCCCTTACCGTCAACGCGAAGTCGTTTCCACCGAAGAAGAAGTTGATGTCGTCGAAATCCGTGGCACAATCCATCACGATTATGTCGATATCGCTAGCGTGTTCAACGCAGTCTATCTGTGGGAAAAATAGAAGGTTTTGCGAGAGACGTTTACCCAGACGCGGTGCGGTACGCGAAACCGTCCGCGGAAGGAGGAGACAGGGAGGGTGCTAAGCTTAAGAATAGGCGGAAACAAATAGTGGACTTCGTCTTTCTTCGACGTGCGGAGGGAGCGTTGCCGACATCAGAGAGGCGTTGCGACGCGACTCCAGCATTCGCGCTGACAAAATAAAAACTGCAGAGGGTGCTCGGTTTGTAGCGCGCATGTCGCCGACGGCGTTGTGGCTGTGTGACGAAAAAAAAAAAGATTTTTTCAGATGTACATTGTGCCAACCTTCTTCTTCTCCAGGTCTCCAGAGGCAGCGCAAAACATTCCCTGCTGCAACACTGGAAACGCCCAACCCAGTCGCGTTCGAAAGCATTCCTGCTCAGTAACTCGATCCAAAAAAGCATCAACGACCCCCCATCCCCTTCTTCCGCTTCCCGCCCGCCTCACCCCCCCTCCCATATCACTACGGCCACGCATGATATCGAGTACACCCCGCCCCCCAATTCCCCGCCCCCCTCCCTCCCCCCCCCCCCCCCCCCCCCCCCCCTCCCCTCCCCTCCCCTCCTTACCAACTAGCTCAGTGACCTAACCCCTTTTTTACCTCAACCGACATCTTGTCCTCGAGCTGTAAGCAGACCGCGTTGATTTTTTCCGCCAGCAGCCCGACGTCAGCGTAGGGGCCATGGATCAGCGATGCACCGGTGTCGAGAAACGCTGTCGCCTCTTGGCCACCGGTGACACTCTCCGACCCAACCTTTAGGTCCTTGAGCATCACCGACCACAAGATCTCGGGCTTGTACCCTGTGGATACCGACGTATCCCACTCTTCCTCCGAAATGGCCACCCATTCCAGGCAGCCTGCGAAGTGCGGTGGGGGCATCAAGCGGCGTAGTAAAAAAAGCGGCGTAATCAGGCGAGGTGGGATGTAACGGTCAGGAGTCAGGAACGGACAAGCAGCTATACGTAGACGAAGAGGAAAAAAAAAGGCCGGATCGCGGGATGTGTAACTGCGTCGGTTGACCAATCACAGGAGGCGGTGAGACCTCAGTTGGCCAATCACAGGATGATGCCATTCTTCAGTTGAACATTCAATAGAGGCGTTGGCATGGAGGTAACCGTTCGTTCTTACGACATGATTGCGGAGAACCTTCGACGCAGCCTGAGTGCGCAGCTACCTACAGAATAAACGACCTGGCAAGCGCGGGGAATACAGTACGTTGATTTCTATTTCAAGTCTTCGTTTGCTGAGCGCGATTTTCCTCAGCAGGTTCTTTCAGGATTTTCCTGGTTTGCTCAATTATTTTTCCCTCCGGAAGTCCTGGAGCCGGTGCCACAGACTATATAGACTATTGCCGCAAGTAAATGCGGGAACAACAACACGACAACCACCTTGTGGTTAACCTTTTGCAAATACGGGGGATCATAGTAAACATACCAAATATGTTTGGTAAAAAAGGGAAATATATATACATGTTTTTCGTGTATACCGTAGGTCTTCTTTCCTATGGTCCCCCGGAATAGGACCGCAATCCCGTACGGGCTACTTTGAAATCAAGTAGTTTGCCCCCAAATCGGGGCTGCAGTTTTGCCCTTAAAGGGGTCAGAGCGTAACTACAGTAAATCCGTTCGATTGTACGACTAACCGTAGCAGCGTCATGCAACAGATTCCTCTGTCTACAAAGTTTTCACATGGAACGGTTTTGAAACCCAGCGCTACTACTGGGGGCGATCGTAACCAGAACCCACAAATGGAACCCCAAACCGTGCTATCCCCCTATGTTTGCCTGAAATGTTGGGTTCTGATTGTTGTGCATGTTCCCTCGTGATAACTGAAAACGCCTCGGCATGACACGGCGCACATGGGGATCAACCGGAAGCGCTGACCTTCGTAGTGTGTTTGGTTAACGCCCCCCAGAGTGAGCACTCCGGTGGGCGAGTCCGTATCGACGTTGCCCATGTAGAAGGAGAAGATCGGCACATCCACAACGCCCGCCTGCAAGCAAAACAGCAAGAGAAACGAAACAAGCACAAACAAAAAGACATATCGGAAGTTCGAAAAAAAAAGAAGAAGAAAAAAAAAAAAACGGTTGTTTTGTCGTAAAACAAAAAAAAAAAAAAATTGCATTATTTACAATTTTTAAATGAGCATCAGCTAATCAACAGCAAAAAATGCAAAAATACTAAAAAGAGAGGTGAGAAAAAAAAGCGTAGGAAAGGAATGTTAATGCATGTTGCACGGGGGGAAGGGGGGTGGCCTGAAGACAGGCACAGACACCCCGTAACACCCAATGCCAATGCGGGACCCCAACAGGCATAAAAGACACCATGTTGACACACTGAGCTCCTAACAACTAGAGTTCTTCACCGGTCAGGAACTTTTTGAAGTGTCACGGGTTGGGTCGGGTCGGGTCGGGCCGGGTCGGGTCAAGAGGTTATCAAACTTCAACGGGTCGGGTCGGGTCACCCTTACCCGACCCGACCCGACCTGACCCGCGAGCTTTGACCCGATCCATGAACAGCCTTGTTGACTACTGTAGTCATAGAACCTCGGTACGACTCTCAGAAGTGAAACACAGCAGAACGTCGCAACACCAGGAGTGTTTTTTTTTGCGTTTTTGTCAATGACAGCAGTAAAGATCGGTCAACTCGGACATTTTTTAGGACATTCTTAGTGTTTTCTCAACAGTTTAGGCGCAGTGAGTCTACTTTTTGCATTTGCCACACTTTTCCAGCAAGAAAACGCACATCGGCCAGACCATCGATTGCCACTCGACCAGGTCCTAAGCGGGTTCATGATACAGATCTTTCAGGGCACACAGACCCCTGATCTGTATGATCTGTATGATCTGTATGATCTGTATGATCTGTATGATCTGTATGATCTGTATGATCTGTATGATCTGTATGATCTAGCTCGTGTTGCCGGGTGGGAGCTGCAGAATCTGCATGATGCCGGTGATGATTCCTTCGTTGGATCTGCACCACACAGACCCTGCACAGCATCTCAAAACGGCACGTCAGGATGTACCTGCACAGCACACAGATCAGATAGATCATGGCCTTTCCGAATCGTGAAAATATTTGCCCCCAATCGAATTTCAAAGACCAGGTATAATAGCTGGTATCTGGTACGAAGTAGTACGTTTTTCTGGATTCCAGTGGCAAGCGTCATCATGCTTATGTTAAGAACATTGTTACCGGCTATCGAGCACACCAGTATACCAATAGACTACAAGCGGAGGCTTGCCGCCGGGGGCTGACGCCCGCCTGCGGCTTCGTGCATGCCCGTAACGGCAAAGAAATGTACAATAAAAGGTACTATTAATAATACAGTCCGTACAATAAAAGGTACTGTAGGCCGTGGCCGCACGAAAGCGACTTTTCTGGCAAGGGCTGTGCCTCAACAGTAACGTGTGTTTGTGTTAATAATAAAGCACATTTACGGTAAGTGCTGCTGTATAAAAAACACTTCTGGTGGCAGGTGGCGGGTGTACAAAGTGACACGAACGCCAGCAACAGCAACAGCAGCAGCAGCAGCAGCAGCAGCAGCAGCAGCAGCAGATTCGCATACCTGGCACATACAACACATACCAGTTTATACAGCAGTACCGAATGAGCATACTCGTATATTTTCATACCTGGCACTAATAGTATACAGCACCACTATTATACTACCAGGACTATACTCGTACGATACGAACAGCAACAACAAAACATCAATGTCACATACTATAATAAAACGACACATACCACAAATCACATGTACGGGTGCTGCTGCTGCTGTGGTACTGGTACGTACGTATACCAGCAGTAAGTAGTCCATAAAAATACAGCAGTGTCGTCGACATAAAAACGGAATCCTGGATCTTGGGGGGTAGATCATCGGAGAAGTGTACATGCAGAACGAGTCCAAGCAACAACTAGATATAATTCGGAACAATTTTTGCAACAAAAAGCAAGCTCTCGATCACCACACTGTTGATGAAACTTGCAGCGTCCACCGCTCGCATGATCACGGAACGAGCACACGCGAGACCCACCCCGGTGCAAAGCAGGCCGGCGGGCACGGCGGCGCATGGACGGACCGAAACGTTCACCGCCTCGCGATAAAAAAGTTTCCGACACGCTAATTGGTGGATTGCAACCTCCCAAGAGGAGATCATCCCACACGGGACCATAAATTAAAAATCATGTATGGCCAGCCTGCAACAAAGGCACGAAATCCTCAACGAAACACACGCCCGCGAGACACGGCTATCACGGAGGACCATAGTAAATAACACCTGCGGTGCACACAAAAACCTATATATTTCCCTATTTTTACTAACAAAATTTGGTCCCATTTACTAATGGCCCTCCGTAGTAGAGCACGGCCGAGGTCGCCCTTGGCAGAGTGGGCAGAGTAGGCCTCGGTGAGGAAGTTGTGCGCCGTCAGGTGCCCCTCATCCCGAGGCAACGTGAAAGCGGCTCAATTTACACGTCTAATAAACGCTCACAAGAGTGCTCACAACGAAGCACCAACAATGAAAAGTCATACATGTATTTATAGAGATTTGCGCTCGAGCACCATCATCCCCCCATCACTGCTTACTCCCAACAAACCCTCGTCCTTTCCCTTCGTTCTTCCTCTTCTAGACTTACTATTACGGGGGTCCATGGTTAACAGGACCCATGGTATACATAAAAACCTACATATTTACTTGTTTTTACTCACAGTATTTGGTCCTAAATACTATGGTCCCCCGTAAAATATAGTACCACTCTGTCCGGAATGTAAGGGCTGGTTGCATTTTCGTATGATATACCCATTCTTCTTTTGTACTACAGTAATCGACACCACGAGGCACCAAGGCAAGTACAGCAAGTACACGAAGCATCATTGAGTTAACCACCTACAAAGGTTCTTGAAAAAACGCCACCTAGGCTACCACAACGCCCCCCCCCCCCCCCCCCCCACCGCAGCAACTCGTCACACTAGCTACTGCCACCGACAGTGGGCCCTACTCTACGTGATGGCGGCAGAAGAGAAAACATGTCACGATTTTATTTTCTGACTGGCGAGACAGCTGCTGCGCAACAGAGGTACCAACACCTCTTAACAACAACATGTCGCAAGGCGGCAGGGTCGCTTGCGCGGTCACGGAAAAATGCGGTGGGGCCGAAAACAGCTACTTACCGTGCGTTCCGTGCAGCGAAAGCCGCATTCAAGACGGGACTTGTGCTGACGCCCATCAACGGCATCGTACGTCCTACATGCACCTGCACCCTGGATGGAGTGCAAGGACTGCCAATCGCCGGCTTGGGTTCCAGGATACCTTGCGGACGATGATGATGATGATGATGATGATGACGATGACGATGATGATGATGATGATGACGATGATGCTAATGAGGACGATGATGCTAATGAGGACGATGATGATGATGATGATGATGATGGTAATGATGATGATGATGCTAATGGCGAGGCCGAGGAAGATGACGATGATGACGTTTTCACAACAACTCATTTCCCTGAAAAATAGACCGTGGTCCAAATCCTACTTTTAGGGTGTCTTCGCGACCCGGTTAGTTACCCGCACCTACACCGCTGCTCGGAACTCAGCACAAGTCCGGGGCCAGCACCGCATTATACCCGGCCTGATAGATGAACCCACATCAGTAACGAAAAGAGAAACAGAGCGAAAGCACGTGCGTCGTAGCCGGTGACGTTCCCAGCTCTCTGTTTGTCGGCTACGTGTTACGGTTCAAGTAAGGACGCCTTCACGTCAGTGATATCCCCGAGGATATATATCCCAGGATATTCCCAAACAAAGACGCGGGTTGACGGTCTATTGTAGTTTCGGCCCGTCAAGGCCCCATCTATTACGGGGGTCCATAGCTAATAGGACCTATGGTATACATAAAAACCTATATATTTACCTATTTCTACTATTACGGGGGACCATAGTTAACAGGACCAAGTATTCTTAGTAAAAATAGGGAAATATATAGGGTTTTGTGTGTACCGTAGGTCCTATTAACTATGGACCACCGTAATAACAATATTTGGTCCTATTAATCATGGACCCCCGTAATAGAGTAAAATACTGGTTTTTAGAGTGAGGAGTTCTTTTAACATTTCACATCTGCAAAAAAAATGTCATATTAACGGTCTACTAATAGTCCACATTCCTAGTAAGTTATCCCCCGAACCTGCAAAAATGGTCTATTAATAGTCGAAATTCCAATCAAGTTATCGCCAAAAACGTGCGAGGAGTTTCTCGAAGGGTTTAAGCTCCTTCCGGGCTTCAGAGGCAAAACTAAATGTTCGAAACAAAAAATGGCGATATACATTTACATGAAAACTTTACATATATAGCCGCGCCGGCTGCTGGGGTACACGGAGGGGTGTCCGACCCGCAACGTCAGGAGTTGCACATTCCACACGCTCGCGCGGAGCATGGCGATCTTCGTACAAATACGGCTGCGCGCTCTTTTCTAGAGGCGTGAGGATGCCACGCTTATAACTGCATATGGGGCCCAGACGTCGAGGGGGACAAATGCCGTGCATCGGCATTCGTTTTGTCCTCAAACACCGGTTGACCGGTTGCTAAGGTGTCAACACCAGGTCCACATCTGCCACGCGTGGCACTCACACTGACCACACTTCACGCATCGGAGAGTATCACGATATACTGTAGGTTGTCTACCGAGGTCAGACCCTGCCCCTATGAGTCAGACAGACAGACAGACAGACAGACAGACAGACAGACAGACAGACAGAATTGTGACGGGTTTGCACACCACATGTCAACAGCACAAATTCCAATTCAGGAAACATGTCATACATGGTGCAGACTACACGGCTCCCACCTGGCTACAGAAGAGCTCAAGATAATACCATACGGATCAGGAATTCATCTACCCAGATCCACATCACGAGCAGCGATCAATGACCTATCCGTCCGACGTCGTACGACCTACTGCTGTGCACCCGTGTCGAATCGGCTCACATCAAGCATATCTTCGAAGGCGTTCTGCCCGTCGTCGTCCGATATCCCCATGCCAAGCACGCCGTCCACTTCAGTGCAACCCTCGAGGTTAAGCTTCGACATCTCTCCGAAGGTCACGGTCGTCGCAAGTCCGCCCATGGTCAGCGTGTCAACAGACAGTATTCCTTCATGCATAAGTCGATCGTCGCGTAAACGCAAGTGTCGGGAGGGGGGGAGGGCGCATCATACAAAATTGTACCAGGTATATGTTACGCCCAAAAGCGGACCGCACAAAAAAAAGGGAGGACTTGATCGGTTGAAGCGTCATGATCAGAGTTAAAGCGCAGTCCGTCGGGCTGTGAGTTCGCTAGGCCTGACGGCTAGTCATCAGTTGGGTGGCGGAGCGAGCCAACCACCCCATTTTTTAGGTCTTCATGTATCATTAAAAACTAACACAACTCGAGCTAGAAGGGTACCAACTAGTCAGACGCACAAGACACACAGCTCCGCGAAACCACCATACACAACCAACTGTTAATACAACACCTAGCCAACTACAGCAGTGAATAGTGTCGGCAGCTTTTACGAGTAAGTTAACCAGCTCACGGCCCTGTCAATTCCACCATGTTCGCGTCCCTTCTGCCCGCTTTTGGCAAGTCCATACCGAGCGCACATACCCGCGCACGCGCATACCTTGCGCGTTCGAGCCGTCGTCATAGCCCACAGAGAAGAAAGAGCCATCGGCCTCGTAGCTACTAGACACGGAAGAATTGTACCCCTCTCTTGACCCACAGCTGTCACAAGTGGCGCTCACAACCTTGCCGTCGTATGCCCAGCGGGGGGGCGGGGAACGGGGGAGGGGGGAGGGGGAAAGGGGAGAGGGGTGGGCGGAAGGAGGGGACGGAGGGAGGGGGGGGTAGGAGAGGGAAGAGCGGGGGGGGGGGGGGGGGGGGGGGGGGGGGGGGGGGGGCGGAGGAGGGCAAGGGACGGGGGGGGGGGGACCAGGCCAGCATAGTGGGTGGTGGGTGTGTCAAGATGTCGACGATATAATGCCGCGCAGACGCTTCAGATCAAGCTGGACAATACAACATCTGGATCTAGGAAAAAATCTCCGCCTTGTCGATATGAAGAGAGTACGAGGAATCACCTCCAAGATTGGTAAACTCAAATCGGCACTCTACATTTCAAGACATGAGTCTACTGACCCATCGTATGGCTGACATTGGCATAAACCACTGGGCTACCGGTAGAAGGCCAACCAACTACTCAGCCCAGGGTCAGGCCTCAAGACAGCGTGTAGCTGTCGCTTGGAACTCGCGCAACCGGATATTTGAAACCGTCGTCAACTTCTGTGCGTACGCAGGCGGTGTGAGTTATTGGTATGTCGTGATCGGTCGAAAAACAAAAAAATCGCAGGTCGTGGTTTCTTTGTTTTCGGAGACCCGCGGTCGGCGGTCGCAGATTCGGCTTCAGCCAGCTCGAAACGGGTCCGCACCTTCAGGCGCGGTGTACATTAGAAATCCGCCTTCGCCTGTAAGGGCGCCCGAAGGAAGGATTGCTGAAACAAATAAGAGAAGGCGCTAAAATACACCAGGAAATGGAGGGCGACGGCGAACGTCAAGAAATGCGCAGTAGTTGTTTGTAACGAAGATAAGGCAAACCCGGTAAATTTTAGTTCGAAGTGGGGAGAAGATGAATTGCCGATCGTACACCAGTATACATACCTTGGCGTAGAGATCTCAAAAGACTGCCCTTGGGATACCCATATAACAAAAGTAATAGGAAAGGGTAAGGCACAAGTAGGCATGATGGATGCGGTCCTAACAGACTCCCACCTTGACACGAGGATTAAGAGGAGTATCCTGATGAATGTGATAGTACCAAAGCTAGAATATGCAGGAGACGTAGGGGAAGGGAACGCGAAACTCGTAAAACAGTTGGAAACAGTACAAATGACAGCAGCTAAATAAATCCTAAGATACTCAAGCACGACTAGTAATACAGTATTCAGAGCAGAACTGGGAATGCACCCACTCAAGACAAATAGAGACATGAGAAAGTTGAACTGGCAATATAAAGTAAGGAACATGCCAAAAAAGAGGTTGCCAGCCATGGTTGATAGAGCTGTATGGGAGAAAGTAACAAAAGAGCGAGCTGGAATAAGGTGGGATGGCGTAGTTGAGAAAGTACGGAAGGATATAGGGGGAAACCAAGAAGAGATGATGTCCGCCGGGTTTTGGGAGGTACAAGGCAGAAGCAGAAGAAAGGATAGAAAGAAGGGAAAGGCTAGCGCTAAGAAACAACGTGGAATCGGAAAAAAAAAAACACTTAGAGATATACGGGGGATTGAGGGAAGGAATAGGAATGAAAACGTATTTGCTTGGCCCAATGGACTTCGCGAAAACTGCGATTTCGTGTAGGGGATCTGGACCTACCAGAAAGAAGAAAGAGGTATACGAGTCGCCGGGACGAGGAGGAAGTAGATGCACAGATGTGCCCGTGTGGCGAAGCAATAGAGAGTAGAACTCACATAGTAGGAGAATGTGAAATATACAAGGAGGGACGGGATGTGTTAGAAGAGGAGATGAGGGAAATAGACGAATGTGACATGGAGGAGTTCGATACACTGAATAGCAGCGAGAAAACGATCGCTATCCTAGGAGATAGATGGTGGCCACAGGCGGCCAGACAGGGAGGGAATACGATTAGCAAAAAGTTTTTAATGTAATATATGGAAACAACGTAATCAGCGCCCAATTGTTGGAGGTGTCTCTATTAGGAGTAGGAACGGCGCTCCGTCTCGAAAGGGATGAATGGTCAATGGTCCAATGACCAAGGCAAGCAACAAATGAGTACGCCCCCCCGCCCCCTTCTTGAATCAGCGTAACGCCCCCCCCCCAATAGGTTGGGTTGGCGTCGGTTGGCAACGACACTGTCAAACATGCCGCTCACTACTTAAGCTACGCAACCAGGATACCGGTTTTTTTTTTTTTTTTTTTGGCGGTCGGTCACAGCTGGTGGTCGAGTTAGATCATTCGTGCGAGGTGAAGAACCTTTACTCCGCACAAAGGGCATGGTCGTATCAGGTACCTGGTAGTGTGTACGGTAAGGGACCCAAGAGGCAGTTACCTGGTACTTCCATTGCTGTCTCTGGAAGTGGCTACACCGGAAATTAAATTCTACTCATTGAAGCTGTCATCCATATGCAAGTCCGCCTGACAAGCGATTCTTAGTAGGATGCAGCTCACCCTTCTTGCGACTCGCCCAACACCTCACAGCGCTTCGCGCTTGGCGCAAGCTATGTCTGCCTGGTCGGTGAAAACCCGACGTGCTCCGTCCCGGCATTGTAGGGATGCGAAGGTATATGGTCATACGGCTACGGCCATGCATGATATCGAGTGCATCTGTCCTATCGAGTACACCCCTCCCCTAGGAACGGCGGGGGGTTCTTAGGAATTTCGTGTCATAGCCGGGGTCGTATATACGTGCTTACCTACCCAGATCAATTCCTGGACCAAGGAGGTCATTTTTGTGACAACCGCGAGCGTTTCTTAAAAAAACAAGCGTTCGACGTGAGGTTTGGACCGGTGTCCTGCCGGCGACGCCAGCGTTAAGATGTTGCAGAAATATGCTGGCGCCATAATAAGGTGGGACGGGCCGGGCCACTTCTACGAACACGTGTTAGAGGCTGTCTCTAGCTTTGGTTGATTGATTGCTCACACGTGGCGGGTAATACGTAACAGGTACCTGGTAGTTGTTGCCTCGCCCCCAACACATGTTTTCTGAGGGAAGCAGCGAGTGGTTCTTTGAAAACAACGGCAGTTCCCTAGGTTTCTACCCAGTATCTTCTATAAAACAAACCTCCGAATGTGTCGGTCGGTCTTGTCTGTCTCACTCTACCCAATACTGCAATCAAATGAACGCTCCAACTCGCTCCAACCAATCAGCACTCCAGAAAAAAACCATGCAAGCTACGTACAGCAGTATACCTGATACCTGGTATCGAGTTGCAGCAGGAAATCCCCAGCTTCGGCAGCTACCATAGAGTACACGACAGCGCGGAGAAACAACAGAACACTTAAAGTGGTATGGACCAAGAAACAGCAGCGGCAGCAACCACAAAGGCAACCCGCAGAAACTGAATAGTGAAGAGAGCAACAACAGCAAGCACTGGAGCAACAACAGTCTTAGCCCTTAATTGCCGACGAGCCTTAGGGGAACCTTCCAGCTTTTCTTTGCTTTCTTCGTGTTTTTTTTTTTGTCGCTATTCTTTCGTGTTTTCGCAAATCACGCCCGGCTCAGCGCAGATCAGCTCAGCGCAGCAGCGCAGCGCAGTGCGGTGCTGTACCGTGCTGTGCCTTCTCTTTCGTACACATTAAAAATACGCACAAGGTATGTACGTACATACATGCGTAGGGCGTCCGGGTTGTTTTCCTCGAGCATGCAGTTCTTGGCATCTGCGAATCGCCTGTTTGCATCTAATATTTTGGACCATATGTGGCGTTCCATTTTTCCTTGTAAGCGGGCGTAGCAGGCGGAACAGGCCGCTACGCGAAGTGCCTTACGATGGGTACGAGCTACCAGGTACAGTATTACGGGGGACGATATTAAATAGTATCTACGGTATGTACCACCAAAAACCTTTATATTTCGCTATTTTTACTACCAATATTGGGTCCTATTTACTATGGTCCCCCGTAATAATGTACTACTCAAGCAAACACTGCTGTACCTGTTTTGGGTTTCGAAGCACCTGTTTTAGCGGTTTTGGGTCGCTTCCGAAAAATCGCAGAAACGTCGAAACACATCAACATGCCTCGATCCAACCTCAACCCATGCCTTGTGAAAACCTTGAGAAAAGCACGGCAACGCATATTGTTTGCGTTGCTAACGCCACCGAGTAATAAATAAAGGGGATTCGTCAGAGACGAATAATATTATCCCATTGCTCGCATGTTGAGTTGGCACGGTATGCAGACCGCATGCAACTCCTACCACCGTTACACTACTACGTATTTATTGCTGTCTTGTACTACGGTACTGGTACCTGGTACGATATACCTGGTACACGACGTGTGCCTGTATTGCTCATTGCATGTACTTGCTGCTGCTGGAGCTGGTGGTACGCATATATATAGCAGTGCTGTGTTATAGCGATATTGTATTGATGCGAACACAAACAGTACAAACTGCTGCCAGGAATTTTTGCTGGGACAGCAGACGAGCTAATTGAGCGAGTTCACCGGAAGGTTTTCATTGTTGCTTGTGTGTTCGGTAATGTTTTTCACAGGTTATTTATTTTCCGGATTCGGGGGGAAAAAGCAGTAATAGATTAATAAATTATTTATTTTCCGGATTCGGGGAGAACAAAAACAAAGATCACCCCTCGAGTAGAAGGGATGACGTCAGCTGTGAGTTCGACTGATAGATAATGGTCTATAATTATTTATTTTCCGGATTCGGGGAGAACATACGTATGTTCTATATAGGTAAACGTATGAGCGAATTTATTATTTATTTTCCGGATTCGGGGAGAACAATGGAACAGACTCCAGACTTAGAATCTGGCCTAAGATTAACACAATGATAAATCATTGCAATCAAGACGTACGACTGAGTACAGCAGTACTCCTACAGCAGATCCCAGGTCATGTAGCATGTAGCCGGTACGAAGTCCCACACAACACCCACTTTGTGGTCCCATTTCCAGACACAAGACGAGAAACAACATACCGCAACCACAACACAGCACCATACCGTTACATCCTATCGAGCGCAAAGGGATACAGAGCAAGCCCTTACCCAAAGCGCGTAGCTCCCCGTGTTCAAGACCACATTAAACTCCTGCGGCGGGGTGCCGAGCCCGATCATGCCGGTGTACTCCACATTTTCGCAGTTCGATATCTCCACCGGAGCGCCCGCAGAAAGCGATCGACGACGGCGGGCTCGAGCGCGGAGTGGCGTCGCCGGTGGCGGTAGTCTCCTCTGGATCTCCACCGAAATGGATCGGGAGGGGGATGCTGCCGCCTCTCCACCTGCCAGGTACATGCCCCCGACAGCTACCAGGAGAGCCCTTGCTGCTTTGCTGGGGGCGAAAAAGGCAACCGATGATGGTGATGCTGCTGCTGCTGCTGTTGTTTCCGACATCCTGAATATAAGCGCGATAGTCGAGAACAGAAAATTAAGCAGCCGTGCTATATGCTGTGGTGGCGATCCACCGTGGATAGCAGGCGTACTTCAGAGCCGCACTGCTGCTACTGCTGCTGCTATATTTTTCGGAGAGGGGGAGGGGACGTACTGGCTAGGGCAGCAGTGAGGCAAGCCGGTAACACAACGTTGTTGAGTGAGCATGAGCGCGTGAGTTTTGCGGATGAATTCATTCGAAAGTACTGGAAATTTCTCCCTATCCCCTCCCTATGTTTACATACAGCAGTAGCAGTATACAGGCGTTTTTGTTGTTGGATACCATGTCCCACACACCTTGCATGGTACGGCCTCATTACCGGGAGATCTCTGCCGATGTCTTCCGGCCAGGTACCCGCTCTCTGCAACAGTACGTAGTGCAAACGAGAACTTCGCCATCAAGACTATTATACAGCATGATAGCATGGTATATGCTCGAAGTCTGAGCAAACTTCAACGTCGGTTTGGTCGGTTCACTGAGCCGTGACTGCACTGACTGGTATTAATAGTAGTAGTAGTAGTAGTAGTAGTAGTAGTAGTAGTAGTAGTAGTAGCAGCAGTAGTAGTAGTAGTAGTAGTAGTAGTAGTAGTAGTAGTAGTAGTAGTAGTAGTAGTAGTAGTAGTAGTAGTAGTAGTGCCACGTCACAATCATATACAGCATCAGGAACACACCTCTCGACAACACGAACAACTAAAACGAGAACAAATTTTTATAACATGTTGTATGTATACCAGGTCACGTGGTACGCATACTAACTGCTGCTGCTGCTGTGCACCTGGTTACCTGGTTGCTTTCACTGCTGTTGTTCAAGGAAGGATATTTACAGATTCCCGCCCTTGTCACAAAAAACGTCGATACTCACTGGCATTTATATACTCGTACCGGCGTCCCCGGTGGCTTGGTAGGTGGTCCGCGAGCCTGTCAAGATCAATTTCGTGAGTTCGAGTCTCACCGAGTGCATGCTCATAGGGACTTTTTCTTTCATAAAAAATTGATAAGCGGAAAGCGCGAAAGCGTGAGTTGGCTACATTTGATGAAAATCGACGAGCAGTGGGAATGCTGAACCCTTTGCGCGATAAAAACTAAAGGCACGTACCGGGGGGGAGAAGGGACGACACCTGTGACCACGGCTTGTCCAGAAGATCGTCGAGGGTAAAACCTCCTACGAGTGGGCTGGAAAGTAAAAGTGATGATTAAAAAAAAAAAAAAAAAAAAAAAAACTCTGTGCCTGCTTGCGACGCACATACATTTTTTTGGAATTATTTTTAATCATCACCTTCACTTTCCAGCTTAATAACTCGTAGTAGGAGGTTTTACCCTCAGCGATCTTCTTCTGGACAAGCCGTGGTCACAGGTGTCGTCCCTTCTCCCCCCCGGTGCGTGCCTTCATTTTTATCGCGCATAGGGTTCAGCATTCCCAACGCTCGTCGATTTTCATCAAATGTAGCTTTTAATAACTCACATCAAGGACTGCAAACCACTCTCTCTCTCCTCCTCATACCAATAAACGTCGCAGAAAAGGGGAACGAAAGAATGAATGTTGAGGGTAGGTCTCGCTCGCCGTGAGACTCGTGTGCGTACGAGTCGGACCAGGTACAACACCAGGCACTACATGCAGTAGTAGTAGTAGTGTTGGTGCTTTCTTTCTTCGTAAGACTCGCGGATTTCGTAGAAAGGTACGAAAAAATCGTACACAAAAACGAGTTGTATTGCGTCGGGAGCGTGGTGCTCAGCACAGCAGTGCACACCCGGCGCACCCCAAAAGATAGGAATTGGCGCAGGCCAGTCGTCCGTGTTCCGGGTATATATCGATACTCGTGGCCGTACGGGGATCGGTCGGTCGGGATTGTTTGACGCAACAAATTTGAAAATTTGGGCATGCGGAGTCAGGCCCGAGGGGAATTTTTGGTGATGATTGAGGAAAACGGCAGACAGATACCTGGTAGATATTAGGGCCACTCCTAACGAACAAAAAAAAATCACGATTCGTGAGATTTTTGTCGTGAATCGTGATTTTTTTGTCGTGAATCACGACAAAAAAAATCACGATTCATGACGCCAATTTTTTTAGCTTTTCCCTAAAAAAAACAAAATCACGATTCGTGACATTTGTCGTGTCTCAAAATACGCCTGATCAAGGCACTATGCAACGCACGTGCACCAACGGTATCCGATGGTCGGCATAGGGGCATGGCAGACTCTGCTTCGTACGCTGCTTGTGGACAACGGGCGGCCACCCAAAGACACCGCTGGGCGCGGGCTAACGAGGAGGTTGTGGCCTCGAAGTTTCCAGGAGGAGGAGCCACTGCTGGAAGACAAACGGGAAAATGACCTGGGGATGTCACAGGCCAGGCCGGGCAGACGGCCTCAAACGAGCTTGGCCGACGGCCGGTGAAGTTGGAATCTCGCAGGCTTGGTCAGGCTTCGGCCCGTGATTCGAATATGACACGGGCTAGGCCAGGTGCGGACGGCCCAGCCCGGCCTGGCTGTGCCCCACTCTCGAGAGTTTGCTCCACACCCCCAAAAGACGTTGGGTTTGAAATATCAGAACTTTAACTATTTGAAAATATCACGAAACGCGACGTTTTTTTCGGCTTTTTTCGTTAGAACTGAAATGTCACGGATCGTGATCTTTTGGCATGCCTAAAAATCACGAATCGTGATTTTTTTTCGGTTCGTTAGGAACGGCCCTTAGTGAAGAAGGTTGGGTGGGAAGGCATGGATGTTTCCGGGATTTTTCGGAAAAAGTAAATATATTTGTGGCATTATCATGTTTGTAATGTGCAGCATAAGTAAGCTTTGATGCCGACCATTAATACTTCTCGGGGCACTGCAGCAGTAGTATCATTGCTGGCGCTGTGGCGGACTTGGTGTTCCAACATATGATCGATTTTGCCAGCGTACTTTGGCACTCTCGCCCCCTTTCTTTTCTCTTTTCCCATCTCATCCTCTTCCCACCTAACAGGTAATATATTTGCCCTCTTCTCCAGCTCATACCCTTTCATTACTCAGAGCCGGGGATACACCCCCCCCCCCCTCCCTTTACTAACAACGTACACCGTGCATGCCTTTATTTTTTGTTTTTATCGCGGGAAAATTCGGCATATTCTGTTGTCGTCGACTCGCGTCGAATTCTCGTAGGCATTTCTGCAGTCATTTACGTATTTCGACGTCCGCGCGATTTCATGTTTAACGCACTCAAAAGTGGAGTGTGCATCATCACCGTGCGTTCGTTGCGCTGTATACCTGGTGGTGGTACTCTGTAGGCGAAGAGGTATCCTAACAAGGTTGAAAAAGGCGAAGAGGTATCCTAACAAGGTTGAAAAAAGTGTCGGGCATAGCTATACGTTGGGTATATATATATACCCCCATGAAACCTCCCACACGGCAGGCACACCCTGCGGGCACCAGACGCACCCAGCGCCCGCACTCCACACCCACCCGGAGGTAGACATGACATGAAAATATTAGTTACAGCAATACATCTCGTAGGGCCATTAGTACTCGTAGTAGTAGATAGAGTGTCATCACCACCACCATCGCGACGAGAACGTGCGCCAGCAAAATAGAACAAGTCAAAACATTGACTACACACGCCGTAATCATCAATCAATCAGTCATCACACATCACCGCCGCCGCTCCAACCAACTTTTCGTTGCTTTTACGCTGATACATATATACGCTAGCAACAGCAGCGCGCGCGCATTTGGTACGATGACGATATAGCACGTACTCCTTCGCCAAAAAGCTTCTCCTACAATACTGCAGGTACTGGTTTGCACGACTAACGCTTGCTGCTGTTTACTATCACGTGCTGTTGCAGCAACCGATCATACGACAGCAACGTACGAGTGCCGTAGTATATATACTCTATTACTTACTGCTGAAGTACCAGATATTCATATTCATAGTTTACTCTCTTTATACGTACGATAAACTACATAGTAGTTGCAACCATTTATTCTTCGCGCCCAATTCGGCATGATGCTGAATCCCCACCCCCGTCTCCGCACTCTACACAGCTATCATACACGGACACAACGTGGTAATATAAAACACCCTACTTTTCTTGCAGTTGGGAAGAAAGCGCGGCTCGCATTAGTTGGGAAATCGCGGCTTCAGAATGCGGGCTGCCGTGCATCATACCCTGAAAATCAGGGCGGGCGACTAAATCTGGTTCGCCGAGAGGACCAAACAAACTGAGCTAGCCGCAGAACAGTTCATGGGATATACATACTCGCACCGTATAGCACCACACGAAAGGCTGAAAACAAGGTTGCGGCTACATGTCATCCAAAAGGTACCGATTGTCAGGTTTGACACTAGGTAGAAGGCATATATACCACACGTATACGGGAGATAGGACGCTCACGGGCTGTCACAAGTAACACCAACCCGTCAACCACGACGCGACGCCTTCTTTCGCAGCGGGCTTGCTGCTCGTACGGAACACTACCACCGTGGTGGTGGTGGTGGTGATGGTGGTGGTGGTGGTGGTGGTGGTGGTGGTGGTGACGGTACTGCTACTGCTCGATGGTCTTTGCGCCGTCCTCGACGCAACACAAGAACAAGAGAACAACAAAACAACAACAGCAGCAGCAATGATACCGATGGATTGATTCGCACGATCGCACGGACGTACACCGTACACACATCTTCCTTTTTCGGTTCAGTTCGGTGGGGCCAGCCCAACAACATTTGCTGTCGGCTTTCTCATTCCATCCGTTGCTACACAATACGTACAAATGTGTCGCGCAACTTTGTAAATGTAATGGCCAGACTGAAACGACGTTGATGATCACGCCGGGCGTCCAAGGGGGTTAGCTTCGCGAGCGTCGAGGCAGAACGCATTCAAGTGGGAGACCACGAGAGGGAGAAGCAGAATCCGCCACCCTGTTCTACGTGTCTATCACACCCTGATACCGCTTCGCTCTCAAAACCCGTTTCCGTTCGTCCCAACATCGTTGCTACGCGCCGTTGGCACCCGGCGTAGGCGTAGGCGTACTACTACTGCTGTGTATTGCAACAAACGTATCCTACAGTCCACGAGCTCGGTATTTCAACATAATACCAGGTACACAGCAAGCCGATGGGCATGCAGCAGTCCACGCATCGCCACTCGCAGGTCACAACAAAATAAAAAGACCCACAGGGTCAACTCTACGCCAAGCCCCCCTTCCCCACCTCCCACCCCCACCCCCACCCCCACCTCCACCCCGCAGTTTTCCTTGGTCGCCTATAGGATATACCTGGCAGTATTTTTGCCCGCCCGCCTTCACCCCTTCAAGACACAGAATCTCAACCCCCCAAACCTCCCGCGCGCGACGCGATTGTAACGGTACTGTCGGCGGTACTGTCGAAAAACAAACAAGAAGGAAAAAAAGTGCGCGCACGACTACGGAGAAAATTACATATAGGAGGAAAAGGTCAAAGGGTGTGTTTAGTAGGGTCTATATTCTGGCGTACCCGGGTACCAAACCTGATCGCTTTCGATCATACTCGGGTATGTACCCGGGTACCTCCCCAGTATGTAGCCGGGTGCACCCAGAGTATGTGTCCGGGTACCCCCAGAGTATGTACCCGAGTAACCCCCGAGTACTCACCCTACCCCCAGAGTATTTACCCTACAAAATACACCCTTGGGAACGTCCTGCGTGACGGTAATACGTCTCTCAACAAAATGATTCCAACCTCGGAATCCCTTACGTACCGCTTTCCAATATTCACTATGAGTACGGCTAACTCCCACCCGGTATATAAATTCCACTCCCTCCCTGTCCGCTCTCCTACTTCCGTCGCCGCCGTCTTACTCGCCGAGCTCTGTTGCGTGCTGGCCAGCTCAGAGTGTAACGCAAGAACGCAAAAACAATATCTCCCGATGATATTCCTGACCCGATCCCTTTCTTGCTCTCCCCCTGCCCTTGAGTCCCTGTCGTAATATCTACCGCCCTCTTGATGCACGAGTTCAGGTTTTCCTGTTGCCACATAACCCCCCCCCCCCCCCCCCGCCCCCCCACCCCCCCTCGCCCCGTCCCGCCCTCCTTGCCTGTTCTTTCGTCCGCCCATTCTCCCTTCGGTGTTCCCTGCCTCACTGCCGAGCTCTTTGCTGTCCCGGCTCAAAGATGTGCCCCCTCCCCCTCCACCCCCCCCCCCCCTCTCCCCTCCACTCCCGCCTCCATGCTTTACTTGCCAGGTTCCTTGGTGTCCTGACTCAACAACGCTTGCCGTTTCTCTATTTACTGCCAGCCTTTTGCTGTCCCGGCTCAAACGATGCCCCCCCCCCCCCGTCTCCCTCCCTCCGCCCCCCCGCCCACTTTTTCCTCCCTCCCTCCCTCCCTTCCCCTCCCCGCCCGATATCTCCGCGCTCGACTTGCCAGGCTTCTTGCTGTCCCGACACAAAAGCGCTCCCCCTTTTCCTCTTCCGCCCAACCTCCCCATAACGTTCCCCGTCCCACTTGCCAGGCTCTTGCTGTCCCGGCTCAAAGGTGCTCCAATCCCCCTGTCGTCCCACTTGCCAGGCTCTTGCTGTCCCGGCTCAAAGGTGCTCCAATCCCCCTGTCCACTCCTCGACCCTCCCCCGCCCCCGCTCCACTTGTCAGGCTCCTTGATGTCCCGACTCAACAACGCTCCTCCTTTCCGTCTCCCGCCCATTCTCCTCTTGGGGTTCCCTGCTTACCTTGATGGCCCCCTACCTCACTTGTCAGGTTCTAGCTGTCTCGAGCCACAGAAATTCCCCTCCCACCGCCCCCCCCCCCCCTTTTTTTCCCTCCCCCCCCTCCTCTCTCTTCCTCCCTCTCCGCTCCACGTGTCAGGCTCCTTGATGTCCTGACTCAACAACGCTCCCCCTTCCCAACTTCAGCTCGTTCTCCTCTTGGTGCTCCCTGCCTCGCTTGCCGGACTCCTGCTGTCCCGGCTCAAAGAGCCCCCCCCCCCATTCTCCTTCTTCGAACCCTCCCACGCGCCCCACTTATCAGGCTCCTTGGTGTCCTAACTCAACAACGCTCGTCTTTTCCTCCTTCCGCCTAACCTTATATTGGCGTTCCCTGCTTCACCTGCCGGGCTCTTGCTGTCCCGGCTCAAAGACCGTGTGATACATCTTCCATCCCCCCTCCCTCCCTCCCTCCCCGACTCCCCCCGCCCCCCCCGCCCCCTCCCTCGTCTCTGCGCTCCAATCGCCAGGCTCCTTGATGTCCCGACTCAACAATGCTTATTGGTATTTCTCCCGCCCGTGCCCCCTCTCTAGTCCCCCCCCCCCCCCCCCCCCCCCCCCCCCTTGCCAGGCTCTTACAGCAGTGACATCCCGGCCCACTAGAGCGATCTTCCGTCTCTCCATCTTCGCCTTTGCCCCCAGGCGCTTCATTAGCTAGGCCCTGTCACACCACAACTCTAGTATGTCCCCCGAGTCGCTTCTTCGCGTCCCTAATACGCACTCCGTGCCCTCCCCTCCCCTCCCCTCCCTTCCACCTCCACCTCCCGCTCCACCTCCCCCTGCCTGTGGTCATCGTTCGCAAAGGCGTGTTGGTGCGCTGCGTCCGCGGGTTACAGGCTAAAGGGCGTGTGCATTCAGGTCGAGCAGCCTCAGTTGCTCGGCCTCCTCCTCGGCCCTCTCGTGGGAAGCGCGCTCTTCCACCTTCGTGAGGGGGGGGGGGGGGTCCGCCTGAAGCGGGCGCGCAAGATTACAAGAGAGGAGGGGGGGGTGGGGCGTACGTATTATTAATAGTTGCTTGCCTTAGTCATTTGACCATTGACCACGCATCTCTTTCGAGACGGAGCAAAGGGGGGGGGGGGGGGGGGGGGGGGGGGGGAGGGGGGGGGGGGGGGGGGGGGGGGGGGGGGGGTGTACTCGATAGGAGAGATGCACTCGATCTCATGCATGGCCGTAGCCGTATCACCATGGACCCTCGCATCCCTACAATGCCGGGACGGAGCATGTCGGGTTTTCACCGACCAGGCAGACATTGCTTGCACCAAGCGCGAAGCGCCGTGAGGTGTCCGGCGAGTCGCATGAAGGGTGAGCTGCATCCTACTAAGAACCGCTTGTGAGGCGGACTGTCTTGCATATGGATGACAGCTTCAATGACTTAGTTTAATTTCCGGTGTAGCTACTTCCAGAGACAGCAATGGGAGTACTATGTAACTGCCTCTTGGGTGCCTTACCTTGAACACTACGTGATACGATCAATTCCTTATGCAGAGTAAAGGTTCTTTACTTCGCACAAATGACCTAACTAGACGACCAGCTGTGGGCGACCGCCAAAAAAAAAAAAGGTACCCTGGATGTCTAGCTTACGTAGTGAGCGACATGTTTTACAGTGTCGTTGCCAACCGACGCCAACCCAACCCATATATAATATATATAATAGGGCCAGGGGGGGGGGGGGGATAAGCGCGTGCACCTATTTTAGCGGCGTGGATGACAGAATATTTAGTGTGGTAGAGAGTGGCGGCGGCAGTTGCAGTAGTAGTGGAATAGCAGTGGCAGTAGCAGTGGTAGTGGTATTGACATTGAGAGTGGCGATGGTAGTAGCAGCAGCAGCAGTAGCAGCAGCAGCAGCAGCAGCAGCAGCAGCAGCAGCAGCAGCAGCAGCAGCAGCAGCAGCAGCAGCAGCAGCAGCAGCAGCAGCAGCAGCAGCAGCAGCAGCAGCAGCAGCAGCAGCAGCAGCAGCAGCAGCAGCAGCAGCAGCAGCAGCAGCAGCAGCAGCAGCAGCAGTAGAAACAGCAGCAGCAACAGTACTAGAGGCAGACCTAACAGGGTAAAGTAAAACCCGTCACGTCACCTGACTACAGACCGTCTCGAGCAGTCTCCCGGGGTCTTGGGTACCCACGGCAACGATCGACGCCGAGCTCGAGAGCAGCGCGTAGGCCCTGGCGAACTCCACGCGAACGTGCTTGAACCTCGACCACTTCAGGACGTGGGCGACGTCGTACCTGACCAAGGGAAACGTTTCAGAGGAGGCGAGGACAAGCGGGTTTGTCTAGCTTGGTTCGGCTGGAGTGGGTTGGGTTGAGTTAGGTTAGGTTGGGTTAGGTGAGGTTAGGTTGGGTTGGGTTGCGTTGGGTTGGGTTGCGTTGGGTTGGGTTGGGTTGGGTTGGGTTGGGTTGGGTTGGGTTGGGTTGGGTTGGGTTGAAGTTGGATTGGGCTGGGCTAGGTTGGATTGGGTTGGATTGGGTTGGTGGTGAAGTTGAGTCGGGTTCTGTTGTGCCCTGACGCGTTAGTTAGAAGCGAAGATACTGCACGTGAAGTCAGCCGCCGACGTGAATGCAGCAACACAAACGGATAGTTTTTCTACCGATCGCCCGAAAATAAAAAAAAAAACGCCACAAAACCCCGATACAGCAAGCAACTGCAAAAATCCCCGTGAAACATCCCAGGATCAACAGGAAAACACATGAAAAAGGCATCCAATTGTCCCGTGTGCTGAAACTACTATACATTCGTAGACAGCTACTCATGTCACACCATGCTATCGCCAGCCCTCCAGGGTCAAAACATGGAGGCTCTGACATGTGCAACAGTTTATGGAGCACGTCACATCCACCAACCAAAGCGTCAACAAGGACGCGCTGCCCCCTCGTCATACGATGCGACTGCACGGAAACGCTGCCATGCCGGGACTTGCGCTGGGTTTGGGGGCATCCAGGGACATCCTGGGTTTTTCTACTGATGTGCAGGCATGCATGCTGCTACTCGAACCTTATCATGAAATCGACTTAAGAGAGCTGGGAACGCCACCAGCCGTGGCACACACGCCATCAACTCCAGTAGCACCGTATGGCGCACACAATACCACTCTGTATCTTGCTATCTACGTGTGCTTCTGCGAGTCCGCCTATCTAGCCGGGTGTCCAGCGATGCTGGCCCCGGGCTTCTGCTGAGCTCAAAGGCATAGGTGTAGAAACATGACAACACCGTGTAGAATACTGCCACTGTACAGCTCCTCTCGTTCAGCCCCGTGGAGCATGTACCGATGATGCAGATCCCTGAAAAACGGTCAGTGAGATCTGTACATGTGATCCCATGTCATATTTCCGTATCACCAGGTCTCGAAGGGCTCTACAGGTGACGATGTAGATCCGTGAAAACAACAAGCGAGACCTGTACAGTGATCTGATCAGGTGATCTGATCTGATCAACCCGACTCACCAGGTTTCGAAGGGGTCTTCAAGGGTGAGGCGCGTGTGAATGCTCCAGCAGCAGGCCTCCGCCTTCCTCTCGCGGTCCGCCAGACCTCCCAGCCGCACGCTCACCTGCATGGTTTCATTATTTCGAACACATACACCGGAGAGGTGAAAAACGGCAGGGGGGGGGGGGGGGGGGGGGGGGGGGGGGGGGGGGGGGGGGGGGGGGGGGGGGGGGGGGGGGGATGTCACAAAACAAAAACAAAAAACAACAGACGAGAAAAAAAACAAGAAAAACAAGGAAGCAGGCAACTAAACAAGTACTACAAACCAACAAAAACAAAACAAGGAACAAGGAGCATGAGACATTAAACGAAGAGTCTAACAAATACAAGAAAACTATTAATAGCAGGTAATTAAAAAATATTATCGGTGTACACCAACCAGAAGAAAAGAAAAAAGAAAAAAACAGTAAGAAATGAGTAGGTAAACAGATAGTCTATCTACACCTGCACCAACAAGGGAGCAAAAAAAAAAAAAATCGACCACCAAACAGAAAAACCGAGAATCAATCGCACAAAAAAATCAAAAGCAAAAAAACAAACAAACTACTTGTGCACAAAACAAACTTACCGTAACAATAATACAATGACGAAACTAACACACGAGCGAACTATCACGGCTGCCATCCGACAACGCGCAGCACAAACGTTGGTGCACATCACTCATACACAGCCTACAGAAACATAAAACCTACTGCTGTAACATATAAACCAAACCAAGGAAAAACTCTTGGACGAACTCTTTCGTCGTCAATCAATAGCTCCCTTCGGTATCTACTTCCGGGTTGACATTTCAACATCAAAACTCTACTCCGCCTGCTGATTATCGCCTCATCGGCCGAAAACGGCTCACCACGTTTGCCCTGCAGTCCAGCTCGGAGGCGAAGTAGCGGAAAAATCCGGCCAGGAGTTCGCCCGTGGAAGCCGTGTTGCGAGAGCCGAACTCGCGCAGGAGCGCCCGCCTACGGTCCCCATCGTTGCCGGGCATCTGTCACACGATCACGCGAAAAGAAATGTTGAGAACATGCAGCGGGGGGGGGGGGGGGGGGGGGGGGGGGGGGGGGGGGGGGGGGGGGGGGGGGGTTACATATGTCATGCATGGCCGTAGTCGTATGGCCATAGACTCTGGCATCCCTACAATGCCGGGACGGAGCACTGTCAGGTTTTCACCGACCAGGCAGACATTGCTTAAATTACACCAAGCGCGAATCGCTGTGAGGTGTTGGGGGACGATTATAGGTCATATAGTTAACGGAGGCCACCAATCACAACGAAGTGGCGAGGTTGTGCACTCAACGACAGAACGCCGCGGACGGTAGATCTTCCCACGAGTTGACTGAGCTGGAAAGTGCAAATGATCATGAAAAGAAAAAAGGAAAAAGAAAAAAAAAAAAAAAAAGAAGAGGTCATCAATCACAACAGGTGGGGTTTTATCGCTAACGCAGGCCATACCAATCACAGTGAATTGGCCGGGTGTTTAGTTAACGGAGGCCATAAATAATTCCATTGGGGGGGGGGGGGGGGGGGGGGGGGGTGCACCACCAGGTAACCGACCGCGCTGCAGATGACTTAACTAGTTCGCGCGGGATTTCAAAGGTTATGGAGGCCATCAATCACAATCAAAGTGGTGGGATGTTAAGAGTTGGCGGAGGACATCGATCGTTCGATGGGCGGGGGCGGGGGGGGGGGGGGTGAGGGGGGCGAGGAGTGAACTACCAGGCAACAGACATCGCTGGATACGATTTATAACCCTCGTGCTACTATTAATACCAGAAATACCCTTCCCGCGCATTCGGTTCCCATCGCCGCCGGGCACCTGTTGCATAAAACCATGAAACCAATAATGGGGCCAAAACAATGCACACGGTGGAGGGAAGACATACACTAACTCTATAACCCAAACCAACGAACTCGACGTTGTGATCGAAATTTTGCAAAAAAGCACGCGCAAGGTGCCGAAACCCGCCTCACGAGCGGTTCTTAGCAGAGGAAGAGCTGCTTGCCTCCCATGCGACTCGCCGGACACCTCACGTTTCGCTTCGCGCTCGGCGCAAGCAAACGTCTGCCTGGTCGGTGAAAAACCCGAATGTGCTCCGTCCCGGTACTACAGGGATGCGAGGGTCTATGGTCACACGACTACTGTACGGCCATGCATTACACGAGTACAATCCCCGCCCTCCCCCTTCCTCCTCCTGAACCTCCCCCCCACAAAAGGTGTCGCAACAGCCCATTCCCCCCTCCCCTGATCCCCATCCAGAGCTCACCAAAGGATCGTAAAAGTAGGTGTTATAGTCCACACCGTCCGTGGGCTGCTTGGTCATGACGGCTGGCAAGCTCTGGTTGGTGAAATCGGGAGGGTTCTCTCCGGCCCAGCCCGGCGGCAACATCTGTGGTAAAACGAAGAGAGGTGCTTGCCCGGGTCAAGTGACGATGAGAGCCAACAGCCAACCGTGTCCATGCGAGCACCCGCTCAGCCCGGGTCACCACGGGCTCCCGCGCGAATCTGCCGCTGTGTTGCCGCTACGATCATATTATAAATAGCAAGGAATGCATGCAAGGTGGTGTGGATTTTTCGCGGGATCACAATCAACGAATCGATAACTCGACAATCAGAAAAATCGACAAACAAAAGTATTAAGGCACGGTATCACGAATCACCAAAGCCACCGAACAGCAACCCACAAAAAGTCTAAACACCACAATCACCAAACCACCCCAAAATCGCCGAATCATGAAAATCACTTGAGTTACAAAATTACCATACCACCAAACCACCTAAAATCCGAATCTCACCAAAAATCACCAAAAATTACAAAATTACCAAAAAAAACAAGACATCAAAATTTCAAACATCACCAAAACCGTCAAAATCTCCAAAAATCGTCAAAACCACGAAAAAACCCCAAAATCTCAAAATCGCCAAAACACTACGAAAAAAGCTACAGCAGTACCTGCAGGTTGGGTACGACCGGCGGGGTCCTTGTCTGCAGGAAGTGCACGAGGCAGAGCAGGTAGCCATAGGACGACAGGGTACCCTCGCTGGCGTTGTTCACCCACCGCCGCTTGGCCCAGTGCTTCACCGCGTACGCCAGCTCCTTCACGCGAGGGTCCGCGATGGAGTACGCCTCGGTGAACGAAAACAGAGAAAACAGAGAGAGAGAGAGAGAGAGAGAGAGAGAGAGATAAGGTCCGAAAAAGATTAGCGCAAACGATTCTCGATCTCCGATTCTCGACGCCCGATTCGAGTGGTTCGGCGTTTTAGCCAAAAGGTGCATCATCAGTCCCTGATGCGTAGTATACGTACGATGATTTCATACGCATTTTATTTTCTGGGGTGTACGATTTTGCCACAGCTACGTGCACTATTTGATTTCACATATTTTTCTCCTGAGGCAATTAATCTTCATTCAACTTCAGATATATTGAAGCCGGTCGCGTAATCCCGGGCTCGGATTGTGTCCATGAGCTAGCGTGAGAACTACAACAACAAGGTAACCGTGCGCTATTCAACATCTGTCGGGACACCGCCAGGCCAGGCCAAGCGGCCACGTAACGGTAACGTTCCCTATTCTCGGTGACTCACCAAACAAGCGCAGGGCACCCGTTAGCGCCTGGAAGGTGAGGGCGGGGGGGGGGGGGGGTGTACTCGTTATCATGCATGGCCGTAGTCGTATGACCATAGACCCTCGCATCCCTACAATGCCGGGACGGAGCGCGTCGGGTTTTCACCGACCAGGCAGGCATTGCTTGCACCAAGCGAGAAGCGCCGTGAGGTGTGCGGCGAGTCGCATGAAGGGTGAGCTGCATCCTACTAGGAACCGCTTTAGAGGCGAACTTTCTTGCATATGGATGACAGCATCAACGAATTGATTTAATTTCTGGTGTGGCCACTTCCAGAGACAGCGACGGGTTTTACTATGTAACTGCCTCGTGGGTGCCTCACCATATACACACTACGTGATACGATCATCCCCCTTGTGCGGAGTGAAGGTTCTCTCCGCAAAAAAAGGATCAACTCGACCGCCAGCCGTGGTAACCGCCCAAAAAAAAAAAAAAAAAAAAAAAGGTACCCTGGCTGTCCAGCTCACGCAGTGAGAGGCGTGTTTTACAGCGTCGTCGCCAACCGACGCCAACCCAACCTATATATACCAGGTATATGATAGGGGGGGGGGGTTATTAGTAGAGAGGGGTGAACGCCGCGTGCGCTGCCGGAAACCAAACCCACTGCATCGTTTCTCGAGTCGTTTTGTTTTCCCTTCGTTGCGCTCTATTATCTTGCGGGTTGCGGGGGGTCCACCTCACCCTCGCTGCCGGAATATCATGCACTACTACCGTACCGCTCGCAAATCCCTGTCACCGCTCGTACATAATGTACACAGCGTGCACAACTGAAGCTGCAAAAATTACTCCCCCATACTCGGGCAACTTCGAACTCGAAAACGGGCAGAGCCGAAAGTCATGAGCCGATGCCAAGAGAGCGGCCTCTCCGCATTAAAAACGAGGAGAGAGATATACCAGGTATACCGATTGAGAGAGAGAGGCGGGAGGCGTTGAACAAAAAACGAGGACGTTTCTGAAGGCGTTTAAACAAAACTGCGAGAACGTTTACTCTCTTTCCTCGGTTCCGGAGTTCCAGAGGCGTTTTTTACCACACCTTGAGGAGGCGTGTGTTGCGCAAGGCCAGGGGGTTCATGACCGAGATGTCGCACTCCAGGCCCGAGGTGCTGTCCTTAAAGATGACGATGGGGATGCGTGCCGTCGCCCGACTGTCCACCTGTGGGAGAAGAAGCATCGAACGGGATGAATGGGAGGACACAATTACAAGCATCGGTAAAAATAAAAGCTCAACCATTTTGGTAGCAGCGCAGTCCCGTTTTGGGGGGGGGGGGAAACTGCTTGGAAATCGAGTGGTCGCCTTCCCACTCTCTTGGGATACGTAGCCACCCTTATCATCACCATCATCACCATCGCCTTTACCGGCACAGCAGAGCAACCCACCCAAACCCATCGCGACCCACCCGCCCCCCCTTTTTTTCCCCCCACAAAACAAAGCGACTCACGCAACGCCACACCCACCTCGAGCATGCCCGCGGCTTGAAGCTTTTCTGCGATGGACTCGATCAGAGCAACGTTGTCTCCGGGGTGTCTCGCTCCCTGCGCGTATTCGATGCACCTACCGGAACGCGCGGGGTGGGGAGTGGAAAGGGGGGGCGGGGGGGGGGGGGGGGTGTACTCGATAGGAGAGATGTACTCGATCTCATGCATGGCCGTAGTCGTACGACCATAGACCCTCGCATCCTCCCTACAATGCCGGGACGGAGCACGTCGGGTTTTCACCGACCAGGCCGACATTGCTTGCACCAAGCGCGAAGCGCCGTGAGGTGTTGGGCGAGTCGCATGAAGGGTGAGCTGCAACCTACCAAGAACCGCTTGTGAGGCGGACTTGCATGTGGATGGCAGGGGAAGAGGGAGTGATGAGCGAAACCGAGGAAAGGAAAGACTGCCGAAAAAAAAAAAAAACCGTCAAAACGAAACAGTAGAATAAACCACGGGACTTAGAACCCGAAAAAAAGTGAAAAAAAAACCCGGCAAAAACGGAACCGAGCGAAGAAGGAAAAAAAAAACAGCCCAATAAAAAACCGCCGACGAAATACGAAAGTAGGAAATTTCGGCAGAAAAAAACGGACCAAGAAGGCGGCCGAATGAACAGCCGAATAAGCCGCTGGAACAAATGGCCGACAAGACGACCTGTAAGGGCCCATCTTAACGGGCAACACTAAGTTTCGTTCAATCAGATGTAAATTAAATTAGAAAAAAAAAATCTAGTCAAATTGAAAGAACCGAAAGTCCTCGATAAGATGGGCCTTTAAATTAAATTAGAAAAAAAAAGCCCAAGTCAAATTGAAATAGCCGAAAGTCCCCGTTAAGATGGGCCCTAATAGCGAATAACAAACAGGCAAAATTACAGAGAATATACTCGACCATCAAACGGTCGGAAAAACCGCACGGACGAAACCGCCGAAAAATCGAAAAAAACAAAGCAGCGCAATTTCCAAAAATAAAACAAAGTCCGTCTCGGCTGAGAAACGACGGAATCAAAAGCTAACATGACACAGGCAAGCAGACACAGCAGGAGAAGCAGACACAGCAGGAGCAAGCAACACACACCACAGAACCGAGCAACAACACAACGGAACCAAGCAAGAGGATGCACCAGTGTCAACAAGGTAGGGTAGAGTGGGGCAAAGGTAGGGCAAGGCCTCCTCAAAGCACGTCAAAATTAGCACCAATCAAAATTAGAACCAATCCGAACCAACCAGCACCAATTCTTGAGGAAAAATATAATCCATTCCAACCCGTCAAAAGATTTTCGAAGGGGGTTGAGACACGTCCTCACATGGGAAAGCGAGGAAGGCGAGGCAGGGCAAGGCAAGGCAAGGCAAGGCAAGGCAAGGCAAGGCAAGGCAAGGCAAGCGAGGGCGACACCCAAAGCAAAGGCATCGCAACGTAGGGCAAGAAGGCCTCCAAACATATCCAAAACCAGCACCAGCACCGATCAGCACCAACTCTTGAGAAAAAATATTACTCCATCCCAACTGAGGGTCAAATGTTTTTCGAAGCGGGTTAAACCCGTCAGAACTGCACCCACAGATTTTAGGACAAAAAAAAACTCGGAAGTAGGGTGGGATCATATTTGCGGTTATGGACGTGTTAAGACACGCCCCCTCACATGTCCAGATCCGCCTCGTCGCTCCCGAACCCGTTGTCGCTGGAGCCGAAGACCCTGAGCTTACTCCCGGGAGGCATCTGCGGCAGCTGCTTGACCAGCATCTTCTCCAGCCGCGCGCGCACGCGATTCCTCTTGTCGACGAAGTCCGGAGAGGGGAGCAGCTGCGGCAGAAGCGCCCGAGTCTGCGCGCGAGAGATCATAGGGGGAATCGTTTAATTAATGAATTAATTTAAGTCATCACACTGCAATATTGTGTGTGTTGTGTTCGAGGAGGGAAAGCACAAGACGCGGGGCGTTCGTTTCTACTCGGGGAGTTAGTTCATAATAATTAATCAATTTCGGGATCCGGGGACGCCAAATAATTGATCAGGGGGCGGGGGGGGGGGGGGGACAACAAAATACTGAAAACATAAATTTGCTCGTGCGAAAAAAAAAATCGAATTTTTGGGGACTGCTGTTGCACGTATTTTTCATCGATATTGGAGTGTTTGCGATTTTTTTTTTTTTTTACTTTTACTTCTCTAAAAATTCTCCCGAGGTAAATTTTTGAGGTAAATTTCTGAAAAAACGGCCGGAAAAGACTTCAGCGAAGTAAGGATTTCAGCGAAAGTTACGGTAACTTTTGGCTCTCTGTTTCATTGGCCTACACGCACCGAGCATTATCCCGACGCAGAACGCAACTAAAATCTCGAAGGATCAAAACACCGAGCATCTTCCATGCCACCATGCTGCTTGCCGTACGCATCACGACAACCGCTGGGAGCACAGAGGCTCGAGAGGTGTAGCTTGGGTATAGCGCGCACGAGCGGCGTTGGATCGTGCCAGCGGGTCGCCGCCGCTGCTACGGTACACGCTTTCGCCCGCTTGGTGACGACGTGGAGGATGCGTCGTCCCAAAAAAGGACTCGTATTCACACTCGTACTCGTGCTCGTAGAGAGCGCGACAGCATGACAGCTCGTGTATCATTTCGATTTCACCATACTACGGCTGCAGCAGCAGCAGCAGCGGCAGCGTCGGCGGCGGCGGCGGCGGCGGAGCGGAGCGCGCCGGCGCTGTGGCGTGCGTAGGCCGAGCGCAGCAACAGCAGCAGCACCAGCAGCAGCAGCAGCAGCAGCAACAGCAATCCAAAAATGGAAGCTGGTTGGTGCTGGTGCTTGCTGGTGCTGGTGCTGGTGCTGACGCTGTTTATTTTTGTTGCTCACGCTGGCCCTAGCTGCGTCTAGCGCCAGCTAGCTGCTATTGCTGCTTGTAGTCGTGGGATGGCTGTGGTGGCTTCGCGGTCAACTGTGCCGCCGAAACGTTGCTGGGCTGCCGTCGCTACTCGCACGCTGTTTTTTTTTTTTTTTTTCCGTTCACAGCATTCGTTCTTTTTTTGTTTGCCGCGTTGCCTCACCTCCCTACTTCCCTTCTTATTTTCGGAGGCGTCGCCTGCAGGATTTGATTTACCTCACTCGCAAAAACACACCGAAATCAGGAAGGGAAGGAAATTCACTTTTTTTTAGCGGAAGTAAAGTTTTTTTTTTTTTTTTTTTTTTTTACCTCTATCGCAAACACTCTATTGTTGGAAATAACATACCTGTGGTGCCGGTGCCTGGCATGTTGGAAATAACATACCTGTGGTGCCGGTGCCTGGCATGCCAGCATTTTCATTTGGTAATATTTACACCTGGCACACGGTAACGGCCCATCTTAACGGGGAACACTAAATTTCGTTTAATCAGATGCAAATTAAATTAGAAAAAAAAAAAAAAATCAAGTCAAATTGAAAGAACCGAAAGTCCTCGATGAGATGGGCCCTTAAATTAAATTAGAAGAAAAAAAAATCAAGTCAAAATTGAAAGAGCCGAAAGTCCCCGTTAAGATGGGCCCTAAGCCCAGCATTATTTCCATTGGGCAACAATACACCTGCCCCCCGGTATCACCTTTCCTAGCGGTACTGCTGTAATTTCAATCCTACGTACACATGTCGCGCTGCTTGCAAACCTCGAGTATCGATTATTTTTTTTTCATCGAGAGCTCAGAGCCGGCGTATACAGGTACCGGTACAAGCACGTGTCTTTAGCGCAACAACTTTTTGTACTTCGTGTACACTGAAAAAAGGACTTGTGGGTGGTCGGTACAGGGGAATGCCAATCACCATCGCGTGACCGACCGACCAACCGACCGACCGACCGACCGTTTTACGGTATTGCCTTGAAGGCGGAAAGGCCGGTAATTACCTGGATAAGGGAAATCGGGATCGTATTTGTAGAACGTGGGAGGCGTATCGTAGTTGGTAACGAGCCCTATGCGGTTGTAGTCTTTCATCGTCCTCTAAACGGAATAAGCCTCATCTTCTTTTCTCTCTACTACGGGGGGGCATAGTAAATAGGACCAAATATTGTTAGTAAAAATAGGTAAAATACATAGGTTTTTTGTGTGTGCCGTAGGTCCTGTTTACTATGGTCCCCCGTAATAGACGCAATCAGCAACACGCGAGGAACAATGAGCACCTGCGCAATAGGCTAAAACATCGCAAGGGATACGGCGCAAAGTCCCGACCTCATCTCTTTGTACCCGCCCTCGCGATGTGGGTGCTTGGGGAGACAGCAAGCATGCACTGCTGCTGCTGCTGCTGCTGCTGGAAACAGATGGGGTGGCAACGGGGGGGGCGGCAATGGTAGTTGCTTTGTCTGCCGGGGGGGGCGCGGGCCCGGCGCGCTCGTTTTTGTCTTGTGTCGCTTATGCCTACATCTTTATCGTCACTCTTGCGTCGCTTATTTACTTGTTCGTTTCATCCTCACTGAGAACCGAGAAACACGTGAATGTTTTCAACTCTTTCAAAAACTCCAACGAGTTACACAAACACTTTCGAGTATCTGGTGTAATTTTTCAGTGACGCCATGTTAACACTGTTCTCGTGCGACGGTCGGGCTGACCGCCAAAATAATTGAAATTGTATCCAGGGCTAACCCTTTGATACCCCCCCCCCCCCCCTCAAGTACGACTAGCAATACAGTATTAAGAGCAGAACTGGGAATGCGCCCACTCAAGACAAATAGAGACATGAGAAAGTTGAGAACCGGCAATATAAAGTAAGGAACATGCCAAAAAAGAGGTTGCCAGCCATGGTTGATAGAGCTGTATGGGAGAAAGTATCAAAAGGGCGAGCTGGAATAAGGTGGGATGGCGTAGTTGAGAAAGTACGGAAGGATATAGGGGGAAACCAAGAAGAGATGATGTCCGCCGGGAAGTTTGGGAGGTACAAGGCAGAAGTAGAAGAAAGGATAGAAAGAAGGGAAAGGCTAGCGCTAAGAAACAATGTGGAATCGGAAAAACACTTAGAGATATACGGGGGATTGAGGGAAGGAATAGGAATGAAAACGTATGTGCATGGCCCAATGGACTTCGCGGACCTGGACCTGCCAGAAAGAAGAAAGAGGTACACCAGTAGCCGGGGGAGGAGGAGGAAGTAGACGCACAGATGTGCCCGTGTGGCAAAGCAATAGAGAGTAGAACTCACATAGTAGGAGAATGTGAAATACACAAGGAGGAACGAGATGTGTTAGAAGAGGAGATGAGGAAAATAGACGAATGTGACATGGAGGAGTTTGATACAATGAATAGCAGCGAGAAAACGATCGCTATCCTAGGAGATCGATGGTGGCCACAGGAGGCCAAACAGGAAGGGGATGAGAATAGTAATAGCAAAAAGTTTCTATGTAATATATGGAAACAACGTAATGAGTGCCCAATTGTTGGAGGTGTCTCTATTAGGAGTAGGAACGGTGCTCCGTCTCGAAAGGGATGCGTGGTCAATGGTCAAATGACTAAGGCAAGCAACTAATGAGTACGCCCCTCCCCCCCCCCTCCCCTCCGTGAAATGTACAAGGAGGAGCGGCATGTGTTAGAAGAGGAGATGAGGGGAATAGACGAATGTGACATGGAGGAGTTCGATACACTAGATAGCAGCGAGAAAACGATCGCTATCCTAGGAAACAGATGGTGGCCACAGGCGGCCAAACAGGAAGGGGATAAGATTAGCAATTTTTTTACATAATATAAACGTAATGAGCGCCCAAATGTTGGAGGTGTCTCTATCAGGAGTAGGAACGGGTGCTCCGTCTCGAAAGGGATTCGTGGTCAATGGTCAAATGACTAAGGCAAGCAACAAATGAGTACCCCCCCCCCCCCCCCCCATTAACTCATTGAAGCTGTCATCCATAAGCAAGTCCGCCTCACAAGCGGTTCCTAGTAGGATGCAGCTCATCCTTCATGCGACTCGCCCAACACCTCACGGCGCTTCGCGCTTGGTGCAAGCAATGTCTGCCTGGTCGGTGAAAATTCGACATGCTCCGTCCCGGCATTGTAGGGATACGAGGGTCTATGGTGATACGACTACGGCCATGCATGAGATCGGGTATATCTCTCCTATCGAGTAACCCCCCCCCCCCCCCCCCCCCCCCCCCTTCCTCCCCTCCTCCTCTCTCTCCAACTACCCCTCTATGGTCATGCGACTATGGCTACGCATGACATGAGTACCCCCCCCCCTCTCCCCTCCCCCCCCGCCCTCTACCCCTTCTTACACTGCGCCAAACCCCGGACCCTTGCCTGCCGTCGGCCGTCACCGCAACAAAAACGTAATTGCGCAGAGAGGCGGCGGCGGCAGCCGATCGGTCGATCCCCACTCCCCACTGCCCACGCGCCACTCCCCACTCCCCACCTCCGGCTCGCCACTCCTCACCTGGTTGGTGAGGGCGATCAACACTGCGGGGTCGATGGTTTCGACCGGCGCCAGAGACGGCGTGAAGCCGAAGTCCTCGTCGTAGTGCTTGAACAGAGCCTGCGGGCTGTCGTAGTAGCGCTCCTCGAACGGGCAGAAAGTGCCCTGAAACGGTATTTACAGCATAATAGTAGTAGTAGTGGTAGTATGTAGTAGTAGTAGTAGTAGTGGTAGTAGTAGTAGTAGTAGTAGTAGTAGTAGTAGTAGTGGTAGTAGTAGTAGTGGTAGTAGTAGTAGTGGTAGTAGTAGTAGTGGTAGTAGTAGTAGTGGTAGTAGTAGTAGTGGGTAGTAGTAGTAGTGGTAGTAGTAGTAGTGGTAGTATGTAGTAGTAGTAGTAGTAGTAGTAGTAGTGGTAGTAGCAGTAGTAGCAGTAGTAGTAGTAGTAGAAATAGTAGCAGCAGTAGTAGTAGCAGTAGAAGTAGTAAGCAGCAATAGCAGTAGTAGCAGCAGCAGTAGAAATAGTAGCAGCAGTAGCAGTAGCAGTAGAAGTAGTAGTGGTAGTAGTGGTAGTAGTAGTAGTAGTAGTAGTAGTAGTAGTAGTAGTAGTAGTAGTAGTAGTAATAGTAGTAGTAATAGTGGTAGTAGTCGGTGGTTGAAGTAGTAGTAGTAGTAGTAGTAGTGGCAGTAGCGGCAGCAGTAGTAGTAGCAGCAGCAGTAGCAGCAGTAGCAGTAGAAGTAGTAACCAGCAGTAGCAGTAGTAGCAGCAGCAGTAGCAGCAGTAGCAGTAGAAATAGTAGAGCAGTAGTAGAGCCAGTAGTAGTAGCAGTAGAAGTAGTAGCAGTAGTAGTAGTAGTAGTAGTAGTAGTAGTAGTAGTAGTAGTAGTAGTAGTAGTAGTAGTAGTAGTAGTAGTAGTAGTAGTAGTAGTAGTAGTAGTAGTAGTAGTAGTAGTAGTAGTAGTAGTAGTAGTAGTAGTAGCAGCAGTAGTAGTAGCAGCAGCAGTAGCAGCAGTAGCAGTAGCAGTAGCAGTAGCAGTAGCAGTAGTAGTAGCAGTAGTAGTAGCAGTAGTAGTAGCAGTAGCAGCAGCAGCAGCAGCAGTAGCAGTAGAAGTTGGGAGCAGTTTCAGTAGTATTATAGCAGTCGCAGTCGCAAGTAGCAGTAGCAGTTTGCGCAAGCAGAAGCAGAAGCAGAAGCAGAAAGCAGAAGCAGTAGCAGTAGCAGTAGCGCACCAGGCACGCGTACGGGGGGGGTGAGGGTGGGGGTGGAGGTGGGGGTGTGGGTAGGCGTGGGAGTGGGCATAAAAGGCTTGCGGTAGGGAGTGGGGGTGGGGGGGGGGGGGTGGGGGTTGGCGTTGGGGTGTGAGTGGGGTATAGGGGGTTGGGTGGGGATATGCGTGGGGGTGGGAGTGGGAGTAGGGGCGGCTACTTTAGTCTACGGTACCAACTAAGCACGACCGAAGGGACTGGGCGGGGGGGGGGGGGGGGGGGGGGGGGGGGGGGGGGGGGGGGGGGGGGGCGTACTCATTTGTTGCTTGCCTTCGTGTGATTATTGACCACGCATCCCTTCGAGACGGAGCACCGTTCCTACTTCTCACAGAGACACCTCCAACATTTCGGCTCCCATCACGTTTTTTTCTATGTATAACACAAAACAATTTTGCTTATCTCATCCCCTTTCTGTTTCGCCTATGGTGTAGTGGTCACCATCTGTCTCCAAGGGAAGCGATCGGTTTCTCGATAGTTTCTAGAGCGCTAGACTTCTCCATGACACATCCGTCTACTTTCCTCGTCTCCTCCAACACATCCCGTTCCTCCTCGCAGAATTTGAATTATCTCACGATGTGAGTTCTACTCTCTCTTGCTTTGCCACAAAGGCACATCTGTACATCATCCCGACCACCGGCATACCTCTGTTTTCTTTCTGCCAGACTCAGGTCCCTTACACGAAGTTGCAGTTTCAGCACTTTCGCGTAGTCCCTTGGGTCGTGAAAATACGTAGCCATTCCAATCTCTTCTCTTAACCTCCCGTACATCTCTGCTCTTCCCCTTCCACCCTGCACTTTTAACCCTGGCCTTTCCCTTCTTCCTGTCCTTTCTTTCCTGTCTTTTGAGCTTCCGTACAGCAGTCCCCCCCCAAACTCCTCCATGGACAGTATCTCTGCTCGGTTTCCTCCTGTTTTCCTTCCATGCTCCTCGACTACCTGCGCTTTCCCACCACATTCCAGCTCGCCCTTTTCATCACTACGAGTACAGACAGCCCTGTTAGCCATGGCTGGCAACCCGCCTTTTCTGGCGTGCTCCTTGCTCCATACTACCAGTTCCAGCTTCCTCGCGTCACTCTGCGTCTCGAGTGGGTACCTTTACATTCTCAGCTCTGTAGGGGTAGGGAGTGGGTCACCCCACACCGCACGATCACTCTCGCTTGGACGCTTCGCATCACTCACCGACGCCGCCAACGACTTTTACCACCCAGGACCGGAAACATAAAGCTACGTATTAACTTCATCTCGGAGCGCAAACGCATACTATAATTTCGGCCGAGGTCACCGGCGCAATGGGGGGCGTGCGGGCGGATAAAAAAAAAAAAATCGTCACCTGCCAAAGACTGCACAGCGACACGCAGGGAAGGCTGGCCCCTTGGGGGGGGTGAAGCGGGTCCATCTGCGGAGGCGCGTCCGCCAGCAGAGCACCGGCCGCAGGGTTGCAGACAATTGCATCCAATACGCACCAAACAGCACCTGGTCAGTGCAAACCATGCGCGGAAAGTCGGGGGGGGGGGGGGGGGGGAGGGGGGGTACTCGATAGGAGAGATGTACGCGATCTCACGCATGGCCGTAGTCGCATGACCATAGAACCTATGACCATCGAGAGTGCGGGGGGGAAGAAGCGCTTTAGAGGCGGGTTTTCTTGCATAGGGATGACAGCATCAATGAATTGATCTAATTTCTGGTGTGGCCACTTCCAGAGACAGCAATGGGTGTACCATGTATCTGCCTCGTGGGTGCCTCACCTTATACACACTACGTGATACGATCATCGGGGGGGGGGGGGGGGGGGGGGGGAAGAGGTTCATCGCCCATATTTGTGTTTCGATTCGTTTCTCCATTCAAATCGCTTTGAGGCAACGCGAGGCGCGCTTGACCCAGCCCGCAAAGCGACAAATTGCAAGAACCACGGGGAACCAACAACCCGCGAACGACCGTCACGTCTCTCATCAGCGACCTTCCCCCCTCTCCCCCTTTCTAAACCCCCTCCCCCCATGCGGCATCGCCCCCCCCCCCCCCCCCCCCCCCCCCCCCCCCCCTCCGCACCCCCCCCCCCCCCCCCCCCCCCCCCCCCCCCCCCCCCCCCCCCCCCGATCCCCTCTGTACACAGCCCCCCACCTGCACGCCTCCTTTCCCCCCCCCATCCCATAATATATATTATCCCCTCACCGTGAACAGCCCTCAGCTTCCGGTCATCCGCGGCATTGTCTTTCTCCTGATTATTGCCACCGCCACCACCACCGCCGCCGCCGCCGCCGCCGCCGCCGCCGCCACTACCGCCGCCGCTCTTTCCATTTTTACCCCCGGATACCGCCCCAATTTTAACGCCACTGAGCTGGTTGCGCGCCGAGGTCACGGCGTTCCACAGGGCACTGCCCACGGAGCGGTTGTATCGCTGGGGGGGGGGCGGTCTGGGCGGCGGGCGGTGCAAACGGGTGACAGACACGACGGGTTTTGGGACGTAATATCGTAGGAGGAGAAGGCTGTATATTCTGACAAGGCGAAAGGGGGGAAAAGGTCGGCCGTGGGGAGTTGCGCGGTGCAGGAGGCGGTAAGGTTAAGGGTTTAGGATGTAGGGCTCAGGTTTCGGCGGGTAGGGTTCATGGGTAGGCTTCAGGACAAATATTGCAAAAACAACAAAAAAACAAACCACAAAACACGACGTCATCACTACCAGCAACAACAACAACACCATCACCCACAACACAAAAAAACGAAACAGAAACACATCCAGAAAAACACAAAAAACAAACAATACGAACAACGCAACAACGCAACACCAGCTGCAAGCACAACGACACGACCCTTGCTCACTTGGAGGTGTCGGAGCAAGTGCGCCAGCTGCGCCAGCGCCCCCATGACCGACCCCTTCCCGTCCGTGCTGCGGAGCTGGTTGAGCACGAACCGCACGCTCAGCTCCACGTCCCGCCCCTGCGCGTCAACCTGCCACGCGTGGCTCGTCGCGAGAGTCTCCACCGGGTCGCTCGCGTCGTACATGCGGAACACGAACGTCCCCACCTGGAATGACAATGACGACGGGGTTGGTGACCGTAGCTGTTCCATCCCAAAACCAACCGAAAAGACAACAACAACAACACACAACAACAACAACAACAACAACAACAACAAATCGCCGTCTTTTGTCACCGAGGGCATTGTCGTGAAACGTTCGCCCTCCCCCAGCTTGCCCCCACAGCAGCAGCAGCAGCAGCAGCAGCAGCAGCAGCAGCAGCAGCAGTAATCATACAACCATGTCCGAAAACATAACTAACGCTTGGGTGTCCATATCAACACACCCAAACGATCCTCATGTTCATGGGCCGTAGCCGTTCCACCCACCCTACTGTAAAACCGGCGGCGGCGGCGGCGGCGGCGGTGGCAGTGGAAAGTTCGGACGTGCGCAGGAGCACGCTACGCTTACTTTTGTAACAGTTCACACGTCGGACAGAGAGCACTATCTAGATTAACTACTCAAGTAACCACTTGGGGGTCATTCTTATCGTAAAGCTTTTTTTCCATAATTTCCATGTTTTTTTCGCGCAATTTTTTAATCTTCCATGTTTTCCTGATTTTTTTTTCCCCTCCAAATATGTGAAACATAACAAAACATGATTTTTTTATTTTGGCATCCGGAGAATTTCACGAATAGTGACAGAACGCCTCCGTATCTTGACACATGTCTCCAATTATTTCCAAACTTTGGAAATTCTGGAAAAAAAAAAAAAACTCTCTAAGGTAAGAATGAACCTTACACCTGTAAATGCGTAAATTCACTCCCGTGTTTTTTTCACCACTCAACTATTCCTCGGTCGCACAGCCTGCAAGGGGATAACGCCAAACCAACGCTTTCAATCTTGGGGGAAAAAAAAAAAAATGAGGCCCTTTTTTCAACGGGAACAAGTTGCAAAAAAAAAAAAAAAAAAAAAAAAAAAAAAAAAAGTGACGATTTTCAGCAGCAAAAGTCCTTCCTCTACGTAGCCTCTCTCAAAATAGGCCTTAATCTATCTATCCACGCCAAGAGCGCGCAGCAGCCAGTGTCGCACCGTCTGCTCGCGCGCGTCTGCGATACCCGCGCAGCTTTGCGCACGAGCGCGGATCGGGTATATATAGACGAGTGGGCACATACACATGCGCTTTTCGGCTGCCGCGTGTTGATAAATACGCATCCCTTCCGTCGGCAAGAGGTCAACCATGGATATTTCGGGTCACAAAATGAATGCTGCCACAATTATCGGTCCCACGAAGTAGCGCCGGGCTGGCTGCTGCTGAGATAGTAGGGGGGGCCCTCGTACAACGCAAGAACACCTCTCCTGACAGCGACACCGCGCGATGCTACAGCAGTAGTCGATAGGAGGCGTGCCCGAGCGATACACATCCTACGCAATGCACGTACGCTCCTCCGGACACCTATCTACACCGCACGATGCTACAGTAGTAGTCTTGGTCAACGGTCATTTTGACGGTTGATAAGACCGTTGGCAAGACCGCACCTCTGGCACAGTTTTGGACTACCGTATACGCCGTCTCCTGAAAGCAAAAAAGAAAAGATGAGATAAATCACACCACCTCAAGCTATTTTTTTACCAGGTAGCTACTAAATTTCGTCCACCCACACACCTTAGTGGTCCCTCTATAGTGCCGCTTGCCGGCTATATATAGTGCCTGTGGAATCGCTTGGCAGAGACGTGATTCGCCAGTGTGGTAGTATGCGGAGTAATTAGTGCCGGTTGCCGTTTTTTTTATAGTGCCGGTATTGTTGGCTATCATAGCGCATACCGGTACTACACATTATAAACCTGGGTCCAAAAAGGCGCTAACCCTCTTTAGGACCGCAGTCGCAAACTATTGCGGGGAACCCTAGTAAATAGGACCAGATATTGTCAGTAAAAATAGGGAAATATATTGCGTTTTTGTGTGTACCGTAGGTCCTGTTTACTATGGTCCTCCGTAATGCCCGTGATCACAGGGGTTTCTCCCAAAAGGGGTGAGATTAGAGGAACTCACAGACTTCGGCGCGTAGAAGGGCACCGTCCCAAACAGCACCTGCCGCGGGTCGCGGCATGGCCTCGGGGGCCTCTCAAACAGCTTCTTAGAGATGATGCCGGCCGTGTTCGACCCCACCCCCGCAAGGCGGAACAGCCCGACCATCAGCCGCTGCGGCTCACCCCCCCCCCCCTCCTGGCGAGGCCTTCCAGCCCCCTCTACAACTCCGCAGGTACTTCCCAGCGAACGGTGAGGTGGGCGCTAGGGCGAACTTTCTGAGGGGCGAAGCTCCGGGAAGGGCCGGCGCCATTAGGATAGGCGAGGTATAGCAGGCCCACCTGCCGGAGGGGGGAGGGGGGGGGGGGGGGGGGGGGGGGGGGGGGGGGGGGGGGGGGTGTACTTACTTGTTGCTCGCCTTAGTCATTTTGACCATTGACCACGCATCCCTTTCGAGACGGAGCACCGTTCCTGCTCCTGGTAGAGACACCTCCAACAATTGGGCGCTCGTTACGTTTTTCCATATATTACATAGAAGCTAGTCTTGTCCCCTTCTTGTTTCGCCGCCTGTGGCCACCATCTATCTCCTAGAGGGGGGGGAGGAGAGAAAGGGGAGGGGGGGGTGGGGGGGGGGGGTGTACTCGATAGGAGAGATGTACTCGATCTCATGCATGGCCGTAGTCGTATGACCATAGACCCTCCCATCCTTACAATGCCGGGACGGAGCATGTCGGGTTTTCACCGACCAGGCAGATATTGCTTGCACCAAGCGCGAAGCGCTGTGAGGTGTTGGGCGAGTCGCATGAAGGGTGAGCTGCACCCTACTAAGAATCGCTTGTGAGGCGGACTTTCTTGCATATGGATAACAGCTTCAATGAGAGAATTCAATTTCCGGTGTGGCCACTTCCAGAGACAGCAAAGGGGGGGGGGGGGAGGGGGGTAAGAGGAAGGAAGAAAGGAGGCGTAGCCGAAGAGGAGTTCGGGGCAATACCACGGTAGGGGAGGGGGAGGGGGGCAATTTTAGCCTGAAAACGTTGCGACTGACGGAGGGTCCTTAACGGAGGAACAAACCCACGCCTCGGACAGATGGGTGATAAAAAAAAGGACAACAAAAAAAGAAAAATGATGATGATCATGATGCGATTTACAGAAGAACATCTACTTAGGCTCATTCTTATCGCAGTGTTTTTTTCCAGAATTCCAAAGTTTGGACATAATTGGAGATATGTATCAATACACGGAGGCGTTCTGTCACTCTTCGTGAAATTCTCCAGAAGCAAAAATAAAAGGTTTTGTTAAATCTCACATATTTGGAAAAAAAAAAATCAGGAAAATCAGGAAAAAAAAAACTCTCCAAAAAGGATGACCCTTAAGCTCCCCGCCTGCAGCTGTGTGATAAATTGTGCAGGATCTGAACAAATGCAGACTCTCATAACCCCTGGAGAAAAAAAATGTTCGCTACCCTGGCGGATCATACCAGGTACCAGGCGAGCAGATTATGCGGCTCTTCACGGGGCATCATGAGCCATTTTCCTACGTATCACTCTGTCCCGAAATATGAGAGCCGTTTGTCCATTAATATTCAACATAAACGTTTTTTTTTCTTCAGGGGAGAGAGCGGTCGGTACAGATAAGAAGAAGCTCTGTATCATCTACCTTGAAACATGAAATATCGAGACCATGAAGTGGGGATCGATTATCAGTCGGAGGTGCGCATACAGTAGTTCAAAACCGACATACTTCCAGTCCTATTGCGGGGGGCCATAGTAAACAGGACCTACGGTACACACAAAAACCTATATATTTCCCTATTTTTGCTAACCATATTTGGTCCTATTTACTATGGTATCCCGTAACAGTTGAGCGTATTAGCAAACCCACCTGTCGGGAACGGGGGACGGGGACGGGGGGGGGTGGGGGGAAGGCGTGCGTCGCCGGAGAGGGGTTCGGGGAAATGTCACGGCGGTAGGTACATTTAAGCAAAGGAATGTTCTTAATTGACGGGTGTTGCCCAACTCGGGATGCATCAATATTTACAAAATTAAAAAAAAACAACAACAACAAGAGCTGTGAGTGAGATCGAGAATTTCGTCGAGAATCATCCTTGCAAACTGTATGTCAACACTATTACGGGGGTCCGTAGTTAACAGGACCTATGGTATACATAAAAACCTACCAGGTATGTATTTACCTATTTTTACTAACAATATTTGGTCCTGTTCACTATGGTCCCCCCGTAATATTGTTTAACAGTGATGCTACTGCTGTAGTGATACTTCGACCGCTGCGTACTACGGCTTGTACGTGGTCCTACACAGGAAGCACAGACCGTATAGGAGGCGGCAAGACAGAATGCGGAGCTGCAGGACTCAAGGAGTGGGCGTATGTCTATTTTTGGGAAATAATATAAATAAACTAATACCTGCGCAACGTGTCTTCCCTTTTTTCCACTGCAGTTCCGTCTACAGGGGATAAACCACTCAATTTCCAAGCAATTCGTCCGCAAAACGGGACTGCAGCCCTAACGAGGTTAAAATAGGGCCGGGAGTTGGCTGACTTACAAGTAAGTCGCGGTCGACTAGCTCGTAGTGATTCTTTTTCTTCGGCTAGGAGAGCTTCAGGGGCTACGGAAACCGGCAGCTGACGGTTGCGTGACGAAAACATTGCGGAGTCCTGCGACTTTATTTATTCGTCTGGAGCGTTTACGGCTCAAAACGTGCGCCCTTTGTTAATTAAACACTTGCATCGGTTACGTAGCGAGGGCTTGCTTCGCCACCCCGAGCATTTCTTGGGAACACGGTGATCAGAACCAAACGCGCTATTACGGGGGGCCATAGTTAATAGGACCTGTGATACACACAAAAACCCATATATTTCAATATTTTTACTAACAATATTTGGTCCTATTTACTACGGTCCCCCGTAGTAAGTAAAAAGTACCGGAATACGTAGATTTGTGTGCATTACGATGGATCCTGATTGCTGTGGTCCCCCGTACTAGTAGGACACTTTGGACGGAAACAAAAGGACGGTTCAGTCATTAATATGAATACCAAGCGGTTTTTATATTTACGACCAGAGGGGTATTCGTCAAGTCATCACAAGTAAGCCAACTCGTATCACATATAGCACCACATGAAGGGGGTTTGAGCAACGCCTCGATAGGGGGGGGGGGGGGGGGGGGGGGGGGGGGGGTGTACTCGATGTCATGCATGGCCGTAGTCGTATGACCATAGACCCTCGCATCCCTATGATGCCGGGACGGAGCACGTCGGATTTTCACCGACCATGCAGACATTGCTGGCACCAAGCGCAAAGCGAAGCGTGAGGTGTTCGGCGACTCGCACGAAGGGTGAGCTGCACCCTACCAAGAACAGTTTTAGAGGCGGACTTGCGAATCGATGACAGCGTCTATGAGTTAATGTATTCCCACTGTGGCCACAGGGGGGGGGGGGGGGGGGGGGGGCATTTTAGGGGCAAAGTGCGACGAGTGACGGAGCTCCTTCACGCTATACTATTCAATACCCAATATGTTTGCAGTCCCTTTTGTGTCGTTTGTCTTGCGACGCTAGGGGTGCAGTCGACAATGCAATTGACAGCACGGCAAGATGGGTATATATAGCCACAAACACAAAAAAAAGGGTACTGGATTCACAAAAACACAACACACGCGAGGTAGGTTCGATTGTCCTCTCTGCCATCGCGACGCAATACTGCGGCCACGTCGCGAGGAGAGGAACAAGGAGCAATAACACTGACAAAACAAAACAGACGTCCCCCGCTTCCCCACCCCACTTCTCACTGGGCCAGTCCACCCTACCCCATCCCATCCTACCCGAACCCAACCCAACCCACCCTAACCCCACACCTCACCTCACAAACGCCTTCCCACCTGGTTTTTCACGGTCCTCTTCGGCGGGAATCGAGTCATCTTGGCCTTCTCCTTATCGTCGTCCGGCTGCGTCTCTGCCGGGAGCGCCGTCGACGCCGGCGCCCCGACACCCCTACCCCTGCCTGCCGCCCCTGCCCCCCCTCCAGCGTTTCCCCACCCAGTAGCCACAACCGTCGCCGCCGCCGTCGCCACAGCGGGCACAGGCTTAGGCATAGAACCAGACATGGGCGAAGCGTCCCTACCTCCTCCTCCTCCTCCTCCTCCTCCTCCGCTAGGGTCTCCGCGGGAACCCCGACCACCTCCAGTCACGGCCCAGGTGCTGTCGGCGCCGCTGGTAGAGGTTGGCGCACCGCGGCTGTCGTGCCTCTGCTGTTGCTGTTGCTGCTGCTGCTGCTGCTGCTGCTGCTGCTGCTGCTGCTGCTGCCGCTGCCGCTCGGCTTGACGCATGTGAGCGGCTACCGCTTCGCTCTGTTGGGCGTGAAGAGCGTTTGCCGAGTTGCTGCCACCGCTGCTGCCGCCGTCGCCGCCGCCGCTTTTATTGTTGCCGCTGCTGCCGCTGCCAGCAGTAGCTGTGGCGGCGGCGGCGGCGGCGGCCGCCGCCGCGGCGACAGTAGCTGTGACAAATCCTGTCGCGTTACCCTCCATCGGCCGCTGCTGCTGCTGTTGCTGCTGTTGATGCCGCTGCTGTTGCTGCTGTTGCTGCTGTTGCTGCCGCTGCTGGTGGTGCTGCTGGTGGTGCTGCTGGTGGTGCTGCTGGTGTTGCTGGTGGTGCAGCTGCTGGTGCTGCTGGTGCTGCTGGTGCTGTTGTTGGCGGTTGAGGCGCGACGTCGGAGCCGCGTCAAGCCCCGCCTGTACTTATTCGGCGTTGTAGGCAGGACGCCGGTGCAGCGCAGGCAGTGCGCGATTTTTCCAGAAGACCCGGATTCCGGGAGGGAGGGGGGGGGGGCGGGCGGGATCAGGGCCAAGTCAGAAACACGCTTGGGGGGGGGGGGGGGGGGGGGCTTTTGGCAACGATATGCCACTGTAGATGTTTTTGTTATGCGTACTGTGTCCAGATCAATCAATACCGGAGTACAAAACAGACGCGGCAGCCGCGTCGAAGTTTCACGGGCACGGAAAAGGGCTCCCCTCTCCGCTCCCGACACGTGAACCATGGAGTTTTCCGCGGCGTGCATGGGCGTGACTATAACTAGAAAAACATGGGCACAGGCAGCTGAGCCCTCTCTCTCTCTCTCTCTCTCTCTCTCCCTCTGTCTCCCTCTGTCTTTGAGGGTTCGTAGCGTCTTCTAGTATCGCGTGCAGGGATACCTGAGACTGGGGGGGGGGGGGGGGGGGGGGGGGGGGGGTGCTCGACATCATGGAGGACCGTAGTCGTATGGCCTTGGACCCTCGCACCCCTACAATACCGGGACAGAGTACCTCAAGTTTTCACCGACCAGGCACACATTACTTGCACCAAGCGCGAAGCGCCCTCGAGCGTACGGCGAGTCGCATGAAGGGTGAGCTGCATCCTACTAAAAACAGTGTATAGGGTCGGGTCAAGTCAAGGGGTTCAAAACTCTCACGGGTCGAATCCGGTCACCCTTACCCGACCCGACCACCCGACCCGACCCGACCCGCGAGGTTTGACCCGCAACCCGTGAACGATTCTGAAAAATGCCAACCACAACATTTTCCCCCCAGAAACGTGTAAATCTACCTACTGCCGTAAGGCTTGCCGAGTGCTGCAACTTGGGCAGCAGCACTAGAAAGGGCCGTACTGCTGCTGTGCCGACTTACAGCCTTTCGGCATGGGAGGCACGCGCACAGATATAGAAGCACTGGGCCTCTTCCTTTGCCCGCGCGTGTGCGACTGCGATGGAGTACGAGGCCCGCCGATTAGCGTACACAATGGCAGCAAACACTCGCGCGTACCTTACACCCCTCATTTAGATATATATATAATCGTTCGGACGAGTGAGAGCGAAGCGTTCACTTCCGATTCCGAAAATCTCGTGTTGAAATTAGGCCGGATTCCAGACGCCTTCGCTTTCCTGGCTTCGCGCCTGCTTTTTCGACCGCTTTCCTCCAGGCTCGCGCTCGCCGGGCTCCGACGGGTGTTCTCCCGTGCGCGCATCTCGGAGTCTCACATCACCGAAGAGCGCAGCGACCCCGAACTCGAAGGATGCTTTGCTGGGGCGAGGAAACACGGAGGTTCTATTTTATTCGGTCCTGGAGATTTGTTTCGCTGTTGTCGGTCCGCGAAGAGCTTATTGTGACAGACTCGATTCTAGCTTTTTTTTCTCGCCGAGGTTCGATCTATCGGTCTTTTGCTGATGCTACCGCTCTCTCCCGACTTCCTTGCTTTGCGGGCCGCCATCGGCCTGTTCGACGCCCTCGGTCTCGCCTTACTCGGTGGCTGCCTTCCCTTGCCCCTCTCTCTTCGCGGGTCGTCTACGCACGCCTTCTCGGGGTATCGCGCCGCTCTTGGTGTCAGATTGATGGATATCCCGGTGATATGGTGTTTCTCGGTATAATTTGACACGTCCTTCATTTTCGCGGGTGGGTCGACTTGAATGAAGGTTGTTGGGAGAGTATTAACTCGGCTGAGTGTTGCGAGTTCGATAAGAAAACCCGACCAAATGCATCGGAGGATATCATACACGTGGTCGTACACGCTCGGACTGTCTACTGCCGCAAGGCCTGATATCTGGAGGCGCATTGAGATACGAGTACTACTCCAGCAGCAGCAGCAGCAGCAGCAGTACGGCAGTTCAGAGGCGTTTTACTTCGAACATGTACCAAGCAAAACCAAATACCCATAACAAGCACGCCCGATGAGCGTGTCTGACGTATCACGCAGCTTCCAAAGTTGAGAGTTTCGACCAATCAATCGGTCGTACTCACAGCAGACGTTTTTCACTTTGAAAAAAAATCATGTTCACGTGCAAGGTATCTACTAAATAAATGGGAGATATGGCCCCGCTTTGAAGATACAATCCTTTGTACCAGGTACAAGACACGATGTTCGCCTTAGCATTTTCCGGTGAAGAACGCGTCAAGTTGTTTCGGCGAGCACTACTAGAGGTAATCGAGGGTTCGAAACTGCTTGCTCCCACCGAGAATACTCGCAGTATGTCGGGGTTCTGTGCTGCTGAGGATACTGCTGCGTGTGCTTCACGTATATCCAACCTGATTATTTCAGGATTCGCACCGAGAATACTGCCCATACTGGCAGTACTCTGCGATTGTTCCGTATTGCCGATCGATATCAGGTATCAGGTGTTCGATACTACTCATACTCGCGACATCTCGGGTTATTCACTGCGATTACTGCTTGTACTCATGATTGAGTATTTCATGGTGCGACAATGCGCGCATACTGGTACATTACGCGTTCTGTACTTGCACTAACTTGGGCGGACACTGCAAAGTGTTGTTGTTGTAGTTTTTTTTTTTTTTTTTCAATCCTCCGGCGGATTCGAAAAAAATAAAGCTCAAGCTCACCACACTTTGTTGTCTGCTGCGATGCTCCTACTGCTACTGTTGTGCTGCTGCTGGTGTTGCGGCTGCACAGCACAGCAGCAGCAGTACCAACCAACCGCAGCAGCAGCGATGCTGCTACTGCTGCTGCTGCTGCTGTGTCGCTGCTATCGCTTTCATGTGAAAAGGAGAGGCCATCTCTCCTGCACAAGCGCCGTTGGTAGTAGGTACAGCTCGCCGTAGATAGGTGCGATACTTCGGCATGGGTATTGGGCATTTGGCAGCTGGGTACAGTAGATAAAGGGGCAGCAGTACAATAGTACACAAAAATCCAAGTAATCTCAGTTCTGAGAAATGCGAGAAACCTCTCAGAACTGAACTGATTTCTGACCCCTTAAGGAACTGAGATCAAAAGTATCGATGATTTCTTGACCCACAACAGACGGTTCTGATTTTGGGCTTCAGAGATCGCTGAAAAAACACAGAAATAACGTCGCAAAAAAAATGCCACAAAAGTTGGTCTACAATGCGAGTGAGACAGATACAAAAACTGAGAACTGAAACTCGGCATTGCCTCTTCCCTGCACCACTTGGCATTGACCTGATCCTGTTCGTAATAAGATCGAATGGTGTAGTTATGTCAACTTCCTTGAAGGTAATCACAAACTGGCCCTGAGGTATATTTCCCTATCCGGAGCATGGGTGCCGGCAGGCACTCATGCGGAGCCCTTGTATCACTGCAAAAAACATTCTGTACTATTTACTAGTAATGCAATATTGTCCCGAAAAAACGTGGGTGCCCTATGCAAACGGGGCTAACAATTGCTGCACAGGTGGGGCGCGATCGCCTCACACAATTACGACAGCCTCAAAAAAAAAGAAAAGGATACAGCACGAAGTCTCATCCCACCCCACCTTCAAGTTAGAGCGATTGGCGGCCTGCGCCGCGTCCACACCCCCCCCGTGCCCCTGCCCCTGCTTCTGCAAAGCTTGCTGCGGCGATCCCCACCCGGACGCCACCGGTGCGACACCCTCACCTCCACCCCCACCCCCAACCCCACCACCGCGCTGCTGCTGCTGCTGCTGCTGCCTCTGCTGCTGTTGCTTCTGCTGCCTTTGATGGGGCAGCAGCGGCTGCCCGCGCTGCCACGCGTTCGGAGGTGCACTCTCCGTGGAAGCTTCTTCGGGCTCCACCGCGATTACCGCAGCCTCCGCAGCCTTCGCAGCCACCGCAGCCTCCGCCGCGTTCTCCTTAACCTGAGCCTTCGCCGAGCCGCGGGCCTCCCACGGCGACGGCAACGGCGATGTCACCTCGGGCAACGCCCCCCAGCCGCGCCCGCCACCCGTGTCCGTGGAAACCCGCGACCCCTCGCGTGCCGCCTGCGGCTGCGGCAACGACTGCTGCTCCCAGCCCGGCTGCTGTTGAGATGGGAGCGCCAGCGGCATCGTCTTCCCATCTCTCGCCTGGTAACCGGCCAAGGCTCCGGATCCGCCTCCGATTCCGCCCCCTCCCAGAGTCGATATGTCCGCCCGGGTTTCGTGCCCAGGCAAGGTAGCCCCCGAGCGCGTGAAACCCGATGATCCGGAGGGGCCGACGCCCCCGACTACCCCGACAGGACCGCCGCCTCCGCTGCTTGAAACTCCCACAACTGGGTACGAGTGCGGCTCTTGCACGGCGGCGGCGGCGGCGGAAGGGGTCTGCTGGCCATCCCACGGTATGTTTGCTTCTGGCTGCTGTTGCTGCTGCTGTTGTTGCTGCTGCTGCTGCTGCTGCTGCTGCGGTTGTTGCTGCTTCGGTTGTTGCTGCTGCGGTTGTTGCTGCTGCTGCTGTTGTTGTTGCTGCTGCTGCTGCTGCTGCTGCTGCTGCTGCGGCGGCGGCGGCTGTTGCCCCTGCGGCTGCTGTGTTTGTAGCAGTGCCGGGTCATCCCAAGTCTGTTAACAGCAGGAACACCGGTGGTGAGGACAGGCGGCAAAACGAGAATTGGCTAGGTACAGATGCAGCAAAGCAGCGCTATACAGACGCCGCAAAGGAAAGCTAAATCAGGAGCAACGGTTACTTCTGAAGCCCAGGCGGTGTATCATAGGGGCTGGCAAGATGTCGTCTCCGCCCCATCAAGGATGCGAGAAAATCCTAACCCCACCGAACAAGCTGTTGGCCGCTACTATAGCTTGCAGCGCGTTTGGTGCACACGGGGGGGGGGGGTACGGTACAGGGGAAGACCCATTGCTTACATCATACACATATAACCAAGACTGTAGTCAACTGCAGCTTCGTAACTTTTCCGATGGTTCCGCGAAATTACGCCAGAAAACAAAGACTGACTGTGGCGGATGGTTCAAAACATCAACGACCAGCCCGACGCAAAACGAAAACATATCAGCTGCCGTCAAGAGGCCAAGTAATAACCATACGCCGGTGAAACGTCAGCCAGCTTTCGTCACCTGCTGAGGTTGGGATGCATGAAAAGGGGACAGCTGGTGTGCCTCGTACACACTTACAAATACAGGAAGTTCTCCGCTCACCAAAAAAACAATCATCGCGCACTACATCGGCACCGTCACTGAATACCACCACCCGCGCAAGTCACAAAACCAACACGCTTGTGCCCTCTCCAACCCCGGCCTCCGCCCCACCGAAGCCGTGCGCGGCAGCAAACGAAACCCCGACTCACCGACTCTGTTCCATCGTTCCAGTAAGGTGTTCCCTCATGCATGTACCTCTTCCACCGCTTACCCGTTGTCGCTGCGGCAACAACCGGCGCCGCCGGCGAGGGCAACGTTGATGGACCTTCCGCGCTTGCGCCCATCGCCACCGGCGCCATGCCCAAAGCATCCCTCATGGCCGTGTCCGGCATGCCCCGAGTCCCGCCGCCGCCACCGCCGCCCCCACCGCTAGTCGAAAACCCGCCAATCAGTGGGCCGCCAGCCATGGAGCCGCCGGTGGGGTGGAGATAACTATTGTCGTCGCTGCTATTCTGCTGCTGCTGTTGCAGCAGCTGCAACTGCTGCTGCTGCTGCTGCTGCTGCTGCTGCTGCTGCTGCTGTAGCAGCGAGAACGTCTGCGCATTATCCTCAGGACCCAGTGGCATGCCGCTCGACGCCGCAGTTACACCAGAGGAGTCCGAGGAGAGCGAGAAGGGGGCGTCGGCTAGCGGAGCCCAGTCGACGCGCCCAGGGGTGGCCTGCTGGCCTTCGGCGGGGCCTATACCGGGAGGCATGGCCGTCGGCATGGCGGTCGATGGCTGCTGGGCGTCTACAAGCGGCTGGTCCAAGAAGCTCAGGCCATGCAGCGGCCCGCCGGAGTTCCCGAGACCAGGGAGGGACTGTTGGAGCTGCTGCACTTGTTGCTGTTGTTCGAGGTGGTGGCTGAGCTGCTGCTGCTGCTGTTGCTGCTGCTGCATGGAATTGGGTTGGTAGTCGTAGTGTTGCTGCTGCTGCTGCTGCTGCTGCTGCTGCTGCTGCTGCTGCTGCTGCTGCTGGTACTGCGCCTGCTGTCATCGTACCGGAAGGACGGGGGCGATTTCCGCCAGAGAAAAACAACATATAACGAAAACGCGCTATATATGGGCATGACTAGACTCAACACCAGAAGCTCACGCGCTTCTGCCCCAAAGCGCCTTCATGCAAGCAGCAAGCTTCAACAAACATGCACCACAGGACAAAAAAACATACCCCTTCGAGCTACCTGGAAACAGCACCAAGGCGTTTCCATGCAAGACGCAACTTTCAACGAACACACACCACAGGAACCAAGACAGACCACGATGTATACCTGTAAACACATACCTGGTAGCACCCAAACCCACAAGTGCGAGAGTCACGCCGGCTTCGACTATTAATAGAGAATGGAAATGCTAAGGCACGCGGTGTGTCTCTCAATTCGCAAGAAAATAAGCAGGGCGGCACGCGCGAAAGCAAAAACGCAGGCGTGGACTCTCGGGCCCCTCCTTTAAACGGCAGGTAACCGTCAAACCGAGGCGGCTCTCCCCAGCCTCACCACGCCTGTTCCACTCGCTTTCATTGCGTGCAGTATGTCGCGCATAAATATATGTTCCATATATACAAAGCGAACACCTGTTGTCTGTAAAATCGTACTGTTGACCTTGGTGCTATCGTCCAGGGGAGCCGCCGACCTGTAAACTTCAACGAGGTCGTACACCCCCTTTTGCACGTGCGGTGGAATATCCCACGCAGCTTGCAAAGATGAGCTCCGACAAAAAAAAAAAAAACGATCCCACAGCTGAGGTGTCTGCTTCTTCTTTTTTCGACTTTTGTAGGAAATACCTGGTCGTTGCCGGGCAGATGCTGCTGCTGCTGCTGATATAATCCGAGAACCTTTGCCCACCGCCTGCGGCCAGGTCGCCAAGACGCGAGTGAAGAGATTGCTGAGGCGCACCTACTGATAGGTTGGGCGGATGCGAACGCAACGCGCCGTTGGCAGCACCGCCAGCACCGTCTTCGATGATGTCTCCCGCCATGCTGCCCCACGGCCCCGCCTGCAGAGGCACACGCAGACACAGTAGTAGTAGTCAGAGTGGAAAAACGACCTTGAGATCTGGGAGGTATTGGGAGGAAAACACATACACACACACACCTCAGCTGTGAGGATTTCGTCGAAACTCCTCTTCTTTGCCAGCTGCGTGTACGAAATACTTCGCTCGCGCTACGAGTACGTATATAAAAGACTGGGAGAGAGAGGAAGGGCGAAAAATGGACCCGGAGCAAGGCATCACTACAGAAGGCGCCGCTCATAGCTGACACGAAACACACGCTCCGCCTGCCTGAGGTGCTCTCTAGAAAGGCAAAAGGGCTCCACACATGCACAACGTAAGCAAAATGACGCAACGGATCGTAGTTAATACAAGGTATGTCCTAGCCTACAGTAGAAAACCAGGCCGCCGGGATCAGTGCTTTAGACAAATTCAAAACTGCCGAGCACAGAAAAAAAAAAAAAACCTGGTCTTGAGAAACTCCTCCGTCATAGCCATCGCCCCGTGGACCCGCAGCCCCCACAGTGCGAGAAACAACATCGCCTCCTCCTCTTCCTTTGGAAACCTCATGGCCTTGGCCTCCTTGACCCGTCTGGCCCCACCTCCCTTCCTCTACGTGGCCTACGTCCGTAAATGCCCCATCCTGCATAGGCTGTGCAGGCATGCCAACCCCCCCCAGTACTCCCCGCTGAGCGGATGCCACACTGTTAATAGCGTTAGGAGCAAGCGGGTCGGACCCCCTCCACGCGGGCGACGCCCTGTCGCCGTAGCTGTCGTTGGCGTTGTCAACGAATCCACCGGGATGAATGCTGTTGCCACCCTGATGGGCGGCGATGGCGGTGGCGGCAGCGTCCGCGGCGGCGGCATCCGGTACAGCAACCCCGCTGCCCGTTCCCGGCGACGCACGGGTGGGGCGCGGCCCGTAGGCTCCGGCGTCCCGCTGTTGAAGGAAGTGGCGGACCTGCCGGGTGTACCGAGACACCGACTTGTCCTTCTCGTAGTTCTGCTGCGCCACCGTCGCCGCATCGGGGGCCAATCCCGAGTCCACCCAGCTTTGGAAATCGCAAATGGCTTGCTCATCGAACTCATCGAAGTTACCGCCGCGGCCACGGCCGCCGCCACCTCCCCCGCCCCCGCCCCCGCCCCCGCTTCCCCCACCCCCTCCGCCTCCGCTCCCTCCGCCGCCGCCGCCACCGCCACCGCCGCCGTTGATGCCGCCGGCGCTACGACTGCCCGATCTGCCGCCTTTCTTGCTTCCTCCGCCAGAATTGTGGGAGCCGCGGTTGCCAGGAGTACCGGCTCCTGAGTGTCCCCCATGTCCTCTACCCCTATCCACCCCCCCGCCGCCGCCGCCTCCTCCACCACTGCCACCGCCGCCTTGCTCACTAGCATCTTGGCTCACATGCTGCTTCGGGGTGCAGGCGGAGGGTGGTTGGAGCGAGTTAGGGAGAGAGAGAGCAAGCTAGAGAGACAGGAAGAAGTGGACCATGCACGAGGAGGAGGAGGGTGTTTGCGCTTGTGAGTTTTTCAAGCGTGGTGCAGTCCCTGGTTTTGAGATAACAGAGGGTGTGCGGCAAGTAAATAAGAAGAACGCAGACCGTTCCACCCCCGACCCCCGACCTCACCAACGTCGTGTGGAGCGGCACTTTTTGAAACAAGATCCGGTCCCGTCGCAAAGACAAAAACAAAACATATTTGCTTTCCGATGTCTATCGGAGATGGACGGCGCGTGTGCATTGTTCGCCTTCTTCAGAAGGGCGCAAGGAGTCACCGCGAGCGCACGTACTGTGTGTCGATTGCCGATGGCTGGGGGGGGGGGGTGGGTGAAACGCAAGGTATTTGGCAAGCACAATCTCGCACTGTACAAGAGTAAACGCAGACACGATGACCGATGACCTTCTTACATGTTGCTCCTCTGCTCCGGCTCCTCCTGTGGCCCTGTTGGCGCCAGCCATTCTCTTTTTCTTTGAACGTCGGCCCGAGTTACTGCCCCTGGCACCACTCCCTCCCCCTCCCTGGCCTTGTCCACCGGCATGAGACCTTCCGCCGCTTGGCGTGGACATGAGACTAGCCTCGTATTCGTATCTGGTTTGATATTTGATGTTCGTCGTTCCTCACGGTGATTGGAGTTCAATGTGATATAGGTGGCTTCTTCTATCAGGGGTGGATTCGATATTTCGGCGTTTCAATTGGGATCCGTCCCGCTGCCCGTTCCGTCCACCTTCCGTATCCTGTACCTTGTATCCTTTCCTACCTGCTCAAAGCCACTGCTCAGTGCAGCCTGGCGTGATCAGCACCTACTCACTGTTGGTTGCACTGGTTACAGTACCTTGCAGGCTGCGCAGCCTGTCATGCATTCACAGTAACAGTAGCATGTGACACGTGACGACAATCTACAATTTGCAGCAGGTACGTTCAACGGCCGGCGGCAGAAAATAGTGCGATATCGCATGAGTACATACGTGCTGCATTCTATTAAATACAGGTAATTCCAAGTGCGAGGGCGTGAGTTAGCTGTACATTCGATGAAAATCGACGAGCAGTGGGAATGCTGAACCCTATGCGCGATAAAAACTAAAGGCACGTACGGGGGGGGGAGAAGGGACGACACCTGTGACCACGGCTTGTCCAGAAGATCGTCGAGGGTAAAACCTCCTACGAGTGGGCTGGAAAGTAAAAGTGATGATAAAAAAAAAAAAAAAAAGTAGTTTGTGCCGAAAACGTCGTTACCTGTGGTACAATCAGTAAATATCGTCTACTATTTAATAAGCATCAAAACCGTGCGTGCATTTTCCCAGCGGGCAATACCAGTTCGTACATACCGGTATTGTTACAGCAGCAAGTATAGTAGTACCTGTTGTATCAATACTACTCAGATAGAGTTTGTAGTGTTAATGGCAATGAGGAATCGTGGAATATCGCCGAAGGCTCGCCGGAACAACGAGGGCATCTTATTCAGACAGATTCAAGAAGGTCCAAGCTTCGCATGATTCAGGGATTCAGGCGATGGCATGCCCAGGGGCGGGACAATTATTCGTGTCTAGTGCATATACCAGGTGCCTCGACTATACAGCATACATTTGTATTTGTCGCAAACGGCATGGATTAACTCATATACGTCACGCCTATCGTACCACCAGTACTCGTGAGTACCTGGTATTTAAGAAGGGGCGTACGGTAGTTTTAGCACTGCTTGCAGCTTCGAATCGTTTGCGGCTGCAATTAGTTGGTGTTTTTTAATATCACAATACTTGTAAAATCCGGTAAAAATGGAATATATACGAGGCGTATTACGCAGCTTGCAAAGTTGAGTATCAACTATTTAATCGGTAGAACTCACAGCTGACGTATTTCAAAATTTATAAAATATTATTAAAAGTGTGTTACCGTACTGATGTGAGGTGTTGGTGTTGGCGTTGATGTTGGTATCGTTGCTGTTGTTGTCATTGCTGATATTGTTGGTGTTGCTGTTGTTGTTGCAGCCGTTGTCGCGGTATGGCTACTATTATGTGTTTCGGTGGGTTTCGTCGTCGGCCTCAGGGAGTAAAACAGAATGTCGACACTAAACTCCTACTGCAGTATCGCCACGAAAATATCTCCACTAGAAGTGTAGCGCCACAGTTGGATTAAATGACTTGTTGCCTCGACCCCATCGTTGCCACAAAATCGTCTCTCGCGGGGAGTATCGATACGATGGGTGATGAGTAGTGGTACCAATTTTCGTTATGGCTTTCCGACAATGCCCCCCCATGGTCATACGGCTACGGCCATGCATGATAATGAGTACCCCCCCCTCTCCTCCCGATTACAGGTAACTACTGTATTTTGAGCTAGCAGGTACAGAGAACTGCGAGATCAAGAGAAAGGGGATTGGTGCCCGCACTTTTTCCCGATCGATAGTCATGGAGGTACCGAGACCCTAAAATAATGTACGACTCGGTGTTAAGTTGTCGTGGGGAAATGAGCTCTCGCCGTGTTGTGCAGGGCGAAACAGATGCACCCCTTTCGTTACAGAGAACCCCTTTGTACACCATCGTTGCTGGGTGGTGGGTATCACATGCGACGAATATAAGCTCTTTCTTGTCATGCCACGTTGTGCCGTCGAGAGGACCGAGTTCAGCATAGCTCTATCCGTGGCCGCGGAGCTCAGTGTATGACACCTGAGACAAACCTGAAACGTCAACGTGATCAATCCAAGCCCAAGGCCTTGCTTGTTGTTGTGACCGTGTGTGTGTTCACAATCCCGAACGGGACTGACACCGGTCCTTCTAGCCAACAGCCAGGGCTTCAACAGTCTTCCAGAATCAATTTTCCTTGCGGAACCGGTAAAGACGGGGCGAAGCATTCCATCCACGATATGTTTGGTGGAAGATTAGACAGACCAAAACATCCTACCTGCAGGTTTTGCTATTACTTCGCGTGTCGCAGGACCTAATCTACTGCGATTTTGCGACCAACACACAGCAGACAGCCCGAATCAGAAACAACGATACTAAGCGCCAGCCATTTCCGAAACTTCCATGCGGTACACGAGAAAGAAGACCCGAGGGTCGAATGGCCACCTTGTCTTGCCCCCGTGACTGCTCGCCTGGCACGGGGTTCATGCGTCGGCCTCGTCTAACTCTGCGTCAATCTTACTGAAGTGTTCCTCGTACCAACGCTCGAATGGCAGGTAGTCTATGCGCTCTCTCTCTCAGGACCTAATCTACTGCGATTTTGCGACCAACACACAGCAGACAGCCCGAATCAGAAACAACGATACTAAGCGCCAGCCATTTCCGAAACTTCCATGCGGTACACGAGAAAGAAGCCCCGAGGGTCGAATGGCCACCTTGTCTTGCCCCCGTGACTGCTCGCCTGGCACGGGGTTCATGCGTCGGCCTCGTCTAACTCTGCGTCAATCTTACTGAAGTGTTCCTCGTACCAACGCTCGAATGGCAGGTAGTCTATGCGCTCTCTCTCTCCACCGTGGGTAAGCTGCGCCAACCCGTCGTCCACATCGTCTGACGTCACAAACGCTGCCCCCCCGCGGACAATCTGCAGGAGTTCCCTCAACTCGGACGGATGCAACGACCCGTCCTCGCCCAGCGCTGGGTTTCCCGGGGACGCTCCGACGGCGGCCAGGTTTCGAAACTGCTCGCGCATCGTGCTCCACCTGCAGGCGCATATACCGCGAGTGGTGCTGCAATCGCAAGGTTCCGCCGCGTTCCTAAGCCGAAAGACGGGCTCGATGCAGTGCCTCGAGTGGCACTTCCGCGCGCACGCTAGACATACCCTGTCTAGCCCGCAGGGGCGACACACGTACACGATTTCGTGCCCCCCCCTGAGGCTGTCGAAGACGTCGCTACCGGGTGGCGCCGTATCCATGCACCAATCCATGTGGGGCTCCCCCGTGCCCAACCGGCACTCGGCCTCGGTCATGCCTGGCTGTCCCGGGAATACGAGGAGGGGCGTGTCCAGCCAATCAGGGTTGAGGCCCTTTTCGGCCATGGTTTTCTTAAGGGCATCGTACACGAGCAACCCACCCTTTCTAAATGTGCTGATGAACCCGCGGTAGTCGCGCAAGTCCTTCACTCGGAGAGCCTGGCCGCTCGTTAGAGCAATGGTGTGTCTCTCCCCGGCGACCACCTGCCTCACCGTACAGCCGTCGAGCCCGCCGACACGGTTTGGCTGCAGCCGAACGCTCTCGTCTCCCGCCCCTACCTCCCCCCACCGGTTGAAGCCCCAGCCCCACACCTGAGTGTCCGAAACGTCCACCGAGAGAGCCATCGAGTGCCTGGCGCCGGCACTGGCCGATCGCACCCCTTGCAATCCCGATGCTATCACCGATTCTGACCTGTCCCACATATGACCGTCGCCCAGCTGCCCGTAGCACCCGCCACCCCAAGCGGCCACCTCCCCCGAGCTCAGCACCGCTAGCGTGTGTGTTCCGCCTGCTGAAAGGCTAAGGGGCTTCCGCTTCCATTTTCGTAGGGCTTCGGTAAGGTCCTCGACTTCCACGGGGCGTGCGTGCGTTTGTTGCCGCTGGGAACCGAGACGGCCGTTTCCTGGGTTCCCCCACGCAAACGCGACGATATCTCGACGGCGGTTGGAGCGCAGCACTTCCACCATGGCGACGCTGTGCTCCGCCCCCGCTGATATCTGTAGGGGGGTTTCTCCCTTGGTCCAGCGTGTTGCTACGGGATTCGGTTCACAATTGCTGGTTTCGCTGTTTCCGAGCTGTACAGAACGGAGACGACGTTAGGACGCTGGAAACTTAGAAAAAAACGGGCAAGGATAATATAGCGCAATGTTTTGGCCGCTGGAGTACTGATGATAAAAAAGTCATGGGAGGGGGGGGGAGTGCATCAAGAGGAAAGGCGCAGATCAGTGCTCCTTGGTACGAAAGGGCCTCCACAGTCGTCGTCGTGTCGTCATTCAAGAGCAATCTGACTTGAAGAAAGGGTGGCTAGTGGGAAATAGGGCATACCAGGTATGACCGACAAAAAGTTGCGCGTGGGTTCGATTCTCACCAGCTACGCGTTTTCATCCCTGGGTTATATATACATCCTTAAAAGCTAGAAAATGGTTAGGATGGGGTGTACACCTACAGCAGATGCTATACCTGGTACAGTGTAGTACGAGAAGTACGTCGCGGTGGGTTGGCCCCTGGAATTGTTGGTGAGGTGTGCTCCGAGCCCCAAAGCATATATTTTGTTCGGTACAAGGAACGACAGTACATTACTGTTCTGCTGGGACACGTCAGTCACATTGTGATTGAAGTATAGCCCAACAGGCGCATTTGTTCCTCGTGACAGACGCAACCCAACGTGCAGTACAGTAGCATTAATAGTAGTTCCTTCTACTGTACTATTAATACTACAGACCACCGGCTACCGCACAGTTACAGCAGTAGCGTCCCGACGCTCAGAGCATCATGACGCGTTGTTGAATAAGATACACGAACCCATGGACGAAGCGTAAGTTCATCGTGGTGAGTATTGACCCGCACAACCCTCTTCTGTCAGTGTGTTATTAGCACGGACTTGCCTGGCCCCAGTTGTTGCGCCCCCACGTGTACACTTCTTGCTTGTGTGATAGACACATGACGTGCCAGCTGCCGGCGCTAATTGTCTCGACCCTCGCCGGTTGACTCTCAGCGAAGAACGGGATGCGGTCGGGATACCATCGACTCTCGAGATCGCCTAAACCAAGGCAGCCAAACTTTCCACTTCCCCACGACCATACCTGCGGGAGTAAAAGCAGGCAGTCAGGAAGGTGCGGTACGCGCGGCGCCGTTGGTAGAAATTGCGTTACGCAGCCTTTCCGTGAGTTCCATCATGACGCCGTGGAGAGAGCGCCTACCTTGCGTGAGACGAGCGGGGCACAATTATACTGCTGCTGTACTCGTACGTTGCTCAGGTAGAAATATGTTGACGTAGTGCACGCACCTCGCCGAAATCCGTCAACAGGAAGCTCGACGCAAAACCCGCGGCGAGCTCTTTTACCACGAGTTTCGCGGGCACCTTGACCGGCACGGGCGACGTCTCCATCCCTCGCGGTACGAGGGACTTCGGCAACGGCATCATCTCCTCAGGTGTGCCTGGAACGAGCACCACGGGTCGGTCCTTGGACCCGAGCTGACCATCGTCCCACACGCCGCAGGCCAACACTTCAGATGATTCGAGCAGGAACAATGAGTGTCGACCTCCCGCGGCCGCTCTGACGGCATGCCGGCCTACCTCCGCGCCGATCGGGAATACTGGCCGAGGAACATCTTGCGAGATGGGGGCATCGAGGCCGTATCCTAGCTGGCCTCCCTCGCCGGTACCCCACGTGAACGCGTTAACAACTCGACCGTCGTGATCGGGCTCTCTGGCCTTCTTCTTCTTGCGCATCTCCTTCGTCCAGTGGGCAGGTACGTGATCATGCCCGAACCTGCTCACTTGTAGAGTAATACCAGTCACAGCCCTTCACGCACACCGCGGAAACAAAATGCGCACGACGAACAAAACACTTGGATATCCTCGACTTTCTTCCCCGCAAAAACACGCTTCAACAACAATTGGCACTCCCTTGTCGCTCTTGAGCAGCACAAATATGTTTCAGTCGGTTCAGTGCGCATAGCGTAGCTAAGCAAGGGGAGGAAGCATGAGCTCTAGCTTCAGCCCAGCAAGGGTAGGCGCTTGCCTGGCGGTGTTAGCGGGCGCTATTTTCATGCGCCTTGGATCTCCCTTCGAGCCAGTGGTGTGGCAAAATGTAAGCTACTGTAAATTGTGCTCGTGCTTGTACTCTTCACTGCGTCGCTGCCTCGTACCTGGTATAGCAGGACGTAGATCGTAGATAATGCTTGTAGCTCCAGCAGAAGGCAGAACAGTTGCGCCGCAAATATCTCTTTTCAGTTTTGCAGTGATGCGTACTCCGTGACTATCCGCTGTCGGTCCTCGGCACTATTTCACGTTCAACTTTCAGCTGTACATGGCGCATTTCTGCACCTGTTTCCTTAGGCCCATATTGCACGGTGTTTCCGAGGCGACAACGCGAGACGGAGAGGAATCACGATCATCATGTGTAGGTGGGAGTAGTGTTGGATATCGTACGTATCGAAAGTTTTGTTGTGATGCGAAAGAACCGATTATGGTTCGGTCGAGAACCAAAACAAAACAGATTCGTGCTTGAAACTGGTTGCGAGAACCCAAAACGATCATTTCGGTGTTGAACTGGAAAATAAAACTCTGGGAAAATGGAATACGGCAACAAATGGCAAATACCGAAATGAAAGCACGAAAATGAAACACCAACGGCTTCGTGCGAGACGCTGCTCGCTGCTGCTGCTGCGTGGCTCGCTGCGTGTGTGTGTGCTCTGTGCTCTATGGCAGCCATGCGAAGAGTGTCAATCGATGCGACCGAAGCCCGTTGTGCAGTGCGTGCGTAGGCGTGCTGTGGGTGTGCGTGTGGTGCGCTAACACGCCCCAGAGCCCAGAGCTACTTTGTTGCCGCATCAAGAACAAGCAGCACAGCAGAGCAACAACTTCAGCAGCAGTCCACAACTCGCACACGGCGCCGTCAACGATGTTGAAGCTGCACCCTGCCAGTCCTCCGCCGCATATGACCGCATGGCTCTGCCGGCTTTCGCGGGGGCCTCGCGTTAACACGGACTCGCCAAATGTGGGCCGTGCGCTTGGTTAGATAGCTTGGTGGTGTGAGGCAACCCATGTATCATGCCTCCCTCCTTGTGCTGGGGTACGCTGTGCGCATGATAAGTACGTGACGTACTGTAGACGGTGATGATTTCTTGCCAAATACGATGTTTTCATTCGCCCGGGGTACTCGGGGTTGTCCTGGCCAATGAGGCTATGATCTTAAATCGAAACCCAAGAAGCCAAACCCAACCCGAAAATTTTGTGAAGATATGGCCCATATGGGCCGATTTTGGGTCCTTATTTTGGAAAGTTGATTATTTTTTGGGATCGGGAGAATAGAAATACGCTAAACCAAACCATAATCGCAAACACCATATTCGAAATACGTAGAGAAGCTGGCTGCGCTACGAGTACGCAGCTGAGGACGCCACGAGCGGCGACAAGGGGGGGGGCAGCCGTACCGATGGAGCTGTCGACGAATGCAGAAACGAAAAATAGATGGGGTGGCTACTACTGCCTGTGTATCGGTACGACTAGCCATTGAATTCTAGGAGGTTTTGTTTGTTTCTTGTTGAGTTGTTCAATGGGGGGGGAGGCGCGACAGCCGCAGTACTGACACTTGAAACCGCTACTCCTATTGGCGAGAGTAGGAAGGAGACGGCAAAAGGTGTGACTGGGTTCCCGAATCGGTTTTCTATTAATACTAAGGACCGGCACTCATGTTACGATTCATCGCCTGGAGTACGATTTTCTCCTTTCTCCCTTCTCTCTTCCTTCTTGCCCTTTTCCTTGTCTCTCTGTTTGTTTCATTTCCCCTCCCCGCCGTCCTTATGCCTGTATCTTCCTCTCCTTTGTGTTGCTTCGTCCATGCGGCTGCTATCTGTCCTTGAGCATGTACCGTGTAACACGGAAGAAAGCACACCCCAGTGATAACATTTAGACATTTAATAAAATTATCACCGGGTGTGCTGTTGTGGGGGTGTGTGCTATCTAACGCATCCCCGGTGATAAACACCATGCACGAGAGCCCCGCAGCTAGGGGGTGTAGTAACGAGGGGGTGTGACAACCAGGGGGTGTGCTAACGGCATTATTCGTTGACAAGGAGAGTTACGGTATGCTTTCCAGCCGTTCTAATCTCCTTGTGCCATTTGTGTTCTGTTTCATTTCAGAAATTAGTGTTGCTTCATTGTATTCTTGTTCTTCTTTTCTAGTCTTGCTTGTGTTGCTGTGTTCTCTTACCCGGTAAGCTGGCGGTTAACTTGCTTTACCCATGAACTTGCGATTATTTTTGGTTGTTCTGGCTTCCTTCTCTGCCTCAGTCTGTGATCAACATAATTGTTAATACTAATACCACTCTGGTCGTAAATATAAGGACCTTTTGGTATTCATATTAATGTATAAACGTTCCTTATATTTCCGTCCGCCCAGGGTGGTAGTATCTCTCCTAGATCAAGAATCAAGACGGACACTGGGTGTATAGATGAAGCTGGGTAGAAAGAACGATTTAATGTGAATACAACACACACACGAGTCAACATCGAACTTCCGATGTAATACTACATCTAACGTGTTTGGTCCTCCATCCCCTGGCATCCCCGTGTTTTTCATGCTGACACTTAACCAAAGCTTCGACGTAACAGGTACCAGGTACCATCAAATATCGAAATCGTATCGAGTACGATAGTTTTCTTGTTTATCGGTGTCGTGTCCAGCTCGATTATCGTTCGGTATCCAACACTACCTGGGGGTACTCTACGATGTTCTTTTGCTCCCACCCAGAAAGAAACAACCTTCTATGGCCGGCGTCTAGACCGGCCGCGGATAAAACCGGGGTCAAAAGTGAGCCAGTCCCCGACCCGCACACAACTCGCTTGCCTGCCACGACCACCAGCCTACCGAGCTCCCCCTCCTGGAGGGCGCCCTACTGCCGAACGAACGCCTCGTTGCGACGGAACACCTCCACGAGGGCGACCTGATCGCGCCAGAGGCCTTTGCGGAAGGTGCGTGTTCTTGTTTCAGTTTTTTGCGCGATCATGTTTTACCTGGCTGTTGCTGTTGTGTGGCAGTAAGTACCTGTACCGTACCAGCCCCTTGTAACATGCCTGTGGAGTTTTTTAGTCTACCTGGTGGGTAAGTCATGGCTGTGTTGATAAGGTTCGGGACTGCGGAGATGCCCGGTGTGCGTGGTGTTCTTGCAGTGGGAATGTAAGGATTGTTGTCAGATGATGCATCGTGGGCTGCGGCTTAAAGTTGCACGCATGAGGTTTTCGGGAGCCAGGCAAGCTGGCTGTTGCTTTATTTCTCCCCGAATCTCGCATAATCTGTAGTTATTAATAGTACAAACGGCGAATCGATTAGCTCTACGAGTACGATGTATTTAGGCGCTCGTGCCTCAAAATCCCGGTTGCGCCGTGCTCGCTGCGATTTGGGACGCCCATGCGTCATAACAAACTGAGTGGTCGTATGCTCCAGGGGCCATTGTAAGGTGTATACGTACTCACCTGTGGCACTATTGTGAACGAAGACGGTGGAAGCACTCATTTAGAGCTTTATTCCATCAAGCGCACGATTTGATCTTCCCCCCTCGTAGGAATCCGTCGGAGAACGTACACGTATGCCGTGTAGAGTACTTAGTCTAACCAGTCAGCTTCAGAAGGGTGTTTGGCAGGGTGCCCCTGCCCGAAGTCCGTTGGAGCTGGACATCTAGATCTTCAACGTCACCCTCTACAGCGGTACAAGTAGAGCCGATGACCACTGAGGTGTTTTCGCTCAGCGCTCACTCGCGGGATAGAAGCATTGCGTGAGGGAGTTAACTCATGTATTAGGGCAAGCAATGTTGTCGGGACACGAGCGCCGCTGGGATTACTCCCCCATGCACGAAGACATGAAGTGCCGCGGCTACCCGATCCTTGGGGTATCTACGACCCATCGAGTACGACCAATAAATGTTGCCGACCCAACCCACTCACACTTCGAACACATCATCGACTCCCACTTGGTGATCTAGATCTGTCAGGGCAGATAGATACGTGGATAGATAGATTCATGATCTGTATGATCTGTATGATCTAGCTCATGTTGCCGGGTGGGAGCCGTAATATAACCTGCACGACGTAGGACACGTTCCCCTGGGGTTGCGTCTGTACTGTGCAGAGCCTGCACTACACCTTATAACTGGCAGGCTAGCATCTACAGTAGATTGTCTACATCGTGGTATGTCCCGAGGCGTGCCTCCCTTTGTTTTGGAGCACGGGGCACGCCGTCTACACATGAACTCCTTGCGCAAAGTTCACCAAGTCTGTACTCTGCGGCCAAGGCGTTCGTCGATGAAGCCAAAGACCACGGAGGCTGGTAAATTTTGGGCGAAGTCGAGATTATGGCTCACAGAGTAGTGCTGGAGTCCCGCACACAACTGGGGGCACCTCGAAACTTTGCCCCCCCCCCCAAAAGAAGAACGAGTGAGCAGGGCACCTACCTATCAACGGACCGCAGCGATACTGCTAGGGGCTGTCCCTTTGTACTACTTCCATTACAAATCTAAGATGAGCGCTACCACCGCTCTACCATCTCCGTTTTTCTCTGTCTCTTAACATCTCCGTTCTTCCTTCTTGTCTAACATCTCCGTTTTTCTCTGTCTCTAACATCTCCGTTTTTCTCGGTCTCAAACACCTCCGTCTGTCCTTCTTCTCTAACATCTCCGGCTTTCCCTTCGTGCTCGCTTCAACGGAAAGGTGACGATGGAGAGATGTATACGGGGCTGGGGGATGGAAGGGTAGTACGCCTAGACGCCAACGGGGAAAACCCGCAGACTGTTTTCTTCACAGGAAGCGTTGTGTCGGCGGCCGGGAGGGCGGTCGGGTCCACCACCGGCGTGGACTTCGGCAACCGACTCGTGCACGTGTGCCACGAGAAGGTACTGTAGTTTCTGCTGTGTACCCGTTTTGGAACTGAACCACGTTTATTTGCGGGGACAAAGTGCTTGAAATTAAACCGTGAGGTGAAGGGTGTGGTGATGTTAGCAGTAGTAAATGGGTGTGATGCTGTCTGCAGTAGGTAGAAGGGTGTGGTGTCGTTTGCAGTGAGCGCAAGGAGTAACGCTGAGTGTTGTGTTGATTCCCCTCACAATAATTGGTTATTCGTCAAGAACTATTACGGGGGACCATAGTAAATAGGACCTATGGTACACACAAAAACCTATACATTTCCCTATTTTCACTGATAATATTTGGTCCTATTTGCTATGGTGCCCCATAATAGGCGTCGTCCGACGAGCGGTGGTAACTGACTGGTAGGACGATGTTTATAGTATTTTGAGATAACCTTGTCCGTCCCTTGTATAAATACGTGGCAAATATAGTTTCGCGTCGTTTCAAGATTGGCGTCGTCAACTTTTGCCGGGTTGGACGGCGGCGCGGCGTGCTGACCCTTTTGTTTTGGTCCAGATTGCACTCGTATACACTCTTTGCCGGATAGCAAGCAAGCACGGCCCCTGAGACCAAATTCCGGGGGCTATTGTTTCTCGACAGCGGGTGGAGTGCTGGCGCCGCACGTTGCGTCCGCGTCGCGTCTATGGAAATGCCTTGACAAAGCTTTTCCAAGCCATCCTTTTTCGTTTGAGTATACGAGTACCCCCGCCCATTTTTTGCTCAGAAATTCATCCCAGTGAGTGTGCCATCTTGTGTGTTACCAGATATACGGTGCAGCTTGTCGCGGAGCGAAAGCGCGATTGGTCATGAACCAACCCTAGAACAAAAAAACGAAACCGACGGGTCGACCGACCGACCAACCGCGCAGGCGAAGGCGAAAGCGCTTACCTTGAAGGATGAGAAGGAATGCGGGCGTCCGCTGGGTATCAGATGGCGCGCCGGGAAGCTTTACATCCTGGATGCCTACCACGGGCTCTTCGAGTTGGACGTTAAGAAAGGCGGGGGCGCCAGGCACGTGGTGAGTTTTTATTATCCCCGTTCCCTCCTCCCGCGGGACTTTTGTCGGGCTCCTTTGGGGACGGGAGGGGTAGTCAGTGTACGAAGTACAGCTGCGCTGCGTGGGTGTTAACGCTCCCGCAAGCGATCTGTTTTGTTCGTGATGTGATCGTGCTGATCGGTTATCTGTACGTAGTTGGCTGTAATGCGGAGGTCGGTCGAGGGGCAAAGGTTGCGCGGTGAGGACAGTTGGCCGGGGACTCCTGGCGAGAGGGTGAAGCAAGGGTTTCTATTCCGCCGTGTATACGACAGAAATGATCGCGCGGATTTCGAACCACCAAAGCACGCGCGTCATTGGCCAGAGTGTGCGGGGGTATTCGACCAATCAAGGAGCCACCGTGCTGGGGGGGTCCGGGTTGTGTTCCGTTCACTGGGACTCGCATTGCATGTTATGTACCACTCTGTCCCTACGCACAGAGGCATTTTGTGAATGAATATTCACAGCTCAGACAGATCATACAGATCATGATCTATCTACAGTAGATGATCTAGTTCTTCACCTGCCGTGGTGAGAGGCTCTGCAGAATCTTCATAGTGCAGATCCAACCCGGGAAAAAACGTGTGCTAGATCATGCAGAATTTTACGGGGTCCCACCCGGCAACACGAGCAAGATCAAACAATATTGGGACTAGATGGTCTATCTGTCTGCCTCGAAATATCTGGATCATCTGATGAGTATAATCGATGGTGGTCCGTCAAAGGCGTGGAATATTGGATCGAAACGTCCCCTGCATTTCAGGTACAGAGCGGTGCAACAAACACGGCATCACCCGCTGACGTGCAGAGAAACTAACTGGAGGCTTTTTCAGCCGTTCTTCAGGAAGAAACACACCTCCACAGAGGGAAAATACGTGTATACAGCACCAGTGCATAGAACAGCGCTTAAATCTTGCCAACTACAAAGTCCCCCGAGACATGCTCTTGAGGGTCGACAGGAGGATGACGAACGGTGATGCGCCGGCTTCCACTGTAAATATGACCCTGCTCTAGCTCCAATATGTTCTGTCCCCGAAGCGTGTGTGCCGTTCCCAAGGGGTTGTTTTGGGCCGAAATTGATGAAGTTCTGTTCCGTCCCGATTGGCTCCGTCCCATGGTTGTTCACGCGAAGATCGATTCGTTGACAGATATGCCAGCCCCACTCGGGGGTTCTGATGGGGCGGCGGCGGCCGCGGAAACGAGGGTCCCGCTTGCCTTCCTCAACGACTTCGTCTTCACAAGAGAAGGTACCAAAAGCACTCCGATCATGGCACGCTATTATCTTTTTGGCGCCAACGCTGTCGCTCTTCAAACAGCAGTGGTAGACGGCGCTACTACTACTGCACCAATACGAGTATTACGGGGGTCCATAGTTAATGGGACCAAATTTTGTTAGTAACAATAGGTAAATATATAGATTTTTGTGTGTACCATAGGTCCTATTAACTATGGACCCCCGTAATGAGATGCTTGGGGTACACTGACGATTATTTCAGAGATGGCCTCCCAGTTTGCTCGGAATCTGTGCAACAGCCGTGCGGGCAGGTTTTACATCACCTGTGTATGGTGATGGACACAGGCGCTCGGTGTGCCGCCATCCTGACGGCGGCGTTGTGCTACCAAGCATGTTTGCAAAGCATGTGTGTTTCGTTGGTGCTCTGCGGGCGACAGCAGCAGTTTTGGGCTTCGCTGTCGTTGTCAACGATGTGGTGGGTGTGCTTGCCTTCCTTTTGAGAAGGCATCAAGAGAGAGAAAGACATTTCGTGCCCGCAGTTTTCTGATTTGGTCAATTTTTTAGATATGATTTTTTTTGATTGGTGGAAAGTCCTTGGTCAACGTTTGTCGTCGTCTGGAATCGTGAGGTCACTTTTCGGAAAAAAATAATAGTTGGAAATTTGGTCTGTGAAAGACTTTTTTTCGTGCCCGCACTTTTCTGATTGATCATTTTTTTAGACTGGATTTTTTTATTGGTGGAAAATGCTTGGTCGGCATTTGTTGTCATTCGGAATCGTGGCGTGCCTTTTCTGAAAAAAATAGTATTTGGAAAATTGGCCAGAGAAAGACATTTTTTCGTGCCCGCAGTATTTTTATTGGCCAATTTTCAAAATTGGAATTTGTGATTGATCGAAATCCTTCGTCGACATTTGTCTTCATGCGGAATCGTGACGTCACTTCTCGGGAAGAAAAATAATTGAAAGGTTGGCCATGCATGATGACGTTAGTGTTCGTTTTTTTCTGTAAATTGGCCGGACAGGATTGATTTATAAGGGACATCGTCGATACACTGTAATAATGCGTTCTGTAGTAAAATCATGTTTTATATATGTTTCGGTCATTATGAAAGTACATAACACTCTAAGAATTTTCTTTTTTCGATGGCGCTAAGTTTTTTTCCGGTACGCTTACTTTAGTGGTGGGTAATAATGTATTTCTCTTTATTTTTCGGAGAATCGACTTTATACCCCACACTTTGGCCGGCATTTACTCCCCGTAGTAATCAATCCGAAAAAATTGTATTTGCACCACCTTGCACAGAAAGTTATCAGCTTTCCTAAAATCATTTTTTTGGATAAATACTACCAATATATTTTATCCCATACTATAATAATGTAAGAAATAATTTATCGACAAGGAGTTTTAGTAAAACGTTTTCCGGCGGTGGGCTATCATTTTCTGAGGCTATGTCCTCAAAATATAACAACACTGGCTGGCTCATACAGCCTTTTTTTGTTTTTTGGTAAAAGCCGTTTTGGTTTCGTTTGGTTGCAGTGCTCAAATTTTCTTACTTATGGAAAGAAGGGTGGTTTTAGCCCTTTCAGGGCTAACTATTTTGGGTCCCCAAACGGGACCGCAACACTAAAAGGGATGGTCGGGTAAATATTAAATACGCCGGTCCGACCGGAACAAAATCCCCCCTCGTATCCGTATGCACCAAATGGTTGGTGATTGGCGTTTATCTGCTTATCTCGGGTTGTCTTATCTTGGGATTGTCTGAGGAAAATATCTCTGCATTTTGGGACTGGGTGGCCGCACACATGGCGAGCTTTCGAAATAGTTTTGAAGTGCACCAAACGACATGCAACATATGCGACCGCCAACAGCCGCACGCATGCATACAAGACGAACAATTCTTCACGGGTAACAGCACCATCGAACTCTCACTCGCTCACACTTATCACCTCTCATAATTTTTCTTACCCACAAAAGATCATCGCATCTTCACCGTGGTTTACGCTTCGCATGGAAAGTGGGAAAAACAATGTTGGCTCACTTGAAAAAGAGTACTATGGCACCATCGTCGACGGCTGCGTCACCTCTGAGCAGCTACCGGTGGTGCTACGTGGAGCAGGTGGTGCAGGCCGCGCCCCTGGCAAACAGGAGCAATGATTGGCGGTACTTGGGGCCCCAAGGGGTCACCTATCGACGACAGATCGTCTTCGGGACGGGGTTCAGGGTTCGCACCTCGTTTCCCCCCTGGTCGGGACCGGGACACAAGTGGTTCAAACGTGTCATAGACTCTGGGCCTCTTGGCGCTGACGCAAGGGGCTCAGGAGTGCGTGTGGATAGCTCATTCCCGGTCTACGCTCCTGCCCGTCACTGTGCACTCTAGTAGGTGTTCGATTACGGTGTGTACGTCGCTCGCAGTGCAACATTTCGAACTGAAAAGCACTCTGCCCCTATCCCCGTCCCGGTGCCATGCTCCGCGGTCGCACGCAGTAACGCCTACCATGTAACACGTGTGATATGACACAAACACCGTGGGACAATTTTCCGCGCTGATTTTTTCTTCAACGGAGAGGGTGCTAATGGCGAGCGATTTGTCTATGGAAATATCTCGACGAGATCCTCTCAACGCCGCCATTTTTGTTGTCATCTGGCGTGTTGTCTTGCGTGTCACCTGGTACATGGTACTCGACTCGTGTCTCGCGCTTTGTCACGCGCTCTAGAAAAACGCGGCCAAATACATTCGTCGGCGTTCCAGAAGAGTACATCATGGCAGTGGTTCTCGTCGTGGTTAACGACATCCACCAGCTTGGTATTTTGCGTTTTCCTGGCCTAAAAATTCGCCTCCGGTTTTTTTTATGTTGTCCACCCCTCCTTCCCAGGCATGATTTTCTTGACCGACAGCAGCTGGAAGCACCCGCGCGCGCACAACCGCAGAGAGGTGGGTTGCGCTGCTTTTAGAGTGAGACGTGACATTGCTACTTGCCAGTACTGTACCGTTTGTTTGTGCTCCCGCAACGGCCGCGGCCGGATGGAGATCAATGATGGGCAGCTAGCGGAAGGCGAGGCGCATCAAGCAGAGGAGACAGATCGTTCGGGCCGATCGGTTGTGGTTGATGAGGCGTTTTTTATGTTGTCAAGGCTGTACGTAGCTCCAGCAGTAAACTGTTTGAAGCAGACGCGGTTTTTTGGCTGTACCTTTCTGCCTCGGAGGCGAAGGAGGACAAAACACACGCAGGAAACGTAAGTACTTCGTCGTCGTTGTGCGTCGTCCTTGCTCACCTCCCTAACCCCCCCCAGAAAAAACCATTGCACGTCTCATGTGCTTGCCATGCGTTTCGTGGTTAGCGTGCCGTTCGATGTTTTACTTTCCCTTTTTCGTGCGCCCTTCATGGTCTGGTGTAAAATGTCTTCGCTTTCAAGCGTGACCGTCTCCCTACGCTATCCCGCTCCAGCTGAGACTTGACCACTGAAATGTTCACCCTCAGCACAATGTGGCGTAACGGCACGTAGGTGGTGAAACCAAGGCTGTGCACGAGTCCCTTGGACCATCACAACGATCTGCTGCTCGTATGGTCTTCAAAGCTGCGCCCTCCATCCCCCCACCCCTGCCGTGTGCAGATAGTTGACGGAGGGGCGAGAGGGCGCCTGCTGCGCTTCGACCCCCGGACGGGAGACCTTCGAACCGTATTGTGCGGCCTCCACTTCCCCAACGGGGTGGAGGTGAGGGTAATCAAGCGGCAGAGTGGACCGTCTACGCGGGGGAACACGAACACCTTACGTACTAAAGCGTAGTGCGTGCATGCTCCACCCTTTGGCCAGACGTTTTTGCTGGACACTTTGGCGCCACCGCTTTGAGCGAATCCGCGCAGCAACTCTCGCTTGCTTTTGAGATGGTGACGCTCTCGAGTGCAAACGAAATAGTGGGTGAGTGAATCGGGGGTGCGTCCCCTGTGGTGGGAAGCGTTCCCTCCAAAAAGACAGTATTTTTTTATTTTTCCTCAGCCCTCGGATTTGTCGATTTGTAGATTTTGTACCCCCGTGTCTGCCTTTCCGCTTTTCCAGACTGCGCCATCTTCACTTTGACCGCGTGCACCAAATAGCGGGCGTTGCCCCCCCGTTGCCGTGGAAAAGCCGTAGGTCCTCCTCCAGCATCCTCTCTTCTCTAGGGTTTGTGGTCCAAAAAAATCTGCAAGATGAAAAAAAACGACGATGCGTCTCTTCGCCGGCCTGACTTGTGGCCATGGCCATGCCACCTTTACAGAACGTCGGAAGCACACCTTAACCTGCCCTGCATGCATGCCTGCGCTCCCGCTCCCACTGCCCTGCCTCTTTGTCCTCTTTGTCGCTGGGTACGGACCCCAAGATTGACCCATCCGAGAAAAAATTGCTCGTGGTGGAGTCGATGCGTTTCCGCATTCTCGAAATAGACCTGCAGAGGCTGTTGCCAGAAGAACAAGCGCACGGAAACCCGCTCCGTTCTCTGGCGGCTGGGTTGGCCTTTTGCGGAGAGGATGAGACCTTGCCGGAGGGAGTGAGGGTTTTTACGAGCTCGCTTCCAGGTGTTTTTTTTGTTGTTGTTTGGTGACAGGAGTGTACATGGTTGTAGCGCGTTCGACGCGCCTGCCTGGCAGTAGGAGTAAATCAGTGTACCTGTTTTGGTAGCGGCATATTCAGCCCGCATTAAGCAAAAACTGCGGAGTGCAAGGAGAATGTCGAAGGGTGCTGCGCTTTTGCCCTTGCGTCGGATAAGCCGCGCGAGGTGGGAGGCTCTCACCTGACAGGGTGTTTCAGCCGGGTGGAATCTCGAGTTCATGTCGCGGGTATATTGCTGGAAACTTCGCACCAGCGCTTCTAAACCTTCCATGTTTGGTACGAGCAAGCTGGCGGTGCCCGATAATGGCGCTTATATATAGCAAGCCATGCGACGGTCTAGACAAACTCTTCCTGACCTGATAGCTCCCCCACCCAACGTCTTTTGCTGGCTCACGAAACAAAACGCGAACGGTGCAGGATTCGTGGATGGCCTCGCGTTCGACGAGACTCGGGGAGGCTACATTGCCAGGTGAAATTTGTGTGAAGGTGTGTCAGTATTCCGCTAGCGCAAAACACCTATTCAGGCTAGCGCTACAGGACACGCCCTTCTCTAGCGCCAGCACCCTTGCAGGGCTTCCGAACCTCGTTTCGATCCGAACGGCAGCGGTCCTATCCGGGGTCGAGGGAGGGAATTTGTTGCACCGTTATGATTGCAGTGAATAGTATCGCGGAGCAAGACCGCCAACGCCTGCCTACAAGAGTGCGGAGACCCGCCACTTACTTACACTCGAGCAATCGCTCCCTTCCTCGTCTCTCACTCTTGTTGAACCGTGTCAGCGTCGGTACCAAGGTGGCTCTGCCATTCTCAGCCCTACATCTGGCTCTGCAGGTATGAAATATGCAACCCCAAGTACATCGCGCGCACCTTGACTTCAAACTAGTCGGAACTAGTCGGAACCCATATAGCTGCGTTTCTTGCTTCAGACGGGCACTATAGGTCACACAATTCAGGCCGTTGCCACTACGTACACGTTCAGGGTATATTGATAGTGCCTGCCACCAGCAGTCCCAAAAATCCCTGCTAAGCCGTGGACTCATTGCATGCCCGTCTGCTTGCGCCGTGATTTGCCCAACGCGGAATCCTTCAGCACCAGGGACAAATAGCAGTTACGCGTAGCTGATCCCAAAGTTTGTGCTCGTCATAGACGACCCCCTGGTCACCTTTTCCCGAGCCTCACGTTACCTGCTTTCACGCGATCAAAACCGTGGTATGCAGGTATAGGAGCTACACGAGAATTTTAACGGATACTTTTGGGAGAAATTTATGCCTCCATATCTACAACTTACGCCTCCTTCCCCCCTCCGCACCGACTCCGTTGATTGCAGATGCCTGGAGCAATAAGGACGATAATCGGGAAACTGGTTCCGGTCGAGTTTCTCGAAAAAATCGTGCCGAAGTGAGTTCCTGGTCCTACAGAATGATTGCCTACTTTCTCCAAGTTTCTAGTTTTGTTCGCGCCCCTCATTGTCGCATTTGTTTTCGTCGCGTCCTTTCGATGGGTGTACTGGTCCGATAGAGGCCCACTCGTACGCACAATGACGCGGGAAATAACTACCGCGTGAAGCGTTTGGCTTACTGCGAAAAATTTAGCTGGTCCCAGGTATTGGTCATCTCCAGCCTACCGATTGTTCACTCACGCCTGGTGGCAGCCCTGGCACTCTCGCATACTCAAACCACCTGGCGTTTCAACTGTGGGATGTGTCTTGACACCGAGACCCTAACCTCCCCGCACCCCGTCCCCTCCGTCCCCCAGATATGGCCTCCTATTTGTCCTCTCTGCGGACGGCATTATGAAGGAAAGTATGCACGACACCACCGGACACACGTCGTTCATCAGTTCCGCGTACCGCAACTCCCAAAGCGGGTACACCTTCCTTGGGTCGAGCCAAAACCCTTACGTCGGGCGGGTTCGTTTGTCATAGAAGAGCTGTTCTGTGTTCAGCGATATGGCTCTATCTTTGAACAACAGCGGGGGGAAAAAGTGGAAATGTATCGACACAGCAGTGTGGTGCTATGGTCAGCCGAACCCCTCTTGAAGGGAGACAGCTCCCGAGAGATCTCTGGTACATACTACTTTGTGCTGTGATAGCTCATTTCGAGAAGGGTACTGGCCCGCTCCTGGGGGAAACGACTCTGATGACAGTAGTAGGCTGGAGTTTTTGTATATTAACAGTATACCAGGTACATACATCTGGCTCGTAGCGTGCGGCAGGCCCAGGGTGGGACCGAACCAGGTTTCCGCGGCACCTCTCCACCACGTTCGCCTTGCCTGCTTACGCGGAGTACGAGGTACACGTCAACGACTGGAGCTGGTTCAAATGCATCCGATGTAGTATCGTTAAGAGGCATCAGCCCCAACCCGTCCTTGAGATTGTGGCAGCGCGAGCCAATTATTATGTGGTTGCAGTGACTTGTGGAGGGAGCTATACGTAGTGGGATATTTGTGCGGAATTTGTGTCCGGAGGCGAGCGTGTGGACAAAATCGCACAATCGAGGGGGGGGGGGGGGGGGGGGGGGGGAGCAGCGTGCGTGCGCGTGATATGGTGTGTCGCCTGAACTACTGTCTGCCGTCGATCAGGCGACTATCGACTGAAGGCAGGTGTTTTAATGTAGGTGACGCGTGCACGTCGTGAGGCAGTGCTACAGTGTTTCGCTAGTCAGGCGATGGTCATGGAACGCGGCAAGGCGAGTCGTAGCCAGAGGTGAATACGACGTCTAACGACGCATTGGTGTTAGTGTATTTCTTCGGTAGGTGTGAAAAGCACGAAACTTGTTCCCTGCGTGTTCGGGGGGTTTTGAAGAGTGCGGAAATCGAATAATTATAACCTGTTCATCGTGATGTCGAGGGCGGTGCCCGAGGACCAACTCAAGCGGACAGAAATAAATAGGTAGCCTATTAATAGCGTGTTGCGCTGCCATGATTGTTGTCCTGTCTCTGGTGTATTCGTCGAGTCGTTGGCACTACGACGTTTCCCCTTCTATACGTGTTTTGCCAGTGACAATTTGAAGGTATTCATATCCTTCTTTCCTTTTCCCTTCTGTTCTTTTAGTTTTCGTCTGTTTCGTTTGTGATGTGATCTTTCGTATCCGCTCCAGTACGTTTAACATGTCACTCTCTACCTGTAATCTCCCGTGAGTATAATGTTGCGATGCATATGATTTTCACTCTGTTTCGTACTTTGTCACCACGAAACTTGTGTCTTGTCCTATAATTGCAAACATGGTAAGAACGGACCATGAGTGTGCTGAATACCTTTCGATTAGTAGAACTAACATTTTGATGTGAACGGCAATACCTTTCGATGAGTAGAACTAACGTTTTGATGTGAATGGCAGCACGCGGTAGCCGCTGTTGAACCCATCGGGTGTAAATTCGCAGTGAATACAATTAAACATAACTGTTATACTTCATAGATGTACATAGTCCTTTGGGCAATACACGTAGCTGATGTTCAACTCATCGCGCGTAAATTCGCAGTGGATATTTTTCGCTGCACTTCGTATATAGCCCTTTGGTTTAACAGCGCTACCCACTGGCCTGCAAAGTCACGTGACTCTGTAGACCAGTGGGCAGTGCTACAGTGTACCAGCTACAACCAACAAATATATGTTCTCGAGTGCGTCGAATCTCACAGGCTTCGTAGCATTGATCGCCGGGGCCCTACTCTGGCCACGTGCAATTGCAGTATCCAGGAGCACACTACAGTAAAATTCCCATATGTATTGTCTCCAGCGCGCACGCACGAAAATGACAATGACGAAATCTGCGAGAGTCGAACTCACGACATATAGTTGATGGTTGTATTGCACTGCCTACTACTGACAACACCCCCTTCACTCGTCGCTCTATTTTAGACGATCGCACAACTGATGTTGAGTAACGTAGATCATGATCATGAGTGGACATTAACATACAGCACGGCTTCTTCACTCGCTGGGGAGTACCAGGCGCGAAACACGCGCCCACCAAAGGTTCACCTCGCCTACTCCATGGTTCGATATGAAAAGTTGTCGCATCCGGCGAATGACTCAGAATGCTGGTTAGGCGCGAGACAGAACAGTCAGTCGGAAAAAAAAAAAAAAAAAAAAAAAAAAAAAAACGGCAGTATCTTTGGAAACAACAGTGTTGACATTACTACCGTGCGTATGTTCTCTATGATAGCAAGATTTGGCAACGCAGTACGCTGCCTTGAATTACGGTTCAAGTGCGTACAGGCTCTGTTTCGCTTGTTAGTATCGGTCCGCATGTCATTGCGAGCTCTCGGTTACCAGGTACAGAGGTGGTGATCGGGCACCACTGGTCCGTTTCTGCTCACTCCCACAGCGGTTATTAAATGTGTCCAATCCTTGCTTTGCGAGATTTATTGAGCTGTATTCCTTCAAGACAACATCGCGACACCAGAGTTAAAGCATCTTCAAGGGCCTCAGTCAAGTCCGCGTTGACAGCCACCGTACGACCTCACCACACAGTCCATTGCTCCCGATCGTAGCTCTGTCTGCCGCTTAGTGCACCATTATGTCCATACATATCGTACCGCGTATACCAGAACACGTAGGGCGCCTATTATTCAACAGGTTATGAGCCTCGTTCGGTGAACCTGAAGCCAAGAAGGGACCACTGCTTGCTGTTAGTTTAAACGACGACACGGTTAGTTTGTCGCCATTTTCAGCATTAGAGAGTCCGACAATATTCATAGCGCGCATCCAAAGTACCATTATTAAACAGTCAAGGTGAAACTACAGTAGAAGTACGAGTGCGACTCGTTCATCGCGTTTCCGCACATTTGCCCTGGCACTATTTATAACATTTGTTTGGGCTTGCATCAAGACCAAAAAGTCACGATGTCATCAGGAAGCTAGAGGCGTGGCACAATTCGAGCTCGCAGATAAACTCAAGACGCATAAGGGGCCGAAGGGTAATGGTATCGAAGCCCGGCATGTGACATATATACCCTAAAGCCCATGTATCTGTATGTACCGCCCGGACGAGGGCAAGGAACGGCGAGCGGCATTGGCGCGCTCTTATCACAGACTACATCACCAGCTAGAAACGGCGCAACCCTGGAGGAAGGCACCCCCGACCCGAACACCTACATCACCAACGCCTGGGAAACTACACGCCATATATCGTACTGCTGCGAGTAAACGTCCCCCCCCCCCGCACCATCTCTTTGAGGTCGATAACTCCGCCACAACGAAGGTGCCAATACCGAACGACAAGATTTCGGAAAGCCCTCCATGAGATTTGTCCAATGACACCCTCTTCGGCGCTGACATTCTTGCTGTGGAGATAACAAGCCCGAAATTTCGGTCTGGGGAGGGGGGCTTTTACTCGCATGATTACAGTAGATCGAAATGGGGGTCAGAAAGGAAACGTTTCCGTAACGCGTCTGGCAGATATTCAGGTACAGCTCAGCGTCGTATAGAAATATATTTCGCGGATTGAATCGGAGCGCTTCCAAAATTGTGCCGGCCGATGCGAGAGCTAACAATGTACATTCTTGCTGTGGAGATAACAAGCCCGAAATTTCGGTCTGGGGAGGGGGGCTTTTACTCGCATGACTACGGTAGATCGAAATGGGGGTCAGAAAGGAAACGTTTCCGTAACGCGTCTGGCAGATATTCAGGTACAGCTCAGCGTCGTATAGAAATATATTTCGCGGATTGAATCGGAGCGCTTCCAAAATTGTGCCGGCCGATGCGAGAGCTAACAAAGGTACGGGGCCTGTGCGGGTACTATGTGTATATGACACGTTGCATAAAAACGTGTTTTTCGGAGTGAAAGCGTGCTACGAGTAACCAAGATGGTGCCACGCGGGGCCGATGCGAGAGCTGTATTTAGCTTGCATTCATACAAGTTGCCTCTTACGAATTTTTAGTACCAGTAGAGGTACATATATGTATGTGCCAAGTTCTCCAAACTCCCATACAAAGAGTGAATGACCCCGCAAAAGCACAATGATGAGTTCTTCAGATACGCCAACTACTACTACCGTTGTCCCGCCCAAACGCCTCCTCTTCGTGCCGCCTCAACTGGCGTTGATGCTTACGCGAGCTACACTCGCCCGTGCTTTTTGTCAAAATGCTGTTGTACGACTCGCCTGCTACGGCGAGCCAACCCGTTGTCAAAATTAGTACCAGGGTACATACATTATGGGGGGGCCATACATTTAAATACGTTGCTCGTATCAAGTCGTTTCGAGGCTCGTTTGTCCGCCAAAACAAAGGGAAGACTGCAAAGAACATACCTGGTAACAAACAAAAACAGGATACACACTCGATTTTCACGTGGTAAAGGAAACGTTCGAAATTCGACACACGGTAGCGTCGCCCCCTCTCCCACCCATTATCTCCCATACCATCGAACAATCATTTAAGCTATCGAATCCTCCTTGTCGGCCACCAGAAGTGTATTAATTAAGGTAAAAGGCACTAGGACAGAACTAAGCGGAATATGTCTTGGGAAACCAGCAAACTCGCCTTTTTTTCCCTTTTTTTAATCCTCCGGCTAATTGGTACAAATAAAGCTCAAGCTCACCACACTTTCACGTTCAAAGTTCGTGTCAATTTAACGCGTCGCCCCTGTTGCAACAGCAGGAGCGGCTGCAGCTACCATGGGCGCGTAAGCATGTTGACCTACCCGGCAGGGGCAGGTGCGGTGGAGATAGCCACCCGGGGGAGTCATGTCCTTCCGGTAGTGTGGGACTTGCGCGAGCTCACCCACTAACAGAAACCTAGGCTATGAGGCCTATCCGCCGAACTCGGTCACTCACGGTCCATCCTACCTGTTGGGGCGTTGGTCAGCAAGCTCGCCTGTTTCTGCCTCAGGCGCGGCAGCATACCCCTAGTTCTCCTATAAATATTACAAGGCACCCGCGTGTGATAAAAGTTCTCAAAAAAGGAAACGGTGTCACTTGGAACCTGTTTCCTGTTCGTCATGAACAGCCTTCAGTTAAAACGGGGAGGGAGTCCAGAAAACATTTGTTTTCCTCGTGTGAGGGGTCTACGAAAAACACAAACTTTTTGCGGTCTACAGAAAAACAAAACGTTTACAGACGAGCCTAGCCTGAATTCTTCCATCGCTCTTCATGCGACAGATTGCGCTTGCAAACGTAAGCGGGTTCGTGTTTCGTATTGATCACGATCTTGAGGTTTTTATTGACTTGCTCCTGCCAAGTCGTCGCATGGTGTTGCTCCAGATATCTTTGCATACCCTCGCGGGCACTGCCGTGAAGCAACCTGGTAAATACACGAAGCGACGCAGTCGGGGCGGGGGGCCATAACAATTTGTTGCCTGCCTTAGACCTTTGACCATTGACCACGCGTCCGAGACGGAGCACCAATAAGCGCATGCTGCTCAGACGCAAGGCGTTTTCACCAACGCATAATACCTTGACAAGGGCGCCAGATCGAAGGACCCAGGGCGTGTTCCCCGTGCTTATTTATTTACGCCGTACACGTTACTATAGGCATACCGGTATCGGCAATGCCTCGTCGGGGGCGTTATGTATGTTTTAGTTGTTTTCGGCGGCGAACGGGCCCTGTCCTGCCCCTCTCCCCCCTGCATGCGGACATACCCCCAATCATACCCCTGGAAGGCGTCGCATATCGTGTGCACACTTTGTGTGAGAGCCGCCTCGACCCCGCCTAGGGCAAGGGAACAATATTTTGTTGTGATCCCACCCTTGCAACGGTAGGCAGCGCAAAAACGCTCAACAGCTCGGCAATTCGGGAGTTCAGACCGAAGGTACGAAACGAAACTCGCAAGGCAACGCTCACTTCAGGTTGGGGAGGCCGGCCAATCCGTCGACGTCGCTGCTGTCTTCCGCAGGGAAGTCGTCTCTGACGCGGGAGAGCGGCGGACGCACGGCGATGAACATTAACGGTTATTAGCAAGTCCGGGTTTCGGTACCCATGTACTGACAAGCGTGGGCATAATTTGTGACGACGATACGTGGGTCATACCGTTTGCCTTTCAATCGCGTCCTGAGCGACCATCTAGCGTTTTATGTCTTCTTGGAAGCCGAGCGGGTTCTTTCGCGCACGCCAAAACTAGGTCAAGCAACGATGGTGAACAGCCGGCAACAGCGAAGACGAACAAGTTGCGGTTGGTTCGCATCGGATTCTCTCACCCCGTCTCTTGGTCGAAGGCTTCAAGGTCCTCTTTCATTACTTCCAACATCGTCTCGTGCTCCGATAAGCTTAGGTCGGGAATGAAGCCTCCGACTCCGATGCCACTTGCGGCCGCGTGGGTGATGAGGTTGACAATCAAGATGGACAGCTTGATCACGGGCTTGAGTTTTGTGACGAACTTCTGCTCCACGACAAACAAAAGTTGGCACGCGACCGACCACGGTTGGTTAACGGGAGCGCTGAACGCGAAGGCGCAAACCGAATAGTCGCGTTCTTAGTTTGTGTCCGAGAAACACAACGTACTATACGTCAGTAGTAGTTAACGACGGCTTCATGTCTCAGCACGATTCGTTTGCTGCACATGGTTTACGTGAGATGAATGAAAGCGCGACAAATAACTACGTACGTAAACGACCAGAGACCTCGGCAAACCTCTCAACGCTTACCCGCGGTTTCTCCACTGCAATCGGGAGGGAAAACTCGCTGCTCATCATGGGGTTTGGCTGCACGTGCGACCCCCGAGACAAGGCGTCGCGGAGGTCGTCGAAGAATACGCGGCACACAAAGTGCAGGTCCATTGGTTTGTTCAACACGTTCAACCTCCTGGCTCTATCCAACCACGTGCGCTTGGTACCGGCAGGAGGCGCCAAGAAAAACACGAGGGGGCACCCGCCACTCTCCAGCCTGACGCGCACGGCATCCATGGCTTCCGCCATTATTTTGACCTGAGGTGCAAACAAACAGAACGATCACGACGGCGGGTCAGTCGCTAGACAGATGAGGTAAATTAAAAACGATGGGCTCCAACATCGTGGGCACATGGCGAGCGGGAGGTCGCTGTTTCGCGTACAGCTTGTTGATGTTGCATGCGGCATCTACCTTAGCCGTGATACTGGGTAGTGCAGCTGTCGAGCCTCGTCGTCTGAGAACCTCTGCAGTGGTGGGGGCATTTCATGCTCAACTTATGAAGAGCGCGTGATGATACGAAAGCGCGCACGCGAGATCGCGAGGTAGACGAGATGACGGTTCTCCACTGAACAAGGTACCAGGTGCGTGACATAGATTCTCCCCTTCACACGCGGGTGAAGCAAGAACTGGACACTTGCTATTATCATCACCTTGGCTAGGAGCACGTTGTTCGATATCGTCCATCTTTCCATGCTTCTGACTAAAAAGTCGAGCTTTCTGTCGTCGCAAATGCGCCTGTCGTACGACTTCATTTCCGCGTAGCCGAAGCGGAGGACTCGATCCATGCTTTCTATGGCGAACATCAGCTCCAAAGACGTGGCACCGTTAGCACGCTGCTGCAGCGGAGAGCCACCTCTGCGCATGGAGCGCTTCGGGATGACAACAAGATACGTAGCAATTAATTGTAAGAGACGCTGCCATTCGAATTTGGTTCCTCTCCCGGGAGAGCGAGGGCGCCCGGACCAGTATTTTTTCGACGCCTCATATACAAAATGTCAAAATAAAAAACAAACCGGAGCGCTATGATCACAGGGCGATTCAAGACATTTCATTTTAATTTTCTTCCAATTTTGGATCACTTGGTTGTAGAGATCCCCCCTCCCCCCCACTTCTCTATTTTTTCCATTTTCGGATCGCTTGGTTTCAGAGACCCCATCGTCCTCCCTACCCACCCCCCTCTGTCAAGGAGGAGGGGGAGGGGGGGGGTGTACTCAGTATCATATCATGCATGGCCGTAGTCGTATGACCATACATCCTCGCATCCCTACAATGCCGAGACGGAGCACGTCGGGTTTTCGCCGACACAAGGTCAAGGGGGGGGGGGTGGGGGAGTGTTTGGGGGAGGTGTACTCAGTATCATATCATGCATGGCCATACTCGTATGGCCATAGATCCTCGCATCCCTACAATACCGGGACGGAGCACGTCGGGTTTTCGCCGACCAGGCAGATATTGCTTGCACCAAGCGCGAAGCCCCGTGAGGTATTGGGCGAGTCGCATGAAGGGTAAGCTGCATTCTATCGACCCCTTTTGAGGCGGATTTTCTTGCATGTGGATGACAGCGTCAATGAATTGAATGCCAGAGACAGCAATGGTTTAACATGTAACTGCATCGTGGGCGCCTTACTATATACACACTACATGATATAATCATCCTCCTTGTGCGGAGTTAAGGTGCTCCCCGCGCAAAATGATCGAACTCGACCGCCAGCCGCGGTGACCGCCAACAAAAAAAAACGGTACACTGGTTGTCTAGCTGACTCAGTGAGGGACGTGTTTTACAGCGTCGTCGCAAACCCGCAAACCGACGCCAACCCAACCTACATATATATTACGGGGGGCCATAGTAAATAGGACCAAAAATATTTAGTAAAAATATGGGAAAATACAGGTTTTTGTGTGTACCGTAGATCCTAGTCCCCCGTAATACCAGATATGTAATATAGGGGACGGTGGGTATTCAACACCAGGCAATCCCACATTAGAAAAATACAAGAAAAAAACAAAGTAGTATAAAATCGTCTTGTGACCACAGCGATCCGTTTTTTTCTTCATTCTGGCCTTTTCTTATGTGAGGTGTAAAGAAAAAAACTGGTCCGGGCGCCCCTGGTGAGATTTGGGAGAGTGCACTTTTTTAGTTTTAGTTTTATTTTTTCCGCGAGGTGAACAGGTTGTTTCAACATCCTTGTGTAAAAACTATTTAATAAAGAGAAGAGAGCAGCGTTTATTCTCGCCGAGATCTCGATGATGATGTCGCGTCAAGCTATCCCTTCACTCCATTGAAGGTACGAGTGAGTGAGAACGTGAGTGCAAGCCGTTGTGAGGTACGATATACCTGGTACGATATACCACACGGCTGTTTTTGTAGTACCTCGTATTTGATTTGACTTTGTATAATTTTTCCTTCTTCCGCTCCAGATTTTTGGAGCCTGCCGTGTGACCATGAACTCAGCAGTTCGGACACATGATGAGTTAACGTGAGAACAACAACAACAACAACGGCAAAACTGCCCTTTTCAATACTTGACGGGAAAGCCGGAATACAGGATGTGCACTATTTAATACTATTAATATCAATATTATTAATACGAGAGGAGATTACTAGTGTTTCGTTTACGGAACAATATTTCTCGTATACTACGAGTATCACTCTCGTCCACATCCCACAACAGAGTTAAATAATTTCCCCAAAAAAACAAGAGAAAGTCCCAGGGAAGGGCTCGATGCTGTTTGTGTGTGTTTTCTTAAATCGTCTTTTCTGTCTACTCAGCTTCATCAGTACATCAGTACACCCAGTTGTCCGTCCTGATTCCTTATTATCCTCTATTAATAGAGATACTAATTCTGTGGTCACAGACTGCGAGACAGAGGACGACGAAAAACAAAAACAATCGCAATTCATGAGGGTCAAGAAGTGAGATGCCAGCGTACCTGGTCAGGGGTACGTACGAAAACACGAGGACCCAACAACGCAACCAAGACAAAGAAACATGAAAACAAAAATGCATCATGATATTGTGTGTGAATATTTTTTATTTCATAAATATATATATATATTACCTGGTACCTGATATGGTATATAAATACATATTGAATTGTGCACTATAATATAGAACAGACATGTAGCTTCCCGTCGGGAGGTGGAGTTTGTGGAGGCGTTTTGGAATTCGAAGAACTTGGGCAGAATCGTGAGATGAGGCGAGATCAGACGTCCGTCGAAAGCGTCTATTAATAGCCATCAGAGCTGCTTGGTCTTAGACGGCCGCTGCGGCAACAACGAGAGTTCGTAGCACCCAGACAATTGATCGACTTTCCCACCCGCCCGCCCTGTCGCTCAAGACGGGGGGGAATCAGGCTGCAACAAGTCGGTGTGATTGTTTGGGTGTCGGTTGTGAGTGTTAGATAGCCTCGCAGGGATTGGAGCGGGTCCATCAGAGTTCGGGTTAGCCTGATCCATGAAACGTAGGAGGGTTTCCATAAAAGGTAGAAGGGGGGGATAAGAGCGGGGCATCTGACGGAGTGAGTGATCGTTCGTGCCTGGTATCATATTTGGTTTTGGACTGAATTTGCACAATAAGGGTAGTCTTCCATGCGAAAAATTAATCCAGAATTCTTGAGCTAGAACAAAGTATTACGTCGTACCCACCTTGCAAAGTTGAGTACCAACTATTACGGGGCACCATAGTAAATAGGACCTACGGTACACAATAAAACCTATATATTTCCCTATTTTCACTATCAATAACAAAAATTGGTCCTATTTACTGTGGTTCCCCGTAATATTTAATCAGTCGAACTCACAGATGACGTATGTAATAATTCCATAAAATTAACACGGCACGAGGTGATGACAGTCATCGTGACTGTCTTCGAAGCAGCAGACCTCACGGTCTCGGAAAAGAAGACAGAGACAATGCTTCTACAAACACCATACCAGAAAACCCTCGCACCACCGCTCGTCATCGAAGCAGCAGGCCAGAGGTATAAGCAGACGGCCCAGTTCTTATACCTAGGCGGCATTATCCACGAAAACGCTGACCTCTCGCTCCAAGTCGACCGACGGGTCCGTCTCATGCGAGCATGCCTCAAACGGTCCGGCCCGGAGCTGTATGATAGGACGACCGCCCCCCTTAGCCTGAAAGTCCGAATGCTGAAGGCCGAGGTGATTGAGACCCTGCTGTATGGGTGTGTGACGTGGACCCTCAGAACGGAACACTTTGCCGAGCTTCGAACGGCTCACCACCAAGTCCTGTTGCGAGTCATTGGCTTCCAGCGCCGACTTCGTACTGACCATACCACCCTCTCGTACGCGAAGGCCCTCAAGATGACACGTTGCGAGAGCATCGAAACGACCATCCGCAAACGGCGGCTCTTCTTCGCGGGGGGGGGGGGGTGGCACGGCAAAGCAAGGATCGATTACCCAGTCGGGTAATGTTCGGGACGATGGCTGGTGGGGAGAACCCGAGACCTCGCGGACAGTTCAAGACTTGGCATAGATGCATAAGCGAAGACCTTAGGGAGTTTCGAGCCACCGAAGGGTCAACAGAACTTGCCCCCTTGTTGTTTGGAGTTGAGACCGCGCTGTGGTCCACTGCTGCAAAAAAGGCGGGGAAGTGGTACCGGGGGATCCTCGAAGCAGCCGAACGGTTCATGGTGAGGTGGCACGAGGCTGAGGCTGAGCTGAGTAGGCAGCGCCGCGCATCCGTTGTGGGTGGTGTCAGAGGGAATGGGGGGAGGGAGGGCAACAAGAGGAGTGGCAGAAAACCCGATCAAGGGAATGCGCAGAGGGGGGGGAACAGGAGTAGCAGGGAAACTGCACTGGACGAAATTAGGAAGGAGACGGCAGACAGGGTAGCAAGGTACCGGGCAGACTAGGAAGTAAAACATGCCTATACTACTCGTGTGCCACCAACTGGTGCAGCTGGTTCGAACGTGGTCTTCCTTTGTCTTCCTTTTTTATTTATTTATTTTTATTCCATTTTATTTTCTTCTTTTTGCGCTGACCCTATGTGATTTTCATTTTGTTTCCTTCTCTTCCTTTCTCCGATTGATAAGCCTTATTGAAGGAGTCGTGTGGCGTGGGTGGATGACGAGCCTGCTTTGCTTGTTTCGTATTATCTGACGCCGAGGGGCCGGCCATAGTTGATGAACGCAGGACGGAGGCGGCAGACAGGGTAGCAAGGTACCAGGCACTATTGAACATGCCTATTGGTTTGTCAATAGGTGGGGTATTGCGTATCGATACATATTGCCCCCTGCACTAGGAAGATGAAAGTGTCCATCGATAGCTGTCTACTTGATCAATCTGTTCAGAGCAATGGACTAGCAGGGAGACCCTGGCTGTGCCAGTCGTACCATAAACTGCTGCCGCTACCTGGAGGATGCTTCGTGCTTTGGTTTGCCTGTTATTTTGTTATTTTCCCTTGGTTCTTAGTCCTATACTCTGTTGACGACGGCTAGTGGTGTTTTTCTTCTTTTTCCTTTTTTTCCAGTTCGTTCTTTTCAGGTGTCTGCCAGATCCCCAGCGGGGGGGCACGATGGTTTGTTATGTTCTCTTTCGAATTGTCTTCTTTTTTTTTTTTTTTTTTGTTCGTTTCGTTTCTCGATTTCATGGAATGTGTATGTCGTGCCTGTCGTATGCAGTATGATGGCATGGCATTGCATTACATACGTGGCTGTTTTCTTCACATTGAACCGTTCTTTCTACCCGTCGACATCCAGCCCAACCAGTGTCCGTGCTGATTCTTCAATCCTAGAGAGATACAAGTTCTGTGTGGTCACAAAGCTACGCCACAGAGATACTACGTTGCCACGTATGTAATGCAATGCCATGTCATCATACTGCGTACGACAGGCAAGACATGCACATTCCATGACCTAGAGAAACAAAAACGAAACAAAGAGAAAAAACAAAAACAAAGACAATTCGAAAGAGAAAAGAAACAAAAAAAAGAAACAAAAATATACCTGGTATATGTATATTAGATACAACTATAATTACGATTTTTGAGGTCGTTGTCACTTGCTAGCTCTTGGCAGACAGACCGACTGATAGACAGCTCTTCGCGAACAGCCCTTCTTCTTTGAAACAGCCGAACAGCCAAACAGCCAAACAACCTTTCTTCTTTCTTCTTCGCAAACTGCAACCAACAGACAGCTCTTCGCACAACGTCTAGAAGAGGCGTCTCGCCTTCGACGAACGGCATCTAGATGCAGCTGTAGGCGGCCAAGCTGCTTGCTGCTGTCTGCTGGTGCTGCAACCCCCGCCTCTCTCTTCTCCACGCCCCCTAAGCTCACCTCCCCCTCGTCGAGAGGCGCGTGGTCCTCGCCCTCTGGCAAGAGAGCGGCAACGACAAAGACCGACCTGGTGCCGACTGTTGTTTGCGACCGGTGCACGGACCAGCACTTACTTACTTGCCCAAGAACTCCGCGCCAGGTGGCAAAAACGTGGCCTTCGCCACCTGCGAGGATCTCATGTGCGATGGTGGCGGGATCATCCTGTATTGGGCAACCAACTGCGAGTTATGTGCTCGCCCGATCAAGGAAGGGACTGTCTCGTACCCCCTCGAGACTGCTGACAGTGGTGAGTGTCTTGGGTCTATTGTTGAGTGCTGTATGTTGCCAGTACGTTTTTTTGGGGTTTTCAATTGCCTTTTTGCATACAAACTTACCTCAAAGCGTTTATTATTTTTTGGACTCATCCATGCTCGTTCTTTCCCCTTCGTGCGTTGCGTCGGCTCCTCTTACACAGTGCACGCGAACGCGCACACGCACAACTGTTTGCGGGACGTGAACGAAACGGAACGGAGGATTCAGCTGTCGCCGTCACCGCACTGAACGATGTGAGTGCAGCTGCTACTGTGGTGCATTTTCGGTGCACACGATTTCTGTGTGTACATGTTTTGGTGACCCTACGTACCCCCTTTGCTCGTTTTCGGCTGCTGCTGCTGCCGCTGCTGCTGTCAGCGCCACGCCATGAGTGCTGCTGCTGTGCACCTGCTGCTCCTGTGCACTTGCTGCTGCTGTGCACTAGCTGCTGCTGTAGTGCTGCTGCGTTGTTGCCGTGCATCATGCTGGAAGTGTACATATTTTCGGATCGTCAATAAAATTCCGTAGCAGGTTTCGCGATGGCGGCATACTAGGGTACATCATGCTTTTTTTCTTCCATATTTTCATATCGTCGCTATGCTGCTGCTGCTGCTGCTGCTGCTGCTGCCAACGCTGCTGCTGCCAACGCTGCGGCGATTCATTGCAGCTTCTGCTAATGCTAATGCTGTACCAGGTAGCTGCTTCTGCTGCTGCTAATGCTGCCGCAATATCCACTGACTGCTGAATGTTCGTATGTACTCGGATTATTGTTTTTATTGGTCGTTTTTGTACCCAAATTGTTGTTTTGAAACGTGAAAAATATTTTTGTCGTTTTGCTCCTGCATTTTGCGTATGTACTGCTTTTTCTCGTTTTTGGCTTGATTTTTTTTCCTATCGTTGCTACGTTGCTATGCTGCTGCTTGCTGCTGCTGTGGTGCTGCTGCGTGGTTGCCGTACATCATGCTGCACTTGTGTGTGTACATATTTCTGTATCGTCACTGAATTTCCGTAGGTTTTGCGATCGCGGCATACCAGGGTACATAGTTTTCTTCTTCCTTATTTTCATATCGTTGCTGTGTTGCTGCTGCCAACGCGGATTATTGTTTTTGTTGGCCATTTTTGTACCCAAATGTTTTTTTTTTATACGTAAAAAAATATATTTTGGTCGTTTTGCTCCTGCATTTTGCGTACGAACTACTTTTTCTCGTATTTTAGCTTGGTTCTTTTCGTATTGTTACTTCGTATGCTGCTGCTGCGTTGTTGCCGTACAGCATGCGGGGTTGGGTCTATCTTTAGTGAGGTACCAAAAATACTTTTCGGACGGACTCGGGGTACATACTTTTTTTCTTCCTTCTATTCATATCGTTGCTATGCTGCTGCTGCTGCCAACGCTGTGGCGATCCGTTGCTGCTTCTGCTGCTGCTTCTGCTGCTGTTATTAATAGTGGTGCCGCAATATTCACTGAATCGAATGTTCGTATGTACTCGGATAATTGTGTTTCTTGGTCGTTTTGTCGTTTTGTGGCGCTGCTGCGTTGTTCCCGTACACATCATGCTAGACATGATTTGTGTGCCTATTACACTTGTGCGTGTGTACATATTTCTCTATCGTCAACGATTTTTTTTGTGGTGTTGCTGCGTTGTTGCCGTACATCATGCTGGACGTGATTTGTGGGTGTATTACACTCGTGTGTGTGTACATATTTCTGTATCGTCAATAATTACCGTACGTTTTGCGATTGCGGCAGACCAGGGTACATAGTTTTTTTCTTCCTTATTTTCACATCGTTGCTATGCTGCTGCTGCAGCCAACGTTGCGGCGATCCGTTGCTGTTGCTGCTGCTGCTGCTGCTGCTAATGCTAATAATAATGCTGCCGCAATATTCACTGGATGTTCGCATGTACTCGGATTATTGTTTTTCTTGGTCGTTTTTGTACCTAAATGGTCGTTTGAGTACCTGGAAAAAATATTTTGGTCATTTTGCAGCTGCATTTTGCGTACGTACTGCTTTTTCTCGTTTTGGGCTTTGTTCTTTCCATATCGCTGCTACGCTGCTGTGGTGCTACTGCTGCGTTGTACATCATGTTGGTCATTTGTGTGTACATATTTTTGTTTCGCCAATGAAATTCCGTAGTTTTTGCGGTCGCGGCATACCAGGGTACATACTTTGTTTCCTCTTTTTTATCATATATTTGCTATGCCGCTACTGCTGCCAACGCTGCGGCGATCCATTGCTGCTTCTGCTGCTGCTGATGTTGCTAATGCTGCCGCAACCACTGCTCGAAGCCGTTGCTACTGCTGCTGCTGCTGCTGCTGCGGCTGATACTGCTAATGCTGGCTCAATATCCACTGATTGTTCTTATGTATTCGGATTACTGTTTTTCTCGGTCGTTTTTGCACCCAAATGGTCGTTTTGGTACGTTAAAAAAAAAATATTTTGGCCGTTTCCTGCTGCGTTTTACGCATGTACATGCTGCTTCTGCTGCTGCTGCTGCCGTCGTATAGCAAGCGATTACGTACTGCTGTTGTGCCGCTGTAGAGCAGTACAAATAATGAACTCTGCTGCCCCCCCCCCCCCCCCCCCTTCCCCTCCCCCGCCATTCCCTGCACGCCACTCCCGCCCCGCGCACCCTGTTTACTTCGATCAGGTCGGTGGCAAGTGCTACAACTGCCGCCTGACGGACTCCACCATCAAAGACGGAGACATCATCATCAAGCGCAAAAAGACTCCCTTCCATTTCGCCTGCTACAGGGCTTCGCGGAATTCCGAAGCAGTACGCCAAGCAGATTGTCTCCATCCAGGACGAATGAGAGGCAACAAATTGTTCCCACATTTCCCAAAATCACGATTATTTCTCCCTACACATACCCAACGGGTTCAACAGCGGACATATCCACATTCTGGGCCTCCCGCCTCGTTACTACAGCAGCCTGGAAGACTATTTACGTATCATGTCTCATCCAAACTCCTATGCTGGCTAAATCGAAATCGCGGCCGCCCAGCAACTATACAACATTTCCATAACCGTTGTCGTCGCCGGCACTGCTGCTTTCCCCTCTGTCCCGAACCTTCCTTGAAACAACAGCCTGTATGTTGTATATCATCCACATGCCATGCACTACTCCACTCTCTCCCCGCACTGATGAAAGATGTTATCCTTATTGTTAGACGAATGTCATTCTTACTCTTGCGTCACCCGATCTTACGTTTCACATTACATTCACAAATAAACGCGATTCTTACATCCTTCACCATTTCTTACACAAATACATTTAGTTTGGTTGGCTTTGGGTATTGCCCCAATTGCAATATAACTGCAATTGGCGTCATAACATTTAGTTTGGTTGGCTTTGGGCTATTAACCCAATTGCAATATAACTGCAATTGCCGTCAAAGCCCAAAGCCAACCAAAACTGCAATTGGCGTCATAGCCCAAAGCCAACCAAACTAAATGTATTTGTACAAGAAACGACGGAATACCCACTCCGAAGGAAAGCCTTGTACTTCAGTATAGCAACAAACCATCGTACCCCCACGTAGGGGACGTGGCAGACACTTGAAAAGAACGAGCTGGAAAAAAAAAGAAAAAGATGCCTGGTGGTGGTCTATTACGACGTTACGACTGAGAGAGTACGAGCGCACTTTTTGGGCAATTACGTATAATAACAACGCTCCAAATAAAGTTCACTGCGGCTGCTGACTGGTGTCGTTCTGTGTGTTGTGCGTGCCCAAAGTGCCTCTACAAAAACTTGTACGACTCTCTTTCTCTCGTACAATTGTCATAAGGTACCTTTAGCCTCCGACGATTTTCTACGGAAATTTCTGTCTTATAATTTTAGAAAAGGTGTGTGATCGTGACCACAGAACTCTGGTATCTGAAGAAGAACGTCAGCACAGGACAGGTCTGGCTGGATGCTCGTACGATATGAGCTTCCAGAAACAAAAAAAACAAAAAAGTACGTCTTGCCGTCATAGCGCCATAGCCCATACATTTTTTTTATTTTTATTTATTTTTTTTTAATCATCACTTTTACTTTCCAGCCCACTCGTAGGAGGTTTTACCCTCGACGATCTTCTGGACAAGCCGTGGTCACAGGTGTCGTCCCTTCTCCCCCCCGGTACGTGCCTTTAGTTTTTATCGCGCATAGGGTTCAGCATTCCCACTGCTCGTCGATTTTCATCGAATGTAGCCAACTCACGCTTTCGCGCTTTCCGCTTATCAATTTTTTATGCAAGAAAAAGTCCCTATGAGCATGCACTCGGTGAGACTCGAACTCACGAAATTGATCTTGACAGGCTCGCGGACCACCTACCAAGCCACCGGGGACGCCGGCCTGCGTATTGATAATTATCCTTGCATGTGGCAGAGGCAAGCACTTCAATCGATGTTAACCGACTGGTAAAGCATGAGCTTCGAGCTCGAAAGAGCTGATGATGAAAGAGATGGCACTCCAAGGCCTTGTTGTTGATTATTGCGGTCTCGCAGAGGAGACAGGTGGGGAGAGAAGGAGAGTGAACAAGTGGGCGTGCAAACGCTCCTCTTGGCTGTTTCCGATCTTGACGATCTTTAACAGATACATAACAGATACATATACCTCCTACGACGACGTTCGTCAGGTGATGACACACCCGAATCCGATTACGGCCTATGACAACGTTCGTCAGGTGATGACACACCCGTACCCGATTACGGTCTATGACAACGTTCGTCAGGTGGTGACACAGGAGGAGTAGAAGGGAAACCGCGGTAGAAGAGAGTAGCAGAGAGACCGCAGATAGGGTAGCAAGGTACCAGGCCGACTAATAGGTTGGACGTTTCTTTGCTACTCGTACCGCCAACTGCTGCGGCAGTTCGGTATGCATTTTGATTTTTTCCCTTATCCTTATGAAAGAAGTACTACATAGTGGGTGGGTGACGAGCGTATTTTGGCCCACTCACTATTGCTCTTTTTACTTAGTTAAGTGTTCACCGGGATGCATAGTCCCCTTTTCCTTCTCGTATATTTCCCCTTGCACGTCCCTTTTGGCTCATGCTCGGGGTAAGTATGTATTGTGTCTGAGCTTTGGCTTCCCATTTTATTTATTTATTTGGGATTCTTCTCCTTTTCTGTTTATTTTTCTTGTTCTTTTTCGGTTTGGTTTTTTTTCGTTGCTTCTCTTTCTTTATGGTGTATTTTGGTTGCTGGCGTATGTATGTATGTTGTGTCGGCCGCACCTTCGTAGTGCGAAGGCATGGTATTACGTAGGCTATTAATGCATTACGGTGTGTTATCTCTGTGTCGTAGTCTGTGACCACAGAGCTCGTATCTTTCTAGGGTGAAGAATCAGCACGGACACTGGGCTTGCTGGATGTCGACGAGTAGAAGAACGGTTTAATGTGAAGAACACACACACACACACACACCCAAAATCGATCTACGCGTATTATGGATCCCTTGTACCGTATACTACCAGATATTCCGTGGTATCCAGTGACGACGAAATGATAGCTACTGTCAAGTAACATCTCCAATAGACTAGCTATGTCCCGACAGCGAACCGATAGGCTACTGACTACTGTTATTGTTGTTCTGTAGCAACTGACCACTGCCAACGCTGCTGTTGGGTAACAACGTAGCTATCTTTAATACTGCGAACCCTCGATGGGCAGCAAGAAAACGTCCCGGGGTTGGGGGGTCATTCAGCATTCGTACACGGGGGGTAGCGGGGGATATCATGATTCACACAAACACACTCGCGGTAGCGGAGTACATGATTCACATGATTCACACACCGCGCGGTAGCGGGGTATCTGAATCTTACACTATTTGTATGTATTAATTAATACCAGGTACCAGGTGTGTGTGTGTGTGTTCTTCACATTAAACCGTTCTTCTACTCGTCGACATCCAGCAAGCCCAGTGTCCGTGCTGATTCTTCACCCTAGAAAGATACGAGCTCTGTGGTCACAGACTACGACACAGAGATAACACACCGTGATGCATTAATAGCCTACGTAATACCATGCCTTCGCACTAGGTGCGGCCGACACAACATACATACATACGCCAGCAACCAAAATACACCATAAAGAAAGAGAAGCAACGAAAAAACCAAACCGAAAAAGAACAAGAAAAAGAAAAAGAAAGTATGTAGCGGTGCTGTTTCTTTAGTTCGCTCTTTTTGAAGTGTCTGCCACATCTCCTGAGGGAGGCACGACATATTTTTCCTTTGTTTTTCCTTTTCTTTTTCTCTTTGATTTTTAGTATTAATAGTAGCTTTCTGTATGTTTTTGTTCTTTCGTTTGTATCTAATTTTTTGGAATGAGTATGTGTGTCGTGTGCCTGTCGTATCCAGTATGATGAACATGGCATTCCGTTGTTTACTCTGCTTTACTGCATTTTACTGCTGTTGTTGTCGTTGTTGTTTTCTTCACATTAAACCGTTCTTTCTGCATAGCAATGTGGTATCTCTGTGACGTAGGTTTGCCACACAACTTGTAACTCTTGTAACTCTCTAGGATTGAAGAATCGGCACGGACACTGGTTGTGCTGGATGGTGACGGGTAGAAAGATCGGTTTAATGTGACGAACGCACACAACAAAATACCAGCTGTTGGGGCTGTTTTCGTCATGATACTGCTGTTGTATTCTACTCTGTCCGTAAAAATAATGGCCGTTTGGTGTTCACATTAATCACGAAAAGTCCCTTACATTTCCGTCCAGAGTGTCATATAATACATGCCATTGGGACTCGAGAGCGGAAAAAAATGTCGACGAAAAGTGGCGATTGAAGCAACGGCCGCGAGTAATAGTGCGTTTTTGTTGTGATTATTGGGCGCGTGGGGGGCGATAATGCGGATTGATTGATTGGTGTCCGAGTTCAGTTACAACGCAAGAAGTCTCGTACCACGGCGTGGTACGCGTGCGGGCCCAACATGAGCTTCACCTGCACATACGACGCTCACGCGCTCACCCTGCTCGTATATCTGATATAAATAACACCTTCCCAAAGCGCAGAATCTGTAGTAGGCTGGTATAAATAGTTGATACGTTTACTCTGTTGTTGTTATTTTCTTCACATTAAACCGTTCTTTCTACCTGTAGACATCCAGCACAAGCAGTGTCCGTGCCGATTCTTCAATCCTAGAGAGATACAAGTTCTGTGGTCACTACATGCCTACCAGGTATTATATAACAATGTACTACGGTAATACGTATTAATAGTATCTCTGTGGCGTAGTTTTGAGACCACAGAACTTGTAACTCTCTACTAATAGGATTGAAGAATCGGCACGGACACCGTCTATTATTAAGAAAAAGATTGAAGAATCGGCACGGACACTGTGCCGGTTGTGCTGGATGTCGACGAGTAGAAAGAACACACACACGTCTAACGACGTGTAAATGTGCTTCAGTTATCATGTGCATTACTCTTTGCTTATTTCTATTTTGTCTCCCGAGGTATTCTCCCACTCCAGAGACTTACTGGAGCCTGTCCTGCGACCACGGACTCTGCAGTGTATTTCGGCGGTTTACGGACCGGTGTCCCATTTTGGGGACAAAGCACTTGGGATTAGAGGCGCTTAGTGCCCAAAACGGGACGGCAGTCCTGAATGGGTTGACAACAACAACAACAACAACAACAACAACAACACACAACAACACACAACAACGTCGGAGCCGCCGACGAAGTCAAATCTGAAGGGTTCCGAGATTATTGAAGAAAAAAAGACACAAACTATGCATGAACTATTATACCATCGGCAGGACTGCTTCCTGTTGTAATCGCTCTCGAGCTTGTTTGGTGGGTGGGGTGTATGGTTATCTTATGGTATGTACGGGTACGTATCTGGTACGTATAACTCTGTCAGCACTTGACGGCCCAAAGTTTCTATGTTGTGTGACGGGGGGGGTAGGATGTGGGATCATGCGTGGGAACCACGAACAGGACGAGAAGCCGCCGTATGTGTGTGTTCTTCACATTAAACCGTTCTTCTACTCGTCGACATCCAGCAAGTCCAGTGTCCGTGCTGATTCTTCACCCTAGAAAGATACGAGCTCTGTGGTCACAGACTACGACACCGAGATAACACACCGTAATGTATTAATAGCCTACGCAATACCATGCCTTCGCACTAGGTGCGGCCGACACAACATACATGCATACGCCAGCAACCAAAATACACCATAAAGAAAGAGAAGCAACGCACAAACCAAACCGAAAATATGTACGAGTACGTATTACAGACAGATTGCGACTATTCGAGTAATAATGTCGACTCTTCGCAAAAACCTGAGTAAAACTTCATAAATATACGGAATCGCGCGGCAACGCGAAGGAGTACAGAGTAGCACAGGTCTTCCAATTGTTTGTTGTGTTCACGAGTTGCGAGTAATTTTGGCACCGGACCGTCATGGCTCCTGCCTCTGTGGCTACGGTATGGCAGTGGCAGAGGAGGCTTCAACACAACCCAATCAGTATCGTATATTATTACAGCAAAGCCTGCCCTCGATGTTTTACATACCTCAAGAGGAACTACAACGGGCTCGATTATCCCTCCGAGGACTGCAGCCTTGGCCTCATTCTCCAGATCCCGGCTCGTCACGCTGTAGCTGGTCTTGGAGGTTGGCATGAACGCGCTCTGAATCATAAATCGCCAGATGCTGTCGGAGCTCCTGTCCTCTACGTAAACCAAGCACCTTGCCAGCGAGGCCGTGAGCAGTTTTGCGTCGATCGTGGCACCATCCAGGAGCCCCAACTCCTCTGCCTTCGCCAGAAACGTGTCCACTTGCTCCACGGTTTTACGAAAAAAGCTCTGGAGATACTCCACGTCTGCTTTGTGGTGCTGGTGGCATTCCTTGGCGGCTTCGTCGATCCCCCGCACTGCATCCCGAAGAGGGGCCGTGTCCATTGCTTGCCGGTCGGCTACTACTTGTATTACCGTACTCCACGCCACAGCAAGCAGTATACCCTAAACTAATGTTCGATGTTCTGGATAATGGTGTCTGACGTTGTATATCCTGCACGCACCGCGGCCATATATGTATTTTTGGCGGTACCCACGACTGCGACTGCTCACGAAAGAGTGCACCGTGAAAATTACGAGACAGGAAAAAGCCGACAAATTAACTGCCCGGAATAAAAATCTTCCTGCGCAATCGTTGAGGTGTGTTCGAGGTCCCCACTACTTTGCCAAAACGTTTCGGGTTTCGAGTTAAAGAATCAGGAATTATTACTTCAGGAACGGTCCCAGAACCGGAACCCCCCCAAGAAACAGACGTCGCATTTTTTGCAGCGTTTGTTTGGTTGCTTGTTGCCTCATTGCCTCGTGCCTCGTTCGACTCGTTCCACCACATCATTAAAATCAGAGACAGGGTAACGTGTAACGTGCCGCGTCATCGAGATAGAAGGAACGCAGCGTGCTACGGGAGGAGGCCGAGGGAGATATTTCCACGCTTCAAAGCGAGATTTTACAGGTACATATATAATCGATATATAAGGTACAGCAGGTTGCAACTTCGCAACAAGCACCCACTGGAATCCGTGTCTATTTTTGCCGGGTTACAGGGCGGCGGCGGGCGGCGGCGGCGGCAGCAGAAGCAGCAGCAGCAGCAGTGAACTTTGTTATTTGCCGCGGAGATCATTTGACTCCGAAACCCTTGCCTAGCAGTCAAGCCTCTCTTTTTGTATTTCTAAACAACTAGAATGTACGTACCTGGAATTCTGGTGCCGCATTGCATTTATTTACTACTGCTGTTTCGTTCGTCGTTTGTGCATAATTACTACCACGTATTTATTAGACGCATATAGTTGCCTCGACGTAAAATACTCCAGACTCCAGACTCCTTCCCACAGCAGCTATGCAAAACTAACGTTTGTCACGCACCGCGCATGTGTTTCTCTCCGTCTCGTGCTGTATTGTATCGCTCGCTGGGACACGCTCATCAGCAGCAGCGGTTATGGTGATGATGGATGCGGACGGCGACAGTCGGCTGGCGATAATGCGTAGTCGCCTTAAAAAAGCGCGTGTAGCGGCCTCGCAGGGGGAGATTACCCCCCAGCACTATCAAGAGGTGGACAAAGCGATCTCGGACGCCCTTGGTGAACTCTCTTTTTTGCGTCGATCGGGCAACTCCAACTCCAACAGCAACACCAACGACAGCAACAACAACAACGACAACCAACTTCAATGGGCAAAGCCTCTCGATCGACCCCAGCATGTGGAAGATTTGGCAAGCGCGCACAGTCAGGGGATCAAACGGTTTCAGGCGATGGTCGAGGAGCACAATGGACCGCTGGAAAATCTCATGCTTGAGCCGAGCAAGCGCGCTGAGCTGGCAGGTATTTTTGAAGGCGCAGGCGAGGGGAAGCTTCGCCAGCTTCTGACCGATATGCAGCGAGCCAGAGATGTGAGTCACGTCAAACGGTAGCGAGGCAACGAGGCAGCGAGGCACTCGTCTCTCCGTTACACAGCAGTTACGTACCCGCGCCCTGCACCCCCCTTATTTTTTATTTCCAGTTCGCCTTGGATATATACCAGGTATGCGTACGTCGGTGATCGTTTGGAGGTTGTGATCACATCTGGCGTATACCTGGTACAACTGCTGCTGTTTAGTTTATTTAGGGTTACACCAAATGAGCAAAACACCAATCCTCAGAGCACTGCCACTGCTGCTATTTACTGCCCCGCGCTACGTATGGCATCATCTTTATCACCTTCCGGCTTCCATAATCACTGCGCGGCACTACATTTCTGCCAGTCGGGTATCAACCTAGTGACAGCTTTTCGTACAGGGTATTCTGCGTCATGCCCCGCTTCTCAGTTCTGTGGTACCGGTATGTACGAGGTATCTCCTAACCAAACACGCCTCCTTATTATATTGATTACGCTTGCTTTGAAGATAGATGAACTCGTGCAGCACCTCTTGGTCAGTTTTCTTTTTGCATCTCGGCCCAGACTCAACCCGACCCGAACCCTCACCTCTGACCCTTTGGGCTCGAGATCGGCACCGGCGGTCGGTCGGCTCCGCCGCGTGTTTCGGCGGCGTTTTTATTTTTTTTCCCCGACTGGCCGAAACACTACCAACAGCGATTAGGTACAAGTAGCTCGCCGGGGTAATCGGCGGCTTTAAATCTGTGGTCTGTAGTCTGGTCTCTCGCGCGTTTGTTGGTTGTTCTTCTCGACGTCTTTTTTCAGCGGATGAAAACGTTGGCGTACTTTCGAACCCAACTATTAATATTAGTTATTATTTCTTCTCATACTGGTTTAGAACCGCAGTCCCGTTTTGGGGGCAAACTACTTGAAATTTGACTGCTTTGTCACCAAAAACGGGACTGCGGTTCTAAACCAGCCAACTCACAGTCAGTCCTATTACGGAGGACCATCATAGTAAATGAGACCAAATTTTGTTAGTAATATAGGGAAGTATATAGGTTTTTGTATGTACCGTAGGTGTTATTTACTATCCCTAATAGTGATGTGCCTAGATATGCTCTTACGTTTTTGGCGTAGTCTTCTTCGGGCTACGTGACAAATCGGCGGGGGACATGGACAGAGTGGGGGAAGATTGGGGGGGGGGGGGGGGGGGCTAGGGAGGAGGACGAGGGGTGAAAGAGGAGAAAAGAGCTATCCGACACCAGGGTGTAATACGGACATGTGAGAACAACAACGACAACGGACCGCCCCCCTTCATAATATGCCTACCGGTATGTTCTCGGCGTAGTCTTCTTCGAGGGCACTACAAATAACTCGTTTGACCTAACTCTCCACACCACTGCTGTACCGCCGTCTGTACGCACTTTTACTTGTTGGTCTCTGTTCAGACTGTGGCGGACAAGGCAAGGGCGAAGAACGCGGCGGCGATCCCAAATACAACACCCACGCGAAGTGGCCTTGCGAACCCGGGAATAAGGCGTTGGGGCAGGTATGTGTGTAACGGTCGTCGATTCTTATTTTCTTGCTTTTTAAGTTGCTGTTTTTTTTTTGTCGACGTTCTGTGGCAATGCCACCTCCCTACATGCTGACTTGCTGAGGTACATGCGGGTATGACTTTAGTAATTACGGACATCTGATGTAATGGGACGACTAGAAGTTTTCAAGGAAACTAGGGTCTGTTGAAGTACTTTTACATGTTTAGTTTTTCAGTTTTTTTAGGAAAAATAACTATTAATATTAACATTAATGATGCGTGGTACCTGATACCTGGTACTGGTATTATTTAATGCTGCTCGGTATAGTAATGACGATGGCACCCAAGTATATATTCATGTTTCCTTCATGAGGCCCTACAAAACCCGTACGAGTACCCGCGATGGAAGTATCACACAGCTTGCTGAGGTACTGACAACAAAACGCATTCTTTACACGAAACATGCCTTTTCGTAACCTCAAAGACAAGAGGGGTCGATGCCGTTTTTTTAGTTATCTCTCGATACCAAATTCAAGTATATGAAGGACAATCTACCCCAAAATGCGACAAAAAAAAACTCGCAGTCCGGCCAAAGTCGGACCTAAAGAAGCCATGTCGGACTAAATACGACATATCTCCCGAAATATTTAGCAGTGCTTGTAGCATACTTTTTTTTTTTTTTTTTTTTTTTTTTTTTTTGATCCTCCTTGGAGATCTGGGTAAAAAAAGCTTACGCCCAACACACCTGGTCGTAATTTCCCCTTGAGCGCGTCGCCGAGACGATTCGTTTCCCCCCATCTATCAATAAAAACAAATGGATGGGTGAGTATGTGATTATCTAGCGAAAGCCTCGACTTTCCCCTTGATCGGAAGGCCGAGGGCCGTCCCAAACCACGATCGGAATTGCCTTATTGCAGATTGTCCCACTCGTTCCAAAGCGAAAGACCAAAAAGTGTTTCTTCACTTCACGTGTGGCTAAGGAAAAATAAAATAAAAATCGAATCCGCAACGAAGATTCTCGCCTTTTGATCGGCGATCTATTAGTGGTGTAATATACTCGTAGCAGTAGTCGGATGGAAATGCCCGACCAACTTATTTAATAATAATAATATTAATAGTACAGGTCAAGGAATCTGCACCTGGCTGCTGGGGAAATTCTGAGACTGACTGACTAAAAATGTACGTGGCTGCGTTCCAAGCTCAATAATATCCCGGAACCTGAATACAAAATTATGTATGATACGAATGGTGGCGGTTCCAATGCTAAATAACGGTTTTCGGAAAAGTTTGAAACCAAGGAACGGTCGCCGAACCTGGTACAGCAGTACCATATATTGTTGCACACCGAGTACAAAATGATGGAACCATTTCAGCGCTTATCGTGCATATGATGGCATTCCATCAACAAACGCCTAGCAGGTGCCACGCGGTTGACAGCTTCAATTTACCATAGGACCAACGAGCGACGCACGAGTTACACGTACACGTAAGCAGCACCAAGTATACCTCTCCAGTAAGCGGGACAAATAGTGCATCAGTTCCATGCAGGGCAGGGCACAGCATTGTTGGCACAGCAGTTTTTGCCGTCAAGCTCACATAAGTAAGCCATTATTTTTTGTGTCCAGCCTCTGCTCTTTCTTCTTCCTCCCTGTTGCCAGTACAGTTCTTCTGTAAGAGATAATACGAGCGCTTGTTGCGTGCTCCAGCGCTCTTCAGAGCGGATGCGCGGGAGTTCCGATCACAACGCTATGAATCCCACCCGCGAATGCTCGACGACAAAGCCCCCCTCAGTCCGTCTATAACTCGGCCTTTCGCTTTCTTTCCCTACCCTCTCCCCCTCGCTGTCTCCTTCGCTGGCGCTCGCCGTTACAGCCTTCCCATGTCCAAAGACATGGATGAAACCGCGCTGGTGACGATTCGCGATCGACTGAAAGACGCCCGCGTAGCGGCTTCGCTGAAGAACGTTACGACGGAGCATTATGAACAGGTCGACAAGGCCATCTCCGGTGCAATCGCGCAACTCCCTCTCTTGCGCCGATCTTACCAAGACGGAAGCAGCTCCAACCAAATCCAATGGACGAAGCCTCCCGATCGGCCCCATCACACGGAGGATCTGGCAAGTGCACACAGTCAGGGGATCAAGCGGATCCAGGCGATGGTGGAGGCACACAACGGACCGCTGGAGGATATCATGAGTGAGCCAAGCAAGCGCGCTGAGCTACAGGCCATATTTGAGGGCGCAGGAGATGGGCAGCTTCGAATGCTTCTGACACAGATGCAGCGAGCCAAGGAAGTGAGGAAGCAATTCTTGTTTAAAATTTAGTTACGAACCGCAGCTAAATACCGGTGTTACGATTACTGCTGTGAATAATAATAGTAGCACCCAGTCGTTTTTCTTTTTCTTTTTCGGGTACCAGTATCAGGGTACATAATAATATGGCCAAAAAAGGCGTTTTTCTTTAGGACTTCCGGCTTCCTACTCCTTCGTCATGTAGTATATATATATATATCTACCAGGTACGTACAAAGGGGTACAAGGTTGGCCTGATCCCACTCTGTCGCTCGATATAAGAAACATTTGGATGAAATATGTGTACCCAAGGTATACAAAAACGATACCAGGTACTTGTACCGTGGTATCAAGGGACAGAGTGATACTTCACCCTGCACCGTGAACAGGTATACCAGGTATTATGTGGTAGCCTTTTCGGTAGCGTTGGTTGCATGCTGCTGTACAGCAGTAGTAGTTCGATTTTGGTGTATCTTGTCGCGAAGGCTGCGTGGCTCATGTATTCATGAACTCTCTCGGAACAACAAAGCAGCGGAAAGAAAGGACGTAGCGCCAGGAAGCTCAGATGGTTACATGATACTGGTATGTGCATGTGTGTCAATACAGCAGTAGATAGAATGTCAACGAGCGCGGAGAGTTACTGCTGTATTACGGGGGTCCATAGTTAATAGGACCCATGGTATACATAAAAAAACTATATATTTACCTATTTTTACTGTAAATATTTGGTCCTATTTACTATGGACCCCCCGTAAATAGTAGGTAGTTCTGCGCTGGACTCGTAGTGAAGGGGAAAAGCAGGGACGCTGGATGGCTTACGTATCTCAGGGTTTTCCCGGAGGGCGGGGGTGTACTCTTGTCATGTATGTCATGACGTTTGGGGGGGGGGAAGCTCTGCATGATTCTGCCCTTCAGGTAGTTAGTTTTCCGCAAACGGCGTAGTCTACTACTATTGTAATGTCTATTCTATCATGTAGATCGTAAGCGTTACGAGGACAGATTGTTACTACTTTAGAGTTTTCCCGTCGCCGTACTGCGTACGTACGGTGGTGAAAGGTTGTCCTCTGTGTCGGCATAGATTGGATTGGACGGGACGGAAAATAATGAAGACCAGTTTACACACGTGTGGTATACCATAAACGTCCATACCAGGCATTCAATACCAGGTACTTGGTATATAATTCGAGCACAAACGTGTACTACTCGATTAATACCGCGAAAGCCACGCTCGCTCATTTAGTGGATACTGCTGCTGTATGGAATAAAGTGGTCGCAAAGCTACGCCACATACATAGAGATGTCGACGGGTAGAAAGAACGGTTAAATGTGAAGAAAACAACAACAGCAACAAACAACAGACATACTCGTACTACATTGCCACGTATGCAGTAAGCACAGGCAGTAGTCATCATACTGCAGACGACAGGTACGACATACACATTCCATGAAATAGAGAAACGAAACGAAACAAAGAAGAAAAAAAAACTAGACAAAGACCAATCGAAGGAGAAAAAGAAACAAGAAAAAATATTTTTAAAAAACTGTCGTGCCCCCCTCGCAGGGGATGTGGCAGACACTTGAAGAGAACGAGCTGGAAAAAAAAAAGAAAAACGAAAAATAAGAAAAACACCACTACTCGTCGTAAACAGAGTAAGACTAAGAACCTAGGGAAAATAACAGGCAAACCGAAGTGTGGTACGTATGTTATAGTCACCTCAGCTGTGAGATGAAAAACGAACGTCGAACCTCGACCACGCAACCTTCTGGATGTTGTGGCACTTCGATCATTCATCGAGACGACAGAACTTTTGTGGTCTGAAACATAGGTGTCTCTCAAGGACGAAGAATCAGTATGTACGACCGCAAGGACGGATTCAGTGATAAAAATGAAGGGACATTCAGCTGTGAGATCGGAAATTTCGTCGAAGCTGGTCTTTGCTTGTATTACGGTAAGAAAAATGAGTACAAAAACAAAGCTGTGAGATCAGGGGCAAACGAAAAAAAAAAAAAAAAAAAAACGGAGCCGCATTCGCCACCATGTCGGAATTCAAAACAAACCATTAATAATATTAATATCGTAACGGGTTGCGAGTTTTGTGAGAAATTAAATATTTTTTTCTCACTTTTGAAAAACTTGATTTTTATCTATAACCCGCCCCCCTCCCCTCCCCTCTATAAGCACTCGATTTTTTTTTTTTGATATCGTATCGATTTTTGTTTTTTGGGTACCGTTCGTGGTGAGATCGATTTTTGCCTCAGAATTCACCTTTGCAGCTATGCAGTGCATACTTGCGTCACCCAAACAAGCCTCAATGGCAGGAAGTGCAGTATAAACTTGCATTACCCACACAAAAGAAATGCTGTATTACAGATTCACACCCGCCTTGTGAGTCGGTGTGATAACCCAACTGCGTCTCCGCCGCAACGTGCGCAGACAGACTGCGTACAACAGCAGTAGTAGTTGTTTCGTCCGACTGTTTTGTTCTGTTTTTGTCGTTCGTTCACTCCGATTGTAGGGCTTGCAAATTCGGCCGTGGTGAAACAAGAAGAGCCAGCAGTATTACACGCTATAGAAGTTGCAGTACCCTCTCTGCACGTCTACAACCACCCGCAGTTCCAATACGCGGTGCAGTAGAACCTGATCATGCCACAACGTGTGTCACTTTTTTTTTTTTCTCTTTCTTGCAGACGGCGGGCTCCGCAGGAACGAAGGAGGCCCCGGGATTGGTTCCGGCCCTGACAAGCCTTCCGCGCCCGCGAGTTTCTTCGTGCAGGTGCTAGCAGCTAGTCCCATCATGTGTGCTGTGTAGGAAGTGTTTCTAGACGATGCTCACATGCATGCTTCGTCTTTTTCCTCTGCAACAGCGGCCCGCGTGAGACATGGTAGGGCTGCTCGTGTTCAGTTTAACTTTAGGGTTGCCGACGCCGATGTGTCGGCCGCTGTAGACGTTGATATTTCGCAGGAGGCTAGGTGGTTAGGTTCAACAGCAAGCATTGTGCCTGCTGTTGTTGTTGGATGTGGTAGGTGGTGGTGGTGGTGGTGGTGTTGTTGTTGTTGTCGTTGTCGATCGAAAAAATAGACATCCTCTCTCGAAACGCCGCCGCAGGTTTCGATCACGGCGGGGCAGCGAGTCTCTCGCCATGCAGACATTAATTATTGTCAAATCTACGGGCTGTGAGCTAGCTCCGAGCGCATCTATATACTCGGTCGTGATGAACGTCCCCGCCCTCATTTCCGCAAACCTAATATTTTTCATCTTGGGGGATTGCCTTGCTCCGTGTTGGCTTCTGTTCGGTTGTTGCCGGAACCAGGGAGGTTACGCGCCCTCAGTGGTTCCGCACGCGCGACCTGAAGTGCTTGCTGTTAACTGGAGGCAAGATGATCTCCTTGCTGAGACCGGTGGCCAAAGCGTCCTTCGGCAATGTGTATCACGGCATCTATGCACCCACTGCCAAGTGAGCAAAGCCAGCAAGGGAGGTAGACTGACTTGTTTTTGCAAACCGAACGACGTATTTTGTTTTGTGTTTTGAAGACGCCCCCGCGAACCTCGCCGGCCGTCGTTCTCCGTTTGCCCCTCTGCTCTGGGTGCCGTCTGAAAAACAGTATCAGGTATGTTATGTATACCAAGGATTCAGAAGGGCGGTTTGGCGGACAGAGATTGTTTGGAGAATCTCACTCGGGTTCGGATTGTAGAGAACACTTAGAGAACACACTGCGCGTGTGAAATCGTCATGCTCACGGCACATCTGTCTTCAGCGTGACAAAAAAAAAAAAAAACGCGTTTTGCGGCCCGTTTGTCGTTTGGCCCGGGAGCGACCCACTGGAACTTGTTTGCCCTTCTGCGGATGATATCTCGTCTGTCGTTTCGGCGCGGTGTCCGATAGATGACGAGCTTTCTGTGAGGCGTGCCCTCTCTGCGTACGACGATGTAACGATTGCTTCCAATCTGCCTGTCATGGCGTTGGGCCTTGGATTCATCGACCCGCTTACGTTTTGCCAATCACTGGTTTTGCTTCTGCGCTTTGTGCGTTGTCTTCTGCTAAGGCGACTTTTCATTTGTTCTTGTTTTTTTTTTCGTTTTGCAGCCTGCGTACGACGATCCACCTATTGTTTCCAATCTTCCTGTCATGACTTTGTTTGGGCTCATCGATCTCTCTTTTGGCCACTCGATCACTTTTGCTTTTTTGCGCTCGTGCTATGCCTACTGCTACGACGGCGATTTTTCTGTGTGGTTTTTTTGTGTTTGCAGCCCGTTCGCGTCCCACCAACGACACAGGAAACCCAACGTCACCATCAAGAAATCAAGCCTCGAGGCGATGCGCCATTGCCCAGACAAGAACGGCTTCCGAGAGGTTGCCATCATGGTGAGGCAACACCCTGCGTAGCTGTAAAACACCGATGTTCGTATAGTGAGGGCCGTTCTAACACCGATCGACGTAGCGTGTTGGTGGCTGCATGCTGCGCGTGAACGTTGTGAAATACTATGCACACATGATGTCGCCGCCATAGCGTAGTAATGGCCGTTTTAAGTATTGCTTGAACATGTTGGCGGCAGCGTGCCACATACTCTGGTATGCGTCAACATCGTGAAAGAAGATGCGCACATGATGCTGCAGATTCTGAACGACGTGCATGCGCCACAGCGAGGGCTGTGATTGTGTTTGCATGAGTGGAGAGTATCGAAAAATGCGTCAGGTTAACGGGCGCTTAAAAGAATGCCCCCAGAGAATTCTCGGCGTGATGGCGGTGGGGTCGTGAAGGAGCCTTTGAATTCGCTTTCGCCTGCCCACGGATGCACCTGTCACACGGCGCGCCGAACCCTCCTACAGCAGTAGTCGCCGTACTTTTTGTTAATTTTGAGAATGTGCTAAAGAACAGCGTCGAGTTCATTCACACAGGGGCTGCGATTCATTTTTTTAGCGCCCGTTTTCTGGACGACGGTATCAAGGGTGCTGAAGTCGTACCAGGTACGTTATATTCTCGGAAGGCTCTCTCTCTCTCTCGATCGGATCTTTCCGAAAACTCCTTTTTATTCGGTATATAAATAGTACTGGCAACCTTCCCGTTCTGGTAAAGATCGAGCGGTGGAAAATAATCGCAACCCCTGTGCGAAATCGGCGCTCTTTTCGGGTACTCCAGCTGCCGCTCTATCCGGATAATTTGAGGGCTATTTAGGTATTCATCGTTTTGGGTACAAACAACCGAGCGGTCCCTTGTTTGTCCTTTGCTTGTACTAGCTTCGGTGGTGTCATTGAACACCTCGTCCATCGCCCCTGCAGAAGTGTCACGACATGCACGTACGTGGGTTGGTGTTCTGGTTGTCGGTCGGACCCTATCCGTCGTTTTAGCTGCACTGTGATCGCCGTTGCTGACTTTCATACACGGTACTAAACCCTTTCCCTTTGCCGTGCCCGCGTCTGCTGCCGCTGCTGTCGCTCCCCTTGTTTTTTCTTCAGCAACTTTTGTCCGAGGGGTTAGGTCGCGAGCACGTCATGCCGCTGGTGGAGGCGGCCATATCTGAGTGAGTGTCGATTCTCATTTCTCGTCGTGATTTTTTATGAAAACGAAAGGTAGCACCGAAAACTTCATGTGTCTCCGCGCTTGAAGGAGTTCCATCCCTCAATACCTGCAGTAACCCCCCCAAAGCCGATTTTTTGCGGAAATGTGTCGTAGGTTTAACTAACCCTGCAAAGCAATCCGATGACCTGTATAGATCGCTAACGACAAACGTTGCGCAGCTCAGACGAGAGAGTACCAGGGGCAGTTGTTACGGAGGTCCATAGTTAATAGCACCTATGGTGTACATAAAAACCTATGTACTTACTTATTTTTACGAACAATAATTGGTCCTATTTACTATGGTTCCCCGTAATGATTCCTCAGTTTGAGGAACTGCTTCAGTCAGAAATGTTGCCTCGTGAGACTAAAAAGTGGCTACTCCTAAAGTAGCACGCGTCTGTTCCCGGATGCACAAGGCTTGCCTGTCCTTCCTGGCAGATAATAATTCGGTCGACGTTGAGGTTTTGTTTCATTTTAGGGAGGGGGAACGCCGCCGTCGGGTTTGCTATAGATACTAAGGGGGGTGAGGGAATGTGTACTCATGTCATGCATGGCCGTAGTCGTATGGCCGTAAAGGCCCTTGCATCCATACGATGTAGGGAAGGAGGACGTTGGGTTTTTACCGACCAAGCAGACATTGCACCAAGCGCGAAGCGCCATGAGGTGTTGGGCGAATCGCATGAAGGGCGAGCTGTATCCTACTAAGAACCGCTTGTGAGGCGGGGGGGGGGGGGGGGGGAGGCGTACTCATTTGTTGCTTGTCTTAGTCATTTGACCATTGACCACGCATCCCTTTCGAGACAGAGGCGGGGGGGGGGTAGTCGATAAGATCCCGCGTGGCGATGTTCACCCCTGCCTCACTTCCGCTGCTCCCCGCGCTCTCAGAATGCATGCCTAAAAAAATTGTACTAGCGCGAGTGTCGTCTTTCCGCGGTGTGTAGCATCGTAGGGCCTCTTCTGGTCCAATGGGCCGCTTGCAGGAGAAATGTCGTGCGAAGAAACGTGCGGGGCCCACGTGTTGTCTTTCCAGCTCACGGTGCGGCCGCGTCCTACTCTTGCTGCGTGCTTTTTGGAACAGGACGCACTTGTACCTCGTGACTCCGTTGTCCGGGGGCGGCACCCTCTTGCAGAACATCAACTGGCTGGGGATAGAAGAGGATCTGGCCAAGCGCTGGTTTCAACAGATTCTGCTGGGCATGGGGTACATCCACGGCAAGGTGCGACGGCGATCCCGTGCGTACGGTCACTTCATCTCAATTTTGTCCCGTGAGATAATTTGCCGCGAATTGCACGCGTGCGTGCGGCGCTATACACCGCGATGATGGCAGTTGTTGTCTAAATCGGCAAGGCGCTTGCCGACCTGCTCCTGTCGTCGGCACAGGTGTTTCCGTGCGTTCCAGAGTCCGCTGTGCCGTCATGTTGGTGCAGGTTTCACGGTGGTTTGCGTCACGACTGAAAACGGACAAAAATAACACACGCGATGATCGTGCGTGACGAAGTTCCGGCGTGAGGTTCGTGGTGCAACTGCGGTAGTGGTAGTAACCTACGTCCGCTTTTTTTGTTTTGTTTTGTTGGTGCCCCAGCGACCATACGCTCGTATGTAGCGTTCAAGTCTCGACTCGTGTGTGCGCTCTCCACCCCGTCGATAGGGTATTTGCCACGGCAACTTCAACGCGGAGAACGTGGCCATCACGGTCGACGGGCGTGCGACGGTGGTGATGGACTTCGGTATGGCGCAGCTGATACCCACGGGAGCCGGAAGAGAGGTGGTTTCGATGCGCGACCAGGGTGTTATGAGCGACATCAGGTGAGAGACGAAAACCATGACTGCTGGCAGAGCGTGTTCGGGACAACCTCCAGACTTGTATGTACAAGAGACGAGTTGTGGTCAGAAAGCTCCGTCAGGATAAGTTACGCTATTATTCGTGTACCTGGTACGAAGTACTAGGGTTTTTCGGGACGACCTCCGAACTTGTACGTACAGAAACGAGTTCCCTTGGACAGAAACCCCTGTCAGAATAACTTGCCAGCAGTTGTGAATGTACTAGGGCCTATCAGCAGCCCCCGCCGCCGGCGCCTGTACCGGGCGATGGCGGGGGCATGTTGTAATCGCTGGATGGCCTGTCGTCGACAACCTCCACGCGTGTACTTCACCTGACACCTGGTAGCTGCGACACGGTGAATATTGCATTATGTTTATATCTGTACGTACTTTCATGTATACCCATTCGAGTAAAGCGCAGGGCAGCAGCTCATGTTTACCGCGCGCCCCCTAGCCCAAACTCGCGCATTCCAAGGTGCCTGCCGCCGCTGCACGGAAATGAACCAACCGTGTGCGATAGTCAACGTGTAGCCCTCTCTTGGACGTACGCTTGTATCGGGCAGGTACATGGCGCCGGAGGTCTACAGGAGAGAACCGTACGATGGCCGGCAGGCAGACATTTGGGCCGCGGGAGTCACGTTCTTTGCCTGCGTGTTCGGAAGGTTCCCTTGGCGTGCACCCTTCACAAACCTTGTTCGGACCATGTGAGTGGGTGCTGGCAACTCAAAGAATACACTTTTTTCGTGGTGTCGTTTACATCTTGTGCTTACGTAGCCCATATTATATGTGTTGCTACTATTAATATGTGTCGGCGAGTTTTCGCCGTTGGTTTCTGCTGCCGACTAAAATTTCGAGGGAAGGCGTAGAAGTCTGCTTGTACAACTTCCAAACAATACATGTGTAGAACGCGATTTTTTTTTCATCCCTCGCTGTATTCAACCCGGCATGCGATTGTAATACGGGAGGTTTTATCGTGCGACTTCGGGGGGCTATATGTATACGAATGCGTACGTAGTCGTTGTTAAAACGCTCGTGCCGACAGCTGATGCCAACGGGCTTTGTGTGGGGTGACCAGGGACACGAAGACAGTTTTTTTCCGATATGGACTTCTCAGTGGCGGCGGGACTGATATTATTTTATGTTGAGGTGGCCCGGACACACGCTCAACTAATTGTGCGTTTTCCCCTCGCGATTTTTGCTCTGCCGCCGTCTGCCCCCCCCCCCCCCCCCACCTCCCCTCTCCAGGGCCGAGAGGATCCGATCGGCCAATTTGGCGTTGATCCAGGCGAAACGGATGCGATTCAGCGAGTTTACGGACTATAGCGTGTCCACGAAAGTGATGGATCTCATATGCTCCATGCTGGTCGTCGACTGCGCTCGTCGTCCATACTCGACAAATAACCTCACCCACCACCCCTTCTTCACGGTGTGATGGATGCGGGGCGAATTTGGGCGAAGGGGGGAACAAAACTACAGTGGCTGCCGCCGAGGGGTTGGATTTTTATTTGATCCGATGTTGGTCATTCTTCTCGCCGCCTTGGTTCGCCCATTTAGGGCAAACCGTGCCGCCGAGCTGATGGAGTTTTTGTTTCATCCCGATGTTGGTGATTCTCCCCCCCCGCCTGCCATCTGCGCCGTTTTGGGAGTAGTGAAGGGGGAGCAAGCGTACCGTGGGCGGGCCTGATAAGGGGTCAGAGGGGCTGCAGCAGTGGGGTTGACTTGACACCGTGTGCACTAGGCAGCTGCGAGAACAGCAGTCAGTTTTTTTTTTTACGGGGGGTGTATATAGTGATCAGAACCCACACGATGGGCCCTAACATCAGGCATCCTCCCAGGGTAACACATGATATTTGGTTCTGATTGGTAGGTTTCCCCCCCCGTATAAGTTGCGTCCTGGCTGTGTTGTCGGTAGGTATCATGGTGTCTCGTTCATGTATGAACCATTCTAGACGAAAATCTAGGGAGAGTTTTGGCTTTCTAGTTGTACCCCCAACGGTCCTTATATTTCCGTGCAGAGTGGTATTCGTGGCCCGCCGAGGGCGTAATACTTGCTGTCACTTTTTTTTTCACCGTCTGGGTGCGCTGTAGACGAGAGTTGAGTTGAGAAGTTGGAGGTGATAAGTTGAAAGAGTAATCTTGGTTTGATTTCTTCTCACTGTGTGGTTTTTACGGCACCCTTCCACCGCGCAACGCTCGAGATTCGTGTGGTCGGGAGGGAGTGGCGGGTTGAAACCCGGGACGATACACGGAATCACGCAGCATTGCGGATACGAGAGGGGCGCTCTGTTTTCTGACAATTTACGAGAGTCTCGGGGTAGGTGGTGGCGATATGTTTCTTGCGAAGAATCTCAAAGTCGGCACAACGTTCGTAGAGCAGTAGTAGAGGTTTAGGGAGCGTAGAGGTATCAAACGTAGTCACTGACTCCGCTGCGCAGCAGTAATTACCTCGGGACCAGGCGGTGTTCTCGCTCCCATTGTAGAGAAACACCTTCGGAGAGTCTCAAACGAGATTTGATCCGCGTAGTTGTCCGCACCCAGCGAACACCAGATGTGAACATATGTGTATATGGGACCCGAACTGTGGATGGGAATGGAATGGGACGTGCACACAGCAAGCGCTTGCAGGGGACTTGCACACAAGCGTTTGCAGTTACAAGTAAGAAGAGAGCGCACCCGCTCGAGCTCGTAAGAGTTGGGGCGGCGGGGGAGACGTGCGGTAGGAGGTATGGTGTCGCACGCAGTGAGGTTTCGATTCTTGTTTGGATCGCAACTCTTTTGGCAAACTGTTGCGGGACTGTCAGGAAGCAGTTCGGGTAGACCGGGTTGACGACGTAGTCTATGAGTGGTATTGTGTTGGAATCGCCCAGAAACCCACGGCCCAAATGCTTTGTCCTAGGCACCGCCGTGGTATTTGCGTGATGAAGTAAATATTAGTCGCCGCGTATACCAGATATCAACTTGGGGTGAACGGGTTTGGGGGGATGTGAATGAGGGATACTGCTGATTTACGGAAGGATATTCGGTTCATATAGCAACGGCATCTACGCTATGTTGTCGGAAGGCAAGCAAGATAATAATATAATATTAATTATAATAATGTGCGGGTGTTGGTGATACTCCCCGATAACGCTGGATAATTAAAATAATGTACATACTAGTTCGCGTCGGCGGAATGGTCTGAAAATAGGGGCTACTCTGGGATCGCGAAGAAAAAATGTTTTTCGACGCATGTACGAAGCGTGTTTTCTTGGTGTGATGGGTGTGCTATTCACCGACAGCAGCATAAGAAGATACCTTGGTAGGTAGGTGCTGGTATAGGATAGGTCACGTCGGAGGAGTCATCTGAGAATGGGGGAAGCACCGACTTCGAGGAAAGCAAGCTATTAGAGCGGGAGAGGGTCAGCTCCGTAATATGATCAAATTCAATATTACTAACAGTACAAATAAATCATGCAATGAACGCAGTGAGGCGACGAATGCAGAGAGAGATGCCCAATGAAGATGTCGTTCTCCGATGACGAAGACGCTTTTTCCCGTGTCCAACTGTAATGCCTCGGCAACGATATGCGTTGCCCGTGCTGTTCCCTTGGTGTTAATATTTTTCAGGAACATCTCGCTCTCCGCAGACGAAGACGCTTATTTTCTATCCGATGCGTCCAATGAGTCTTGTACTAACACGGATACGCAGCCTCAGGCATACGTGAGCTTGTTTATTTATTCGAACGATTGGTATTCGACACGCGCGTTATTCCTGCCTTCTCAATACTTGGGAGTTTGCAGCGTCGCTACGGCAGTGTTCTCGGCATCACGCAGCGGACTTTATCGCGTCTAACACACGGATCCTCATACTGCATGCCGCAGAGTTAGTCCGACGAGTGGATACGGCGTCTTGCGTGACAACAAGCCGCCCCGCAAAGTTATGAAACGTTCAGAAAGCTCAATATAGCCTCAAACACATCAGATAGGAATATGTATCTGCGGCATGCATGATCTTCTTGGGAGAAAAACTTTGCCTAAACCAGTACAGAGTTCCCGTTCGTATGACATGCGGAGAGGAAGAGCGTTCGCTAATAATCAAGTAATTGGAGTATCATAGTATTTTCGCCGTTTTCGTATTCCTTGAGAATAATTTAGACAGCGATTGACTACGATTGACTACAACTCCAAAGGTGGAGATATCAACAAGCATGTACAAGCAGATCTGCCTGGGTTCGCCATATTTTGGCTGGTCTAAGATTGATATCCCTTTAACTCATCTTGAATCCAGTCTGAGTTGGTTGTAGGTTTACTTTGGCACCCACAGGTCCTCCGGCCCTCGCTATCCACCTTCTGTTCTCACATCTCGGGAGGGTAGACCGTCCACTTTTTTCTCGATCGAAAGCGATTGCGAGATCAACGCAGGTACAAAACAAGTGTTCAAGCATGTAGCGTACGATATGTTGGGACGGTCGTGCAATCTGCGTGTGATGAGTGTGATATTTAAGCGCACCATCCATGATCTGTGATACGTGACATTGGTTCATCTTTATTTCATTCTTTGGGGCCGTATCGAGTAGATATACGCTGACACGTACGAGGGTGTGATGACACGCCTCCAAATTTATGACCCCGCCTTTAGACGGCCTTGTTGATTTTATGAAAAACTAAAAAAGCACGTCAGCTGTGAGTTCAAGCGATCGGTCGATACTCAACTTTGCAAAATACGAGAACCATTTAGATCTTCAGCATGGCAGTTATTGATACATGCACACATGCAGTATATGCATATACCAGGTATATTTTTGTTTCTTTTTTTTTGTTTCTTTTCTCCTTCGAATTGTCTTCCTTGTTTTGTTTTGTTTTTTTTTCTCTTTGTTTCGTTTTTGTTTCTCTAGGTCATGGAATGTGTATGTCGTGCCTGTCGTACGCAGTATGATGACATGTCATTGCATTGCATACGTGGCAACGTAGTATCTCTGTGGCGTAGCTTTGTGACCACATAACTTGTTTCTCTCCTATATAGGATTGAAGAATCGGCACGGACACTGGTTGTGCTGGATGTCGACGGGTAGCAAGAACGGTTTAATGTGAAGAAAAAACAACGACAACAACAACAACATACAGTTTCGCATCGGTTGGGGCTGTTGGCTCTTGGCAATTTATAGGGTAGTCCGCATTACGTCTGCTGGACTTGGGTGCTGGAGTGATATGGCCCCTGATAGCACTCTCCCTTCTCCTGTGTTTCTTGCCTCTGCCCTGTTGGCAGACCAACAATACGATGACAGAAAGCCTATCTCGCATGGAGCCAAGGATCTTTCCTTGCGACTGATACACCTGTTCGATTGAATATTGTTTTGATCGTACAAATTTGAAGTTACTCTTTGCGACTGAATAAGGATCTCTGAGTTAGAGGCTTTCGTTCTCCCGGTAAGTCGTGGATGATATGATATTAAGTTATCGTTTTCGACTGGGTAGGGATTCTGGAAGTTATGAGATCTATTGTTGCATCCGTGTATGTATGTGGTGGATGATTGGAGATATCTCGTTTGCGGCTGGATAGGGATTTCTACCAGTACATGATATGATATTGATGTTCTTTCTGGGTAAGTCGTGGATGACAGGATATGTATCGTTGCGACTGGGTAGGGATTTCTGAATGACATTGAGTGTTATTATTTCCTGATAAGTCGTGGATGATAAGAGATGTAGTATCGTTTGCTATAGTTGGGTTGAAATTCTGAATGGCAGGGATAATACCGTTAATTCCGGGTAGAGTCGTGGATGATGGGAGATGTGTCTTGTGCGATTATTGATTCGGGTTAGATTTCTGAATCGTAGGATTGTTGTTCGTTCCGGGCAGAGTCGTAGTTAGTAGGAGATGTATCGTTTTGGTCCATCTCGAATGGTACCCCCCCCAGGGAAAGGATATTTTGATGTACGCAAGCTTTTTTGTAATTCCAGCCCGCCAGCGTTCCCTGGAGGGCATCATGGTGGTTATATGGACAGGCAAGTTGTCTTGTAATTCCAGTAGGCCGTGTGGCGTTCCGTGCAGGGTAAAACGCTCAGCTTGGACAGGTTGTAAAGTCGATTTTTACAATTAAGGGGGGGCGAGGTTAGGTACGCTTTGACGAGCGTTTTTTTTTGTTGCGGGGCATGATTGGTTTTATTGACTCATTGATTCTGCTGGTATCTCCTAGTTGTGGCTGCATACGTGTGTGTTGACGAGAAGACGGGAACAGGCACATGTGGCCGGACGGGACATACTGGCCTGTGTATCAAGAGAGGGGATGCAAAGTCATGATTGGTCATTCAACCATCAATATGTTTTTCCGAAGTTGATGGCTGGTTGCAATCTTCTTTGGGAAATCGAAATATGAGATATTTTGAGGATTTTATTTGATTCATAAGCAAGTTGTCGTGCAGTTGTTTAGGCAATGAAACGTGGTAGTGTTGTGATACTGCTTTATACGAGGTTGAAAGCCCGGTAATTGCCTGGGTTCAGGCACTGGGAACGTATTTGCAGTACTTGGAAGGCGTATCTTAGGTGGAAAACCAGGGGTTTTCCAGAGACGCACGAGCTTGGTCTCAGTCTCCCCGTACACGAAAGGAGTAAAGCTGCTATTCGTCCATCTCTAAGCAAACAACACACGTGAGTACCAACGAGTACCGACTTAATAGGCAGACCTGTCCAGGTATACAAAGTGTCCCACATGCTTGATCTTAACAAGTGGCGTCGTCGGCTCAGGACTTTTTCGCCTTTTTGCCGCTACGAGTTGTGTCTTTCTTTCTTGACCGTTTGCTCTTCTGGAGTGAGTTTGTTCCGCACACTGCACGATGGAGACTCATGAGGTGGGAGGGTCTGCTTCCCCTCATGGTGGCCGCGCCACTGAGGCCCAGAGCCCCCTCATTGCCCCACCGCCCAAGGCTCGTCGATGAATATTCTTGACTGCACTCGATAATTTTTTTTTTGTCGTTTTCGTGGACTTTGGGAGGTGGTTTTTTCTGTTGGGTGTGTTGATGGTTTGTTTTTGTTTTGTTGTTTTTTGGCTGGGTTGGGGATGACTTTTTGCGTATTTTGTCCTGCCTACCCCCCCCGCTCAGTGTCGGGGCTGGTCTAGGTAATCGGGCCACTCATTTTATTTGTGACCCAGGACGCGTTTTCAGAGTTGTGGGCTGGGTTTAGGTGGTTCTCCGTCTTCCGTGTTATTTTTCTTCTCGTTTTAGGTACTCACTTTTCGCTTTTCCATGCATCTTCCTCGCTTCCCCTCCCGTGCTGGTGGCATGGCGTTGACTTTCATGGACGATTTCTTCCTGCTCCTCAAGGCTAGGTCTTTCTTTCATTTTTTTCACGTACTTTGCCGGCTTCGTTGCCTTGCCGTTCAGAGGTGTGGGAGTGAGTTTAGAGGAGCCGTATCTTCGACTCATGTTCTAGTTCGTGGATTCGGAGTTTCCATGAATTTCACATAATTCTGCATACACGGCTCATCAGAGTGGGCTAGTGTTATGATACTGCTTTGTATGAGTTTGAAAGCCCGGTAATTGCCTGGGTTCAGGCACTGGGAACGTATTTGTAGTACTTGGAAGGCGTATCTTAGGTGGAAAACCAGGGGTGTCTCAGAGACGCACGAGCTTGATCTCAGTCTCCCCGTGCACGAAAGGAATAAAACTGCTCTTCTTCTATCTCTAAGCAAAGAACACACGTGGGTACCAACGAGTACCGACTTAACAGGCAGACCTGTCCAGGGATACAAAGTGTCCCGCATGCTTGATCTTAACAATGGCTTGTGGTTGGTCAGACACTTTCTGTAGCTGGGAGGGCTTTTAGGCTACTTTAGTGTCGGGTACATTATATGTTGCGGAGAACAATATATGCTTTATCGCTTTACCGTAACGGTGTACTTCGTATGGCGGTAGTACCAATCTCTGGCACCATATTTTTCGCCTTAGTTTTTGCTCCAAAAGGCGTGGCTGTTATACAGTCTGTTTTTGCGATGATAGCAATAGTTTGAAGTAGAATTGTGAAAGAGGTTTTCGCTCAATGAAGATGAGTTCCTCTTTGTTAAGGTCTCAGTCCGCTGGGCTACTGGTTAAAACCGATCGCCTACCCAATCTGAGCCTTACAATACTCTCCTCCCCTGGAACGGACCGGATAAACGGGTCGACGTGCCACCCAACACGCGGCGGGTTCCAACTTTTGGGGATCCAGAAGTATGTTTTCAGATCCTCGACATGAGGAAATTCACTTTATGTGAAAAGCGATTTCATGGTGGACGTGAGATTCGAACTCACGACCAACGACCCATGTCCTGCCGTCGTCGCCATATGTTGGGGTCTTACAGTCGGTTGGGCTACTGGCAAAAGGTTAACCGATCCCCTACCCATTCTAACCCCTGCAACATCTTGCTATTTATGTTGTTTTAGGTGAAGGAACGGAGTCTATTGTTGGTTCGTCACTGTCGTCACCGTCTTGTGAAGAATGCGAGAGGGTGCTGATTGATTTGGAATGTTCAGTACGACAGTTACATGCAGTTTGGTATCGGTTGGGGAAAATGACATTTTACCAGCTACAGGCTAGTCCACATTTTGTCTGTTGGACTTGTGCGCTGGGGTGAAATGGCCCTGAGAGCACTCTTAACCCCCTCCAAAGAACATTTGAGCCGTGGATAGCTGACTTTCGCATCTCGGCTGCATTCGTTTTTTTTAACCATTTTTCGGGGCTTTGGGGGTTCTTTCTATTACTCATTACCTGGTGCGATTTAGCTCTTCCTGTTTTTTTCTTGGACCGGGTTGGGGATGGTTTGTGCGTATTTCGTCGTGCAGACCCCCCCGCCCAGTGCCGGGACTGGTCTGGGAAATCGGGCCACTCGTTTGTTGCACAGGACACGTTTTCGGAGTTTTTGGTCTGGGTTTTAGGTGGTTTGTGGCATATGCCGTGTTATTCCCTTTCTTCGTACTGCCGATCTCCCCCACTCGGGAGCCGGGAGCGATCTGGGTACAACTGACTACTCATTCTGGGGCACATCAGGACCGCTTCACGTTTGGTGCTATCCTTTCGTTTTTCCGTCGACAGTTTCTCGACCCCACTCCCCTTGCGGGTGGTATGGCGATGGCTTTCGTTGACGATTCATTCCTGTCCCTGACGGTTAGGCCTTTTTTTTTTTTCTTATTGATAACGTCCCTCGTCGGCTTCCAATAACCTTGCCGTTCAGAGATGTGGCAGAGGGTTTTGAGGAGCCGCATCTTCGACGCATGTTCTAGTTCGTGGAATCGGGGTTTCCATGAGTTTCCTATATTTCTGCATATACGGCTAATCAGAGTTGGCTAGTGTTGTGGTGCTGCTTCGAATGATGCCGAAGGGCCGGTAATTTCCTGGGTTCAGGCATTGGGATCGTAGTTGTAGTACTTGGGAGGTGTATCTTAGACCGAAAATCAGGGGTTTTCCGGTGAGGCACGAGCCTTGCTCTCAGTCTCTGATCGTGCTCGAAAAGAATAAATCTGCTCTTCTTCTACGATATCTAAGCAATCAACACACGTGAATACCAACGAATACCTGCTCACTAGGCAAACCTAGCAAGGGATACAAAGTGTCCCGACGTTGAACATAACAGTACGGGAACGAGCGGAACGGAACGAGGCAGCTCGCGGTCATTCGTTCCGTTCCTCTTCTCGGGCTTCATGGAATCTATTCGTTTTCCATGACCAATCAGCATCAATTCATGTGGCGAAATAATATCAATATTCTATTCGGTTCGTTCCAATGCTCTCTGGGAAGAGTTGATACACGCCCTCACCGTTCTCCTGTGTCTCTTTCTTGCCTCTACCATGTTGACAGACCAATAATAATACGATGGCTTGAGACCTATATCGCATGGAGGCAAGGATCTATCTATCTACGTACAAGCCTCATATCTTAGAAACCTGGGGGGGTAACGGCTGGTTGTACTTTCTTTTTCTCTGTGGAATGCAGCGGAGAGCGTCCGACCGCTTGGCCCCCACTCCTACTCCAGGCCCTCTGTGCATACTATATAGCTACTTTCTGCAGCACGGGTAGCTCGAACGACACATCCTCGTCTTAGCCGCATCCTGTCATTCCCGTCACCGCAACAGGTGCATAAGGCCGTGTGCGTGTTCCAGATATACACGGATACTCAAGGGCAATTCTGTCTGGCAAAATCCGTTTGCAGCAGTAGACACGCGAGCTCTCCCGGCAAGACAACAATAATTGTTGTTTACCACGTGTTAAAGTATGGGTAAGACTACTAAACAAATGAGATTCCTTCGCACTTTTTCCCGCCAAACCTGCCGCCATTTTCTTTTCGCCAAGACCTAAACGAAGTGATTTAACACCAACCGAGTTCGAACAAATTGGTGGGTGCAGCACTCACCATTGCGCATGTTTTACTTCCTCATTCGACGTGTGTCATCGTGCATACCTGGTAAGTGGCATACATCACCGTCGACGAGCCTCCAAACTGCGCAATAACGGCAACGGCAACGATACGGTACATAGCTGTTGTACCAGGCACACATTCATATCATAGAGCACCACCTAAAAAAGCAGTACGGCGGCAGTTCAAACAACAACAACAGTGGTTACTACTGCCTGCCGTGAGACTGCTGTCTGTTGCGCTGTGGGGACCGCGGGAAGCAATTTTTGAAGGGGAGGAAATGAAGAGACTACTCTGTATAGTACAACGGGTAGTAGTAGTAGCAGTATACGCACCCACACCATACTGTTATAAGGCTTAGATTGGGAAGGCGATTGGTTAACCTTTTACCGGTAGCCCAACGGACTAAGACCTTAACAAATGGCGTCATCGGCAGGGTATGGGTCGTTGTGGTCGTGAGTTCGTATCTCACGTCCACCATGAAAGAAATACCTTTTTAAAGAAAGGTTAATTTCCTCTCATGTCAAGAATCTGAAAATTATTTGTGGATCCCCAGAAATTGGAATCGTGTGTTGGTGGCACATCGACCCGTGTATCCGATCCGTTCCAGGGGGGGAGGGTGTTGTAAGGCTTGGATTGGGTAGGCGATTGATTAACCTTTTCCCAGTAACCCAACGGACTAAGACCTTAACAACACTCGTCGTGCTTCGTACGGGTACAATATACTAGGTCCTCCTTCGGAGGCATTCGGACTGGTGGGGTTGTTGTTGTCTTCACATTAAATCGTCCTTTTACTTTCTACCCAGGTTCATCAGTACACCCAATGTCCGTCCTGATTCCTTATCCTAGAGAGATACTGATTTGTGATCACAGACTGCTGTGAGACAGAGCTCTGAGGAAGACAAAAAAAAACAAAAAAATAATCGCAAATTCAAGGGTCAAGCAAGTGAAGAGCCAGCGTACTGGATACGAGAACACAACAACAACTGTAACACAAGCAAGACTAGAAGATAAGAACAAAAAGACAATAAAAACAAAAACAAATTCTGCAAAGAAACAGAATACAAATGACGCAAGGAGATCAGAAAGGCTGCTATTAATAGACGGAAAGCATACATACGTACTCAGGAACGGCAGATAGCGCAAGCTAAAATCCGATCGATGATGTTTTGATGCAGCTGGAAAAAACTAGAGAAAATGAAAGGCCCACCAACCACCGTCGTCAGTTTTGAAGTCTATCTGTACTGTAAGAACATAGCAGTTGTTCACAGTCGCGCAAATGTCCGATGTATTCTGATTGGCTGATTAGTGTGATTTATGTAGCTGGAAATTGTCCAAGGGGCATGTACGGTGGGTTTTGTGCTTTCCCGAATGGGTTGCATAAAAATATATTTGGATGGTTTTCTAGGCTCACGGGGAAGAGGGATGAGAGCCCCCTTGACCTCACAACTCAACTACAACTCATCGACGAAAAATAACAACAACAACAACAACAACAACATCTCTTCTTTTGCTCCCTCGCCTCATGGTAAGGTTGAGCGGCACCACACCCTGTGTGTGTACGTGTTATCCTCTTATATACAGCTATACAGCCCGAAAAATAAGAGGCACAACGACCAGCGGAAGGAAATCGGCACAGACATTGTACGTACGTATGTGTGCCATGGCAGCGGACTGACCACCTTGATGCCGTTCACCCGCCAGGCGCCAGGCACCTTCTCTAGAGGTCCCATTACAATGTGGGAGGTAGGATCTTCAGGTTGGTAGGCTGTTCAGGTACTTTGGTTCCTGTTGGGATCAAGGCACGGGCGAAGACCCAACCCAACCCCTGGCTCTAACCCTAACCCTGACCCTAGCCCTGACCCTGACCCCAAACCGCAGCCAAGGCGGGCCAAAACTGGCCATAAACGCGGCTGCTCCCCTTGTATCCGCTAAAGGGTGTATAATTGTACACCAAAGGGCTCAGAGGTAAAAAAAAATGCCGAGGACGAAGTTAATTTTATCGAGGACGTCGCCACGGTCTCCGGCGATCAAGCTACATGCCTGCTGCACAAGGGGGTCCTCCAAGCCACTGAGGCGTGGAGCACGGAGGACACGTGTCACTGCTGCTGCACAGTAGCGATGGCCACAGCAAGTAATATAACCGGAAAATATTTTTTTCGGTTTCCATGAGTTTTTTACTTCTTTTTTTTTTTCCGTGCGTCGTGATCAAGTCAAGTGGTTAAAAGCAAGGCGCATACAGGGGGTCTCTTTCGTGCATTTTTCGGCGAGGGAAATAGCATACATTTATTTGGGCCCTTGGATAGTTCGAAGCACTGCTTATTGGCAGCTGTTGTAGTGTGTCATACTCCCACGATGATGTGCAGGGACAATCATCCGCACCTTGCTGTCGGCATACTTGGTAGTCCGTGTATAGGTCGTGTATAGGTCCGCATGGTTCGCAAAATGTCCAGACTCTCGTACGACTGGCTCTTCAAAAGGTTGCTGACGAGGTACGAGATACACATACATACCGTACCTAGGCTACCTGGGGTAGCTCTTCCAGCTCTGCTCCGTGTTTATTCATTCATTTGCACCGTACTATACTGCTGCTGCCGTAGTACCGCCGTATGCTGGAGTATGTGATGATGCCGGGTACTGTTTTCGTGTTGCCGTCAACGATGACTGACTGCGGACGGTGGAACCTCGATGACGCGGCGGACCGTGCCGAAGAACGTCAGGTGTATAGGGAGATAAAAGTGGGCTTCGCCAGCTGGACGTAGAGGCGCACCAGTACTTACTTTTGTGTTGTTGTCGTACTACTGTACAGTACTGAACGTATGCAAACTACATGGCGACATAGGTCACAGCGAACAGCCTCTGAGCCCAGTCTCTGCGTTTCGTGTCAAGTATTGTCTTGTTTCGTGACGTCGCGATAGGCTTGTTGGGTGAGTTGTGTTCCATACCGGTACCGTGGTACCACGGCGTTTGAATGATTGACTCATCGATCGATTGGTTGATTGATTTATCGATTGGTTGATTGATTGATCGGTTGATCGGTTGATCGATTGATTGATTGATTGATTGAATTGTTGATTGGTTGGTTATTTATAGGATAGTGTGTCAGTCGTTGCTGGTTCACTGACTGGCGATGATGATGGTTAGCCGGCAACATCATCGAGCAAAGATCGTTACAGCAGTAGTGACTACGTACACCTCGCGTAGACGTATAACGGTAGAGCTGGTGCTCAAGGCAAACACACATTAAGGCACATAGTCACCAGGCGAGACCTGTTGCGCGTCCCGCCTATACATAGAGCTGCAACCGTTTTGTAGGAGACAATATACTGTGACCTCGAGCGGAACAACGTTTTAAACTAACAGCCGTATTCAAAGAGCTTGCGACGCCCACACAAAGCAGCAGCTAGAAACGCACGGGCAGGGACCCCCGCAGAAAGCCCAGCCCCGTTTCTTTTAAGGTTTGATCGGGGTGGCCCAAGAGCTGCGCGTATTTACGTTTGTGTGTATATCGATGACAACGGTGACCTACAAGGTAATCATGACACGCCTCGGCGGCGGCGAATATGCATCCGCACGAGAGATGCTAGCCTCTCTGAGGCTCTGAAAAGGGGCTGTCACGCGCCGAGCTGCGTCAAAAAACTTGCTCAGTGGTAAGAGGCGCATGGAACAACTCGCGAGAATATGCTCCTATAGCCGAAGCGAAGGACTTTCTTGCCGACGGCGAACGACGAATGGATTCCGGGGGTAGGAGATGGCATAGCTGAGGAGCACGCTGCTGTTTTGGTCGAGCGTCACCCACCTCGCCTCCGAACCCCCACACCATACGAGAGTGACTGACTACTCTGTGCAGCTGCAACAGGGACAACCTGAACGGGTTTTTTTCGTCGTAAAATTTGGCCACGATGCACCGCGCAAAAAAGGAAAAGCGGCAGACAACAAGGTCGCCAAGGTGCTGTAGCTGCAAGTGTGGGGGCGGACACCCCGCATTTTTTGGTGTGCAGCGTGTTGTAAGGAGCAGGCCACACTATCTGAGTCAGCCGAAGGCTGGTGTACAGAATTAGGGGTGCGGGACCGTCGAGATTTTTTATCCTGACTGGCAGCGCTGCGGGAGACAGTCACGACCGCGTCGCCCTCGGCAGACACATCGCTAAAGCCGACACAAAATGCATCCCCTTTATGGCCTTGGGCAGAGAATCAATGGCAAGCCACAGAGCGAAGCGGAACAAGTGTTTTTAATGACTTCGAGGCCGCTGAACAGAGCTGCATTAATAAAAAGAGGGGTGGAAAGCTTCGGGAGCGAATACCATTTTGCTTTTCAAGCTCAAGCTTACCTCTCAAGACGACAGGGCTGAACGTTAAAAATGACAAGATTGACAGCACAAGAGATACTTAGTGTGCCCCACCCATACCTTTGTGCGCGCAGCATGTATCTTCCTTGAGTGCCATGTTTAGGACTTTAGCTCTTCAACTTGACGTCAAGATTGGGAGATAGATAATGACTCTGCGCATCTCCGCGTCCCAATTAAGGGGATACATACATATTTCCTGGGTCATCATAATTTCTCGACCTGTCGGAGGCTATCGAACGAGGGCGTAAGGTCAGCGACAGCGTACCTGAACTCAGTGCAAGAACCTTAAAATGTTTTCGGATGAGGGAAAGGGACTTGGACATGCCTTTCCATGATCCGTGCGCCATAGTGGGGCGAAACGAGCACGGAGATGTGTTGAGCTTTGTTTTGTTTACACATGTACCGCCGTGTGTTCTGGCAATATTGTCATAGCCGGTACGCGTGAAAAAAATCGACGGGTTGAAGAGCAAGATCGGTGAGAAGTCTAAAAAAATGAAGGACCTATAATAGGGCTACAGTCAGCAATCCTAGGCGTATAGTTAGCTCGAGATAGGACACAAGACAACCATCGGTATTAGCCAGCACGGAACATAGAGGAGTGTTGCCCTGTTTCGACCCCAACCGGTCATCCGGCACGAGAAAAGGGTTCGAGCACTAGGAGAGGCCAGGTAAAGGGGTGTCTGACCAGATCATCGGTGCCAAATTCGGTATCGGGGTCAGGGGGCGTATACACTCGTCACTCGTCCACTAGGAGCGTGCCTAGCCACGCAGGGTCGCTTTCTGGAACCAATCTGGTTTCGTGCAAATGTTTCCCCGCCACCCGGAAGGCGCGGCATATCCAGGGAGAGCTTACGATGGGAACGTGAACCTGCGCGCTCAACGCAGAACGGGGATGCGCAGTCCATCTTCCGGCGCGATGCCTGATTTCGGAAGTGCAACTGCAATTGCTGCCGCATCAAGAAAGAGCAGGAACGGAAAAACTCCGTTGGCAGGACAGAAATGATCGTGGCGGCGGTTATCGAAGCCTGAACAAAGCTTCGGGAATAAAAGCGAGGGACGACGACAATGCATCACATGCACCACAGAAAAATTTAGTTGGTAGTGGTCCGCCAGCGAGGTGGGGGGGGAAGGTGGGGCGTGAATGCTTAGATGCGCGACCACAGGGCTCCCTTCGGCCGAAGCCGGAGTCACTGGCGGTCTGGGCTGTCCCGTCGGCGGCAAACAATGCGGTAAAAAGTCCGAGAAGGTATTAGACCTGCTCAAGATAGATGAGTGGCTTATTCTGAGGCGCAGAACAGGGCGGTAGAGAGGCAGTGGGAGTCACGCGAGGCTATATTCCAGGAAGACACCACTGGCCGTGGAGGCCCTTCTCAAAGCCATGACGTGGGTCAAAACGTAAAATAGGGACGGAACAGGACCGACAAAGAGGTCGAAATGAAGGAGAGGCCAGGACGTTAAAATAGTGAGAATGCGTGTCTCGTGGCAAGCAAAAAGCACCATACAAAGCAGTCGTCACCGTGCAGTTTTGCATTGGTATACAGAACATTTAATGATGTGGCGGAAGAGGGAAGAGCCCCCCACGTAAGCAGAGGCCGGGCGTGGAAGAGTCGAGGGAAGAAAAGTCGCCAAGCTTTGATGAGTTACGGGTGGGCTTACTTGAACCGGACCACGGTAGTGGTTGCACTTTTGAGTCCGAACATTTTTCACTTACGAACCTATCGAACTGAAGGGCTACCCGATATATTCGAGCCCCGTGTGTCTTTTATGTGATGGCATGGATATTTGTTGGTGTAGTAGGGCTGGAGGACCAACCCTGATCTGCTTGTTGCTGCCCAGTCAGGTAGACCTGCTCATCATGCCGTGTGGCAAGCCATGTTGGTAGCCGAAGAACGTTCATCAGCTTTTCAAGTGCGGAGGAATAGGGTTTGGTTGTTGAGTAGTCGATACCTTCTGATCAGTATCATCGGGTCTGTATTTTTGCAGCGGTATCCGTTTCCAGGTACAGTAGATGCCTATATAGCGCAATGGGATTGTGTGTCGGGCTTAGCTTAAATGTTTCATCAAAAGGGTTGTTGGGTGACTTGGTGATGACTCAGTAATGATCGTTTTTGTTTGTTTGTTTTTCCGATCCCATTCATTGTCTCCGTCCTTCTTTTCTCTCCCCATCCTATTCAGTAGCTCAGATCCACGGTCACATACATGTAGGTTCTTGTCCCCCCTCTTGCCACTACGGTTCGTACCTTGCATTTTTTATCGTGAGAAGACTGCAGCCCTTTCCTCCCTCGTCGACTCGCGTCCAACTACATGGCTCCTCAAGAGAGGAAACAGACTCAAACCGCAGTAGGCGTCACCTCCTACTGCAGCAGGCGTCTTCTAAGCCGTCGGGGTTGAAGAGGCTTCTGCTAGGCCAACGTTGTTGGTGGGTGCTGCGATATAGAGGCAGCACTTTTTGTCAGAAAATTCTGAGCGATGGGGCCTTCTCATCTGAGAAACTATCCAACATTTGCTCGTTTTTACAATACGTTTCGATGCATAGACCTACGTCGGCCATGGGATTGCTCGTCGGGCTAAGCGTAGACATTTTCTTTAACCAGGTTCTGGTGATTATATGGACCTGCTCGGGTGAGGAGCCTCCGGAAAATTTCAGGTGCACCCCGATCGTGGCATGCATCTGAGTTCGAGATCGTTAGCTGGCTTGTGGAGGACAGGAGTGGAGACAGTCGGCGTTGCCGACGGAGTCGCCCTTGTCGGGATTACTAAGGTGTATGTACGCGTCGGCGGAAGTTCACCCTAGCCGAGCGCTAAAAAGTGGCCGTCCCGTTCTCAAAAATATTGACGATGTATTCATGAACCTTGTTATCTATAAATAGCTGCGGAAGTTGGTGGGCCATATATAGCCGCGCCGCGAACTCGTTTTGATATAGCCAAGACGATGCTACCCTACGTTGTTTGAGCCGAGGTGTTCCATAAACGCTCGGGATTGAGGGTGGCAGGGTAATAACAACCATGAGGTGGACGGAGCCATCTGTTTCTCCTTTCTCGACTCTGAAATCGAAACGGAGCGATTGGTGTAGAAGTACGAATGCACGTCGGGGGCGGAAGCTATCGGGCACAGATCAGATATATCGTCCCAGCCAAACGTTGGAAGAGTGGCATGATCGAGGAGGAGTTGGCGGGTGATGGCTACCACAATGCGTATAATAACATACTGAAAACCTCGCTGTAGAAGGGGGCTGAGTAGGGCAGGAAAAACTCGGACATGCTGGGCAGGTTTTGGCGCTATCAAGAGTGACGAGGGGGAGGGGGGGGGGTAGTTTCCTTGGCGTTCGTATAGTCGTTGGCATGCTGATCAGGAAACCTCATCATGTTGGCGTTCAGGCTTAGGCGTGCGTTGGGAAACGCCCTGGGCGTTGTCGATGCGGGAGGCAGCGCCATTGAGGACAAGCTACTGCCTTCAAGGTACCGTAGACCGACACGCGTTATAGTCGTTCGATCCGGTAGAGTTCACTACCCATGCAACAACAACCTTTAATTGGTCACCTACTTATTTTTGGCAACGTTTCATTAGTCAACAGACGCACACACATATTGACACATCCCACGCCCCGACCAATACCGAGGGTCGGGCACAGCAAAATCGGGGGCTGTCGGCAGCCAGAAAACAATTGTTGTGGCATAGGGGGTAATCTCTCCTCGCTTGTAATACACCTCGTCGGTCGTATTGTCGAACCGCGGGTGCCTGGGACAAGACGGTCCATTCGATTATGATCCGGGCTCACCTTGGGCAGTGATAGATATATACATATATACCATGTGGTATATATATGGTGTTTGGTGACCGTTGATGTGGACGAACCTGAAGACGATGTTGCAAGGTGCCAGCACGTGGTGGTCAGAATGTGCGGCGGTTCTTCAGAAAAAAATTGGGGCAGTTGACCAACGGAGCTGGCGGGGTTCATTTTCTTATTGTTGGCGGAGGCCTGAACGCTGCCATTTACTTTGGCGATGATCACCAGCGGGTTATAATGCGGCAAAGTAGAGTATTGGCTTAGATAATGCTGCGAGGTACTGGTCTATGACAGTATCTACAGTAGTACCTGTTTGTCAGACACGGAGCGATGCGGTACTACAGCGGACTAGCAACGATAGCACAAGGATTTCGTTCTCGCATTCTCCTGAGTGGTCAGAGTTTTAGAGGTGTGAGTGGTCTGATTGGCGGGATTTTTTCTGAGTGACACGTTACGTCATCTAGGCTGACGTCACTTCATGTTCCATGGATTTTACTTAGTACCGTGGATGACGTCGTCGTGGGTCAATTGAGTGTACTAGCTGTCGATAGGTGATACATATTGCATGACGTTTTTGTAAACCACTCTACATTAAAACCTACACGCCCCGCAGCACGCTTTGATCTTAGTGTAGTATAAGTATCACACCAAGCTTACAAGTACGAATTTCGAGAAAAAGATCGATCTATCGCTTGAGGCGTTTTTTATTGTTTTTATATATTGCATGGCTTGGTAGTCGCTACTGCCGGGCGGGGCGAGAGCTCAATATTAGTGAGTGAAAGCAAAAGTCGAACACGGTTTTGAAAAGCGGAGAAGACTTCGGGAGTCCCGCAAGCAACGGATGTTAGGTGTGGAGGACCGAGGGCTATCTGCACCAACCCAACCAGTGAAAACTGGTGAGTGGAGTTTCAATCAAGAATTCTAGAAAGCCCGCGGAGGAAATGCCGTCGGTTTGTCGGCATTGAGACAAGCCTATAGTGCTGGCCCCGAGGAGTCGGTAAAGGCGGGGACGCTCAAGCGTAAGTGCTTCTTTGGTCTTGTGCTTTCATATTTTCGCCCGTTTTTATTCCCGTGCGTGCTTTGACCCGAGGTTACAATGTAGACCCCGTCTCGACTCCTGGCCTACTCCAGTTCCTGCCTCACTTTCGTATGTATCATACTTTGGTCCAGCACTCCCAAAGGCGGTCGATTTCCAACGAAATGTGGTTCTCTTCCGCTACGAGCAGGTGTTTTCCGCCCGATTTTCTTATCGACGGCCAGTCGCAATCTTCAATAGGCGAGCGGCGCATTGAGGTAAATCAACGCCCCTTCTGCAGTACCTTGGAACCAAGCTCATGGACAGCTCGTCCACGTATATGCATCGCCAGGGACAGGGATTGGGTCGTGTAGAGTGTGGATGCGGGAGGTGGTGACCAGCGGCACATGTATTGGTACTAATGTAACTGCGTGAGTCGTCTTGAACGGTCATTGGTGGAGTTTGTGATGCATAGGGTAACCAAAAAGGACATGAGAACGCCCCGTCGCTGCAAAGAAACGGGGAGGCCGGAAAGCGGGGCTGCTGCCGAACGCGGGAGAGCATGGCGATTATGTAAAGTCTAGATGTTAGCCCAATAACTTGAACGTCCGCTTATGGTGATCTAAAAACGTCGCGGATGAACCGTGCGACTTTGGCGAAGACACCTGTGGAGGTACCGCCGGCTTGGCTACTTGAGAGGGAACATTCTCTCTGCATTAAGAGCAGCGCGTAGGATGATACGGGGCGTGTCAGTTGTTGGACGGGTACCCAGTTGTTTCATGGGCTCAGGTGAGAACACACACACATAAAAATGTGCTCGTGTGGTCGAGGTCAGAAACCTGTTGGACGGAGCAGAATGCGCAGGATGACGAGTAAGAGGCAGCACTGGCCGAGGCAGTAGCGGGGGCGTAGTATCCTCCCCCTTGGCCTTCTCGATCCGACCAAAGGAGGGTACCGGTACCTGGTATCTCGCGTCTGGTACCGGTACCTGGTATATATGACCTCGTCTGTGTTCTGCCTTGCTCGTGGTGCGCTGGGGTGGTCACGCTGACGGGGGTTGCACCCTAATAATAATGGATCAGGTTCCCCGCGGCCTTTTGAGGCCTGCGGCAACGATAGGGCTCCGTCGCGAAAAGCGGGGGCTCCGTAGTATGAAAAGTAGAAACTGCAGGAGATCCCGCGTGAGCAAGCAACCTACAGGATAGGATGGAGACGGATGTGGCGGGTCGGGATTGCTGCACCCAACACGTTGGACGCAGCGCAAGAACCAAAGAAGGCGCAATGTTAGATGATTATTACTTGCTCGAAAAAAGAGAAGGAGGGGTCGAAAAACGCGGCGAATTAATCGAGCGGTACCAAGGGTCGCTAGGTTGAAGACTCGAGAGGGTGAGTTGACCGTAGGCACATTCAACATCCGTCCGTACTCTGGCCGTCAACGACAAGAACGGTGTTGGCCATGCCGAGGAGATCATGGAAGCCTGCAGGCAAAGCCAGTGTGCTATTGTTGAATTGCAGAAGACGAGACCGGATGGGCTGGATGGGCTCAGAGCAGCGGGTTTCACTGCGTACTGAAGTGGACCTGGCGGTCGTGGTACGGAGGCTAAGGGTCAACACGGAGTAGGGCCAGCAATCAACGAGTCGATCTTTCAGATGTCGAGAAGGGTGGACTGGCTGTGGAGAACATCAGAACTCGACTTATGAAGGTGTGGCTAAAGTTGAAGGGTAAATCGGACGGGATTTCTCTGTGGCTGTGTACGCTCCGACTGATAGTCACAAAATCAGTTCGTGACAAACTTTTTTGGGTCACAAAAAAAACACCTTCTTGAATGATAGATGCTAATGTGATATGAGTAGAGTATTCATGGGCTATAGATATAGATAATACGTTGCAGTTTTGTAGTTCCACGAATACGAGAATAATCCAAATAATGGATTAACCCGGCGGACATTCCGTTAGTCGAGAGTATCGTTATTTTAGGAATGTTCCGTGATGCAGATAGGACTACAAAGTGAGAAGTTCTTATATTAGCAGAAGAACGATCGGTAGCCATAGGAAAGTTCTGTTGGAGTACATCAGATAAGAGGAATTTAGGAGAGTTTGTGGCGTGGGGTGGGACGAGTATATTTGGGCGTCGAGTCCCGCCCCCCTACCTCTCACTTCTCTACCAGAGCACCTCCTCAGCTCTCGCCATCAATAAGAAGATCTAAATCAGAAGAAGCGACGCACTGCTTTCCAGCTGCCAGAACAACCTGCGTCCCTTGCCACTACCCTTACCACTACCCTAGAGCGGGCTCCGCATCACATCTGGCGTCGTCGGCGGACTGGCGCAAAGGGGGAAGGTTGCGTCGATGACAAGGTGCTGGGTGCTTACGGGCGGGATGCGCTGAATGACAACGGACGGAGTCTGCTGGTATTCTCAGCAGAAAACCAACTTACCCTTGTCAACAGGTCCTTGAGCGCACCCAATCTCTTATACCTTCCAAAGTTCAAATCGTGGGAAGGGTCGTTATCACCCGGACTTTATCCTCACGCGGCAACCAGACAGACGACTCGTGCGAAAAGTCACTGTGCGTCGACCTCCTCTAGCGAAACCTGAATCAGATCACAACCTGATCACAGTAGACATCCGGCTGCTTGGGCGCTTTGCCGCTAACCGCCGCAAGCGAGAGATGAAGGGCAGACGGGCAATTTACCTCCAACAACTGATGCCAAACCCCCAACTGCGGCTGCCACGGATGTGGATGGTATGGCAACGGTGTTTGCTGAAGCGATGCTGTCGACTGCCACTGACATCGCGCCACGTGCAAAGCGCAGACGAGGACTGACGGGGTGGTGTGCTAGCGGGAAACGAAGTCGGAAATGCTTGCGGCGTGGCAAGAGAGGGAAGCCGCGAGAGAGCTATTGCGCGCGGGTCCAGGCAACAGCAACCCCACGAAGCCCCTGAAAGCAGCTGGGAAACGTCTAAAGCACGTGAGGATCGAGGCTGTGTAGAGATTCTTCGAGGAATTCGTCAGTCAACTTGATGTGCGCACCAAAGATGTCGACCAATCTGGTTCCTACAAGCACCTCAAGAGGATGGATTTCGAGGGGAAGAAATCGTGCAGCTCTCAACACATCAAGGACGCAGCGGGTAGTTTACCTGGTGACATGGGGCTAATTCGCGATCTGTGGGTGCAGTGGTTCGGCTCTTTGCTCAACACTACTGTAAATCGCCAACCCTCGAAACGAGTATCGTCGGAGAGCTCAAGGTATGGCCCCCGTGCACACCTGTCGACGATATACCGTCGATCTTTGATGTGGAGGAAACCATCAAGAGCGTGTCAAACCGAAAGGCTGTTGGACCCGATGGCTTTCCCGCTGAACTGCTCAAATTCGCAATATATGGAAATTGCGATGATAACCGCCGTATACTAAAACAGTTCCACGCCATTTTGGTCGCCATATGGCAGGGCGGGGGCGTACCGCAGGAGTGGAAATATGCCACGATCATAGTGTTGCACAAGAAAAAGGACGGGACTGAGTACGGTAACTATTGAGGAAACTCGCTCGTTGCTCACGCTGTCAAGGTTATCCTCAGGGTAATCGCCAATCGCTTCAGCAATTACTGCGAACGGGAGGATACCTTACCGCAGGAGCAGTGCGGTTACAGACCGCAACGGTCGACGATTGATGTGATCTTCGTTGTTCGACGACTTCACCAAATCGCACGAAAAAAAAGCACCCCCTTTTATATGTGTTTCGTCGACCTCGCCAGAGCATACGATTCAGTCGACCGGACTCTCTTGTGGACCGTGCTTGCTCGGTTCGGCGTACCAACAAAGATGCTCGTGGCTATGCTCCACTTCCACGATAGAATGCGCGCGTGCATTCGGACGGATGATGATGAATATTCAGACTGATTCGGCGTAGGGCAGGGTCTACGGCAAGGATGCGTGATCGCAGCGTTGTTGTTCAACATGTTCTTTGCTGCCGTACTGCGTGTGGCGGTGGAGCGGTTTAGCGCCAATGCAGATGTGGTGAATGTTGAAGGATATGGTGTGCCCCAAGGGAAAGGATGAGAAGGGGGAGGGGGAGGATACGAGGGGGGGCCGAGAAAGGGCGAGATAAACCCCAGGAAATGTGGCGGAGCCGCAACCGATCTGGGGAATGCTGTATGCAGACGGTGCGGGCATCGTTTCCAGATCGAGGAATAGCCTTGCGAAGATGATGGCAGTTATCGTTGCAGTGTGTGGTTCGTTTGGGTCGACAGTTTCGGAAGCCAAGACGGAAACCATGTGCCTGATGACAAAACTTATGGACAGGGTCACTTTCGATACTGAGGCAGCCGGCCAGGTGTACAAACAAACCACCATGTTTGTGTACCTTGGGACAACTGTGTGCGAGACCGCCGACCTTACTGCTGAAATCAACCGGCGCGTGGTGCTGGCCAACCTACGTTTCAGAGGGTACGGTTTCCCACTGTACGACCAGCCCACCGCACCGCTCCGGCTCAAAGTACGGCTGCTCAAAGCCGAAGTAATGGAGCCCATGCCATACGGGTATGTCACGCGGAGCCCCACCGTGGCCCATCTCGCTACATTGTGGACAGCTCACCACCGAATGCTCCTCCGCTGCATCGGATGGAAGAGAAAACCTCGCGACTGCTACCATATGCTTTCATACGCAGACGCACTGTCCAAGACTGGCTGTGAGAACGTCGAGGAGACGGTGCGAAAGCGGAGGATACTTTTCGCCGGGTTCGTGGCTCGTATGGGTAACGAGAGACCTCCCAAACAAGTAACGTCTGGGGCACTGGAGGGGGTAAAGGGTCATTGGGGAGGGCAAGAACAGGACTGGATGGGTTGTCTCGAACGCGACCTATGGTTGTTTAATTTCCCCACCGGAGAGAAACAATGGACGCTGGCAGCGAAGAAATCGGGCAAGTGGTTCAGACGTGTTGAAGAAGCGGCAAGCAGTACATGAAGCGCTGGTTCGTTAAGGAGAATGGGAATGTAGCGAAACGACGAGCGCTTGAGGTACAAAATGCGCAGCAACTTAATAATGACGCCGTTGGGCCCAAGGCCAGGAGAGGGAGGAAGAGAAGCCACGTCGGAGGAGGCGTAGCAGCAGCAGCAGCTAGACTGGTTAATAGACTGAAGGCACCGGCCGAAACTTGGCACTGTCCGTTCTAGTTGAGACGCCCAGTGATTGCTGCCTAATGCTATATTACATTCCCTGTTTGTTGTTTGCTTGCTTGCTTCTTTGCTGTGATGCCCTATTCCCTGCCAAGTCGATGGTACCCCCCCCCCCCCCCCCCCCCCCCCCCCCCCCCCCTCCCATACCCTGCCATTCTGCGTCAATTGCGTCACCTTTTTGCTATATTTGTGTGACCCTTTGCCATTCTTCCTTTTTCTGATTATGTTGACATGTTTCCTTCGTCTGTCTGTCTCTGTCGTCTTTGTGTCGGTTGTGCCGTCCTTGACCCGCCAGCGGGACATAGGGCTGCTCGTTTTTTGTTTGTTGTTAGCTCTTTGTTTGTCTCTACCCTCTTCTTGCCTTCTTGCCTTCCGCCTGGTCTTCTTGTGGCGTCCTTACGTTGGTCCATCCGCTGGACATATCATACGGATGATCGCACCAGCGAACAGCAACCTTGTCCTCGGGACTCGGCCTGCGCCTCGAGCGCATGTTGGCTTTGTTTTTCTTTCTTTTTCCTTTTTTTTTTCCTTTCTTCATTCTTTCTTTTCTCTCTTCGTGTTTTTCTCTTTTCTTTTTCCTTTTCGTTTATTTCGAGTGTACATATAATACCATGGCTATGTTCCTGATGTTATTTGGTTGCAAGTGATACGGGATGGGACACCACAGCTCGTCAGTACCGTTTCCCTTGCGCACTATTTCGCACTTGTTTGTTTTCTCCCATCGAGATGATTTTTTGACAGCCTGTTTTTGTTACCACAGACAAGATTTCAGGAAAGTGAGCTAATGTGAGAATATCGTCATCATCATCATCATCAGCAGCAGCATAGCCGTGATGTCGGCAGCCTCGTCCGTTTTCTGTTCGGTGGCGGAGACGCTACTGCTCAACAGGTGGCTGACGCGTGGGCGTCGCGTCTCGTGGACGGGAAAAGTTAGAAGACAACCTTCAAAATGAAAACCTTATGCGACTACGTGGCCGTGTACCAATCCTCTCTCATTAGATTGCCCCAATTGGGGGAGAGTGTCATAAGGATTACCCTGGGCTGGGTAATCGATCGATCTTTTACCCCTACTGCTCGGTAGGTAACACCTTCACATCTGGCGTCGTCGAGGTCACGGGTTCGAACCTCACTTCGAACATAAACGCTTGCGCGTGCATCCCTAAAAAGACACATCTCCCTGGTTCCCCAGGTAATGAAACGAAGCGGGTAGGTCAGCGTACAGACGTATACGGTTCCGACGCCCCAAAGATCCCGCCATTTAGAGGGGGGGAGAGTGTCATAAGGATTACCCTGGGTTGGGTAATTGATCGATCTTTTACCCCTATAACTCAGTAGGTAATACCTTCACATCTGAGGAGTGACGGATTCCGTCGCAGAAGAGGATCACCAAGGAAATACCATGCCCTACTAGAGGGGGTATACTCAAATCTCAAACATTGGGTTGCCGCAGTAAGAATTACCATGCCCGGGTATATTCAAATCGCAAACAATGGTCGACGGCGAAAAGGAAATACCAGGCGCTACTAGAGGGGGTATATTCAAATCGCAAACCGGGGGCCGCCGCAGAAGAGAATCACCAAGCTCTTCCTAGATATATTGCAGAGTGCTATCAGGTTTATATTGGGTAGTAGACGATTGGTTAACCTTTTACCGATAACCCAACGGACTCAGACCTTAACAATAGGCCGTAACGATGTCTGCTCAGCGTATGTTTTGTGTTCTATGTAGCCAGGGACTGCGAACACAGAAGCGGCGAGAAAATCGCTGGTACATGTGTCGGTAGGAAGGGCCCAGCTGGGACCTCGCGAAGTGACGTAAGGGGGAGCACGGGCAACGAATTATCCAATTGGAGCATCGAGGTCGTCTATCCTCAATCGGGGCCCGTGTTGGCGAAAATCCCGGAAATCGTGTGGGGAGAGCGGGAGCCCACCCAAGCCTAAGCTCGGGTCGGAGGGCGCCCACGTGTAATCGGCTACCGCCTTGCAAGTTAGAGGTGTGGGAGTGGGTTGTGAAGTGCCGCATCTTCGATCCATCCTCCGAATTCTCCAGATTGTTTTTGTTCTTACTTGAATTTTCTATGAATCTGCATATACGGCCCTTCAGGGTGGGTTAGTGTTATGGTATCCCCCCTCCCCTGTTGCGGCGTTAAGGTTTGTAGCAGTCGTCCCCTCATCATACCTGGATGGCGTTGTCGCCTGCTTTTCTGATGAGCGCCTCGCCCCTTCGTTCAGAAGACATCCGGCGAGGCAAAACGGCAACTAATACAAGAGCTTATAACATCGTCAAGCACCTCGTGTAAGTGACCAGAACAGAGCCAAAGGCATCAACCTGCTAGCAGTAGTCGGTCCCTAGGTCCATACTGCCATACGCTTAACAGTAACCATGAAACCCGATAAGCTATTGAGCGTTATGCTCAATTCACGGGTTATCAACTCAACGCTATAATTCTACTCGTTTCGCGCAGCTTGCCGTTGAGCAGCTACCAAAAGCTACAACGTCGTTTCGGGCGATCAACTGCAAAATAAATGTAGGCGTCGCTGCAATGGGCGAGTGTGCATGGACAATGTCACCATCTCTCGCCGAATAGCGAGCCCCCCTGACACACGCTGCGATGCAAGTCGATACTTTTACGTCGGGTTGTAGCCAAAATCAGGTATACCTGGCCACGTTTTGGCCAAAATCAGTTACATACTAACAACAAGTACAAATCACACGCCAGGAGCTCTGCTGTTGGCCAGACTGACATCGTACATGATTTTGGCTCGAAAATGCTATTATTAATAATAGGGTACACCTGGCTTTGTCCACTGTCTATTAATAGCTTTCAACTGAATTTGGCCAATTTTGAACCAACCAGAGAGGCCATACGTGCAATTTTTTTTCTCTGCGTATGCGTCTGCGGTCCCTCGGTTTCACCAATATTGTGTATAAACTCTGTACTCGCGCGTACGTACGCATTTATGCATACATACGTACGCTGATTCACTTTTCTTCTTCGGGTGTACGAAGATGCCAGGAGACAACCTTTTCACCCCTTGTTCTGATACTGCCTTGAATGAGGTTGAAAGCCCGGTAATTCCCGGGGTTCAGGCGCTAGGATCGTATTTGTGGTACCTATTAATAGAAGGCGTATTTAAGATGAAAAACCAGGGGTTTTCCAGGGAGGCGCGAGCTTGGTCTCAGTCTCTCTGCTAGTCGTGCTCGAAAAGAATAAAGCCGCTCTTCATCTCTATAAGCAAACAACACCGTACATGTGAGTACCAACGAGTACCGATTTATTAGGCAAACCTGTCCAGGGATACAAAATGTCCCGCAACCTTGATCTTAACACGCTTGGCAGACAGCAACTTTGCCTCGACATGCCTCGACTGACACCAAACTACTGGTTTTTCGTGTGGAACACTCGGCCTTGCACCCTTGACAACGCACGTTTTAGAAAACGAACAAAAAAACAGATTTTGGAAGCCACACGCCTCCTGTTCAGGCGCACTCTTTTTTCAATGGATTTTCATTGGCTGAACACCGCTCTTGGCCCGCGTTTTTTTGTTCGTTCTAGTATTAAGTATTACCTGATTTTGAAATGGATCAGGGATACCTGATTCTGGCCACAGCCCTTCTACGTTTGTTGGGTTTCCGAAAAAAATAGTTTCAAGCGTTTACGCCCGCCCGTGCTATGTTCCTGCTTACTCTCAGTGTGAAAAAACTGTCTGCGGTACACGCCGGTGTTCGGTTGATTACGAAGCAGGCGTTTGTTGCATATGCTCTTCTCCCCTCCTCCCGCCCCACCCCCCAACCCCCAACTGCGTGGACTGTGATCACAACCCCCCGATTTTGTGACCGTCTCCGTTCCCCGGCAAGTCGAAAATGAACACCAAACAAGCGATCGGTGATGCGCGGGGGCGTCCGTCAACACTAAAATGAGGGTAAGGCTCAAGGCACGTACATATGATGAACATGGAGCGGGTCTAACTCACTACGGGTTAATTCCTGATTGTTTTGAACGGGGTAGACCTTGAAAACGGGCTGTCTGCGGTCGTCAAGGAAGCCGGGTCCATCGACCCTGCCCTTGTCCGTGGGCGCCAGAGTCCGCAGAACCAACGTCGGGGGTAAGGTCCGGGGACTGCACGAAGGCTCAGTCGTTTTAAGTTCGGTTTAGTCGTCGGGGAAGCGGGGGGTCAGGCCGTGGAAGAGGAGGGGGTGGGCTCGGCGGTGGAAGGTCCGGCGCCTTCGGCCGGCATAAAGCCCCAACTGGGCTACCAAAAATCCAACCGCGAACCCAGGGGTATGGAAAAGGGGAACGATCCTAGTGAGTAACGAAGACAGTGGGTCTTGGGGCGGGAGGTTGGTCGGCAAAGCCCGGCACGCCCCACCCCCCTTGCGGTCTCTCTCGTCAGTCGCCTTCAGGCTGTGAGGAGAGCTATCGTGAACACCCGTGCCAGGAAGATTGCAAAGGATCCCAAAATTGATGATTAATTGAGCCGCCTTTACACGGAGTTCCAGTTGGCCGTAGTAAAATTGGGGGGGAGGGGGATGGGGGCAGGGGGGGAAGAGGCAATCTCTGATGTAGCTCTGCCTCTGTTGATGTTTTGACAGTAGTACGAAGGGGGGAGGTTGTTAGTATTTTCAGGCCGTTTCATAAACGACCAACCACGTGTTGTTCCCATGATGTCATGGTTGGACGCCCCGGGCCCCCTTCCCCCCCTTATGTATTACGACATCATCACGAGGTCGCACACTAGGAAGGCCTTGTAAAAGCCCCAAAACGTGACAACGCATGGAATGATCAACGTAGGGAGCGACCAGGCAATGACAACGTCCACGTGTCCGACGGCCCTGTGGGACAACCTAGGTCCTGTTTTGGGAATGAGTCGCGACAACCACCGGATCACCAGCTCTGTCTGGCTCTGTTTTTGTTTTAATAGTATGACGGGAGGCTGTCATTTTGTGGCCATTTCTCGACCCCTTTAGGACTGCACTCCCGTTTTTGGGACGAATTACTTGTAATTAGAGTTAGGTATATTACTATTTGCAGTCCAGTACTAAAAAGTAAAGGTCAAACGAAGAGCCGCAAGCTGTTCGCTGGCATCACTTAAAGGGTAGACAAACTCCCCTACCTCTTGTCACTGCAGAGCCACGATTCCCCCCCGGCCGGCGAAGTGAACCCCGCCGGAGGCGCCGTTCCGGGTACGCATTTTTACGCGATGTGGTTTCAGTAGAGCTGAAATACCAGTGGGTTGATTTCTGGGCCAAAGGGAACTGGATGGTGGGTTGGCTAAGCATAAACGACATGAAGCGGACAAAACGTGTGATGGCATAAAAGGGACCCTCAAAGCACAAATCATCATCACAGCAGTGGCGGCGGCTTTGTCCGTCGTGCTCACACTCTTCCTTTCTCTCTCCCTCTCTCTCCCTGTCCCCCCCTCTCTCTCTTTTCGTTTTCTTTTCCGTTTTGCGTGCTCTCTCTCAGCGCCGCGCATCTCGATGTGTTTCCGTTGTGTATGTATATATCATGAGGCATTATTGTTGGACGTACGGAAATAATCATTACACTGGCATCCCTGGTAGCTCCCTCAGCCAATGTAGTAGTACTAGCAGTTCGTAAGATGGCTGCTTTGGGGACACGGAGTATCCCCTGAAATATTTGCTTATTGACCTGGAGGTCGTGGTTGATGTTCACTTGCTTGCGTAGGCTGCTTGGAGGTAGAAGAAACGCACCTGTATTATCTAGTCAGGTCGCGAATGGAGTCTGCTCAACGGGCTCAGACAATTTCTCGCCCTTAATCCCCGTTTCCCCATCGAACAAGGGGCCTCCCCAGTGTTACACAATCCGTTCCCGTATCCTATCCCCAAGGTTTACTGGCCTTCCAGGACAATATCATACCACTAGCCCACCCTGATGAATATATATATTATATATATATATGTGTAGCAAAATCGGGAACTCCGGGAAGTAATTAAGGGTTCATCTAACTATTTAATAGAACACGAGTCGAAGATGCGACTCCTCAAAACCCATTCTCACACGTCTAAATGGCGAGGCTATGAAGCCGCGAAGGAACGCGCCGAAAAAAATAAACACAATATGCGTACCACGTGCACGGCAGGGGGGGGTCGCATTATTTTTGCTGAGAGGCTCTTGGCACTTGAGGAGCGCTGCACCTCTCACCCAACAACCGACGTTGGTAATAATTTGAAGCTGCTGTACATATAACCCCGATACACAATCATCCCACATGCTACCAGAAGGACGTGAGTATGCACGAAGGAAGCGTTTGTATAACGTACATTGGGTCCAAGGCATTGGATATTGGGTGACAAATATATTGGGTGCTGGTAGCTCCTCCTGTGCTCTGCTGAGGAGCTCCGTCAGGGGAGAATGTTTGTGCTCAGAAGTGCAATCCCTACGGAAAAGCACGGCCCAGAAAATAATTACCAGTTATATTACCGGCATATACCTACCCGTAAGAAGCAAGGAGCCGGAGACACGTCAAACGGCGAAAACCACCCTCACATACGATGTACGATGTACCACAGCAAGTGGGCGGTGGGGGGAGGGGGAGGGGGAAGAATGTGTCAACATAAATCAACGTAGAAACCATCCTGCCGCCACATCCCCAAAGTAAAAGGGAGGGCGGGGCGAAAAATGTACTGCCGACAGGTACAACCAAACACAATAATAGCGCAAACAGTAGTTAGTCCTGTGCCTCAAGCATTTGAAGCCAGAATACCCAGATCACCCCCGGCGTCTCTCAGCGTGGCAGGGATCGGCAGGATTTATACTCTATTATTTAGGCTGGATGTCTATTATTTGCTTGTCGCTTGCTGTGCTGTGCCAGTGCTACCACATTCTCCAACAAATCATTGTCATAGAGTACAGATAGATGGTGCAAAGAGAGGTAAACAGGATATAAATCGGGGATGCACACCAACCCGGAGGAAAGAGCAGCTGTTTAGCTGCTGCGTACTGCTGCTGCTGTGTATGTACGATGTACACAACATGCACAGAGAGTCGGTACGTCGGTACTTTCATACGACACAAAATCAGGCGGCTATTTTCAGTGTGAAAATGTGAAAATATACGAAAATTGTGGGTTGGTTCGTTTTTTTCCCCGACGAAAAAATTGAAAAACCGTCGCGTTTGTTTGTTTCCCCGGCGGAATCTACAAAATTGAATTTGTTGAGGGTTTTTTTTTTCGAGCGATTCTATTTCCCGACTTTCCCCCGGTCAAGACCTACTTCCATATCTGTACAGAGTCTTGTACTCTCAAGCTCTCCTGCTGGGCAGCAGTAGTAGTAGTGATCGCCGAGCAGCAGTAGAGCAGCAGTGCCGTGAACAACCGGGCCGAGGTGCCGAGGCCGACAAGAAACAAGGGGACTTAGGTACCCGCGGTGTGGTCTATCCGCGCGGCCACTGCAAATAGAAGGTGAGGAGAGGGCCCGTCGATCCCTCCGTCTGCCGTCGTTGCTCGACCTACCTTCTGTACAGCAGTAACAGCACCCATATTATTACTCGGAAGAGAGAATACCCACCCTCACCAGGTCCTCTGCTGACATACCACGCGCTTGACGCGGGCAGTTGTCGCTGAAACGTTCCTTCGAAGGAGGAAGAATTTTTGCTGCACTCGACTTACGATGCTGCTGTAGATTATACGCGTCGCCCTTGGCCTTTTTGCGGGGCGCCGATTGCCCGCCACGCCCTCTATGGGGCATGATGTGACACAGACAGCCTCTGCCTCAAGTCACTCCACAGAGAGCCGCAGCAGTTTTTTTTTTCTGTTTGTGGACACACGGGCTGACCTTTACTAATTTTTGTGCTGGCGCTCGGCGCGTGGTCGGAAGCGGTATTCCAATATTCATAACTGGTTGTGCGCTCTTGACTCGCACGCGCATGGTTGCTTCGAGCGACAAAGCATGCAGTGTAGCGTACGCACTCGGGCGTGTCCCCGCTTGAGATAGACAACGCTTTTATCCCGTTTTTCGACGTGGGACTTATTATATTTTTTGTTCGAGAATGATCCTCGTACACGCAGTGGTCAATATTGACGGTCCTAATTTTTCAGCATCTTTTTCGCCCGTCGTTGTACCAAAATATATGTTGTGCTGCTCTGTACTGATCTGGCCGGAAATATAATACATGTTTTATTTCCACACCAAAAAAAAACCGGTGATTATATTACCGACAGAAATTTGTATGCATTTTTTTCCTGCTGTTTACGTGCGAGTAGAGGGAAAAAGAACGCAAGATGCAAGGAGCGTGATGTTGACGTTGATGCATGCATACCAGTATGATGAGTCTGCCCATATACTCATCCTCCCCCTCCCCCTCGCACCCACCCAAACTTCGATCGGCGCCCTCATTGTTTTTCGCTAACCACGGGTGCTTCCGTTTTGCTACCCCTTGTATTTAATTCACACCAGCGGCAGATCCTCCCTCATTTATATATAGCTAGCCATAGCAGAGGCAGCGGCCGCAGCGGTGCGGCGGCGGCAGCAGCAGCAGCAGCAGCAGCAGCAGCAGCAGCAGCAGTGGCATTTCGGAGGGAGCTATAATGGCGAACGATGGAGACAGCAGCGGCAGCGGCAGCAGCAGCAGCAGCAGCAGCAGCAGCAGCAGGAGCAGTAGTAGTGGCTCCGCGGCACCCGCTAATAATGTAGCTTCAGGGACGGGTGCCGAATTTGGCGATGCCGCTGCTGCTGCTGCTGCTGCGGACGCCCAAGCAGCCCCGACGATCGTAACGGTGAACATCAAGACCTTGAACGGGCCGGACTTTGAGCTGGCGGTTGCTCGAAACGTCCTCGTTTCCGAGCTGAAGACGAAAGTCCGAGAGCAGACGGATGTTGAGGAGGTGAGGAAGAGACAGGCAGTCAACCGCATTTTTTCGAGGTGTCATACAGCAGCAGCACGTACTGCTGTAGTTCCCGTGCAAAACGGTTTCCGTTCTTGGCAATTTTCAATTTTCCAGGTGCAACAGCAGCAGTACTTGTATAAATAGTACCGCGGGGTACAGCTGGATACAGCCAGCTGGGTACAGCTGCAGCAGTATATACTATTTTGCCACCTCTCTGGCCGGGAATATAATACACTTTAGATATTCACTTGAAATACCAAACGGTTATTACATTTGCGTCCATAGCAGGTAGTCTTGCGTTCCATTAATAGGACTGCTGTCCCGTTTCGGGGACAAACCATCACCTGATTACTGGTAATACTTCAGATTTTGAGTCGTTTGTCCCCGAAACGGGACTGCAGGTCCTTGCCGGGTCCGTGCGTGCAAGTGTTGTTTTTGATACTGGTATTTACGTACCAGGTATCAGGTACCACTGGTATTCACGTACGCTGTGGAAAGTAGGTAGGCCCGCCGGGCCGGCGGGGCATCTGCTAATCCCCCGCGAGGGCGTGACTCACGTCGCTCGGGAAGGCATGGGTTGGTAACCATACCTGTGTGGGGGAGTATATACGTGCCAATTTAAGGACGCGGTTTCTTTCGTTTTTTCTGCTGCGCTTGATTAGTGCGGGGCGGGTCGCCATTCCTTGTTTTGTTTATTTTATTTATCAGTGGGGCAACAAGCGATTTCTTGTTGGCGTTGCCTTGCTTCGGCCTCCGTCTTCCTTTCTTTTCTTCGACCTGAAGGCCGACACGCATTATATAACACAATATGGTAACGATTAACGACGGCTCCACGTATTTCGCCACTTACTGCTGCTGCCGTAGTCTGCTGTTGTAGTCTACTGCCGTACGCTGTGCCTGGTTGTAGGTTATCAAGGTGCAAGTTATTACTGGGTACCTGGTGTCATACCAGTTAAGCTCTCCGCCAGGTGTACTACTGCCAGTATACCAGGGGCCATGCTATTATAGATGCATCACAGGGATACTCATGTCCGTATGTACTGCTGTACTACAGTATTAATAGTATATGTGTATGTGTACGTACTGGCACACCAGGCAGCATTTGTTTTTTTCGAGCGAATGCGAGATTCCATTTTTTTGTTGTACACCGCGCCAAAAACTAACACCGGTGAAGTATATATTGGGGACTAGGGACCCCTTTCGCTGGCTGAAGCCAAATTCTGCGACTCCTATCCGAGGACCGCTACAGGATCTCGCATATATCGATGGTTGCTTACCACTTATTCGGGAAAATGGTTGACGCAGACAGTGTACGAGACGAACATAAATTATCTCAAAGCCTAACCCTGAGCCAATCAGAGCAACCCTAAATCTGACCCTAAGCCAGTCGGGCCAAATCTAGAATAAGTAGGAAGCTCTACTGCGTAGATCTGCCCGTTCAGGCGAACTTCCTTAGATGTGCCCGGTGCCTGAACTGCAATGTAGCCTTTCCAACCAAAACGACCATCTGGCACACCAACCGAGCAGGCCTTTCGTTAGGATTAGGGATATAGTTCAAGTTCCGGGCCAGGGTGGTGGCCGCCGTCAGCCGAACCCGAACATAATCTTGCCGTTGAGAAAAATGCTTTGACATGTATACAGTTTCGCGACGAAACCCCGCCTCATTAGACGTAAAACACAGTTTTATTCGGGCACGTCTCAGGAAGTTCGCCTGAACGGGCGGATTTACGCCAGCTGCCGCTAGAGCAGTAGTCGTAATAGTCGTATATAGGCTACTACGGTATGGGCACGCCAACGAGAAACACCTATTGTAATCTGAGCAAGGCTTCCTACTCTCTACGTAGAGCCTTACTGCGACACTATACTTGAACAACCTCGACCATAGGCTTTTTTATTATATACCACTCCGACCCAAAATATAAGGACCGTTTAGAATGAGTAATTATATGGTAAAAGTTCCCTATATTTTGGTTCAGAGTGGTACCAGTTACCAGGTAGTTGGCGCTGAGCGCGATCTCTCGATCCAATTTTCTTAGCATCCTTCAAACCGTGACCCTTATTACCAATAGAACGATGACACTGGGAACGCAAGGTTTGAAGGTTTTCTTTCAGAATGACGCTGGGAACGCAAGGTTTGAAAGTTTTCTTTCAAAAATAGTGCTTTCGAGAAACGGCTGAAGCTATTCTCGTACCGCCCGCGGCTGTGGGGGGAAGAAGAGAGAATGACGCTATTAATAGAATATTTTCTTCTTTTCTTTTTCTCTCATGGCTGCAGGCGTCGCGATTTGTTTTTTCTCGTTCGGAATTATCAACACGCTGGTAAAAAATCATCTCGTGCAACGATAGACTTTCGATGTCGACATAGACTCTGCCCACGGCCAACCCGCCCTGGTGTCGGGCAAGACCAACGAAAGTAGATGACGGCGTCGGAGATATCAGGGGGATCCATGGCCGAGGGGACGAGGACTTGCCGGCGTACTCTCTTCTCCCAAACTGAAAATGATACCTGGTACTATTTTTTTGCCATCCGAGAGGGGTCGAGGTTTTTTTTTCCACCTGTTTTCTGCACACCAGCGGCCTGTCGTTTTTTTTATCATACGCCTGGCCAGCGCCCGCCACATGTCACCGGACATTGTGTGAAGGCGGTGACCCTTGGGTCGGTGGGAACCTCTAACGAGCGTAAACGTGACGGAGTTCGGAAGGAGGAAAGAAGGACACATTCCCCTCAAGGGCGTGTGCCCACGGTCTGGCTTTCAGGCGTGTTTCCCACGTTTTCCCCGCTCAGAATTCATGACGCAGTCGTTTGTTTCGTCGATTCGTTGTCTATCGAGAGCTCGGAATCTAGGCGCTTCGGACTAAACTTTTGGCTGAGGTTTTCTCCAGCCGATCTTGACCCCAACATCTGTCTGCCCCAGGATTATATTTTTCGGTTCTTTTTATTTGTTTTTTTCTTACAGTTTGGAACTTTTACCGTGAGGAATCGTGCTCGTAGCAAGCGGTGCCGAAACATGCTGGCGGGTATCTTTGGAATTCAACCTCTTGTTCGAAACTTTGCGTTCCTCTTATCATCAGTCGTAGCCTTTTTAGTACTGAACTTTCTTATACACAAACCCATATCTGACTCCAATTCCAAGTGTTTTGTCCCCATAGCGGGAGTGCAGTCCTTAAGGCCTAAGGGGGTTTCCTAAACCTGACTCTAATTACAAGTGTTTAGTCGCCACAGCGGGAGTACCTATACCTTACTCTAGTTACCTATACCTTACTCTAGTTCCAAGTGTTTCGTCCCCACAACAGGAGTGAGTGCAGTCCTTAAGGCCTACCGGGGCTACCTATAGCTTACTCTAATTCCAAGTTGTTTTGTCCCTACAACAGGAGTGAGTGCAGTCCTTAAGGTTGTGTTAGGTTCTTGTTGCTGTACTGGTACTTTTTTTTATTCGTGGGCTTATGTAGTCAATACTACTGCTGTTGTACCGTATTCGACCACCGTTTTTCTGCGACCGCCGACCGAAAATCTCCGAAAATCAACAAGCCGAGACCGGCGACGTTTTTGTTTGACCAATCACGACAAACCCACAGCACGCATACCTGTCGAAACAGAAAGTTCCGAACTTTTGGAAAACCCCGAAAAAAACAATTCTGGGGCCGATGTTGGGCCAAGATCGGCTTCAGAAAAGTCCAGGCGGATGTTTAGCTCGAAGCGGCGAGACTCCGAGTCCTCGATAGACATCGATCGACAAAACCAACGACTGCGTCATGAATTATGAACGGAGTGCGCTCGTTAGGGGCCCCGACCCACATGAGGGTCACCGTCTTCACACAATGGCCGGTGTCATGTGGCGGGAGCTGGCCAGGAGGATGATAAGAACAATTAGCCGTTGGTGTGCACAAAACAGATGACAAAAATTCTCCATCCGTCTCGAATGGCATCAAAAAAGGCTTTTTTTCAGGTTTGGCAGAATACCGTAGGACGCCGCCGGCAAGCTCTAGCTCGCCCCCTAGACTATGGATCCACCAGATACCTTCGAGGCCCTCATCTATAACTCGTTGGCCTTGCCGGACACTAAGCGGGTTGGCCGTGGGCTGAGTCCATGTCCAGATCGAGCGTCGATCGTCGCACGAGCTGATTTTCATCAGCGTGTTGACAATTTGCAACGAGAAAAAAACAAATTGTGCCGCCTGCAGCCGTTAGAAAAAAAGGAAGGAAATATCAAACAGTTTTTCCTTTTTCCCACAGCGGCGGTACGAGGATATTTTGGGCTGTTATTTATAAGCAATATTTTTGAAAGAACATTTTTTAACTTAGCGTTTCCATTGACATAGGTCTCACAGCTTTCGTTTATTTTTATTTATATTTATATACGTACAGAAAACAAGCAGCGAACAGCAGCAGCAACGCTGAGCAACGTCAGATACGAGCGTTAACAGGTTCTTTACAAGTGCTGTAGCTCATTGGATCAGATTGCACCGCGTATTTTGTGAAAACACCGAGACTCCCGTGCCGACGGGCGTGGAGCGGGCACTCTCAACGGCGGTGGCCCGGTGCGATGGGAGAGTTGTGGGTACAATGTGTTCAATCACAACACCGTCGATCTCAGTGACCTTCTCTACTAATAATGTTACTACCGTACTCGTACTCTCGTACTGCTATAAAGTCGTCCACCAGCGCACGCACACAAGCTGACGTCAGTTCCAAATGTCATCAATGGCGAGAGTTACCCTATGTCTCGATGTTTCGATTAAAATATCTTTCATCAGGTATCGTAGTAAGTCTGTGCCCGCAGAATGATCCGCCGGTTTATCGCGTAAGCTGACAGCTTATGAGCCAAAGATACATATATATATACACTGGCATGTACCACTCTGTCCCGAAATATAGGGACCAATTTTATAATAATATTCAATACAAACGATCGTTATATTTAGGGACAGATGGTACACTGATTATCGGTATAAAAAATCCGAAAGGGCCTATAGTCCGCACAGGGAGGGGTGCGATCGTATTTTCAGCGTTCGATTTTTCCAAAACGGGGAGGCTTTGCCAGTAATACCGAACGAATAACGAGGCGTTTTTGGAAAGATCTGGTCGAGAGAGAGAGCCTTCCGAGAAATATAGCGTTCGGCTTTATCTACTGTAACACTCTTGGCGACGAGTGCTGAAAAAAACGATTGCGCCCCAGTGCGAACTAAGTCAACGCCCCCGGATGTTTGTATTTTGGTAGTTTTCTGTATCATTTTCGCGTGAAAATTACGTAAAAAAACGACGTGATGATATCAATATGCCGACAAGAGTCGATTTTAGATGGTTTTCGTGTGGAGAGCTTTCCAAAAATATGTTGTCCAACCCTTTCCGGACTGCAGCCCCCTTTGGGGATAAGTAAACCACTCAAATTGTAACTGCTCTGTGCCCCAAGGAACAAGTAAACCGCTCACATTGTAACTATTAATAGTTTGCGCCCGAGAGGGGACTGCAGTCCAACTGACTGTAAAACGGTTTACTCTCTCCGTTGCCGAGAAAAAAGATCGCCGCGAAACGCCTCTCATGCGCCTAAACCGGAGCGCATTTTACGGTATTCGACCACGCATATATGCATATATGTGTACTTGGATATATATATATATATATATGTATATAGCTCGCTGAGGGTAAAACCTCCTACGAGTTAGGTTGGAAAGTAAAAGTGATGACTCAAAAAAAAAAAAATAGTTGACCCTCTTCGGAGTGCATTCCCGTTTTCGGGTCAGACTACGTAGATTTTGACTGATTTTGGCCCCAAAACGGGACTGCGGTTTGCCGTAGTTGAGGATTTTTTCGGTCTCACAGCTTAACCCCTTTTCGGGACAGATGACTTGGAAATAGACTCGGGTATATGTTTATGTTTATATACAGCGCAGCACTAAAAAAATGCTGAAAGATTTATGTTTTTTTTTTCATTTTTGAAAAAAATTGCGATGAGGGTGTATTATTACGGGGGACCATAGTAAATAGGATCAAATATTGTTGGTAATAATAGGGAAATATATAGGTTTTTGTGTGTACCGTAGGTCCTATATACTATGGTCCCCCGGAATATTTTTTTTGGTTGCTTTATCGTACCGCTTGGCGTTTTTACCCGTTTTGAGACCCTGGTGTCGTGGCTTGGGTGTAGCCAAGGTATGGCCGCACTTGGACGCGAGTCGACGAGGGAAGGAAGGGGTTGAACATTTCTCGAGATAAAAATTCAAGGCACGTGCCATGGTGGGGAGGGGGGAGAAGAGCCTGCTACGATATTGACCCCGGATCTGAGTTTCGACTATGGATACGTCTACGTACAGGAGGGAGGGGGAAAAAAAGGATAGAGATACTCGTAGCACACCTCGCACAGATCGTCGTACAGATAGATCATGATGTATGTGTAGATCATGTAGTTCCTATCCTGCGGTTATTAAATGTTAGGCAAGATCTGTAGATTACAGATCGCAAGATCTGTAGATTACAGATCCAAGTCAGAAAACCTGTCCTATTGTAGATGATGCAGATTATACGGGTCCCACCCGGTAACACGAGCCAGATCCTACAAGATCAGGAATAGATATTTCCCATAGATCTTCCCTGAACTGAAGATCTTGTAGATGATGACGAACTGTGGAAGACGATGAGTTGTCCGAGGTGTGAGTTAGAGTAAATGGGATGAAAAACTGAAGGAAAAAAAAAGGAACGGGGAAGGGGGGGGGGAGTGCGGTCTTACCAACGCTCAACCTTGTAGGAGGAGCGTGCAACAGCAGTGCACAGATGCTCCCTGGGCGAAGTACTGTCAAACGTAGAAGTACTCTCGGGGGAGAGAATACAGAATACTTGAGGTGCTGCGATTTTTTGGCAGTGTTTCAGGGTTCGATTTTACTCGTATCATATTGTATAGTATTTTGGGGTTGTGTGCTGTACGATGTAGCTGCCTTTGCCTCGCGAAGCTTTTCGGGATTCGATAATGCGGATACCCGTGGTAAGTTGAGCGTCTACTGCCAGTACCGACCGCAGTGTGTCGGCCGTTAATAATCTCATACCGCGAGTACTGGCGGTGCTAACTAGATATTCTGGCTATTAATATTAATATTAATATCAATGTATTAATATTAATATTAATATATATATTAAATCCTAGATGTTTCAAGTACTTCCCACCAAGTTAGGAGTACGATTTATTTGTACTGCGAGAATCTGCTCCAAAATTGCACGTGCAACCATGCTACGCGTGTTTTAGACCCCACTCTGTCCATTAATATAGGTACCGTTTGTATACTCACGGTCAATCGAAAAATTCCTTACATTTCGGGACAGAGAGGGGTATCTATATATGTGTATCTCCCTCCGTTGCACTGCGGACACCCCCCCTATCCCCTACCTACCTCTGAGCAGCCCGGGTTGTTTGGTTTGGCCGATGCTGTGATGATCGTTACGGCTGTGAGAATTGACCGTAGTGTTGGGTGTCGTCACGAAATATTTCCATCCCCTGGCATCCCCGTGTTTTTTTTTTTTTCGCAGATGCTCAACGAAACCTTATGTCATCGAATATCGAAATCGTATGGATCGAAAACTGGTTGGCTGACTATCAGGTACCTGATATTAGTCACCGACTAGGTAGTAGCTGGTTAGGTATCCCAGTTGGTTGCGCGCTGCAATTAGCGAAGTTTCTGCATTTTTCGTGCATGGCTCGCTGGCGCGTTTGTGGTCTCGAGGTGTGTGTGTTTTTTGTTATTAAAATACTTCGGGACACCCAACTAGATAATTACGGCAGTAGCTCGTATAGAGAAGTACAGCTATAACTCACGGCCCTTGTAATCGTCGCTTTTTGTGACGCTTTTTCCCTCTGAAACCCGAAAGATAGTAACCACTCTAGAGCCTACCGCCCCGTGTAGTATGTAACCGGCGGTAACCGTGCACTTGTATGTCGATATTTCATACCAGGTACCAGAATACCGGTAGAAGATTGCTCGGTATATACTGTTTGTACGTATACAGTATACTTTTTTTGCTGTAGTACCATGACCAGGACATTTGTGTCCGATTTATTCTGTAATACCCCCGTGACCAGGTATCATGTACCAGGCATACCGAAACTATGCGATGAATTGCTCTGTAATAGGGGTGATTGTCTTTAGTGTCGATGTTGAGACTTGTGACCGCTGTACCGTCGTATGCTCAAGAGCTGCACGAGCACATTACTGCTGTATTAATAGTACATCAGGTACCAGGTACTACTGCTGTACCGGTAGCAGTTACCGACTACTGGCCGTATACTTGTACTCCTGTGAGTATATCGATGGAGTTTTTCAACCCGTCCTCGAAATATGATATTACGGGGGACCATAGTAAATAGGACCAAATATTGTTAGTAAAAATAGGGAAATACATAGGTTTTTGTGTGTACCATAGGTCCTATTTGCTATGGTCCCCCGTAATAGTAAGTAACATCGAGCACTGCTGCTGCTAGTGCTACTACTTTTACTTCAGAATATTATCTTGTTAATATTTTCTTGTCGCAGACTACGAGTACAATTCGAGTACAGTTTAGTATGGTAATTGTTTTCAATAGCGGTGAGTCTTGTGCTTGGAAATGATTTTCTTGATGTTCTTTCTGTTTTTTTCTCACCCACGTGACGTGATTCGCATCTGATCTTTTTTTGTATTTTTTTGTATTTTCCTCTTTTTTTTTTGATCCGTCACATACCATCCTGGCCGGGAATGTAATGACCATTTGTAATCGAATATTAATATAACGAGGACGTCATATTCCCGGCAAAAGTGGTCCTGCTCTTACACTGTTGCCGTTTTGAGGCCCCAGGTTGTAGAGAGGGTAGCCCTACCACTTACTCCAGAAAATGATCGACACACTTTGTGTACGAGGCATACAACGAGAGATAGGAGCCCTCCCCTTACGAGTATAATCCTAAGCCAATCAGACTCATTCAACCATTGGTTAGGGTTATAGCGCCATTCCCTTTGTCTCGTACACAGAGTGTGCCTCAACCATATCGAATAAAAGTGGTCAGGCTCTGCTTGGTGCACGTATATAGAGGCCCTACGTATAACCTATTATTGTCAAACACTGGTTGGGTGTTGCCAGCCATCGAGTCAACTGGGAGCATGCAGCAGCAGTGGTACGACTACAAATTAGTAGCATCGCACAGCGAGTGCCACGTGTCAGCTATCTCCTGGCATCGTGGGTCGGGTGCATCCGGTACATATATTCCATATTCGCTGCGTGCGTCGCCAGCCCCGCGGCTTCATGTGGCTACAGTACACGGGTGATGAGAGAGCACCCCCACCCCCCCTATGGGACAAATGTTCGAGCCGACTTTCTCCCCGGTGGCTTGGTAGGCGGTCCGCGTGCCTATCAAGATCAATTTCGTGGGTTCAAGCCTCACCGAGTGCATGCTCGTAGGGACTTTTTCTTGGATAAAAAATTGATTAGCGGAAAGCGCGAGAGCGTGAGTTAGCTACATTCGATGAAAATCGACGAGCAGTGGGAATGCTGAACCTTATGCGCGACAAAAATAAAGGCACGTACCCGGGGGGGAGAAGGGACGACACCTGTGACCACGGCTTGTCCAGAAGATCGCTGAGGGTAAAACCTCCTACGAGTTAGGCTGGAAAGTAAAAGTGATGATGATGGCGGCACGCAGCAACGTGCTGTAAAATAAATGGTGACTTCGGAAGATATCGACAAGGTGTTTCCATAGGCCATGGCGCTCGACATTTTTTCGGCCTTCCGCGCTGTCGAGAGCCCGTTGTCGAGAGGAAATCAGCTTCGAAAATGATCCGAGGGGAGGGGGGGTGTTGTCATGCGCGTGTTATACAAGCAATATTCGTCTCCTTTTTTCGACACGATTCCGCTCTGAAGTCTCAAAAGTGGTTGCTGCTGTAGTGTGAATAGTACATGCATACGTAAGTACGTGCCCCACTCTTTGGTGGCATCTATCCCTCATGGTAGTACTACGATTGATTGCGTACGTGGTTTATCGAGAACCAGGTATGTTGTGAATGAGCCCTTGAAAAGCCCGTTGCTATGTAACAGTTGTTCCGCTCTAGATGATCAGCAGTTTGTCCACGAAATGGTGGTGGGTGCACGCAGCTCGAACGCCTAACGGGGTTACTATAGCTGACAGCGGCGGCGTATGACTGTTGATGCACTCGCTCGCTTCCTGTATATGGTGCCGGTACAGCACATGTCGATGCTATTTTGCCGTCATTTGCTTGCTGTACTGTTTGTTGCTGTACACCTCACGGTACTGCTATACCAGGTATGTAGTATATTATTAATAATAGTTTATTATCGTAAAAATACCTACCAGGTATCTTATGATTCCTCGCTGGCATTTCTCGTATCGTATTTTGTGTGGTATTTTGTGTGCGCGATTATTTTTTCGGCGCGAAGTTGGACGCCACGATAACTTTTTTTTTTTTTTTTTTTTTTTTTTTCATCATCACTTTCACTTTCCAGCCCACTCGTAGGAGGTTTTACCCTTGACGACCTTCTGGACAAGCCGTGGTCACAGGTGTCTTCCCTTTCTCCCCCCCGGTACGTGCCTTTATTTTTTATCGCGCATAAGGTTCAGCATTCCCACTGCTCGTCGATTTTCATCGAATGTAGCTAACTCACGCTCTCGCGCTTTCCGCTAATCAATCTCTTTTTATGCAAGAAAAAGCCCCTACGAGCATGCACTCGGTGAGGCTTGAACCCACGAAATTGATCTTGATAGGCACGCGGACCACCTACCAAGCCACCGGGGACGCCGGCACCATTTTTTTTTTTTTTTTTTTTTTTTTGTTATCATCACTTTTACTTTCCAGCCCACTCGTAGGAGGTTTTACCCTCGACGATCTTCTGGACAAGCCGTGGTCACAGGTGTCGTCCCTTCTCCCCCCCGGTACGTGCCTTTAGTTTTTATCGCGCATAGGGTTCAGCATTCCCACTGCTCGTCGATTTTCATGGAATGTACAGCTAACTCACGCTCTCGCGCTTTCCGCTAATCAATTTTATGCAAGAAAAAGTCCCTGTGAGCATGCACTCGGTGAGACTCGAACTCACGAAATTGATCTTGATAGGCCCGCGGACCACCTACGTACCAAGCCACCGGGGACGCCATATGGTATTATATGATATTATATCATGTACCCAGTATATATACAAGTGTGATACAGACGGTCCGCTGACTAGGAGTGCTGATTCTTGACGATAACTATTACGGGGGGGCATAGTAAATAGGACCAAATATTGTTGGCAATAATAAAAATATATGGGTATTTGGGTGTACCGTATGTCCTATTTACTGTGGTCCCCCGTAATACCACCAGGCACAGCATACCGTGTCGTGTGATGTATCAGGCGAACACGCAAGAAAACAAACCCAGGCACAGACTTGTTTCCAAGTCGATTTTTCGTCGACACCGGGGAGAGAGTGCAAACGCCGAGCCATGCGTCCATGGATAAGAGACTCGACAAGGTATTTCCGAAGCCACTACGATTTTCGATTTTCGTTTTGTTTGTCCCCCTCTTAAGAGCATGTTTCGGACGAATTATCGGCGGTGAAAATGACCCCAGGCGGTGTGCCATCTCCCGTGTTGTTTAGTATGGTGTTTTACCAGTACATCGTTTTTTTTCTTCTTCTTCTTCATTGTTTATGATGCTTGAAATGGGGGTGGCTGCTTGTATTAATAGTGACTGCCGAAGCCATCTTGTTCTCGTTTAGTAGTTAATCACTAGCTGGACTGGGTGGATAGAGCCGTACGGAAGCTATACTGGGTAGAGGCGCTTCCAATGCCCCACTACGCCCCAACGCGCGGATGTTGTAGGGTGGATTCGCCTGACTCATCGCAGGTAGAGAGGTGAAAATCTTACACTAGGTGTGCGCTTATACCGACGTACGCTTAGATAGCGTCGGCCTAGTGCGTGGTGATCACCTCGCTGTCTGAGAGGGGCCCGATGCACCCCCGCCCTTTACGTAGCACGTGCGTGCGTTGGGTCGCAATGGGATGGGTAGCACCCCTGCACACGAGCATCCCCAACGCTCCTATCTCACGATAAACGTGCACCAGATATACCTACGTAGTGGATGGCGATCTCCTCGCTCTCTGTGACGAATCGGGCGCATCCGCCCTTTGCCTTGGAGCGCGCGTTGGGTAGGGGGGGTGGGTCCCGCCCCTACACAGGAGCTTCCGCAAGGCTCTTGTCTATTCCTCCCCGGTGGCTGTCGGAGAGAGAGAGACGTCAACCGTTGAATGTACTTGCGCGATGGAATCGACACGAAGTATTTTCGCTATTGGTGGCCGGCGTGTTGTTCATCGCCCCCAACCACCTCGATATCCCAATTTCCCGGTGGAGCAGCGCTGTGGTTTATTGCCAACCATGGCCGATAGTCCCGCAGATATCCGCTATGGTAACCAGGGCTAGTCCCGCAGATATCCGCTATGGTAACCAGGGCTGTTCACGAGTCGGTTCAAAGCCTCCCGGAGTTCAGATTCGGGTAAAAGGGTGACCCGACCCGATCCGTGAGAGTCTGAAAACCCCCTGACCCGACCCGACCCGACCCAACCCAACCCAACCCAATGCGACCCGGCCCGTGAGATTTCGAAAAAAGTGCCTGACCCGACCCAACCTTACCCAACGCGACCCGACCCGTAAGATTTTCGAAAAGTGCCTGACCCGACCCGCGGGTTGGGGTAATAACCCGCGAAGAGCCCTGGTGACGACCTGCCGGGGCGTATCGACGACGACGGCTGCCAACGCTTCTGTCTGTTCCCATGGGCGGCGGTACGGCCTCACGAACTGGGCCGTCGACCGCCGACCCAGCCTCAATACCGTCCAATGCCAACGCTGTTACGTACCAGTCTCGGGCGGAAATATAAGGGTCGTGTATTGATATATATATATATATATATATGCATCAGCAGTGCTTACCTTTCCGTCCAGAGTTGTGTTGAGTACCGTACAAGTTAAGATGCCATAAAAGGTGAAAGGCTACGCGGGGCCGCTCGTAACACGTGAGTGTGTGCCTCGTGATCGCGGTGTCTCGACGCGGGGGCGTGGTCCATCGTCTGATTCTTTCTTGTCTGCTCGTGTACGGTACAGGAACGAGCGTTCCCGTGGTGGAACAAACGCGGTGTGAGTGGCGTACGAGTCGCCTGCTCTCGTGATGTTCGTCGCACGGTACCCGTTGCCCTGTTCTCGGGGGGGGGGGGACACGGTATTGGGAGTAATCAGAAACAAATACGGTGTGCAGTACGGGGATACCTGTTTTTTTTTTGGGGGTCCAACGCGGATTCTTATCACTATTAATAGTGTTGATATAACCCCCCGTAAGTGAGCGGCTGAAGGGACCTACGAATATTATTGTGCCAGGTATACTGCTGTACTATTGGTAGGATGGGTCATACCTGGTACTGGTACTGGTACATACTACTACAGTACTTACATAGGGGCTGGGTTATGTTCCTGCGGCATGTCTGCGAGATGTAGCCTGCATGGGCGATGGTATACACTTATAACAGGTAGGTGTTTGCTCCTTCGACGGGTGCGTGGACTCCCCTTCAACGGAAACTTGGATGTCTGTTGATTATCGTTACCTTGGACTACGAGGCGGTGTCTCCAACAGTCAGAGAAAGGTCGAGGTATGCATTAATAGCAAGGTATTACGCTATTGCGGAAGCTGGGAGAAGTGTTTTATAATACTCGTGCTGCTGCTGCTGCTTGCTGCTGCTTTTTATTGATGTCAAGTGTAGGTAGGTGTTTCGGCAGCTCGTTTATGTGCTGGTAACAAAACCACTCTCTTACTGCTGCAAACAATTATCCTATTCTGATTTGAAGCACTCATGGTGTCTCCGAAAAGATTGATACAGTTCTTAAGGGAGAAAAAAGGGAAAGAGGCACGAAATTACAAATTTAACGTCGTGCCATATATATATATATCTAATTATGATATATATATATATGATACGCCTTGAGCCCCCGACGATCATCCATAGCACGATAATTACTTATTCTACTATTAATATTAATACAGCGGTAGTAGCGCTACTGATTTCACCTTCATTGGTGTCGTATCAAGATATTTTTTTTGTATAGTACTGGAAGTTTGGGATTCATGTGAAGAGGCTTTCGGGCCCTATGCTGGCCGGTAGTACGCAGACCGCGTGGCAGAGGATGATGGTTGTTGGTATACACCAAGCGAGACTCGCCCCTACTACTGTGCACCCCGTTCCGATACGCCTCCTCGGTTTTGTCAACTGGTACGTTGCAGCGGTAGCAATAGGAATAGGAAGACGCGTGCGTGCTACGATATCGTAGGGATGCTGTACGATTTTTTTGGCCAAGGTATTTCCGACTAAGACGACGCGAGTTCAAGTAGCAAGAAAAACAGGGCTGTTCTCGGGTCGGGTCAAACCTCGCGGGTCGGGTCGGTTCGGGTGATAAGGGTGACCCGACCGGACCCGTGGTAGTGTTTCAAAACCTCCTGACCCAACCCAACCCGACCCACGCGTTGGCGTCATGACCCGTGAAGAACCGTGGGGGGAAAACACAAAAAAATACCGCTTTTTGTCTGTCGCACAATCCGAGAATGCCCGCATCGCGTTCGCTGGCGTCTCGCTCGCCCGGCATGGAAGCCAGCGGACGGGCTCGAACTTTGGCCTCGGCTCCGGTCGAGCGGTAATCGCCCGTCGGTTGGGGACTGTCGCTGTGCGCCGGTAACCGTGGCTTCGTCGGGCGGGGTTATTATATATAGATATACAAGGTTCCCCTTCGGGATATGGTTGCCTTGAAATTCCGGAGATGTCGCAGGTTGAAAAGGGAGAGGTAACACATCATCAGGCGTTCCTATAGATGTATAGGATGGGATAGGTTGGGACGATGTGTGGTTGGACGTGAAAACATACTGCTGCTGCTGTAGTGACGAGTTTGCATCTTCTCCTGGTGGTAACACTGCACACACACGAACACGAAAGCACCGTGGCTCTCACAAAGACCAGAGCGTGACGCGCGGGTGCTGTTGGACTACTGCTGCTGCTGCTGCTGCTTCTGTACGACTGTTGTACCGCTACTGCTGTCGTTGTAGGAATAGTAGATCCCGTGGCAGCGCCTTGGTTTGTGATTACGAGGAATTGTAGTTGAATACCGTCCTGCCCCCGCAACAATTTCACCGCTTGTTGATACAACCGGTGTGTGCTCGTTTCGATTTCCTAGGAAGACAGGAATGATGGCATACACACACAGAGGCACGGTCCGTCGCCGTCGCAAAGGGAAGAGCCTGGTGTGGGATTGAGGTTGCACCGTGGTGGCTGCCGCAATGTACAAAGCTTGAGAGCTGGAAGGGCATTGAGATACGGCAGCAGAGCAAAAATATAAAAATATCGAAAGTGTCAGATTGTGGGGTTTGCGTTGTCCTGGAAGGCTCTGGCTCGGCGGAAACATATCCCGTAGCTGCTTGCTTGTTTTTCGCGACTTTGAACTCTCAGAGCACGCGCCATGAACCTCGGCCGACGTCCAAACCATAGCCGTGTGTACACGCGGGCCTTCTGCGTGCTCCGCGGCCGAAAGCACGAGAAAAGACCTCCGGCCGAAAGAGGAATGTGAAAGCATTCCAAAAAAGTCAATTTGATGCCTATAGATAGAGCACGCGGTGCTGCTGAAACAATTACCGTACAGTCGGAAAAAGGCGGAAGAATGACAATGTTGTTTTTATTGTTGTTCGACATCAGCTCGTTGCGATCATGCAGTTTGTGGTCTTAAGACAGCAGGGGTACTCGTAGTCGGGAAGGGGGGAAAAAAGGCTCGCCACGTTTTCGTTTCGAGTCCCAGACACGGCGGGGTATACTAAAACCAAGTAAACACCACTTTCTCACGAAAATAAATGTGTTTTGTGTATTTTTTTTCACGTCCAGAAATCTCACCATTCTATGTCTGTTTCTCATTCTAAAGTTGGAAAGGAAGGAGTGCAGGTCGTTTTCTCTTTTATTTCGTGTTTCTCTCGGACAGAGTCTCATGATTTTTTGGAGCGGGGATAAAAGCGTCTGGTGAGACCACCGTATTATTTACAGCAGGCACAGAAAGTGTTCGCAAGTCAGTTCGGTAGCGCTTGTTTTAGCCGGAGCTGTGACTTTTCCCTTGGTTCAGACCATGCACGTGGCGGAAACAAATGACGCTAAACAAGCTTGTGCTTTTTTTTTTTTTTTGCGGGCCTCCTCTCGCGTTCTTGGCTTCGATGTCGTGTTTTCTATGGTATACCTTAAGATCCCAAGCCAAAAAAAACTACCAGGTAGAATTTAGAGTGCGTGTTTTTGCCCGCTAAAAAGGACAGAACTGCTGTGAAATGTGATTCGTGTTTCGACAAAGCAGCCAGGAAAAAGTTCGGCCGGTTTTGTTCTTGAGTTCGGTGTCGTGTGTACATACAGTTAGCTGCTGGAGGCTGTATTTTCCGATTACCCTTGACTCGTGCTCGTTTACACGAAAGCACATGTTTTCGTGGCGTGAACATGAACAGGGTGGATGATTGTATCGCACGACCGCGCACGCCAACCTTTTTCGAAAAGCAAGTTTTTTTTGCTGGTATCGATTGATAGAGCGAAAAAAGGAAGGGTGGGTGTCGCGTGGTTGAAAAAAAAAGAAGAGGTTGGATGGTATCGACTATCCGAAGCAAAAGCTAGGGTGCCGGCTGATATCGAGTGGTAGTGCGAAACAAAGAAGGGTGGGTGCCATAGACCAGTAACACCAGCAGATAACCTTTAGATGCTGCCGTGCACCAGGTTTCGGCACCCCCTCATTTTTCCTTTCGATCGCCCCCCCCCCCCCCCCGCTCCCGCGAGCAGACGCGACAACGGCTTATTTACCGAGGCAAAGTCTTGGCCGACGCCGACACGTTGAGCACGTACAAGGTGGAGAGCGGCCATTATGTCCACATGGTGGCCAGGCCCCTGGGCGTCCCGCCCCCAGCCTCGGCGTCCGCCGGGGTCGGCATCGGCTATGCCGCTACAGGCGCCGAGCCAGGCGCGCCGCCGCCGCCGCCGCCGCCGCACCAGACCGATGCGGGCGGTGCTCCGAACGCACGCCCCGCGCTCCGCTCAGGAACGCTCGGCGAGCGGCTGCTGATGGGCATGGGGATGCCCATGTTGGGCGGTGTTGTCGGTGGAGTTGGTGGAGGTGCACCGGGTGTGCAAGTCCCGGGGGGAGGAGGCGCGACTGGAGGCAGTGGTGCCGGGAGCAACGGGAACGGAGGAGTGGAGGCAGACGCCGCGCTTCTTAACGCCGCGGCGGGGCTCGACGGGCGCGATATTTTGTCGAACATGCTCGGTCTTGTGGACGGGGCAGGGGGTGGCGGAATTTCGGCGGCGGCAGCTGCCTCGGCGGCGGCCGGGGGAGGAGGGGGCGGCGGGGGGGGGCAAAGGGCAGACGCCTCCCGCGGCTTCTGGGACACCGTCGAGGAGCGCTATGGTGCGAGAGGTGAAGGTAGGGAGAGGGCGGCAGGGGCGGGGGGGGGGGCATCCCGGGTCGAAACGGCGATTGGAGCTGGCACCGGCGAGCGGGGCGCCGGGCAGGAGGAGCTGGCTGATCTGGAGCACGTGCGACAGGGACTGCTCACGCTGCACACGCTCTTGTCCGGCACTACGAGCAGAAGGCGGCCGGTTAGGTCTGGGATGCCGGCCCAGTCGTGGTCGTCGGGGGAGAACTCGTTGGTGAGTTTTTTTTTTCGTGTGTGTTGTGGGATTGTTGGGGGGAGGGGGGGCGGACGGGGGAGACGATGGTGCGACAGTTTGGTGGAATGGGTCGCTTACGCATCCAGAATGTTTTATTTTGTGTTATCGATGCGCTCTCCCCGGTATACGTGCGTGAGCTGGAAGTGGAAGTGGAAGTTCGCCGCTGTCGGGGGGAATGTCGCCTTGCCCATTTAGTTTGCTGTAGTTTATTTTTGTGACCGGCTTGAAGAAGGTGGGTGCACTCGAGCTACGGAGCACGCTTTTGTCATAACATCAGGGACCACCCCTCCCCCCCTCGCCGCCCCGCCCCACCTATCCGCCCCGCCCGACCTCCCCACGCGCAACACGACCAACCGACCCATGATGGCGCACACCTCAACCGCGCGCAATCTCCCTTGATATTTTTTTTCCTGGTTTTGATTTGGCGGACTGAGCAGCGCTCGTTGGAGGTCTCGAGAACAAGGGCGTCCACCGAAGCCGCACAAGGTAGCGCCGCGACCGGCCCGCCTCCCGCTTCCGCAGCGTCGAAGGACGATGCGTCGGAGGCAGCCGTTGCGGAGGAGGTGGGGGTGACGGCGCCGGTGGTTGCGGCACCTGTGAGGGAAGGAGTGGGGGCGGGAGCGGGGGCGGGAGCGGGAGCGAGAGCGGGAGTGAGAGCGGGGGTGAGAGCGGGAGCGAGAGCGGGAGCGAGAGCGGGAGCGAGAGCGGGAGCGAGAGCGGGAGCGAGAGTGGGAGCGAGAGTGGGAGCGAGAGCGGGAGCGGGGGGCGCGCAGGAAGAAGCGGCGCCAATCGCTGCGGTGACCGCAGTAAAGGAGGAGGCGGATGCGGAACCGGAACCGAAGCCGGAGAAGGAGCCGGGAACAGAGCAGCAGCAACCAAGCGAGGTCTCCCCATCGGAGCCGTCTTTCAGCAGCGGTGGCTCTTCTCCCGGAAGGTCGTGGCTACCCCAGGCGTCCTTCGACGATGAGTCGGACGATGAGGAGGAAGGGGAGGGGCACGAGGGGCGGGTTGAGCCTGGCGAGGAGAATGAGGAGGAGGAGGAGGACGACGACGACGACGACGATGTCCACCGCGCGGAGTGGCTGAGCTCCAGCTCGGGGAGCGCGCCCTCGCGGCACTGGCAGTTTTTGGTCCAAGACGCTGCGGGGACTCCGTCTGGGGGGCCGACGTTGTCCGAGGATCCTCCGCGGCTTCTGTCGAGCAGTGCAGAGAGGTGAGCGGCGGTGCTTTGCGTGTGGTGTTGCTTGTCGTGTGCTGGAGTTGCTTGTCAAATTTTGCGAGGCAAGTCTAAAATAGAACCGGACAGCTTGACGCTATCTGCCAATCGAATCGCTGTATTCACTCGAAGCTCGAAATAATCGCCGCCCACAAGAAGACAGACACAACTCGTACACCGGTAGTCACGCGACGATTGACCTTCGATCTCGACATAGAATCAACCCACGGCCAACCCACTTCGTACCGGGCAGGTCCGAAGAGTATACATGTTGACCTCGAAGGTATCATGGGATTCGTGGTGCAGGGAGCGAGAGGTTGGGCGTGGCGTCCTACGCTCTTTGTCCAAACCTTCAAAAACTTTTTTTTTTTTACCATCGTCGAAGAGAGATCGGGAGTTTTTGTCGTTTGTTTTCTACACACCAGCTGCCAATTGTTTTTTCATTAAACGCCTGGCCGGCCCACGACGCATATCACCGACCGAGGTGTGAGCACTGCCACCTTAAGTAGGTCGGAGCCCCTAGTCAGCGCGCTTCGTTAAAATTTCACGGCGCACTCGTTGGGTTTGTCGATCGATGTTAAACCTGAAGAAAAAATGTCTGTTTCTTTGCCGTCGGAGAGAGGTCCAGATTTTCTTTGTCGTGTTTTTTCTACAGACCAGCGGCCGATTTTTTCTTGAGCAGATGCCTGGCCGGCTCACGCCACATATCACCGACGGAGGTGTGAGCACTGTAGCACTAGGGTGGGTCGGAGACCCTAACCAGCGCGTTCCGTTCAGATTTCTTGGCGAAGTTGTCGGTTTTCGTCGAACGCTGTCTCTGCCGAGGGTTCTCATCAAAGTTGTCTCGAGTCTCGAGAGCCTGCCAGGACAGGGGTTTCATACACATTGCGCGGCGCGCAATAAAGTCGGCCAAAGCCGTCCCGTGACGCGTAAATTGCCTTGTTGCGACGCCCGATAAGAGTTCGCGCCTTGTGCGAGGCTTTTATGCCGCTGTGTCAAACTTGAACCAGGGGGGGGGGGGGGGGGGGGGGGGGGGGGGGGGGGGGGGGGGGGGGGGGGGCGTACTCATTTGTTGCTTGCCTTAGTCATTTGACCATTGACCACGCATCCCTTTCGAGACGGAGCACCGTTCCTACTCCTAATAGAGACACCTCCAACAATTGGGCGCTCATTACGTTGTTTCCACAAATTACATAGAAACTTTTTGCTAATCTTATCCCCTTCCTATTTGGCGTCCTGTGGCCACCATCTATCTCCTAGGATAGCGATCGTTTTCTCGCCGCTATTCATTGTATCAAACTCCTCCATGTCACATTCGTCTATTTTCCTCATCTCCTTCTAACACATCCCGTTCCTCCTTGTATATTTCACATTATCTGGGGGGGGGGGGGGGGGGGGGGGGGGGGGCGTCAATATTTTCGTTCCTGTTGCTGCTCTGGTCACTGCCGTGGTGTATCGTTGCGTTGCGTGTCGCGTCCTAATTTCATATTACCTCTGTAAAGCATACCTGGTACCTGGTGAATGTAAGGCATCCGTTTTAATGAAGATTTGGACCGAATCGGCTCAATTTTCGTATGAATCGAACCGAATTTGCTTCTGATTGATCGAAAAATGAAATCACCAAGAACGCATTTGTGGTTTGGAGCGAAGGAAAGTCGATCCGATCGAATTGAAAAATAAATCCCACGATATTTATTTTTCAATTCGATCGGGATCGAATCGATTTGAAGTAGAGGAGCTCATCCAACTTGCATGGCATCTTCCCACTGGGCCAACGTCCCCGAGGCGATCCATCGCTGTTTCGGCTTTATCGACGACCACCGCCGAGGCGATAAATCGTGAAGCTACCTCTACAGGTGGCGACCGAGGCTACAGCCGTGCTCACGGCTACAGACCAAACCACAGCGTACTCCAGCGGTACCCCAGCGTACCCCGGCGCTGGCTCCTCAAAAAAATCACGGCTTGTTGCAAGCCCAATTTTTTCCACCTGCTCGATCGGCCAAGCGCCACGAGAACCAAGCGGTCGACCCAAAATTCGGAGGAAAAGCTGAAGACTTCGACAGCTGCATCGCCATCGCTGCCTCGTGCGTGGCGTGAGGATTCCCTCCGCCCACCCGCCCAAAAGAAGCTGACAATGATAACTTCCTAGCCTGCGCCGACAGAACAAAGCAGAGGCTGGCGGCGGCGCGCACGCGGTGATGTAGGCCGTCGCTCTCATCTGCTATGCTCGGTGCTTGTCAACCGGGTGTCGTGTGAGATGGTGCGTTGTTCCGGTCTCATATAAAAAAATCGAGAGCACTACGCGGCGTCCAGATAGAAGCCCGATTCCAATTTTTCACCGAATCGAATCAAGTTCGATTCGATTCACGAAAAAATGAATCGATTCGATTCTACAGCAGTGTTAATTCGTTAAAATAGACCCTAACCCACCACTCGTCTTATGGTATGCTAGGTATTATTTTAGATGGTTTCCGTTCCTGGGCACTTGAGGATAAAAACGAGGGTGAACGCCCACTCCTATACAGTAGTAGTACGAACACTGCTCAACCCCCTCGAGGGGACGCTGGCACGCTCAGGGATGCGTCAAGTACCCGCGCCTAGGCGTTTCGGCAACATATACACACAACATGGAATTAGAGTGAGGCATTTGCGATCAACCTCCGTATTTCGTGGTTGTATAATGGTTGACGCAAATATACGAGAAATCCTGCGTTTTTTTTAGCCCATTTGTGCACTTTTTTGGGCCCAATAACTTTTACTATTACGGGGGGGGTGCATAGTTAACAGGACCTATGGTATAAATAAAAACCTACACATTTACCTATTTTTACGAAGAATATTCGGTCCTATTTACTATGGCCCCCCGTAATATCATATACCCATCATGGGAACGTACTGTAGTTTGGACCAGGCAGCATCTGCAACGACGACTGCCTAAGAGATATATAATCCGCCTGGAGAACAGCAATGTTCTATTACGGGGGGTCCATAGTTAATAGGACCTATGGTATGCATAAAAACCTATACATTTGCCTAGTTTTACTAACAATATTTGGTCCTGTTAACTGTGGTTCCCGGTAATGGTGAAGACCTTTTCTTCATCGGTGATTAGCCATTTGTGATATGCACTCTTTGAGTGAAATGAAACATTTTGGCGTTTTTGCGAGCTTTTTGTGGTGCTCGCTCGCAACTTCGAAAACGCCAAAACACCTCATGAGCCGTTTCTCGCTGCCTACGACTGCCGTCTGGCGCACCCGACGCCCTCACAGACCCACCCCATCATGAGCATCCCCCAGTGTCGCGGGCTGTAGTTGCCCTGTGAAGAGCTGTAGCCGTCCGCAAGTGAAGCGCAAGCGTTCAGTTGGGGATTTGTTTTTTGTCTCGTTTTGTGCACCCCAAATTTCAGCCAACTTCGACCCACCTCTTGATCGAGGTGTGGGTCTCTGTTGAGAACCTGCCGGGGATCAATCTCGAGAGAAATTCAAGCTTCTGTGATGAACCTGTAACAAGTCACCGTCGCTCTCCGGTGAGCACGAACCAGCCGAAGTTCTAAACGCAGCGGTGCTAAGATAGCGATGTTTTTTTTCTGTTCCGATAAAACATGTAGAGATTAGAGTTACCGGAAGCCCGGGAACCAGGGGACGCTTGGGTGCCAGCGTCCCTTCAAGGCCCAAGACTTGATGATTGACTCTCTGCGGGCCCCGAGTTTTTTTTTAGGGCCCAAAACTTGGCCCTGTTAAGGCCCAAAACTTTTAGCCCTTTTAAGGCCCAAAACTTTGACCTTTTCAAGACCCCAAGTAAGGCCCAAGACTCATAGACCTCTTTTGCCTCGACTCTTTGAAGACCGCAAGCAGTGCGACCGACCGCCTAGATGGGAAGTGCAGCCCTTTTTTATATTTTCGCACTTGAACCCTTTCAGTACTGCACTGCTGTACGTGTACCTAAATTTGACTATACTTCGAATTAAAATGTCAGTGCAGCCCTCAAGGGCTAGACGGGTCGAGTGTATTGATGGTGCGAGCGCGCGGCGGCACGGCGAGTAGCATATCACCTCGTTTGGTACCGTAAAGAGCGTTGATGTCGCACAGGGGACAGGTGTGCGATCGTTTTTCAACGCTCGAGTTTTCTCAGAACAGGGGTTGGAAGGTTGCCAATACCGAATAAGAAGAGGCGTTTTGGGGAAAATGTCATCTTGTCGAGAGAGCCTTCCGAAACTTTGTTGTTCGACTTGAGCATCCTTACCACACGCCGTCATCGAGAAAACTAGCGCTGGAAAACGATGGCACCCCTGTCCCCTGTGCGAACTAAACGCTTACTCGTTAAGGTGTGTTGTGAAACTCTTTGCTCTACGCATCGAATTATCATACAGCAGTAGTTCGGACACTTATTTAGTCACCCCCCTCCCCAAAAACCCACTGAAAAGCGAACGCTGCTTTTGGTGTGGCTGGTGCTGTTACCGTCATTTTTTTATCTCCAACCCTTTTTTCCCCCATCCAAAACCCCAAAAAATGGATGATAAGAAACTCTTGTTGCCCAGGCTCCAACTATTTCTTACACCAGATAGGGTTTGTTCTGCATACCATGATACAGCGCAGTAATTTCGGTATATGTATTTTTGTCTTCTTTTTTTTATAATGCTTGGTGCAAAAAGTCGAGAGGCAAATTTTCTCAACTCGATTTTTTTCAGTGAAACTCGAAATAACATCAGGGTTGAGATGAGATCGAGGATTTTAATTTCTGTTCGTCCTCTCGCGTAGTCTATGTACTTGCTGTCCTCCTTCTGCTCCTCCTCCTCCTCCTCCTCCTCCGATGTGTCATCCTTCCCTCCCCATTTCGGTTTCGCTGCGCTTTTTTCTGTTTTGTTTTTTTGTCGACGCTCGCGGCCAGCGGCAACAGCAGCAGCGACGGCGGCACGCCAGACAGCTGGGATGACGCACTGGAAGCGCCCTCTCCGGCTGCCTGCCTGCGCCCTGTCGGCGGTAATACAGCGTACGACCTCGAATCGCGGTACGGGGACCCTGCAGGCGACGAGGAGGAGAAAGAAGACGGGTCGGGTCGCGCGGAGCGTCGCAGCAGCCCGATGACGCGCAAGTTCTTCGTAGGACAGTGGCTGGACGTGAAGGACACGGTCAACAATTGGCTGGAAGCGACGGTCATGGACATGACTGATTCCGGTGAGAGCGGGGGGCGGGGCGGGGCGGGGCGGGGCAGGGCGGGGCTGGCATGACTGACCGTCTATCTGACAGGTTTTTGATTTCCCATATTTGGCTTCTTCTCCATTAGACGGTCGCCCCCGTCACCGGCTCAAAACTGCGCTCTCATGCTATTAATATCACATTTTTTTTTGCCTTTCTCATATACATGTGCTTGCCTTTTCGTGGTTTTGCCTTTTCTCATGTTATACACGTACCTTTATACCTTTTTTTTTCGTATTTGTCCGATCCTTTTTTGTCTTCTCGCTTACGTCACCCTCTCGTTTTTTTTTTTGCCTTCTCCTTGCTGTCTCGCCTCGCCAGGCACTAGGCTGCAGATCCACTATAACGGCTGGCCTCCCCGTTGGGACGAGTGGCTCGCCTGGGACTCTCCGAGGATAGCGCCGTTCCGCACTCGTACGCAGCACCTGCCGCACTCGCAGCACGTGTCGCCCGCGCCGGTGTCGGCTGTCCGCAACGCACCAATCACGGGTATGGACGACGTGAGGGTGATGATGCCGGAGGTCAGCCGCGTCCTGCAGGAAATCGCTCCGATGGTGGACGAGGTGGGGTGGTATTCCGTCGCGCGTGTGTAGCCCGTGGTGCGTGCGGGTGCATTGCGAGTAGTGCGCTGTGGGCTTATTGGGCGTAGTGGGTGTGGGTATATTGCGAGCGGTACGTGTGGGTACATTGCGGGTAGTGCGCTGTGGGCAGCGCGTGGTGCGTGTGGGTAGCGCGTGGTGATTGCGGGTATATTGCGAGTAGTGCGTGTGAGTATATTGGGGGTACGAGTGTGGGGGTATATAACGCGTAGTGCGTGTGAGTTTTTGCGAGTAGTGCGCTGTGGGTAGCGCGTGGTGCATGTGGGTAGCCCGTGGTGCGTGTGGGTATATGGCGAGTAGTGCGTGTGGGTATATTGGGCGTAAGGTGTGGGTATATAACGCGTAGTGCGTGTGAGTTTTTGCGAGAAGTGCGTTGTGGGTAGCACGTGGTGCGTGTGGTTGGTGATGGACCGCCTTTTTCGGTGGTTTGTTCCTTTCATGGCGCTCCATGATATTTTGGGTTGTCCTCGTGTATTTTTCTGTTGTGGACACTCCCCGTTCCTTGAGCACTGGCGTTAATATTGTCGACCCTTTTCTGCTCATCCTTTACCGCGCTAAGCGACTGCCCACGGCGCGCTTGCTTTATCCAATCGACCGAGTATATACCGTGTCAGGCTCCGAAAAACGCCTCGGTTTGTTTTTCCCTCGCCCGCCGGCGATGCTATCAAGCGGTAAAGTATCCTCTCGACCCGGTCGCTTTTTTTTTTGCGTTCGTCCGTTTTTGTTCCATTGAAACCTGCTGCTTGGGACCGATTCTCAAGCTGTCACATACGTCGATCGAAAAGTCGATTTCTTATCGGAGACAAAATCGGATTTTGTTATACTGTTAAAAATGGGCCTTTTCGATCCCAACTTTTTCGATCGAGCATCCGATCCACGCATCCCGTCGAAAAAACTCCGATCGAAAACGTTTTGGAATCCCACCACATCTCTCACCGCCCTACTGAACACACGGTCATACCACAGAGCAGCGGCCTACACACCTCAGATGCTGGCTTGACTGCTCTCCCGCTGCTCCTGTTGCTCACAGCACAGCACAGCAGCTTAAGGGTACACTTCCCAGAACCCGCGAGGAGGACACGAAGCAGTTTTCCAACTTACTTTTGCCTGCCATACTCCCTCGTATCAGACGCCCCCAAAAAGAGCAGGAAAAACGACAAACTCGATCCGACTGACCACAGGGAAGGTATATACAGACACACTCCGTCGAATTTGAATTAATGGTCGATCGGAAAATAACCTTTTCGATCCTTCCAATCCGACGCATAAGAACTAGCCTGGCCCGCACGTTTTTTTTTATGCGTTCGTCTTTTTTTGTGCCGTTGAAGCCTGCTGCCTGATGCACCCTTTTTTATTTCTTTATTTTTTTGTTTGCGCCTTTTTTTTTTGTCGTTGAAACCTTCTGCCTCACCCTCATATATATATAATATATATATATATATATATATTCCGTCCTTTTTTTGGTTCGTCAAAAACCTGCTGCCTGTGACACGGACGTCTTTTCGCTGGCGTCCTTTTTTTGCAGTTGAAACCTGCTGCCTGACCCTCATGACTTTCTTGCGTCCTTTTTTGTGTCGTCGAAACCCGCTGCTGTATTTTTCGCGCGCGCAGCTCTCGGCATGCTACGCGCGAAACCTGGAGCAAGACCCTTCCACCAGCCCGTCCGGTGAGCGCGCCGTGTCGCACACACTTCCCTGGACCCGACAGCGCATACAGCAGCGGCGGCGACAGCAGGAGGAGGGCGCCGACAGGGACGGCGGTGGCGGGGCGGCGGCGGCGGCGACGGCGGCGGCGACGGCGACGGATGGCATCAGCCCCAAGGCCGCTCACCTCGCGGGCGACATCGCTCCGCTATTCGATCGCCTGGGGCGAATGCTCACTGACGTTGCGCCTCACTTAGCCCGGCTCTCGATAAGAGCGGAGGACGCAGGGCTCGCTGCTGACGCCGCGGGTTCGGGTTCCTCCGCCGCGGAGAGGGAGGACGCAGCCGAGCCGGGCGAGGTTCCGTGGGGAGCTCTTCGTCGCCAGACCCGGAGCAGCAGAGGTGGCGCGCAACGCTCCCAGAGCTCGGGGGAGGGGCGGCAGCGGCGGGGGGGGGGGGGGGGGGGCAGCAGGTAACAGCAGCAGCAACAACCGGCCCGGCGCGATCGCACCGGACGAGGCGGCCACGGCTTTCCGGCAGCTGGTGTCAACCTCTAGCCCGGCCCCGACCTCGAGCAACATCAACATTCACATCCACGCGATCGTACCATTGAGGGCTCCGCCGTCTCCGCCGCCGCCGCCACCCCCAACGGCTTCTGCCTCGGCGGTGGCGACCCCGACGCGCGCGGACAGGCCTCCCCTGTCAGGAAGCCGCAACCCTCCGTGGAGTGGCGGCAACATGGACACGGTCGGGGGGTCGGCGTCGCTGATAGCGGCTGCCCGCGCCGCGGCCGCGTCTCGTGCGGCCACGTCCGCGCGCGACGCCGACACGGCGGCGGAGGGCGGCACGCCGCGTCGCCTGAGCAGGGGCATTCTTGCGGAGTTCGCAAGGTCAGGCGGTGAGCGCGAAGGGGTGGCGGTGGCTGGAGCAGGAGGAGGGGGGGAGGAGGAGGAGGAGGAACAGGCGGCGGTATTGATGGGGGCCCGGCGGGAAGCTCCAACCCGAGCAGAAGCGCCTCGGTGGCTTCGTCCGTTTCTTTCGATTCCACCGGAGTTTCTGCCTCCCCCCTGACGGTTACCACGCCGGGGTCTTCGTTGGCCGGCCTGATCGATGCTTTGCCCATCCGGCCCTCCTCTGGCGGCGCTAGCGGCGGTGGCGGTGGCGGCGGCGGTGGTACAACCTCGAGATCCGATTCCGCCGCCGATGCCGGCGCCGACCAGGCGGACGCCGATGCTTCTTCTTCTTCTTCTTCCTTGACGGGGCAGAACGGAGGAGGGCAGCGGCGGAGCGGGGGCTGGCGAGGGCTGCTCCGCGCGCTAGGGGTCGGCGGGAACGGAAACAGCAGGGTGAGCGGTCGGAGAGATGGCACCGAGACCGAGCAGACCCCGTGATTATGCGGTCCTTCCTGCTGTCCTCCTGCGGAGGAGAGGCCACGAGGACTTGGAAAGTTTTTGTTCGCGGGCTGGGCTTCCCTCTCGTGAGCGTCGGGAATATGAGGCCTGCGCTTGTTCTGCTAGTGTTCCAACATTACCTGAACAAGGGTTTTGACTGCGGCGAAGGGTGTTCTGGCGTTAGGCAGGCGGTAGTGGGAACGGGGGAGGGGCGCGAGCAAAAGTGACGCCATTCTTGGTGGACGTGGGGGTCGGGGTTTCGCGGGTGGTGTTTGGTCGGCAACGACTGACGTAGCTCCAGGTCATGCCTTGTGAGAGACCCGCGTTATTTAAGCGCGTTGGGGTATTGTTTGGTATTTCGCTGTCCAATCCTTCCGACCCCTCCCCCCCCCCCCCTTCCTGTGGAAACGACCAGACTTGGCTTGGCTTGGTGGGGATGGGCTTGGCTTGGCTGGGCTTGGCTGGGCTTGGCTGGGCTGGCTTGGTGGGGCTTGGCTGGGCTGGGCTTGGCGTGGCTTACCTTGACTTGATTTACCTTGGCTTGGCTTGGCTCTGCGTATACTTTTGTGTTCTCGGCGTTACGTTTGGTAGGCTTGCTGCCGAGGCGCCGGCGACCGCATTATGCAGACGGGACGGTGCAGACGGGACGGTGCCTATCGAGCGTCTGTGCCGTGGGAAGGGCGCGATTCGCCCGGCACTAGCGACTACCTACCCTGGTTCATGTGCTTTCTCCAACGTCGGGTTCCTGTGCCCGGCTCATTTTTGCTGAAGAAAAGCCCCCCTTTATCCTCCTTGCTTTTGTTTGATGCTGGGACCATATACGGCGGCTCGAAGTCGCTTCGCCGGCGCTTTTTCCGGCGGTCATGGTCGTCTTTGCGACGGTATACAGGGGACACCTCAGAGGTGCATTTTCGTCTCACACGGCGCGCTCTTGCGTTCTTAACCCTTGCATTCATGACTGATGGAAAAAAAAAAAAAAATCGCATCACCTCCCGAGCAGTTGGTCCCGAAAAATCTGGGTACAGTGCCAGAGGGGGTGAGCCTGTGAGGGAGAGGGCATGGCGCTGCAGAGTACACAGCGGTTTGGTTGTGGTACCTTTTGTGAGCTGGTGCGAATTTGGATGAGCGTGGTGGTTAGGTGGTTGTGGAAAACACTCCTCTCGTTTTTTCGGCGTTGTCACGGTTGTGTACGCCAGATCGAGGCGGTGCCCTGTTTTTCTTTGTTGTAGTGCAAAACAGCTCAGGAGCTCTCGCTGGTATTGTTATGTTGCACGGTACGCGTGTATGCGTGCGCAGATGGATGCCGGCCGGCCGGGCGGGCCGGCTCGGGGGGGGGGGGGGGGGGGGGCGGCCTCGGGGGGGGGGGGGGGGAGGGGGGGGAGAGTGCGAGGGTGGGGGGGGGGGGGGGGGGGGGGGGGGGGGGGGGGGGGGTGGGGGGATTCGGGGTTCCTTTTTGAGTTTTGTTTTCGTCTTGTCTTGTGTATTCTTGCATGGGGGTACGTACGACACAAAAAAAACAAACTGCAGTACTTTTATATGTTTGATATTTTTGGCTAGGGCGAGAGGGAGGGAGGGACACGGCGGGGGGAATCGGGTGGTTTCTGTCTGCTACACGTGGACGAATTCGAGGGTAGATGTGCCAGGCGGAGCCACGAAGCCGCGATGCAGCTTGCGCGCTGCCGTGGAGCAGTTAGTCGCGCGCCCACAAGTATTCCACCCCCTTGCCGGCGTGTAGGAACGGTGAGCCCGCTGCTGTTACGTGGGCTCGTGCGTTGGGCGTGTGGGTTGTTTCGCCGATGCTTGCGCAGTGCGTGAGATGTCGCAGCAAGGGGAGCGCGAAGAGAGGGACGCCGAGAGTAAGCGGCATACGGCGAAATGGGACCGACAAACGGTGATGCTTGGGGCGGAACAAAGCTCGAAGCAGAGCGCGAAGCAGGGCGATTTGAAGCGAAGCGCAGCGACGCCTGTAACAGCGAACTAAAGCGATTCAGCGCAGCCGAAGCATAGCGAAGCATCTGGGTGTAAGAGTCGTGATTGGATCATATACGAGGTGCCACACAGTGATGGGTGCCGCCTGTGTATCCTGTCGTTGCTCGGGGGATTTATTTTATTTTGTGGATGTTGCACCAGCAGAAGCCAACGTGAGATCCCCCCTCCGTCTCGAACGGGTGCATGGTCAATGGTCAAATGACTAAGGCAAGGGCGTATTGAGTACTCCCCCCACCCTCACCCCGCGTTGTTTGCATGGCAATGCCGTACTGGTCATGTCTGCAAACGGCAAACCCGCATGTCTGGGATTTTTTTTCTGCCATGTTTTCTTTTGTTTTCCGGTGTCGGAATGGCATTGCCTACGCTGGCTGAGTGAGCGAAAAAGAGTGCGCGCATGTTTTTTTTTTCAGTTTTGTCTCGGCAGATGAAGGGAGGAGGAGGAGGAGGAGGAGGAGGAGGCAGCGGCACGGCGGTGTATCGGCAGTGCCGGGCACTTTTGCGTATTGAGCGGTCCCAGTGCGCGTAGATCGCTGACGGATCACCCGGCCCTCCCACAGCGTGATCTAGACCTTTCAATGCAGATGTGTTGCTGATCTGTATGATCTATAGCTCAAAATATACGCCGGGTGCGAGCCGTATAGTCTGCGTGACCTTTCTATCTAGCACGTGTTGCCCGGGTAGATCTGTACTCTGAAGATCCTGCAGAACCAACTCACAGGAGGTTAGGATCTAGATGATCTATCTGTTCATCTATCAGATCCATCTGTAGATGATCTATCTGATGTGTCCCGATGTGTGCAGAATGTGCTTGTGTTATGGTCCACAGGGAAGAGGAGATGTGCGCTTTTTCCGTGGGCGGCCAAGCGCCGCCGCTACTACTACTACCTACTTGTACCGTGCAGACTCGGTTCCTCCCGGTTAATTGTCGGGATTTGTATACATGCAGTATATATATATATTGGTTTTGCAGGTGGTACTTTCTATGGGAGAGCGCTCATCGCATCGATCGCATTAAAAAAATGCGCAATCGATCCGCATATCACTACTGCTGCCGTCCGTCCGTCGTCGAGCTGGTCAGCATAGACAGTGGATGTTGAGCAGATGAATGAATAATATTTGTTTTTTGCCTTTGTTTCGTCTCGTTTTGGTGAGGAAGGGGGTTGGAAGGAAGAGGAAGAGGAACCCCGGCTTGCTGTGCCGGGCTTAATAGTACGAAGAGCGGGTGGGCGGGTGGGTGTTGGCGCACGGAATGTTTGCTACTGCTGCTGCGTGGATTGGTGGTTAGATGGTTGTTTTGTAGCGGTTGTTGCGCGGTGTTGCAAGCATTACCACGTGTACTGGTACGTGGCAAAAGTCTGAAAAGAAAAAAATGAATGTCGAAAACAAACCAGTTTTTTTTGTTACGGGGGTCCCCAGTTAATAGGAGCTTTGGTATACATAAAAACCCATATGTTTGCCTGTTTTTACTAACAATTTTTGGTCCTGTTCAATATGGTCCTCCGTAATACCAAAATGCCGAAACATGTGGGCTGTCGTTAATGCTTTGTTTCGTGTAGTATTGACCACAATCAAGCTACGACTATGTTGTCCGTGGTTCTATTTAAAGCCGACACTGTTGGGCCGGTTTCGGCTAAATGACACTACGCTCCAGGTATTTTGCCAAACGTGCTCTATAGTGGGGACAACTGCTGCGGAGGGTCATAAGTATGAGAGATTCAAATCTGTCTGAACGTCTCTTGTCTGTCTACTGTCTCGGTGATGCCCCGCCACTGTTTGAACTACCAAGCATGCGTGTCGCGTCTTACCTGGGATATCTTGAGTGATACGCAAGACCACAGCGGAAACGTACCCCTGCAGAACCCCACCCCTTCTCGGAACAAGATACCTGGAAATCGGCTTGGTGTGGCCAAATGTTTCGCACGTACGTATCATGCCGCTGTACCTGGTACGGTTCCACAGACCACGATGTACGGTAGATATATCATCTGTGGATCTTGTGCCAAGGCATTATGAGACAGTAAGGAGGACAATAGTAAATAGGACCTACGGTACCCACAAAAAACCTATATATTTCCCTGTTTTTACTACTGTAGCAAAATTTGGTCCCATTACTATGGTCCCCCGTAATAGTAGCATCATCTGAACTTACTTGCACGTTACAGACTATCAACCAAAGCAGGAAGTGTATGCTGGATAATAATGCAGATTAGATGCCTTCCATCCGGCAACGTGAGGTATACTACTACCGTAGATAAAATATGAGGTGTGTATCGTTCAAATCAGGATTGCATGTCTGCCCTGAATTATTTACGTGACAGATAGATCATGAAGGAAGGAGGAATAACGATACGTGATCTCCGCCGATCCGTACAACGTGAACGTTCGTATCATAGCTCACGAAGGAAGGGAGGGGCAAAATCTTACGCAAAAGTGGCGAAATACTACTGTATTGGGCTTCATGGCACCTTTCACCTGTCCAAGTGTCCAAGTACCCAATCAATGCTCAAAGCTCTGCGCGACCGCAAGCAACCAAGCAAGCACAACAAGCGCATATTAACTGTATGTACGTAGCACACACGAAACACTCAGATACAAGAACGTTGTCGTCATCGATTTGGACCTCTCGACGACGAAGATGCGATGCTGGCCGTTACGTACGACGGCGCAGTCTTCGGGTGCAGCGAATCCTCCAACCAACCCTCTCCCCGTCCACGAAGAAATTGCTACGTGGCTTACTGATACTAGCATTATTTTGAAGGATATGTATACCGTACGACAAGCGGCGATATTTTTACGGCAACCGAGCGACTCTCAAGACTTGTCTTTCTGTCTTAGCCACGCCACGCCACGATGAATGTGGAAAGAAAACGCCAGAACGAACGACGGGAGGGTGACGTAGGGGGGGAGAGCGGTGGTGCCCATGATGGCTGTTGCGGTTGAGGCACGGAAAAAAAAAAATGTAAAAACGTCTGGGTAGAACGTAAGTATATCGGCGCAACACGCGGTGCCAAATCAGCGGGGGGAGGGGTGGTTAGCAGGCGCAAGAAGAGAAGCACAGCAGCAATAATAGCGGTACGCACCGCGGGCAGTTCATGATCTGCAGCTAGCTGTACATCGTCGATAGTTCCCCACCTGCCGTTGTGTGAGAGGTTGTGCGGGACCTGCGTAGATACAGATTCAACCCAGGAAACATGCGGTAGATCATCGCGTGCGGAATACGTGAATCCTTCCGCGTGACATGAGCTAAAAAAAGTAGTATGTACGTATGGGTGGGTGATACAGTAGGTTCGGTGAACTATTTAATTACTAGAGTTAGTGTGAGAATAATCAATTCGCACTATTAATACGGTAATCCAAGCCATTTTCGGCACATGCTAGCGCCGAGGTGCACCATTTTTTTTTTTCTGAGGTTTATTGCTTGAAGAGCTCTATACTAATACAGGTATAGCAAGTAAAAACTGATTTTAGAACAAACTGAGAGAATGCATTGGTTGATCAACAATCCCATCGCCTAGGTGTACAAATACAACTAAAAATATCGCAAAAAAAGCGCTCCGACGACTTAGGGTTAAGGAGTCGCCGGTCATTCAGAAAATATTTTAGCCAAATTTAGGCAAAAATACTACGGACTCCGATCGTAGCAAGCGTCATTCATTAGTTTCCCGGCTCCGAGGCACACGATATACTAAAGCGTTTGCAAGAGCTTGGTTGAAACCAATTTGGTTAGGTTTTTGGTGGTGTGTTTCCTAAAAATGGCTCCAACTCCTGGAAACTTTCCTTCGAATTGATCCAACCCAAGAAGAACTATTAATTGGTTAAAATTTGCATTTTGGCCACTTTTTGCCACAACCTTACGAAGATCCCTTGAAGTTTCGCGGTTGTGAGGTTATTTTTATTCTACAGGAAACAGACCACGAGAAACCCAACCAGATTGGTTTTAACCAAAATCTTTGCGAACACCCTATTATAATATTATTATTAACTTGCTTTCCTTCCGACAATATAGCGTAGATGCCGTTCCTATTTTTAAACCGAATATCCTTCCGTAAATCAGTATGTAGCATCCCTCATACGCTTCTTCCCTGCCAGCCGTTTCCCGATTTCCATTCCCCACATCATTCTTAATAATATCGAGAATAGATCTGCCTTGAAAAATCTGTAGATCATGAAGTGAGAATCGATTACGTGCCCGAGGCGAGGTGTGGTGTTCATGAAGCCGACGTGGTTGCATCGACGACGCGGAAAGCCAAGCAAACAAACGTGGTTCGAGGCGCGGCTTCGTCGAGTTGTGAAGCAGGCAATATGCAGTCAGTAGGCGAGTGGGCAAACGACGATGAGCCCCGCTCTCGCTGTCACTGGCGGGCTCATCAAGGAGATATGGCAGCGGGCACGCCGAAAGCAGAAGAAGCCTCAACAGGGTGGACAGCACATCAGTTGCCAGTGGTGTGCCTGTGGATGCCTGCAAAAAATAGTGTTGTGAGGGGGGGCCGGGGGGGGGGGTACTCATTTGTTGCTTGCCTGAAAAATTTGATCATTCACCAAGAATCCCTCCCGAGACGGAGCACCGTTCTTACTCCTAAGGGCCGTTCCTAACGAACAAAAAAAAAACACGTTTCGTGAGATTTTTTTTTGTCTTGACTCGTGTTTCTCTTGTCGTGAAGCGTGACAAAAAAAATCACGATTCATGACGCCAGTGTTTCTATATTTTCCCTATAAAACAAAATCACGATTCGTGACATTTGTCGTGTCTCGAATTGCGCCTGATCACGGCACTACGCAACCCACGCGCGCCAACGGTATCCGAAGGCCGGTAAAGGGGCATGACAGACTCTGCTTCGTACGCCGCTTGTGGACAACGGGCGGTTACCCAAAGAGACGGATGGGCGCGGGCTAAGGAGCACGTTGTGGCCTCCAAATTTCGAGGAGGAGGAGCCACTTCTCGAAGAAGACAAAAGCGAAAATGACCTGAGAATGTCACAGGCCGGGCCGGGCAGACGGCCTGCGAGATGGAGCCCGTCGGTGAGATTGACATCTCGCAGGCTGTTGGGTCAGGCTTCGGCCCGTGATTCGAATATATCACGGCCCGGGCCAGGCGCGGTTGGCCCGGCCCGGCCTGGCCGTGCCCCCCTCGCGAGAGTTGGCTCCACCCGCTAAAGTCGTTGGGTTTGAAATATCGGAATTTTTAAAATGCGAAAATATCACGAAACGTGACGTTTTTCGTTTTTTTTTTTCGGTAGAACTGAAACGTGATGGATCGTGATCTTTTTCATTCCAAAAAGTCACGAATCGTGATTTTTTTTCGGTTCGTTAGGAACGGTCCTAATAGAGACACGTCCAGCATTTTGGCTCTCTTTGTAGGTTTTTCCTAAATATTGCAACAAACAACGAAACGCTGCTCATCTTATCCCCTTCCTGTTTCGCCTTTTGAGGCCATAATTACCGGGTTCTAGTTACTAAAAAAATTACAGTAGTTCACATTCGTCTATTTTCCCCATCTCCTCTTCCAAAACATCCCGCCGCCCCTCCTTGTTGTACAGCAGTTCCTCACTTTCTCACAAGGTGAGTTCTACTCTCTTTTGCTCTGCCACGCATCTTGTCTGTACATCCTCCTCCTCCTCCTCCTCCCCCTCCCGACTACTGGGGGCGGGCAATGAGCTTTTTTATGTGGTCCGAGAGCAGCGCGGTCGTCACGCACAGACAACTCGCAACACGCACCCAAATTAGATCGGAGGTATGATACGTAGGTGTTGCGACCATTAAAGCTATATCCCCCTCTACACTAGCAGTAGGAACGGTGCTCCGTCTCGAAAGGGATACGTGGTCAATGAATGGTCAAATGCCTAAGGCAAGCAACAAATGAGTACGCCCCCCCCCCCCCCCCCCCCCTTCTACATACTTTTATGACCACCCTTGACACCTTTGTGGACTTCGAGGACGTACGCGTACAAGAAGCTACTGGAAATAGAGAAGGCATAATCGATAACTGCCTACCGTAGATGCCCATCACTACGTAAACGTAGTTGCGGAACGTACAAATACCCGGTACCTAATACCAAAGGTAATAATTATAACCGTTTTTTTTTAGCTATGCCACTGGAAAAAACGTGGAAAACAAGTGATGGGTGGATGGGGCGGGAGAAAAAAAGTCGCGGCGCAATAAGGGCAGGGAAACCGACGAAGCAGCCAGCACATTGCGCCATTATTTGCACTGGCGGCATAATATAATACGAAGTATCAATATGACCCAATCGACCCTGGAGCTATTCGATCGGCAGAAGGCGCGAGAGGGCCGGCGCTAAGCTCCAAGAAGTGACAGGTCTCGGAGAAAAGGCGACAAAACAGAAAGGCTGGAAGTCTCCTGGAACTTGACGATGTTGTTGATAGTGCCGGGCCCCGGGAAAATGAGGGCGGGCCCGGGGGGGGGCTCAAGATGATGAGAGCGATGGCGTGTGATTCGCAAAGCCCGATTGGAGCCTCTAGGTCCTTATTGGGCAAGTAAAGCCTGCCAGGCATTTGCATACTATATGAATAGCATACGTAACGTGCAAGGCGGGGTAGCTCTGCACGCGTGTCTCCCAGAGCCCTCCTCGGTCCCCAGTCCGAGCCCCCCCCCAACCCGCCCAGACCGTTTACTTGACGGATAGCCGATAAGAAACGCCACTGCCGTGGGAACATACGACGATACTGACTATCATGAGTGAAGTCCAGTTTTTCACCACTTTTTGCAGATGATACTCAAGTGTGATATGATATACAGCAGTATGGGGCTGTAGAAGTGGTTATGACACAGCCCGTGGTATCAAAGCCCTGAATACCCTACGAGTATTCCCGGGGGTCTGAAGTTTCCTTTACTTTGCAGTACAATGGTTAGGATATAGCCGATAGGAGAAGAGTAGACATGCGCCGGAGGAAAGTTCCTCGGACAGGTGTCTTTACCCGTCTAGCGGGTTTCATAGAAGGAGAGCAGGGTGGGTCTCAGACCCAACGTTTCGGACACGGCTTTCGCGACTATCAGCGCGCATTGCTTGCCCTCTTGCCCTTCGGATAATGAACGCTTCTTCTGGTACATTATTGCGGGGGTCCATAGTGAACAGGACCAAAAATTGTCAGTAAAAATAGGTAAATATAGAGGTTTTTGTGTGTACCGTAGGTCCTATTATCTATGGTCCCCCGTAATAGTGTTGTACTTCAATATACCACTGCCGGTTCCGCTTGCCTCCTCTCACAAGGGATGCTGTACTCCAGTGATACCGCACACTTCGGGAGTATTTTCAGTGTTTTTTGTTTTGCCTCCAACCGACCACCACCGATTCCGTTGCCCCTTTTTTTGCGACGGCCTCCGGATCTTGGTATTGTACTTTCGGGAGCGTTTGGAATTCTATTCGACCGTACCACTGCTGTCGATCTGTCGTAATGTCCTTGGGGGAGATTTCTGGTTTTATTCAACTTCCTAGCACCGTTTCCGTCTGCCTCCTCTTCGTGAAGGCCGCTGACCGTTGTGTTACCGTGTTTCCACTTGAAGTAGGGTTCTTACAGCCTGGTTTGTCTTGCTGCGAGTGTCTATTGGACACGTAATATGTAATTATTATTATTATTATTATTGTTATTATGCTTGTCTTCCGACAATATAGCGTAGATGCCTTTCCTATATAAACCGAATATCCTTCCGTAAATTAGTAGTATCCCTCATACACTTCTCTGCCAATCGTTTCCCAATTTTCATTCCCCACATCATTTAATTTTAGCTACCGGTATAGTATACCCTATTCCTCATCAACGTTCCATCCCAAGATCATTGGTCGCATTCCTCCGGCTTCTTCCATCCTTCCCCTAGCGGCCTAGCGGTCCCTCAGGGCTAGTTTATACATGTGTACTCTGCGCGAAATCGCGACCTGTGTGGTCACCGAGATGATCTGGCAGAGGCGTTCTTGGCAGACGCCTTTTCGCGCCAGGGACGATCCTAACTGATCAATTAGATCGCTGCCTTCCTTTCCGAGGCGCCCAAAAGCTTTCCACCGCGAAGGTGGCGAGTTTGTAGCTGCGCTCGAAGGACACCTGTCCCGGACGAGCGTAGTGACTGCGCTTGCGCGCCTCAGAAGTGGAAGCTGCAGATCCGTCTCGGTCAGCGCTGCCTGCCCGCATGTGGATCCCCGCTTGTGGGTCCGCATACGTGGCGTCGAGGAGTATCGCTTTATCGCCATACTCTGATGCCGTAGCATCTCGGAGTCCTCCTGCCTCGATGACGATGTCCATGCGGAGATCACTTCCTGTTTCTGGTGCACGTGCATGACTTGCTATATAGCCCCTGCTTCTGTTGCAGTGTGCAAGGTGTTTTTTCTTGACTTATGTCCCTGGCATACCTGCCTTTTATGTGGCCGTAGGTAGTATATCTGCATGTTAAGTCGTAGGGACACACCCTGCTGTCCACGTCGAACTAAACGCCTTAGGCCTGCCCATCCGAGTGACTTTCTTTTTTGACAATCTCTTGGGCGTATTGATTCTGGTTGAGTTACCTTGCTCCGTTTGCTGGTGTTGTTCCCACTATTAGTCCGCCACTTTAGAGTCACACATCGTTTACTCCCCTTGCAGGCCCTAGCATGTCCTCCGGCCATAGTTCCAGGAACGTCCATTACGGTTTTGTCGTGCCCCCTTCGCTTCCTGCATCTCGTGTGGTGTTCACGTTTGCGTACCTCCATCGTATTCGCCATGATTCGGTGGCCGGCCCTGCACTCGTACAACCCCGGGCCCTACCCGGCCCTGGCCTTCCGAACCCCGACGCACACGACCGTTCCCTGAGTTCCGCCTCCTTTTTCTGGATTTGTCTTGATGTCTCTTTTGGCTCCATTTGGGGTTTCTGTATCCCCCTTTTGCATTGGTTTAAGTGCTTCTTGTTACCTCCCCTTCGACTCCTGTCCTTTTCTGTTCTGGTCTTTGACCCCCTCATTCAGCAGGCGTTTATGACAAAAACACTGTCCGTGACGCCTATTAATAGGCCTCACTACGAGGTGTGGGTAAATCTATAGCCTCATTACGTTGTTTCGAATAGCCGCATCTTCGACCTCCTTTTCCGGTCTTTTCGGATGATTCCGGTATCATCCATTGACCGTCGTGTGGTCTGCATATACGACTATTCAGGGTGGGCTAATGTGATATGAAATAGTATCGGGCTATAGAAGTGGTTATGATACAGCCCGTAGAATCAAAGCCCTGAATACCCTAAGGGTATTCCCGGATCTCTGAAGTTTCCTTTGCAGTACAATGGTTAGGATGGCCGATAGGAGAAGAGTAGACATGCGTTCGAGCAAAGTTCCCCGGACAAGAGTCTTTACCCGTCTAGCGGGTTAACAGAAGGAGAGCAGAGTGGGCTTGATGCCTTGTATCAATCTCCTATCGAAACACCCTCTCAACAGCTATCTTTCTCTCATAATGAGGAATAAGGCGACAACACAGGAAGAAGTCTCTCGAACAAGAAAAGCTGCCTTCCTAGCCAGTTCCGATTGTACCTGCACTCCATTTCCTCGCCAAGATAATCGGGTTCTACCGAGAACTATTGCGGGTGATGCTCGCACGCTTCGGCGTACCAGAGAAGATGCTAACCGTTATACGCCAGTTCCGCGCAGGCATGCGGGCTCGCGTGCGTACGGATGACGGCGAACTGCTCGGAATGGTTTGACGTAACTCAGGGGCTGCGGCAAGGATGCGTGTTGTCACCGCTTCTGTTCAATATCTTCTTCGCTGCTGTGATACACGTCGTGCTGGTACGCTTCAGTGAAGTCCCAGATACTATTGTGAGGGACTTGTTTCACCTCGAAGAAGACCTTGGGGAGGACGGGGTGAAGGTTGACCCACCAACTTGTGTACGGAGGGAAGTATGGAGTATGCTGTACGCGGACGATGCTGGCATTGTGTCTAAGTCGGCGGAAGGCCTTGCGAAAATGATGTCCGTCATTGTGACCGTTTTCGAAGCAGCAGCAGGCCTCACCGTATCCGAAAAGAAAACGGAGACCATGCTGCTGCGAACACCGAACCAAGCACCCCAGACCTCACCGCTCGCCATCGAAGCAGCAGGACAGAGGTATAGACAGACGATGCAATTCTTGTACCTGGGCGGTCTTGTCGTCGCAAGCGCTGATATTATGCCAGAGACCACACGACGGATCCGACTCGCATGGGCATGCTACAATCGGTTCAAACGGGAGCCGTATGATATATATGGCCTCTTGGCCAGGAACACTTCGCTGAGCTCCGAACGACACACCACAAACTCCTCCTACGGATCATTGACTTCCAGCGCCGACAACGCACTGACCACCTCATGACGTACGCCAAGGCCCTCAAAAAGGCACACTGCGAGAGCGATGAGACGACCATCCGCAAACGACGCCTCCTCTTTGCGGGGGGCCGTACAGCGAACGACCAATGAGAGTCTGATCCACCGGATGATGTTTGAGATGATGGCTGTGTGGTGGGGAGAACCCAGGACCGGGCCGACCACAAAAGAACTGGGCCCAATGTCTAGCAGACGATATCAGGGTTTTTTAAGCCACCGAGGGGTCCACGCAAAGCTCCCCTTTGCTGTTCGGAGTAGAGACGGTGTTATGGCCGAGGGCGGCTAAGAAGAGCGGGAAGTGGTCCGGAGGGTCGTCGAAGCGGCGGACTGTTTCGTTGCACAGGGACGAGGCGCAGAGAAGCCGGCTGCGCCACGCAGATGAGGGAGCCAAGAGCGGCGACAAGGAGAGGGGGGGGGGGGGGGGGGGGGGGGGGGGGGAGCAGCCGTACCGATACAGCTGTCGACGAATGCAGAAACGAAATTATAGATCGAGTGACTAGGTATCGGATCGACTATAATAGCTCTTGAAGTCTAGCGGGTTTTGTTTGTTTCTTGTTGAGTTTTTCAATGGGGGGGCGGGGCGCGACAGCGACAATACTGACACTTGGCACCGCTATTGACGAGAGTAGGAAGGTTTTGATTGCGCTCAGAAACACGACGGAGATGTTACATCTAAAATTAGTGAGTTCCATACATTGATATGGGATTATAGGAGAGGGATCTTTAGACGGATATTCGGCAGGATAAACGGTAGGTTTATTCCCGCAACTTGTTGATATCCTGCATACGATGCATGAGCTGTCACTCGACAGCTCGGATACAATATAAATGGAGTTCTGTGTTACTGTCTGGAGTCAACAACGCGTTCCCGTGCCAGCTGCGCCTATACCTCTAGAGATCAATCAACACACTCCGAAGCATGACGGCGTGGTCGAGCGACGGATCGCCATGACGCTGGAGCTTGCAATGGCGTCCCGCCTGGAGGCCACTCGCCTGTTCGGCGATGCAAGGATGCCGGTGACGCAACCCCTCTGGGCTGAGTCATACGTGTACGCGAGCGATGTGATCAACATGACGGCGAGGGTAAGGGACAAGCCGGAAATGCACTCGCCGTACCGTAAATTCTACGGGAGACCGCCGTTTGCGCGGTTGCTCCCGTTTCTGAAACCGGGCTTCCACCACGTCAGGAGGGCCCTGAAGATCGAGCTGAAGGTAGAGGCTTGCTTCTACCTCAACGGCGGCAACCACCACGCAGCTGACTGCAGCAAGATCCTGTTGGTGTCTGGCCGGAGATCGTGATCCCCGTGACATCACTTGGGAACACCCGAGGAAAACGTTTGTGGGGTTACTGCCTTCGGAGGAGGAGAGCTTCCCGCCGCCGCCGTCGCCGTCGCCACCGCAGCCGGGTGCGCCGGAGCCTCTGAGGGGCCCCGACGTATGGCCCGAGCCACCGTCCCATCCCCACTGCTGCCGCCGCAACCGCCGTCATCACCACCGCTACCGCCGCCGCCGCCGCCGCCGCCGCCGTTATCATCGCCGCCGCAGCAGCAGTCACCGCAGCCACAGCTTTCGCAGCGTGCTGCCCGGGTACTGGGTTCTTATATCCCGGACCCGGAGGATGGCGATGTGCTGAGGGGGCGGACAAGGGGAGAGACCTCACGACACCAGGAGAGCGGTGGCGTTGTGCAGAGAGGGCGGACTAGGGGGGAGACCGCACGATACCAGTAGGGTGGTGGCAGTGTGCAAGGTGGTCGGGCCAGGGGGGAAGCTGGGCGACACCCGGAAGATGGAGATGTGCTGAGGGGGTGGACAAGAGGGGAGGCTGTGCGGAACCGCGAGGCTATGGGGTATGGGCTGCTGTCGTTGATTGCAGCGCGGGAAGGTATAGGCCAGGTACTTTTCCACCAAGCCCCACCACGCGAGAACCCTCCCCTTCCCGCACGCCCGGCGAGCGAGCGGTCGACGCCGAACTCGTATGCTGAAACGTGTGCGGACGAGTATTTGGCCATCTGGAGGCAGCCGATGGACAAGGAATATCATGGGCTGGCGGACGCGGGGACGTTTGGAGCGACGTAGCAACCAGAGGGGTTCAACGTCATTTCGGCGAAGTGGGTGTTCGCCTGGAAGTCCAACGAGCATGGTGATGTGGTGCGGGCGAAAGCAAGACTGGTGGCACGACGTTTCAAGCAGCGTGCGGGTATTGATTCCTTTGAGACTTTTGCTCCGACGCCTGCAGCGTCTTGCTTTCGTTTGTAGGGTGCTATTGCGTGCGAGTTGGGTTTGGATTTGTGTCATTTTGATGCTGAGCAGGCGTTCGTGCAGTCGAGTTTGGATGAGGATGTATTCATGCGACTACCCCCCGGCTGCGGCGAAATGTCTGGTAAGGTAGCCAGGTTGAATCACAGTCTCTACGGCTTGAAGCAAGCGTCGAGATCGTGGCACAACCACCTTCTCACTGACATGAAGAGTCTAGGATTTGAGCAGAGCCCCGTTGATGCGTGTGTCATGAGGTTGTTCGAGTCGGGCTCTGTCTCCATTGTAACGGTAGTTCATGTGGATGATATTTTTGCTGTAGGACTTAAGCCTAGGTGCGATCAGTTCTGTGAAGACCTGAAAAACCTTGTTCCGATCAACAATCTGGGCGAGTTGCGGTGATATGCTGGTTGTTGTTTTTCGAGGGATTGAGATGCTGGTACTTTGACGATTTCGCAGCAGGCGTTCGCTGAAAATATCGTGGCGAGGTGTGGTGTTAGTTCTGGGAGGAATAACCCGTTTTCGACTGGTGTGAAGCTCGAGGAGTTTGACGAGAATGAACCCGTGGGTGATTGGCCTTTCCGCGAGTTGGTGGGGTGCTTGATGTGGCTTGCGAACCAGACACGACCGGATATTGCGAACGCGGTAAGGGCAATAGCGAGGTACACGAATAGGCCAAGGGAAGTACACTGGAGGACAGCAGTCGGTATTTTAGAGTATGTATTTTCTACGAGTGATTTCGGCATTACGTTCCAGAAGGGTAGCGGGCTTGAGCTGGTAGAGTTTGCAGATGCAGACTATGCCAACAAAGCCACTGGCAGGAGGTCAGTTTCCGGTGGGGCTATCATGTGTGCTGGGGCGTGTGTGTGCTGGTTTTCTAGGACGCAGAAATGCGTCACACTCTCAACTACTGAGGCCGAATATGTAGCACTGGCAGACACTATCAAGGAGGCAATGTTCATGCGCTATGTATGGAGTTTTATTTTCCGGGGTTTGGGGAGAGATGCTTTACGGTTTTCGAGGACAACGAGGGGGTAAAGCACGTGGTACAAAATCCAGTGTGCACGTCGAATTCGAAGCACATCGACGTAGGACACCACTTTTTTGCGGGAGTTTATTTTTAATTAAGGGGAGTTTGTTATTACCCATGTAGAGTCGGAGGAACAGCATGCAGACTTCTTGACAAAGCCGCGCAACAACACGGTGTTTCGCTTCCACCGGGATTTTCTTACGAATATTTGAGGCGGTTTTTCCGAGGTAGAAGGTTTTATGTTATTTTAGAGTGAAGGATTTGTCTGAACTACGTATAAATCCGAGCTGCCGTTTTTCCCTCGCTAATTCCGAGGATGATACTATTTTGCTCCTGGTGATGGATTTCGAGAGTTTTTGGTGTTTTCGAGTAGTTTCAACGTCAAATAAAATTCAAGTGAAGGAATGTATGCTATCTCGCATTACCGTCGCGATCTGCGTATCTATGGCGGGAGTAGGGGACAAGGGGAGACTCTTGTCCGGAGGAACGGGGTTCCTTGCGATCTCTGGCATCTAATTTCTTGGCTTAACTTTTATTTTGATGAGTATGACTACTGTGATATTTTCTATGATTTGCATTCATTCCTCATGAAACAGAGGGAGAGGTTTTGGATAAGGCTGAAGAGAGACTATATGAAGCGCCTGGGGGCGCGTGCGGTCCATAGTAAATGTTTTCTGAGTTGGAGGGTTTGGATAGTATTTTGGAAATTGAGGGTTTGGTTTTTGGTTCTTGAAAAATTGTGTTTCTGCATTTCATATGAGTTGGTCATAACATTGAGATGTTTCAACCCAGCGGAGTCGTACATTGTAGTGTACAGAGCTGGGGGGATATTGAAGTGTGGTCGTGTATAATGAGCAGGGGGGATATTGATTGTGCTCAGAAACACGACGGAGACGGAGGACACGTTACATCTAACATTAGGGAGTTCCATATATTGATATGGGATTATAGGAGAGGGATATTTAGACGGATATTCGGCGGGATAAGCGGGAGGTTATTCCCGCAACCTGTTGGATAATAACCTGCGTACGATGCATGAGCTGTCACTCGACAGCTCGGATATAATACGGTATACGTTCCGTGTTACTGTCTGGAGTCAACCACGCGTTCCCGTGCCAGCTGCGCCTATACCTTCAGAGATCAATAAACAGAAGGAGACGGCCAAGGGTGTGGCTAGGTTCCCGAATCGATTCTCTAGGTCAGACAGGCACCCATGTTTTACTATCACCGTCCGGAGTACGATGTTCTCTTTTTTTCCCCTTCTCTTCCGTCCTTTTTTTTTACCTTGTATCTCCCTTTGTTTCCTTTATTCCCCGCCCCGCCATCCGTATGCCGGTATCTTCCTCTCCTTCGTGTTGCTTTGTCCGCGCGGCAACTACTGTATCTGTCCTTCCTGAATACGTATGTATGCTTTCCATTTAGCAGCCTTCTGATCTCCTTGCGTCGTTTGTATTATTATGTTTCATTGCAGAATTCATCCTTGTTTTATTGTCTTTTTGTTTTTATTTTCTAGTCTTCTTGCTTGTGTTACAGTTGTTACGTTGGCACTTCACTTGCTTGACCCCTGAATTTGCGATTGTTTTTCGTTTTTTTGGTCTTCCTGTCTGTCTGTGACCACATAATCAGTATCTCTAGGATAAGGAACCAGGACGGACACTGGGGTATACCGATGAAGCTGGGTAGAAAGGACGATTTAATGTGAACACAACGACAACAACATCAACAACACAAGCACAATTAGGTTCATTGTTACCTTGGAGAGCTTTTTTTTTCCAGAATTTTCAAAGTTTGGAAATAATTGGACATATGTATCAATATACGGAGGCGTTCTGTCACTATTCGTAAATTTTTCCAGAAGCAAAAAAATCATGTAGTTCGTTGAACTTCACATATTTGGAAAAAAAAAAAAACAGAAAAATCTGGAAGATTAAAAAATTGCGCGAAAAAAAACATGGAAATTATGGAAAAATAGCGAATAAACCCTTCCTTGCTTACTGTCACCGTTCCTACGTACAGCAGCAGTACATACCACTAGTCGTATCATGTTGTTATTAAGACATAATGCCGGCGTCCCCGGTGGCTTGGTAGGTGGTCAGCGTGCCTGTCAAGATCAATTTCGTGGGTTCGAGTCTCACCGAGTGCGTGCTCGTAGGGACTCTTTCTTGCATAAAAAAATGATTAGCGGAAAGCGCGAGAGCGTGAGTTAGCTACATTCGATTAAAATCGACGAGCAGTGGGAATGCTGAACCCTATGCGCGACCGAAAATAAAGACACGTACCGGAGGGGAGAGGGGACGACAACTGTGACCACGGCTTGTCCAGAAGCTCGCTGAGGGTAGAATCTCCTACTACGAGTTAGGCTGGAAAAGTAATAAAAGAAAAGTGATGATTGATTGCAAAAAAATAAATAAAGAAATAAAGAAATTACTGTGTTCCTGTACCGATAAAATTGTGTCGCGTGTTACACTCTTCGCGTGTGTGTACACAGCAGTGATTATTTCGTACAGGACGTTGTAGTTGTTCTCAGATTAACTCATATCATTAACTCATCGCCACAATGCAATGCATTCTTCTGTGATCGCAGGACAGGCTCCAATAACTCTGGAGTGGAAGAATACCTCGGTAGAAATGAAAAACAAGCAAAGAATAATACAACATGATACGTACCTCTATTTTAATATTAATAGCACATCTACCTCAGACAAAAATATAAAATGAGGTCCGCGTTCGTGCGTATCAGGTATACATGCGGTACGCTGTACTACAGCAGTACACGTATGAATATTCGCATTTCAGATATTAGGCGAAATTGCGTAGAAAAACGGATTGACGAGGGGGGCTTCGTGGAGTGGCTTCCAGCTTCCAGCCTCCACCCGCACTGCTTGCTGTTGTTGTTTTCTTCACATTAAACCGTTCTTTCTACCCGTCGACATCCAGCACAACCAGTGTCCGTGCCGATTTTTCAAACCTAGAGAGAAAAAAGTTCTGTGGTCACAAAGCTGCACCACAGAGATACTACGTTGCCACGTATGCAATGCAATGCCATGCCATCATACTGCGTACGACAGGCACGACCTACACATTATTATATGACCTAGAGAAACGAATCAAAGAGAAACACCAAAAACGAAAAACAAGGAAGACAATTCGAAGGAGGAAAAGAAACGAGAAATAAATATAAGAAACAAACCATCGTGCCCCCCCCGCAGGGGATCTGTCATACACTTGAAAAGAACAAACTGGCAAAAAAAGGAAAGGAAAAAGAGGAAAACACCACTAGTCGTCGTCAACAGATTAAGACTAAAGAACCAAGGGAAAATAACAGGCAAACCAAACCAAGCACAAAACATCCTCCAGGTAGCGGCAGCAGTTTACGGTACAAAAGTAGCACAGCCAGGGTCTCCCTGCTGGTCCGCCTGGTACCTTGCTACCCTGTCTGCCACCTTCGTCCAGCGTTCGTCAACTATGCCCGGCCCCTCGGCGTCAGACAATATACGAAACAAGCAAAGCAGGCTCGTCATCCACCCACGCCACACGACTCCTTCAAGAAGGCTTATCAATCGGAGAAAGGAAGAGAAAGAAAATAACGTGAAAATCACAAAGGGTCAGCGCAAAAAGAAGAAAATAAAATGAAACAGAAATAAACAAAAACAAAAGGAAGACAAAGCAAGGAAGACCACGTTCGAACCAGCTGCACCAGTTGGTGGTACGAGCAGTATTAGGCATGTTCTACTTCTTAGTCTGCCCGGTACCTTGCTACCCTGTCTGCCATCTCCTTCCTACTTTCGTCCACCACTGCAATTTCCCTTCTACTCCTGTTCCCCCCCCTCTCGGCATTCCCTTGGTCGGGTTTTCTGCTACTCCTCTTCTTGTTGCCCCTCCTCCCCCCATTCCCTTGGACACCACCCACGGCGGATGCGCGGCGCTGCCTACTCAGCTCAGCCTCAGCCTCGTGCCACCTCACCATGAACCGTTCGGCTGCTTCGAGGATCCCCCGGTACCACATCCCCGCCTTTTTTGCAGCAGTGGGCCACAGCGCGGTCTCAACTCCAAACACCAAGGGAGCAAGTTCCGTTGACCCTTCGGTGGCTCGGAACTCCCTAAGGTCTTCGCTTATGCATCTATGCCAAGTCTTAACCGGTCCGCCAGGTCTCGGGTTCTCCCCACCAGCCATCGTCCCGAACATTACCCGACTGGGTAATCGATCCTTGCTTTGCCGTGCCACCCCTCCGCGAAGAAGAGACGCCGTTTGTTTGCGGATGGTCGTTTCGATGCTCTCGCAACGTGTCATCTTGAGGGCCTTCGCGTAGGAGAGGGTGGTATGGTCAGTACGAAGTCGGCGCTGGAAGCCAATGACTCGCAATGGGACTTGGTGGTGAGCTGTTCGAAGCTTGGCAAAGTGTTCTTCTCTGAGGGTCCACGTCACACACCCGTACAGCAGGGTCTCAATCACCTCGGCCTTCAGCATTCGGACGTTCAGGCTAAGGGGTGTGTTGCTGTGACTGGCACATCTCTCACCCTTGGAGCCGTAACATGCTGTGTTCAAAGAGTACTACTGCGGTGCACAACTACGTATGTATCCAGCAGAACAACCGGGGTACAGAGTACACAGAGCGCACTATGAAATAAAACAGCAGAACAGCAGCAGAGCACTCTTCGCTACCGTTCTTCCGTTCACTCCATCCACAACGTTCACAAGATCTTACCAGGTACCTGGTACAAGATATCTTGTCCTGCTGATCGCAAAAAGCGTGAACGAAGTCTACGGAAAAAAGGGTTTGCATTAGATTAGGAAGACTTTATCAATTGGTAGACGTTTTCGTGAGTTGGAAGCGCCACGATCCCGGCCTCTGTCTCTCTCAAGATCGACGCGCAACCAGCACTGATTCCCCGTGGCCTCGTTCCACCACTTGAAGCAGCACGGGAACCCCGACCGACCGCTGGTACACCTCAACGCCAACATAGGCGTAAAATTTGGGCAGTGCTAGCATCAAAATAATGGACCCTAGCAACTTGTCGCCGGATGTTCGCGAGATGTGGGACGAGTTCGTCCAGAAGCAGGACGAGCCCCTATACATGCGGAACGTTTTGAGCGGACTTTCCGGAATCATGCTGGTGGGTCGTATACACCGTATCTGCGGCGACGCTTATAATCAACCCGCATTGCGACCGCTTCTCCTGTTGTCTTCTGTGTTTTGCGTCCGTTTTCGTCAAGGGTGTTTGTTTGCAGCACACGCTCCAGGCCTCGCAATCGCTGGAACCTGATTTTTGTCCGAAAATATAAATATCATTTTAGTATATATAATGATATACAAACCATCCCTATATTTCCGGATGGAGCGGTGTGGTCACGTCTCTCGTTTGAAACAAAGGGAAATATGGAGCAACTACAGCAGTTGTACGAGTTCAACGAGATAAACCACACCGACCCCAATTCCGTCCCATTCCGTATGGTAGCGTGCGTCCTTGGTCCTTGCATGCTTCGAGGTTCGGGCTCACCGACAAGCCGGGGGCCGGTGTGATACCACCACAGGCGGTGCACAACCGTTTGCTACTGCAGCCCGATGCGTGTCTGGCGGCGAAGCAGCGAGCGAGCGCCTGTGGAGTGAAAATATGTGTAGAATCAGAATAGACGTGGTAACACTCTGTCCGGAAATGTAAGGAGCGTTTTGATCGACTTACACATACAAAAAATAACCAGAAGCGGGCCTTAAATTATCGGACAGAGTGGACGGGGACCCGATGATGACACATCATGGATGGCACGGCTTTCGAACCAGTGCATATACCGGCGTCCCCGATGGCTTGGTAGGTGGTCCGCGAGCCTATCAAGATCAATTTCGTGAGTTCGAGTCTCACCGAGTGCATGCTCGTAGGGACTTTTTCTTGCATAAAATTGATTAGCGGAAAGCGCGAGAGCGTGAGTTAGCTGTACATTCGATGAAAATCGACGAGCAGTGGGAATGCTGAACCCTATGCGCGATAAAAACTAAAGGCACGTACCGGGGGGGAGAAGGGACGACACCTGTGACCACGGCTTGTCCAGAAGATCGTCGAGGGTAAAACCTCCTACGAGTGGGCTGGAAAGTAAAAGTGACGATTAAAAAAAAATATATATATCGGATTACGGCGAAAGTAACCCGTCCTTGTAATTACGTAATTCTGTAATTCTTACTGGTACGTTGTCTTTTGGGCGAAAATAGATAGTACGTACCTCTTCACGGGTAATTACATAATTACCCCAAAACAGGAGACGTTCAAAAGACACTATCTCAAGAAGTGGATTGCACATCCTTGTATCAAGGCTGTTTCCTACGCGGTTCGATTTCGAGCTTCAGATTTATATTTTTCGATCTCCAAAATGAATGACCCTGTGTATGCAGTCCAAATATGCAAAATCCGACCGGAATTTTTTCGATTTGAGAATCCGATGACCCAAGTCGTCGGATTTTGGCGACTTGGGTCATCAGAATTTCAAATCGAAAAATGGCACGCTCTCTAAATTCAAGATGTTATCCACGACAGCAAACAGTATCAAACGCTTGACGAGTAGGATGGTGACACAGCTGTATGGCGACGTTGCGTCGAGCCCGACGCGCGGTCGGCGCGCGGCGCGTCCCTCCGTGGCCAGACTACAGTCGGTTGGCGCGGGCTCGGGCCTAGAGACCAAGACAAGCGCACTCTGTGCGCACTTCTCCGTGGATACGTACTCGTAGACTATATACACTGCTGCTGTAGCAGCAGCAGCAGCGGCAGCAGTCAGACACATTATGAAATACAAAATACCGAGACAGCTTGGCTCTAGCGCACGCGCCACGTCTCTTCGCCGCCAGACCAGAGGCAGTCAGCCTTGGCTCGGACGCTTGGGCCCTACGCGCAGAGCAGCGCACCCAGCGCGTCTCTTCGCGGCGCCAGACCACAAACAAAAGTAGTTGGTCTTCGCGTTTGCTCGAATCTCAACACGCGTAATAAATCTGATTTTTCCGCATAGAACGACTGCTGTTTCGATTTGCCAAGTTCACATCTGAAAATGCGATCGGATCAAAATCTGAAGCTCAACAATCGAACCGTATAGGAAACGGCCTGATATATTTATTTACTTCCTGTTTTTTTCCTGAGCGTGCTCGGTTGGTACATCCCTGGCGTCTCAGAGCTCCCACTTGAACACCGCCTGTTTCTATTACTTGCCGGCGAGAGATTTTTTTCTTTTTGAGTTGTGTGTGCGTGCGTGTAGTCAGAGCACGGCAACGAGGGCGAGCGCGGCGCTATCGCGGGTGTTAGCGGGCACTATCGGGTACAGGGGAAGGAAGGAGCGGGATCTCCGTTTTCGTGTCTAGGTGTCGTGTCCATCGAGACACGAGGAAAACATTAATTGCATCTGCTCTGACCTCCTGGTGTTGCGTTGAATATGGTATGTACGAGTCTATGGGGGTGGTTTTGGTGCGCAAAAGAACAGTCGGGCGGTACTTTGTTCAGAGAGAGAGGGCTCGGCAGACTAAGCACCAACGTTGTCGAGCTGGCGAACGAGGGTCACGGTGAGCACCGGTCTTAATGCGAGGCGGGCGACGGGACTCACTGGAGCAGAGGAAGGAAGCTTTACCCGGACCAGACCGTAGCGAGGTGGTCGCGAGAGGGGCGGGCAGCGTACAAGGATGAGAGAAGCTCTGCTGTCGATTTTTTTTTAGTCTACATTCCCCTACAGCCGGCGTAAGGTGTTCCAATCAGGCGGGAAATAATCACATCAAGGGGACGGGGGTTGTTTTTCTTTTTCAAAGTGGTTTTCTTGTTAATTGTTTTTTCGGTGCTGTGTCGTGCTGTGCTTCGTGTTTCGTACAAATCAACAGAAGTATGTACGTATGCATGTGGCGTCCGGGTTGTTTTCCAGGATGGAACATGGAGGTCTTTGGACATTTGCATGTCGCCTGTTTGCACCTGCTGTAATTTTATTAACCATCTGTTCCGTTCCTTTATTCCTCGTGAGCGAGCGTAGCGGGCGGAACCGCCCGCTCCGCGAAGCGCCTTGTATTTAATACCGCCTTTTTTTTGTAACGCCCAATTACATACCGCCTCCTCGCGATGCAGGTTTTCACGGCGGCGTTTTTCATCTGCGCCCTGGTGGTTGCGTCGATCGACAACGCGGGTTTCAACGTGGTCCTTACAGGCCTTCTCCTTTGCGTGTGGGAAGTCGGGGCCATGTGGCTCCTTAAACGTGGACCGCACGAAACGTCGGTGAGGAGAAGATGGCGCTGTCGAAACACCGACGAGCGTATGTATGTGCTAAGCTGTTGTTTGAAATTGGTGCACCCCAGATGTGTGCTGATGAGCAGCACTAAGAACGCTGTTGGCAAATGAAAACCCAGGTGTACCGAGGGGCGCTCTAGTAACTGTTGGCGTGTGACATCCCAGGTGTACTGGAGGACCCTTAGTACTCTGTTGGCACGTGGCACACTGTACGAACTGACGAGCCCTACGCGTGAAAACGCGGGGTTTTCCGCCCGCGGGAGGATGATTTTGCGGGGTCGATCATACGAAATGTTATGCTGTTGTTGCTGAGACATGTTTTGCGCTATTCGTACGAATATATCCCTATGGTAAATTTCTCAAACGACACCTCGTTTACGCTGTTGTACTTGATGACAAGCACCCCGCCTTTGCCGTGGGACAGAGTGCGAGCAAAGTCTAGACCCGAAGGAGACTTTCTCGGTCCATACGTATTATCGTGAAATAAGAATCTATTATGAACATAATGTTTTTGAAAGCTACTCCGTAGCTGTATGTGATCAACAGCCCGCGCAGAACTGCCCATTCAGCCAGCGACCGCATTCAGCCAGCGACCGACCGCGGCATACGAGTTTACAGCTATATATATAAAAGGTCCCCTTCCGGGATGTGCCTGGGGAAGCGGCGCAAGAACTAAACTGAAAAAGCGCCCCAGCATCTGACTGAAGAAGAGGGAAGTATCATACATACCTGGTACCACTCACGGGCATACCATAAACCATACATTATGGTTTTGTTCTGGGTCCAAAGTATATATATATATAATGTCTGTGTTGGCCTTGATGCCCCCTTCCCCTCTTTCCCCCCCTGCGCGACTGTCATTATTCGCCGCCACCCTTGACCGCCGTTTTTCTCGGCATGCCGCGGGCACCGCTAAAACGATGACCGCTCCTCCTCCAACTATGACACGTACGTGTAATATATACCTCTCGCTGCTTCTGTTGTTGTTCGATTCTCCGTACGTTGCCGCCGCCGTCGTGCGTACGAATGTTGCGTGGATATAACACCGCTTCGCCGCTACGTCGCTGACGGGGAACCTGGAAAAACGAAACGTGCCTCCGGGAAAAAAAAATAAATCAGCTGGGCTTCTTGATCGGGGTGACGATCGTGATGAACCTCATCACGATCATGACGGCGATCTACTGGGTGAGTGGAGAGTTGTGCGTGTAGGTTCTCTCCGTCTTGTGGCCGTCGCGCCTCGCCCTCGCTTCTCGGTGTGCGATGCTCGCGCGCGAACAGCTCACTGCCGTTTTGGTAGTGCACTACTGCTGTGTGTAGTGTGGTACGTAATCCTTGAGCTGACTCTACTGCTGTAGTTCGTAAGTGTTTTTATCCCCAAAACGAGCGTGCGGTCGATGCGTGCTACGATAGGAGTAGCACTTAACCTTTTACTTTCTGAGGCAGGCTCCTCCTCGCTGGAGGCGCTCTACCGCGCCGAAAAAACGAATTTGGTGAAAGCCGAAAGTGCAACCCGATGACCACTCCCAAAGCCTATCAATAGGTACCACTATGTCCGGAAATATAAGGAACCGTTTATTTTCATATATGTATGCTTGAACCGCCCCTATATTTCCGGACAGAGTGGTATACAGCACGAATAGTATTGTAAAAAATCTCTACTGTTGATGGATGGTGTTCTAACGATGTTGGGTTCAGCAGTTCGACCAGTGGGAAAAATTGACCAGAAAAGGCTTTATGTTGGGTTAAGCCGTTTGGGACTTGATTAGCTTGAGTGCATACAGGTAGCATACAGGGGGAAAGTGCCGGAACTAGCTGCACGTGTAACACGCGCGATAAGACACCCACCCCCTGGGACAAGTAAAAAAAATCATCAACAAGAGACAATTTTCTCGGAAACATGCCATAAGGAAGGCGGCAGCCACACACACACACAAACACACAAACGAAAATGGTCGGGCTTCGAAGTGATCTTTCCAAAGTGAGCGCGTCGCTCGGGCGTTTACACTTGTTGGCTGTGTTCACGAGCAAGCGGGATTTGAATCTCGCCCAGCGGGGTGGTGTACTGCCTCAGGGGTTACTGGTATACGCCAAATGACGATTGATTGATGACGATTGATTGATTGATTGATTGATTGATTGCAGTAGCAGTAGCAGTAGCAGTAGCGGGACACGGGAGCAGCCCGGGCTGGCGTGGGTATAAGGAAGTGCGTCCGAAGCGCAGCGTTATCGTGAGGGCTATGTTGTATACAGGGTGTTGTGGGAAGAATTTGGTTGAAACCAATTTTGGTCGGGTTTCTTTTTTGTCTATTTCCTTACTTGGTATAATATTTTTTTTTGTCCTTACTATAAACGACTCCCAACTCACGAAACTTGTATAGAGCATATTCCTAAGATTGTAGCGAAAGGTGGCCAACATGCCGCTTTTTTTTCCTAATCATTCTTGGGTTGGGTTAGTAACTGTAACGAAGGTCCCATGGTTTGGGGTCATTTTTGCATAGGAAACAGACCACACTAAACCCAGCAGCCAGATTGGTTCCAACCGAAAATATTCGCAAACAACGTTGTGACACGCGCGATGGCAGCATGGGGGTGGGACCTCGTTACGCTCGTCCTATGACAGACGGTTGGAAACGCCGCACCCCTCGTGTTGTTTCTGTCGATATATACGCTAACCCCAAAATGGCCTCAACTTTCATTGGGGAGTGCATTACTGTAAACAAACAAACAAGTGTAATACTCTTAACTTGCAAGTAATTTGTCCCCAGAACGGGAGTTCGGTCCTAAAAGGGGTTATGTAGCTGGTATGGCGGCGCGAACCGTGGAAAAAATCGAACGCGAAACGAAAAAAAAACCGTAGGTAGAGGGAGGGTGGATGGGTGGGTGGGGGTTGGGGCGGAAGCGCGAACACTGACGCGCGGAGGACTGTTACGTGGTCGCCGTACTGTTTTGGTTCATGCCGTAGTACACGGATACCTTCGTACATGGCATCTATGTACATCTAGAGATATATACGTCAGCAGCGACTTGCTTCTTCAAGCGATGCTTGCTTTTGCTGTTCGTCTGAGGGGGAGATTTCCGCTTGTTACGACACAAAATTATTTGCTGGCTGCCGCCGGCCCTCGATTTTCTGTGGCCGACCCTCTATTTTAGTCGGCTTGCAATCAGGCTGCTTGGTGGTCCCTGCCGGCGGCTAATTATCTACGACCCAGGTTCAGTTTGGAAGACTCAGGTCCGGGTGGGATCTGGTCGGCGTGGGATCAGGGTGCAAACTATTTGTTGACCAATTTTATACCCCCCCCGAAGTTTCAGTAGTTGACCAATCAATGGGTTTTGTCAAGTAAGTGGTGAACTCTATTGGTTCGTCGATCATACACCCCGATACCCCCCCCCCCCCCCCCCCCCCCCCCCTTATATTGTACCAGGTATATAGGTTGAGTTGGCGTTGGTTGGCAATGACGCTGTTAACATGCCGCTCGCTTCGTGAGCTAGACAACCAGGGTACCGTTCTTGTTTTTTGGCGGCCGGTCACAGCTGCCGATCGAGTTATAGATCATTTGTGCGGGGTGGAAAACCTTTGATCCGTACAAGGGGAATGCTCGCATCACGTAGTGTTTATGGTATGTCGCCCACGAGGCAGTTGCATCGTACCCCCAGTGTTGTCTCTGGAAGTGGCCACACCTGAAAATACATTAACTCATTGAAGCTGACATCCATGTGCACGTCCGCCTCACAAGCGGTTACTAGTAGGATGCAGCTCACCCTTCATGCGACTGCCAAACACCTTACGGCGCTTCGCGCTTGGGGCAGGCAATATCTGCCTGGTTGATGAAAACTCGACATGCTCCGTCCCAGCATTGTAGGGATGCGAGGGTCAGTGGTCAAGTGACTACGGCCATACAATATATCAAGCACCCCCCCCCCTTTTCTTTCTGCCTTTGGAGGAAGAAAAAACGCTATCCACTAGCTATTGTTAATCTTATCTTCGGCTCTAAACACTCCGCAAGAGAGCTGGCCGCCTGTTTCGTCCCAAACCTTAGCACACATCGGACAGGCAGATCATGATCTACAAATAGATTCTCTAGATCCTATTCCGCCCTTCATGGAGCGTGGTGCAGGATCTGTGTCGTACAGATCCAACCCAGGAAATATGTGCTACGATCGTGCAGCTTTTTATTGTGGCTCCCACCCAGCAACGTGAATGAGCTACTTGCAGTAGATCATGTATGGTATACAGATCCGGAACGTGTCTGCCTTGAAATATCTAGATCACGAAGTGGGGATCTGATCTGAGCTATCTGATCTGTCTGATCTGATCTGATCTGACCTGATCTGTCCCGTGTGTGAAAACTTGTGTTTCTGTCGGCGCGTATGTATGCGCGGACTCCGTTCGTTCAGGGGGAGCTGGCGGGCTGCGACACGGATTTCGATGGAGATTACGACCAGTATTCCTGCAGCAACAGATCTGCGATGAGAGGCGTCTCCGCCTTCGCTTCCATCATCTGGGTGCTTCAGGTTAGTACTTGAAGAACGTCGGCGCCTGATTTTTTTTTTTCTTCTCTTTCTTGTCCGTTTTTTTTTTCCCTTTTCTTTGTAGTCTTTCGCCTTCTTTTCGCCCCCCTTTCCTTTTGTCGCTGTAGTATTATCATGTCAATGTCTGTATGCCTGGGTTTCTTTTGGTTTGATTTCCTGTTGAATGGTGCTCTCTTCCCTGTTCTCCCTTGTTTTTGCCCGACGATTTAGGTGTAACGTGGTGTAAGTTTGCTGAAAGAATGTTGGTGTTCATTGTCCGGAGTTGCATGCTCCCCCGCGAGAATGGCGCGCGCGTGGGACCCTCGCCCCCACCTCCCCGCTGTCTTCGCGTCAATCTCGTGCTCCACCGGTAAAATGAACAAATGCATATTTTGCTCCACCGTTGCCCACTCCCCCCCCGCCCCCTAAAAGGGATGCGTGGTCAATGGCCAAATGGCCTAAGGCAAGCAGCCAATGAGTCCCCCCCCCCCCCCCCCCCCCCTCTCTCTCTCGGGGGCCCCGTGTGCGGTGCCGTTCTACCGTCTATGTTTTGTGTTTTTCTTTTGGCAGCTTCCGTTTCTGTACTTGCTTGTGCAACGAAGGGGGGTGCTGACGAGGGAGGAGTTCGGTGACGGTGAGTGAAGGGTGCCGCTTGCTTTGTATAGGCGACGCCGCCGGCGCGTTTTCGTGTTGGTGTTTTCGCCCCCCTGTTATCCACACAGCCGGGATGATCACCCGCTCGCGCTGTGTTCGCCATTGAACATTGTACAGAGGCAAGCTATCCTTGTTGGCGGTGGTTGTCTTCCTCAAATGCTCAGGTTGTGCAGAGAGCTGTGCTGTGCGGCATGGTTCGAGTAAAATGGACAGAACACATGGAATAGCGCCGTTTTACTCTACTTTGAAAAGGAAAAAAGCAACTCAGCGATGGGATCGAAAAAATCCTCAAAACTCACAGCTCATACCTGGTAATTGCACGCTTGGTGTGGTAATTCGAACGCGGGTGCTGCGAGGTGTGTGCCGTTTTGCTCTGTTTTATATACGCATGAAAAAAGAATATGCATGTATGTAGGAAATGTGCTTTGATTGTGTGTTTCCTGCCGTCGAGCGTTCTGTTTTCGACATCGGCATTTCTCGGTGGCCGTCCCTCCCTACTGTTGCACGTACATTAGTGTTGTGATCGATCAGCACGACCAGCTTTTGGCGAAAGAAGGGGACGCATCCTGCAAGATTGGCTGTTCATAGTACGTGATGCACCAGGTCAACGCCCCCTTCGGAATGCGGACAATTGCCACGCTATGGCGCGTCTGCGGGAGTCATCGAACAGCAGGGTATCTATCCTTGGAGTACCGCCGCCATAAATTGCTGGCACGCGCCCGTACGGTTTGCTCAACAAGCTTCGCCCCCCCCCCCTCGCCCCGGGCCCTCCCTCCTTTGCCATTTTCGTGCCCAAAAACCCGCACCACGTATTTGTGCCAACAATTTCAAACAGCTCGCATATAGTAATGTTATATCCTTGCTTTTTTTTGTCGCGCCTCCCTCTTTACCTTCCTCTTTCCTTCTGTGCACGGGGATTGGGATTTAGGCCCTCGTTTAGATGGCTACGGCGATGCAGGTGCGGGTTACGATGACTGGGCGAAGCCGCCGATGGATGACGGTTCGGGGGGGGGCTATGGCCCCGGCGCACCCCCCCCTCATGAAACCACGGACCTGTGATTGATGAGTCTTGTTGGCTACTTTCTCCTTCGGCGACAGCGCCGGCGGCATCGGCGGCTTTTTTTTTTTTTGGTCCCGAACTTTGGCCGGTAGGAATTGATTGCGTAGTCTATAGAGGGCGCAGTGCGTTGTTATGTACTTTTTTGTACTGTTGTTTTATTCTATGAAGCTGAATCAGATCGCACGCTCTTGTCTGTATATTGGGGGTCGTTATTTTGAGGGCACGTGGGGTATGGAGTTTCTCTCGTCGCGTTCAAGACATGGGATGGGATGGGGATGGGATGGGGATGGGATGGGGATGGGATGGGATGGGAGACACGTTTCGGTGGAATAGTAGACACCCTCTTGCCACCGCAACGCACACGGAGAAGGGTGACGCTACAGGTGTCGCACGACCCCCAGCATGCACGAGGTGGTAGTTTGTCGCGGTGTCACTCGAGGATGGGGAAGAATGGTTTGACGTGATCGCGCCTTTTTTTTTGGTTTGGGGTACTTCCCCATCGTTCGTTTTTGGGCTCTGTACAAGCGAAGAAGGCGGGATTGACGGTGGGTGCCCTTTTCGATGTTGGTGGCACGAGCGCGTGGTGGGAGTAGAGGGAACGCGTAATGTGACAAGCAAAGCAGGCGTTATCTCTAAGGGACATGGGGGGGGGGGGGGAGGAGCATACACGGGGTCAAGTTGGTTTGTAGCCCGAATCAGTGCGTACCGTAGGGATCCATTAGAGCTTCGTCTAATGACTTACTGTAGACCACGGTGTCCTTAGTCACGAAAGTTGTGAGGTGCGTTTTTTCCTGAGGTGAGGGGGGGCTGGCTGCGCCAAGCGCTGTTATTGTTGACTGACGGCAGCTACCTTTCCAGACCGCTGGGGTCTTCACATGAGGGAAATTCATTCAGACCCTGTCCGACCTTTTTTTGAGACATTTTTTGTCCGTCCCTTTTCGAGTCATTTCGTGTGCGTCTTATTTCGAGTTATTTCCTGTCGTGGCCTTTGTTTGCGTAGTTGGTTCTCGTGTGGCTTTCTTCTCCAAGCAATTTCGTGACCCCGAGTTTTTTTGTTCGAGCCGTTTCTTGTACCACGTCTTCACGCCTTACCGGAGACCCGCTTATACCATTTTTGTTATTACCAGTATTAGTAGTATACCAGGTACCTCCACACCAGTATATAGTGCTGTGTGGCGTAATGGCTGCGTGTTCCATTCGCCGTAGTAGCAACGAGTCAGTTAACAACCCGTTTGGGGGTTGATCAACTTGATTGCAGTGTAGACGGAAAAAGTGACGAAGAAACATGACGATTGCGGCATAGCACCCCTCACGAAGCATCCCGGGCTGCTCCTTGGTAGCCTAACCCTCTCAGGAATTCAGCGAGGAGAATCGAAGATCAGAATTGATGGTTACAGCCGATTGACGTTTACAGAGTGACGGCCAGTGCGTGGTTGGGGGATTGTGTTCTGCGGCATGGTGTCCGAGTTACCATCCATCCAAGGAGTCGTACAGCACGGGCGCGACGTGATCCTACCGGTGGTACTGCTGGGCCCTCACGCTGCTCGCAGATGGTTGATAACGCTAAAATTATGGTTGTTTTGGTCGCCATCAACGGGGTTCCGAAGGGATTAAAGGGGATATATAACACTAACCAGGTATAACGTTGTTTATGTCAGGACTACGTTGAGCAGAGTTGCACGATGCACGCGCTCACACCAAAAGAAGGGTGATGATAAGGCCGCTTTTACTTGCCGTCGGTCGTGTTTATCGCTGCACACTGGTCTTGTCGCTGTAGAACAGCGCCAACGATACGCGTTGCCCTGCTGTCCCACCAGTGTGCTGCGTGATTGTGAAGGTGTGAAGGTCGGACGCTCGCACAAGGAGATACCATAGGTCGTCAGTTTTCGGAATAAAGAGGCACCCGATGTCGCTTATTTATTTCTGGTACCTCCAGGGCCAGCAATATGATGATCCGGCACGTTTCCGACGTCACCACCGCCGAACAAAGAGTCGTACGAAGTGGCACTTTGTTTGTCGTGTTTATTGCTCCACCTGGGTCCCCCGAAAAAAAAGGTTGGTAACCTGGATGTTCTGCTGTCACATTCCCAAACACACACGCGACCGACTAATAGTGGACTAACACCTCAGGAAAATTACGCCGCGCGTGGGTCGGTCGATCGCGGGACAGGTTGGACGTTGAATGTTGGTGCGCGTGAAACCGTCGCCACTCGTACTGCTGTATTATTGGATACTGGTTGCACCGAACCTACGGACAACCCAATCGAATTCCGCACGGGGGCACTGAGCCACAACCGTCACGTTCTCGCGATCTCCTTCTGCTTTTTTGTCCGCGGCACCGTTTCCACTGCACCTTAACCATTCTACGAAAAAAAAAACATGATCTTACACTAATTTCAAGTAGACTGTACCTAAAACGTGGATGCGGGTCTGTACGTGTTATAACTCCCTTGGGGGCCTCGAGATGGCCACCCAAACATTGAACACGTTGGTGAGGTCACCTGTCTACAAACAGCCTGAGCGACCGTGCCTTATGACTCCTAAACCATTGTAACTCGGACACCAACCTTTGTATCATCCCCGGAATCACGCAGTGGCCGTCGTGGATATCGTAATTTTTCCCTCTGCAAGTCCCCGAGAGGATTTAACCGCAGTTGAACATCTTCGGGCATCCCCACGGAGTAGTGGTGGACCGCTAAAATCGTGAATCCGGCAAGAAGAAAAAAAAACGTATTCGTTCCAGGTATATTCTTGTCTTAAGAACAGGCTGAATTATCCCGGGGGGGGGCGCATACCCGACGTATCGAACCTTAGTTTCGTAAAAAACTGCCCAAAAATATAGCTCGTGTAGCATTCGCAGTTATATAAAAACACGGTTGGGTCGTAATTATCCTGTGACGAAGTGTGTGATGGCGGCAGCTCTGGGGGGCGTACTCATTTGTTGTTCGCCTTAAGTCAATTGACCATCGGTCACGCATCCCTTTCGAGGCGGAGTACCGTTCCGATTCCTGATAAGAGACACCTCCAACATTCGGGCGTGTAATACTTTCCCCCCCCATGTAATGCACAAATCCTTTGCTCATGTTTCACAGAAACTCCTTGCCTATGTTACCCCCCCCTTCCTGGTTCGCCGTTCGTGGCCACCGACTACTGGGGGGAGGGGGATTCTTCTACTCCAGTAGCGCACTGCTTGGGGGGAGGGGGGTGCGTCGATGGCCGAAGTGCCACCGAACAAATTGAGAAAAAAAAATCTTGTACGTTTCAACTGAGACTACGAATGGGCGACCAAGAGGCCCGGATAGGCCTCTCGAAGTGCACCAAAGGGGAGGGACAACAAGCACCCGGTTGTCGAATTAGACCCACGCCGCATCACCCGACGAGGCCGCGCGATCCGAGGATGTTCCAGCTCTCCCTAATACTTGTCTCGGACTTTGAAACACACCACTCACTCTTTCCGGAAAACGTAACGGATCGTTAGGGGAATTATTAGTACCACTTTGTCTCGAAATACATGGAACGTTTGGGCACTGATACAAATATCCAAACAGTCCATACACTTTCTGAACACTGTGTGATTATAACGTTCTATTTGTTGGCGGTGTTGAGGGCCACTACTGGCTGTTTCGTATCCGAGCCGCTTTCTCGGACGCTTCAAATTTCGCCTCCGGAAACTCCGCCTTCAAATTTGCCAGCGTGTCCAACGCTTCGTCGACGCGCCCCTGGAAAATCCAATCAAACAAACGTCGCCGTTGTCAAGGGGGAGGGATGGGGGGGGGGGGGGGGGGGGCGTACTCATTCGTTGCCTGCCTTAACGATTCGACCATTGACCACACGTCCCTTTAGAGACGGAGCACCATTCCTGTTCCAAACAGAGACACCTCAAGGGGGGGTGTACTCATGTCAGGCTTGGCCGTAGGGGGGAGGGGGGGGCAGGGACGATTGCGAACGTGGCCGGATAAGCGGGTAGAACGCGGGCAAGAAGAGGAGCAATCGGGTGAGAGACTTCGTACCGAGTTTCTCGACAAGGAAGTCGGAGGCACCTATATTGTACCAGCAGTGTTTTACGACTTTGGTCTAGAATCGCCAAGATGGTTGATAGCCCACACTAAAGTAACTCCTCGTTACATCAACCATCTTCATTCCCAGAAATTTCCCAGGCGGTTGGGTTTATTAGTGCTAGGGCTTGAAGTCTACTACTACTCTGTCCCGAAATGTGAGGACCGTTTGTAAATGTATGTTTAATCCATACGACCTTTATCGACAGAGTGGTATGTTTCCACCATTTTGTCGAAACTGGGCCAAAGATTTATTTCGACCATAGCACAGCCCTCGCACATACGGCTCTGATAACCAGAGCTAAAATTACGTGCATATATACTGCTGTGTCGTCGCACTCCTGCCGCGACGCCCACAACGTGCGGGTACTGCGGCGGTATTCAGCAGGGACAGAGTTCGTACCATTGTATCCCATTTTCATTTGTTGTGGCGTTTGCGCTGCCTTGCCACAGGGACGGTACTACTGTCCATCGTGCTCTTGACGCCATGATACTGTTGCAGTGGCTCAGAGAGAGGTCCTCCCAGAGAAAAGATAAGACATGCGAAATGTATGCTGTTTCGGTGCAGTCAGTGCCGAAAAAAACAAGGGGGCGTCAAGGATTTCTCAACAACTTTTCTACTGTTGTATTTTCTATTTATCCTCCAGCCGGCGAGAAAAATGAGGCTGAAGCTCTCACCACGACTCCACCTCTGTGTCGTGCGGCAATCTAACTCGGTTGCTGTAACACAATCAACTACAACTGTGTTTGCTACGATGCGATCGGTATCGGCAAACCATGGGCGTCGATTCTTGGGATTAGCCCTCACCGCATCCACCAGCACATCGCAGAGGTGTAGCCACGCGCCACTGTTGGCCCGCCACAGCTCGATTGCCTCGCGAGCCGAGACCTCGGCTTCCTGTTCCACGACAACGAGAAGGAGGTTCAGAAAATGTCGATGAGGGGCAAACAACAACAAAATGCCGAAAAATAGTTACATACCTTCGTAGCATGGCCGCGCTGACACATGTTCGTGTAACACAGAATCAGGAAGAGCGCGTGTTTCGGGGGCAGCCAAGTACCTAGACGTGTGCCACGCTGTCCAGAAACGGACGGACCGTCTAGGTCTTCGAAACAGCACTCAAACGGCCCTAGTATTTTCGGACAAGAGTGATATAAAGCAAAACGACTCTGGTCGTAAATAAAAGTACCGCTTGATATTCATAATAATGTATAAACGGTGCTTATGTATCCGCCCATACAGTGATATTAGTTTTGACCCATGTTTGCCCGAAGGAGGTGCACCTATATGTCCAGGGTAACGCTTTGCACGGCGCCGTTTAAATTACCAATCAGTCTTCTACGGGGGACGAGATAAGTGGGTGGGTCCTGACGTGTACCTCGAGGCCGGCAGAGGCCTCTCCAGAGCCCGAGTTTTTCTTTCCCGCGTCTTTCGCTACCATGCGCATCGCGCTGGACTGCTTCATCTTCGCCACGCTAAGCGCGTTACCATTGTCTGCCATCGGTACAGTAGAGGCAATCGCCGGCACAAAAAAACGCGGGTACGACGCCGAGGGGCGGGGGCACATGACGGTGGGAATAAATCAGCTACTATTATTGGAGGGGGGCTATGTGAGTATACAGTAATAAATCAGGACTAAGCAGGCATTGTAGTTGCAGGAGGATGTGTGTTTTTTGGGTCCATCACGGCGTTTGATGTCTATGTATGCGCCCTATGTAAGAGCCAGATGTGTTGGTTACGAAAGTCGGGTTGCATACCTGGGATGGGCGAAAACATAGCGGATTACTTCGGCGCCCACCTCTTGCTCTGGGAGACGATACACAAGAAAGCATTTGCGATTATTATTGAAGCGCGTGCGAGAGAGAGCGCGAGAAAACAGTGTATTGCTCTCATTTTGAGCAGCCCCCTGCTTTCCGCTATATGCCCTTCGGGATAACATGCAATTCTGGTTGTAAGTAGACAATTTTATGCTTATACAAGAATACCCCTTCCGCCAGCCCCTCCGGTTGTGACCGCGTAAAAACATCATGACCTGTAGGTAGGACGACATTACTACGCATACGTGTGAGGGATAACCGCGAAAAAAAAACGTGCGTAGGCCAGTGAAGGAGATATGGAAGCAACCAACCAACTAACCGTGATAGGCGTTTCCATCGTTACGCACCTTTGAACGCCCCCATGGTGTCGATGCACCGGCTGTAGCATGTCAACGCCTCGGCGTGCAAACCCCTCTGGTACAGCACGTCTCCCTCCGACACGTGGCCGAAGGCAGCCACAAGCGCATCCGACACGGGAAACCCGAAGCTGATCTGCACAAAAAAAAACGTTGCACCCGCAGAGCGTAGCGTAGGTTGAGAATCGAAGCAGCTTGAAAAGGGGGGGTCGGTTGAAACATTCGCGCATGCATGTACCGGTCTTCGAGTGGTACACACAGTACATACCAGAGAAGCGCACAAGGCCCTTTGCTTTTCTACAAACATGCAAACATGAAACTGCCCGCCCGCCCGCTGGGTGATTGTTTTTCTACTAAGCAAAATTTTACCCGCCGGGTCACTGTATTCCTAGAAATGTGATTCGGTCGACGCATCACACGCAGCTTGCAAAGACGAGTTTAGACGAAATTCTCGATATCACAGCTGAGGTGTCTTTGAAAAACAAAAATCCTCGCCGGTTCACGCCTATAAACACTGAACCAATTGAAGGGGCATAAGGCTGTTTGTCGAGGTGTCTTTTTCTTTTTCTGGGCCGACTTATTGACCGATGTTCTAGCATACGACAGGCAATCAACTCGCTGCAACTACTATGCCGCAGATTATAAGTTGCGGGCCCGTGCCTCGATGATGGCAGCGATGGTAGCTGGCTGTGACACTCCGTTGTACACCTCCTCCGGGGGCCTCGTCATCACGTTCGGGCCTAGTCCACACCTGCAGTTGTTGCGCATATATTCGAGCAGGCAGACAAGTCCGAACAGTGCAGCAGCCAGATGTAAAACATGATCTGTACTTTTGCCATGCTTTTGTACAAGTCATAGTCATCAAACGGCGCGGAACGTTCGTTGCAGATGCCATTGCCTACGGTACCCCCCCCTGTCTCCGAAGGGGTGTGGTCCATGGTTAAATGACATCAATCGGGCAAGCAACAAATTAGTACCCCCCCCCCCCCCCCCCGGAACAAGGGGAATGATCGTATCACGAGGTGTGCACATGGCAAGGCACCCCCGAGGCAGATACCTAGTATACCGATACTAGTAGTTGTCTCTGGAAGTGGCCACACTAGAGAAACAAATCAATAAATTCGAAGCTGTCATCCATATCCATGTCCGCCTCACAGGCGGTTCTCATTAGGATGCAGCTCACCCTTCATGCGACTCGCCGGACACCTCACGGCGCTTCGCGCTTGGTGCAAGCAAAGTCTGCCTGGTCGGTGAAAACTCGACGTGCTCCGTCTCGGCGTTGCAGGGATGCGAGGGTCTATGGTCGCACGACTACGGCCATGCTTAGCATGAGTACACGAGTACCACCCCCCGCCCCCCCCTTACGTGCGATCACTTTTGTTGGTTGATTTTTGTTCATTGTTTTCGACCTCTTTTTCCGGTTTCCCCTCCGGAAACAAATGAAATAAAAACCGTGATAGTTTGGGCGGCAAAGCGTGTTGTTCCGGAACCCGAGCGCAAGGGTACGCACGCAACCCGCAGCGGGTGCGGTCGGGGATATGCCCGCAGGACAGAAGCACACCCGAATATGCCGCTTGTTACCAGCGTCGCAATCGGTGAACGGACTTCGCACGAATCCACTGCTATCCGATAGAGGCTACACGGCGGTTGCGACAGCAGACTGTTCTCTACGTATGCGATATATATGCGAGTCTACACGTTACCGCAGTGAGCCCAAACGCATGGCGATGCTACAGCTGGCTATTATTGCTGCTGTTACTACTGCTGCTGCTGCCGCTGCTGCCGCTGCTGCCGCTGCTGCTGCAGCTGCTGCCGCTGTTGCCGCTGCTGCTGCTGCTGCTGCTGCTGCTCGTACGGACCGGAACCTCACGCCTGTTGAAACTGAAACGCGGAGATCATATTTCCACTGCTTGCTGTTCTTCAAGCCATGGTTTTATCACCTGCCTTGACAGCCGGTCTCGATCACTTCGACGCCGGCAGGGGCAAACGCTCGGAATGTGTCAAGCGTCCAACGAGAACCTGCCTGGTGTTCATCAGACGGTGTGCAGTGGTGGTAGTGAGCGGGCGGTGTTTAGACGGTTGCGACAACCAGAGACAAGTAAAGTAAAGTGATATCCAATGGATAGTCTAAGCAAGCAGCAGTCCAACTGTTTGGGTAACTTCTACTGTAGACCGAGCAAGTGAGGGTAGGTGAGCGTGAGAATGTTTTGAGGTGGCAGTGCCTGGAGACGTACACCTGGTACTTATTTTTCACGCCCTTGCAAGCCCTTGCTGGGGTGAGCTACAACCTACCTGGTATACCGGTACGATGTACCAGGTACCTTGTACCAGGTATATCACAGCAGGGTACTTGCCCTCTGTGTTGGCACACTGAAGCTCTTTCATGTACACCTGGCATAGAGTTATTGCGTAGTACTGCTTTAGGTAGAATGGAGTCTGTAGCTGTAAGCTGCAGATAGCTCGCTACTCGTACACCAGTAGTATGTTCCAGGTATAGCTGAAGCCACCGTGGACGTTCGCACACAGCAGCACACACTACTGGTACTTGATACACACTTGTACACGGTCGTGTCATGTCGTACCTTTCGACAAGACGTGTTGGTGCAAACATGCACGCTGGGTGGCAAGGCCATGACGCAGAAAGCAGAAGCAGCAGGACCAGCCACTGCAAACGCAAGCGCAAGCGAGCAAAGCGCCACGAACGTCGCCGAGGGGAGAGGCAAGCTTGGCTGGCGCTGCCGGGATTGCCTACGCGCTAGCAAGGTGTTGCTCGACCCGCCCCGAGCGTTATCGTGAGCTAGCAGATGCTCCAGCATCATGCTGAAAACAGAAAATATCCAACCTACGTCCTGAAAGCCAGCTAAGCGCTTTGAAATAGCAGTTCTCCAGAAGCTATGGTAGGGCAAGGATAACCCTTAGGTATGTAGATGCTTGTGAGACGTTCCCTTGCTTCAGTCGTTGTCTTTACTTGCCTGTCTGGTTCTGGTTTTCATCGGGCAGTTCGGTGCTCGAGGTAGGTCCTTCGTCCCCTTGAGTGCAATGCCTACGAATCTACTGGAAACACAGCAAAACGCGGCGCAAAAAAACTCCAAAAAAAAGGGGGGATGCCTCATCATCTCCTCATCATTCACAGATCATTTACTCCCGAATTTCGCGGGCGCATGCGCGCATGCACACGCCGTATTCCGTACACTCTCGGTACCAGTATTCTGTACTATGTGCCCTGCATCCCGGACCCCGGAGCCAGATGAAACTCAGGACAGCCAGCAGCCGCTCTGCGGGCTTGCCGGGATAATAATAACGTTCTGCTTGTCATCATGAACAGCAGCAAGTGTTATTATTAATAATAGTGTTTCATGGTGCGTACGAGTAGTACGAGCTCCCGAGGAAAGTGCCCGCGTGTCGCGTCGATCGTGGATGATCGTGGATCTTCGAGCTTTACTGCCTACCGACTGCTGTACGACGACACCATACAGCTGTACGAGTATCCACATTGCTCACGTAACATGGCGGCACAGCAGTATTACGAGCACGAGTGGTGTTTGGGTCCCCGAGCGGAAGGGAGGTAAAAAGGCTCTACTGGACGAGGGGGGGGGTGGAAACGGTCCAATATTTCGACGGTTTTACATGTTCCCAGTACATTGCTGTGTGCGGTGGTAGTAGTCTACTACTGCTAGGTTGTTGACGAAACCAACACCCTCGATTTGGTCCTGCCTCAGATACACACACTGCGAGTAGCACTTTCTTGCCCGTTCTGAAGGAGCGAACAGCAAATTCCTCAGCTCTACGCAGGTTATAAATTTCAGTTGTGCTAACGCTATTACGTAAACTGAATATTGCAGCCTTGGTGGGCATATTTTTCTCCTTTTGAAAACCGTGACGTACCTGTACATTTTTTTTTAATACACCGTACGTTTAGGTGCGGATCAGATCCTCTTTGGGTGGAACCGTTCAAGGTGCCGCGTTCTTTTTTGTTCTTGTAATCCTACTGTGCGGCGAGATTCGACGCGGTGGGCGGCGCGGGTTTAGGTTAGGAAAACAAAGTACTACGGGTACGGTACGAAAAAAAACACTCTGCATACAAAACCTTGATTTTTTTAATACCTGTTAAGTCGGTCGGAGATATAAATCGCGGGTTGCTGTGTTTCATCTGCGACAGCAATTTTGGCCTTGCACTTCACAGGTTGGTGGAACGACTACGAGGCGAATCCATTAAATTTGTCGTGATGCCGAAGGGGGCACGCTTGAGCTGGCTAGCTTTCCTTTCCAACCGTCCTGGCGATGTTGTCGGCTTTCCACTGTTTCTTGTCGATAGCATCTCCAAGTGAGCCGTTTCGGCCCTTGAGACCACATCAAACGAAAAAATTAGGGGTAGTGTAGTCAGCCTCGACTGCGAACACAAAGGTATATGTGTTCCTTGAGTTTGATACGCACTCGATAGTCCAGATTCGATGCAAGCGGAGAGCTAGGGATAGGCGACGTTCTGGCAGATGCGCAAGGCCCAAAATGTAAAGGAGAGGCAAAGTAGAGGGCTAGGAAAAGATATGCTCGGACAGATGCGAAAGGTCGAGTTGAGGAGAGTGTGATATGGGTGGAGTATTCATGGGCTACAGATATAGATAATACGTTGCGGTCTTGTAGTCTCACGAATACGAGAATAATCCAAAGAATAGATTAACCCGGTGGATATTCCGTCAGTTGAGAGTAACGTTCTCTTAGGAGTGTTCCCTAGGGCGGAAAACCCGTTAGACGAGAGTAAAGTTCCTTAACGCAGATAGGACCACGAAGTGATAAGTTCTTATATTAGCAGAAGAACGATCGGTAGCCATAGGAAAGTTCTGTAGGCGTACATCAGATAAGAGGAATTTAGGAGAGTTTGTGGCGTGGGATGGGACGAGTATATCTGGGCGTCGAGTCCCGCCCCCCTACCTCTCACTTCTCTACCAGAGCACCTCCTCAGCTCTCGCCATCAATAAGAAGATCTAAATCAGAAGAAGCGAAGCACTGCTTTCCAGCTGCCAGAGATCTGTATCTCTCTCCTTTAGACTCCCTTTTAGTGGTTGTTCTCAGCGAACAACCCCTCTTCGTAGTGTTTGAGTCTTATTACGAGGTGTGGGGGGATCTATAGCCTCATTTCTTTTATTTCGAATAGCCGCATCTTCGACCACCTTTTTCCTGGCCGTTTGGGATGAACTTTGTCATCACCCTCCGACCATCTTGTGGTCTGCATATACGACTATTCAGGGTGGGCTAATGGGATATGGGTGGAGTATTCATGGGCTACAGATATAGATAATACGTTGCAGTCTTGTAGTCTCACGAATACGAGAATAATCCAAAGAATGGATTAACCCGGTGGATATTCCGTCAGTTGAGAGTAACGTTCTCTTAGGAATGTTCCCTAGGGCGGAAAACCCGTTAGACGAGAGTAAAGTTCCTTAACGCAGATAGGACCACGAAGTGAGAAGTTCTTATATTAGCAGAAGAACGATCGGTAGCCATAGGAAAGTTCTGTAGGCGTACATCAGAAAAGAGGAATTTAGGAGAGTTTGTGGCGTGGGGTGGGACGAGTATATCTGGGCGTCGAGTCCCGCCCCCCTACCTCTCACTTCTCTACCAGAGCACCTCCTCAGCTCTCGCCATCAATAAGAAGATCTAAATCAGAAGAAGCGAAGCACTGCTTTCCAGCTGCCAGAGATCTGTATCTCTCTCCTTTAGACTCCCTTTTAGTGGTTGTTCTCAGCGAACAACACCTCTTCGTAGTGTTTGAGTCTTATTACGAGGTGTGGGGGGATCTATAGCCTCATTTCTTTTATTTCGAATAGCCGCATCTTCGACCACCTTTTTCCTGGCCGTTTGGGATGAACTTTGTCATCACCCTCCGACCATCTTGTGGTCTGCATATACGACTATTCAGGGTAGGCTAATGGGATATGGGTGGAGTATTCATGGGCTACAGATATAGATAATACGTTGCAGTCTTGTAGTCTCACGAATACGAGAATAATCCAAAGAATGGATTAACCGGTGGATATTCCGTCAGTTGAGAGTAACGTTCTCTTAGGAATGTTCCCTAGGGCGGAAAACCCGTTAGACGATAGTAATGTTCCTTAACGCAGATAGGACCACGAAGTGAGAAGTTCTTATATTAGCAGAAGAACGATCGGTAGCCATAGGAAAGTTCTGTAGGCGTACATCAGAAAAGAGGAATTTAGGAGAGCTTGTGGCGTGGGGTGGGACGAGTATATCTGGGCGTCGAGTCCCGCCCCCCTACCTCTCACTTCTCTACCAGAGCACCTCCTCAGCTCTCGCCATCAATAAGAAGATTTAAATCAGAAGAAGCGAAGCACTGCCTTCCAGCTGCCAGAACCACCTGCGTCCCTTACCACTACCCTTACCACTACCCTATACCGGTCACCGCATCACAAGAGGCAGAGCAAATATCTACCAGGTGTATGCAGATGCAAACAAAATCCAACCGAAGCAGGAGGCAAGCGGAGAGTTATGCACGTATTTGCTCAGGAAGATTCGCGAAAGGCTCCATCGAAGGGAGAAAGGCAAGCAAAAGAGCTAGGAATGTGCTCGGACACATGCGAACGGTCTATTCGAAGAGAGAGGGAGAGAGGCTATCAAGAAAGAGCTTTGAATGGGCTCGGACAAGTGCAAAAGACCCAATTGAAAGGGAGAGGGCCAAGCAAGGAGCTAGGAATAGGGCTCGGACAGTGCTCGGCCAGATGTGAAAGGTCCCATGTGGCCTCGACGGTGAATGTGGCTGCAACTGGCTGTTAATAGCGGTGTGGTGAACATCATGGGAGATTGAGCAGATCTTAGACCAAGCGGCTGTATACCAATGACACTACGTACTGCATGAATATAAAGCTCCCGTAGATCGCGTTTCAGTCGTGACGGGAAGGTGTTGGCGACGTGTTACTGTTCTGTAATAATGATGATGATATAGCTCTCTTATAGCTCTTTTCCCACCACAGGCTGAAAATAAAGCGTCTGGGTGGAAGAAAATAAAAATACAAAATAATGGGTGCACCGCAGTACCAGTACGCAAGAGGACGGTCTACAATAGTAGACGCTGGCGTACTCTAGACTGAGGTAGAAGTGGTTGGCAGTTGCGATTGCCTTTTATTTCATCTTGAACGTTGACCTACTGTGTCGTATCAGCACACCGTGAGCACGAGTGTCAAAGTACCACATACAGGTGCTGCAGAGAGAAAGACATTTCACACTCTCTTGGGAGAGCGTCTAAGGCAGAAATCTGTCTTAGATTGAAAAAGAACTGAGCCGGGAACACATGTATAACAAATACATTCGTGGATGTCATATTGCAATTGTTGCCAATAGTATCTGTAAAGAACGTGCCATCCGACAACGACAACGTACAACACGTTCTTCAACCCCCAATATGAATAAACCGTCGTCTTTTTTGCTCTGCATTATCCGAGGAGCATGCCGCGGAAGCAGACTCTGCAGGGCACCCCATCAGATGGTGCTTTTTTCCGCAGTAGGCACGGTGTGTGCTCTGAACCGCACCGGAACAACAAGTAAAAAAGACGAAACAGCAACGCACCACCCCGTACGACTAAAAAAAACAAAAAAATAATCCCCACTAACGACGACTGTACCGCGCCGTTTTCCAATACCGCATGACTCTCAAAAACTAAGATCGGCACGGAAATATATGACCCACACGTTTCTTGCTGAAGAACAGAATCCGCATCGCACTGCACCGAACCGCGCCGCTCTTCACGGTCAACTAACAGAAAAATCTGCAACGCACTGCACCGCGCCGCACGGTGTGCGGCTCTTGAAATGCAAGAACCTACCCGCACTGTGAACAAAAAGTTGCAACAAAATCCAAGCCCTTGATCGTCGTGCATCTATCGGCGGAGACATAGGAATCGCTGTGTACTGGTGCGCGAGCATAAATATAAATATGTACATAGACATACAGAATACTTATGCTCTCGATTACAGCCCGATCGAACTAATACTCTAGGAAACGACGGAATCGCAGCTTGCTGCGTTGCTGACTCGACATGTGCCTACGTTCCCTGCAAGAGTATGTTGCCGGGTAACGATTCCGATCCCGACCCCGATCCCGATCCTATGTTATCATCCTAGACTTCCGATCCCCGAGGTTTGCTCCTTGTCCTCTTGGTGTTCGTGTGGCCCCGAGCCTGAAGAAGTCACACTCCCTCCTTCGACAATTGATCGCGTTTCGAGGTATCGTCGACCCTCCTCATCTCACCTCCATCCCCCGTCTCCCGCTGCTCAACAATCCAATGTTGAAATATATCGACGAGATACTTCCAACCACATCTTTCTGGCCGTGTATGCCCGCCCCCTAGTGTTTTTAGGAAACCCGCTCTGAAATTCATCGCTGGGAGTGTGTGGTCTTGCGTATTTTACGGTGCTGCATGTCCTCAATTTCAGTTTTGCCCTTGGCCACACGGGCACAGCGCTGCTCAACAAGGTGCCGAGAAGGCGAATGTAGCATCACGTGGCTCGATTTTTTTTACTTTCCACACAATGACCCGCTACGTGCTTCGCAGCGTGCCGAGATAACGCGTATCGTACTCGTGTTATACACCATTGCAGACCTGCCAAAGAACGCTCCCTCGCTGTTCCGAGTCGTTTTACTGCTGTCTCGGGCGACATCTTGGACTTTGGTGGATCCCCAGCATCTGCGTTCCGTCAATCGGGTTCGTCGGCCTCTTCAACCAATACTACTAGTCGCTTACAGCAGAATTTTTTGAAAGACCACTTACAACATTTGACACACAGGTGTGAAACCAGAAAGAGCGTCGAAAAAAAGATGGTGAAATAAACTAGAGCTTGATAGAACCCAATGTGGGTCCACGTGCCCATAGCTTGACAGAGTCTGGTCTCATGAAGATATGCACCAGCTCCCTCCTGAAGCCGCGCACATGGTGTAAGCCGGGGATGGTGCGAAAGGACGACGACGACAACGGACGGGACGAGGCCAGCACAAGGCGAAACATCAATACGGACGAACTCGTTTGATATTTTGATGTGTTGGTGTCGTGCTGTTCGCTAAACGGTCTTACATGTACTTCGGAGTAGATCTGTAGCTATACGTGACTGATGATGATGATAATGTTCTCGCGTTAGCTCGTTTCCCTGAAATCCTGCTTATGGTCGCAAAACAGGCTGTAACAAAAATGCATCTCGATGGGAGAAAACAAGCAAGTACGAAGTGCGCACGGCAGCACCAGTAGGCAAGGGAAACGGTACAAACGAGCGGTGGTATACCATCCCGTTTCACTTGCAACCAAATAATGCCAGGAACATATCAATTGTATATATGTACACCCGAAAAAAAGGAAGAGGGAAAAAAAAAAAAAAAAAAACAGGAGGATACAAAAAGCAGAACAGAAAGAAAGAAAGGAAAAAGAAAAATAAGGGACAATAAAATTAAAGAAAAACGAAGCAAACATACGCTCAGGGTTCAGGTCGAGTTCCGAAGACAGATTTGCTGTTTACCGGTATGAGCAGTCCAGCTGGTGGACCAACATAAGAACGTCACGAGAAAACCAGACAGATGGCAAGAAGACAAGAAGAGGGTATTAATGGAGGCAAAGTGTTAATAACAAAGCGACAAACAACGAGCAGTCCTACTGTATGTCTAGCTGGTGGGTCAAGGACGACACAACAGACTGAAAAAAGACAGAGACAGACGGACCAAGGGGGGCTAAGAAAACGTAAAAAAATATTGAAAAAAAAAAGTAGCAAAGGGTCACACAAATATTGCAAAACGAATATTGCAAAACGAACGAAATAAGGTGACGCAGCCCACGCAGAATGGCAGGGTACGGGGGGAGGGAGGGGTACTGATTTGTTGCTTGCCTTAGTCCTTTTACCATTGACCACGCACCCCTTTCGAGCCGGAGCAGCTGGGAATAGGGCAACACAACATACAAACAAACAAAAACAGGGATGTGACACGGCATTAGGCAGTAGTCACTGGGCGTCTCAACTAGAAAGACGGCCAGTGACCGTTTCGGCGGATGCCTTCACTTTCTTAACGACCTAGCTGCTTCAACGCGGCTTCTCTTCCCCCCTCTCCCCCCAGGTCTTGGGCCCAACGACATATTAAATTACTGTGCATTTTGTATCTCAATCGCTTGGCGTTTTGCTACGTTTTCACTCTTCTCCTTAACGAACCAGCGTTTCGTGTACTGCTCTGCCGCTTCTTCGACACGTCTGAACCACTTGCCCGTTTTCTTCGCTGCCAGCGTCCATTGTTTTTCTTCGATGGGCAAGTTAAACAATGATAGGTCGCGTTCGAGACAAGCCATCCAATCCTGCTCTTGCCCTCCGAAGTAACCCTTCCCCCGCTCCAGTTCCTCAAACATCATTCGTTTGGGTAGCCTCTCATTCTTCATACGAGCCACGAACCCCGCGAAAAGTATCCTTCGCACCGTCGTCTCGATGTTATGACAGCCAGTCTTGGCGAGTGCGTCTGCTTAAGAAAGCATGGGAACCGTCGCTGCAGTAGGTTTTCTCTTCCATCCAATGTAACGGAGGAGCATTCGGTCGTGAGCTGTTCGCAGTATGGCGAGATGGGCCACGGTGGGGCTCCGCATGATACGGCCGTATAGCATGGTATCCATTTCCTCGGCTTTCAACATCCGTACTTTGAAACGGAGCGGTGCAGTGGGCTGGTTGTACAGTGGCAAACCATACCCTCTGAAAGGTAGGTTGACCAGAAGCACGCGCCGGTTGATATCGACAGTAGGGTTGGCGTTTTCTCACACAGTTGTCCCAAGGTACTCAAACTTGGCGACTTGTGTGTCCACCTGGCCGGCTGCCTCTGTAGCTAAAGTGACCCTGTCCATATGTTTCGTCATCAGGCACATGGTCTCCGTCTTGGCTTCCGAAACTGTCGACCCTAACGAACCACACACTGCAACGGCATCTGCCATCATCTTCGCAAGGCGGTTCCTCAATCTGGAAACGATGCCCGCGTCGTCTGCGTACAGCATTCCTCAGATCTGTTGTGGCTCCGCCACATCTCCTGGGGTTTATCTCACCCTTTCTCCGGCCTCCCTCGCTTCCCCGCTCCCCCCTTCTCATCCATCACTTTGGTGCACACCATATCCTTCACCATTCATCACGTCTGCTTTGGCGCTAAACCGCTTCACCTCCACACGCAGTACGGCAGTAAAGAACATATTTCACAACAATGGTACGACCACACATCCTTGCCGTAGGCCCTGCCCCCACCGATCCAGTCTGAATATTCCCCGTCGTCCGTCCGGATGCGCACACGCATTCCATCGTGGAAGTGGCGAACAACCGCGAGCATCTTTGGTGGTACGCTGACCCGAGCGAGCACGGTCCACAAGAGACTCCGGTCAACTGTATCGTATGCCTTGGTGAGGTCGACGAAACAAACGTAAAGAGGGGTGTTCTTTCCTGCCAACTGGTCAAGTCGTCGAACCACGAAGATCATATCAATCGTCGACCGTTGCGGTCTGAAGCCACACTGCTCCTCTGGTAAGGTATCCTCCCGTTTGCAGTAATTGGTGAGGCGATTGGCTATAACCTTGAGGATAACCTTACCAGCATGTGCCACGAGCGAGACGCCTCGATAGTTACCGCACTCCGCCCGGTCCTTCTTCTTGTGCAGCACTATGATCGTGGCATCTTCCTGCGGTACGCCCCCGCCCTACCATATGGCGATCACAATGAAGTGGAACATGTTCTAGTATGCGGTGGTTACCATCGCGAGTTTTAGCGGTTCAGCGGGAAGCTCATCGAATCCAATAGCATTTCGGTTTGACATGATTTTGTTGGCTTCCCCCACCTCAAAGATCTAAAGTAAATCATCGAGAGGTGTGCCCGGGAGCCACACCTTGAGCTCTTCGACGATATTCGGGTCGGGCGCTGGCGACTTATTATTGCAAAGAGCCGAACCACTGTACCCACCGATCGCAAATGGGCTCCGTGTCACGAAGCACACTGCCCTCTGCGTCCTTGATGTATCGAGAGCTGCACGATTTCTTCCCGGCGAAATGCATGCCCTTGAGGTGCTGTAAAAACCAGATGTTGTCATCTTTGATGCGCACATCAAGTTGACTGACGAATTCCTCGAAGAATCTCTGCACAGCCTCGATCCTCGCGCGCTTAAGGCGTTTCCCAGCTGCTTTCAGGGACTTCCTGAGGTTTCTGTTGCCTGGATCCGTGCGCTCTAGTTCTCTCGCGGCTTCCCTTTTTCTTGTCACGCTGCAAGCATTTCCGCCTTCGTTTCCTCGCTAGCACACCACCCCGCCGGTCTTTGACTGCGCTTTGCACGTAGCGCAATGTTAGCGGCAGTCGACAGCATCGCTTCAGCGAACACCGTTGCCATACCATCCATATCCGTATGGGGTGTGAATCTCTCGGTGAAGGCTCCACGCAGTTGGGGGTTGGCCATCAGTTGTTGGAGGTCGATCGCCCGTCTGCCCTTCGTCTCTCGCTTGCGGTGGTTAGGGGCCAAGCGCCCAAGCAGCCGGATGTTTGACTATCATACCCTGACTAACCACTGAACAGCAGTACCACCGCACCACCGCTATACTGCTACGCACCAAAGCCGCTTCTCATGTGCTACATGCAGTGCGCAGGGCTCTTACGTACTGTACAGCAGTATACATGCAGTGGTACTAGGCTGTTGTTTTAGGCAACTATTCAAAAGACCTCTCAGCTGTAATGGAATCGAGAATTTCATCGAGAGCTCATGATGTTTGCAAGCTGCGTCTGATACTTCGATCGCGCGTGGTACGGGGTTTATGAAGATATGTATGTCGGTGACTCACTCCCCCGGACGATAGGCCCAAGTACAAGTATTGATACCAGGCCCAACAGGACGACTTTGCTATATACGTACTGCTAAGACGGTCGGTTTACAACCTTATTTCTGCGGGCGGATGAGTCCCGACCCAGAGCGTAGGATTCCGGACAAAATCGCGAAATGTATGGGTGGGACGAGATTGACGCCACGGCTTGCGGCCATACCCGCCATCGTGCGTGCTCTCACCTCTTGATAACACTTGCCAACGCTTGGAAGTAGGTACGGGGCTCTGACTGCTCTGCGGCCTGGCAGTGCTCGCACCTCTCCTGGCCCGGACGAGTGCAGACTTAAGCAGGGTGTAGGGCACCTTACAGAACATTTGTGCGGCGCAATTTATTAATATCAGTAGTTTTTTTGCGCAGGAACCTGGAACCATGATACGAGATGGATATGGATTACGGATGCAGTTTACGATCGTTTGCCAAACATCCAAGATACGCAGCTTGCAAAGTTGAGTATCAACTATTTGATCAGTCGAACTCACAGCTGGCGTATTTCAAAATTTATAAAAAATAAAATTGAAATACGTCAGCTGTGAGTTCGACTGATTAAATAGCAGATAGTTGATACTCAACTTTGCAAGATTCTATCAATAGTGGATTTACTCGGGTCCGACGGTTTCATTTTCATTTTTGATTCTCAACCTATTATATAACCCCTTATATGAAGTGCCAACAAAGGATTAGCAAACCCGGTTTGATGTGTTTCCTTGCTCTGGTGAGCTCATCGTGATGGCGCTGAGCGTGAAGGCAGATGAGACGGCTCTTGAGCTTTTCAGGAGGTCCAACCGCAGCCCGTTGCGTACGGGAATTGCTTTTCTTGATGAGGTGATGAGGTATATGTACCTGAGGATGCCAACTCCACTTTGCTTGAATTTGTGGAAGATCTCATCTTCCCCCTCCCGACGCGCGATGCGCGGCCTCCTGCATCTCTGCGACGCGCTACCATGGCACGTAGACTGCACTACACTGATCGCAATACCAGTGCAACCCGGGAGATACACACAGATAGATAGAGGGCATACGCTGTAGATCGGGGCACGAGTTCCGCGGGCGCGCACGACGGAACTATAGTCCTGCTATTTTTGGGCGAATGCGTGTATGAGTAGACGTGTCGCAAGCTCGCTGATAGACGAGCGTTCAGGCCACAAGGGACTGCCGTAGTTGTGTGCTCCTATGTTACGAGTAATAAGCCCCGCGGTTCGGCCGTTTTCGTGTCCTCGACCTACAGTAGTAGTAGTTGCGTAACAGGTATTCGTCTATACGACGTAGCCGTATCTCGTTCGTATTTCGATTTTTTTGCAAAGTTTAAATTTTCAAATTTTGAATTTTGCGAGAAAAATGTTTTGAAAGAGACATGCTCGCTCGTTTCGTGTACTGGTGTTGACTTGACGTCATACCGTGACCACCAACCAGCCTCCTGCTGCTGGCCTTCGTGTAAAGTCGCAAACTCAATTACTGACTTTACTGCTGTTGTATACGCGTGCGTGGCAAACTGTATAGTCGTACTGCTGTAGACTGTGGTGTAAACCATTAATCAGTATCAGTACATACCACTGTGGTCGGGTATATAATCACCGTTTGGTGTCCACATCAGAGCACAAACAGGGATAATATTTCCGATCCACAATGGTACTTATTTCGCCGGCATGAGAACGGGGCAAGATGAAAATTCGAAAATTCTTCCAAAATTTTGAGTTTTTGACCAAAGCTTCAGCACCCCAGCCCCGATTCGTGAGCGATGTGGAGCTGGTTGGTTGTCCCTGGTCACGTGTCACGAGCTTGGCGCACGTTTCCCCCAGGAAGACTCGTATTACGAGGAAAAGTGCACCATGAAAGTAAGCGAAATATCATGCGAGAATACAAGCACCAGGTATGTTATGACCGAGGCACGTATTCTGGGCGTCTGAATACCTGGTAAGATACTCGTACCAGCGTCCTTCTTGCTTCTTGCCCCCATCGACACCTTGTCGCGAGTGCCTTTCAGTGCCTTCCAAGCATGGCTATTGGCAGACAGGCTGCAGAAGACGAGGCCGCTGTTCGCCCCCCGTTTCTCCCTACCGAAACAGCGCCCAAGCACCCAACCGACTCGACGAATTATAGTTTTGTTTACTGCTCGCTGTTCACCCCATCCGCCGCAGCACTACTGCAGCAGTTCAAGGCATATGCTGATGATGGCGAGGAGGATGTTCGCGCATTTTCTCAATTTCCCAGAAATTTAGCCGGTGGCCATAAGAAACAGGCTACAGATACGATTACGTAAAAGGATCCCGTTGGAAAATAATGGCGCCACTGCACAACATTTCCTGAAAAAATCTGCCGCCGGTTTAATGACGCACGTCTCTTTTTCGTCGCCAGGTTCCCGGACGAGAATCGGAAAGAGAGAAGGGGGTGGGTCGCGGTGACGTGGTAGAACTTTACGGTCCCAGTGGCTGTGGGAAATCGGAGGTGCTCATCAACGTCGTCGCCCGGTACATCCTTCCGGCCTGGCTGGGCGGGCAGGAGCGAGTAGCCTTTTTTTTCGACAACGGTGAGAGACAGGGACAGAAACAGGGGGGGGGTGCGGGGATGACTGTGGGAGAAAAGCGCAAATGCTTCCTTCTCTTTGTGCGTCATCTCGTCGAAACGAAATGTGCTCTACTTGGGGGGGCTGAAACACTTGGCCGGCCAATAGACACGTCTATATGCTGCTGTAGTCTACTGCAGTGGGTGACGGCACGGGAGTGGTGCTTGCCCCACTAAGGAGTGTGTTAAATTTCGGTTTGTGTGTGGCCGGAGAGCACCTATTGAATTAGAAGTTGCTGTATCTACTGGCACATCGTTCGTGCGCATGCCTGGTTGTCAACTACGCACGGGAGGTGGCCCAGCGTGAAGACTCCCGGCGTCATCGTTTCAGGAATGGGGCGCCACCTTTTCTCTTTCAAGAAAGCAGCAGCGAAGGGCAAGTTTACGATAAATCGACTAGAGTAACTAGTCTAGACTCAACCGAAGTCGATCGTCGTCAAGATGCCTTCCGATACTGCTCTATTGGATTAGAAAAGGCTTCGCCCCATTCCCGAAACGAAGGCACCGGGAACGTACACGCCGTACCGCCATGCCGGCCAGGCCTGCACAAAATATGTGCCAGTGGATAGTTTGGGCATGCGCTCTTCGGTCGTGCTTTGGTACACAGTCGTTGTGCAAGCCTGGTCGACGAAGACGGGAGGCAGCGGGACAGAAGACTCCCGGCGTTATATTTTCAGAAATAAGATGCCATCTTTTTTTATCCATCCAAGCAGTACCGAACGGCATGTTTACGATAGTCCACTCTGGTTGAAGCGGCTGGTCTCGACCCTCAACCGGAGTCAACTGTCGTAAACACGCCCTTGCGCTACTGCTCTTCTTGGATGAGAAAAATGGCGACTGACTGTCCCATTCCTGAAACGAAGACGCCGGCAATCTTCACGCTGTGCCGCCTCACGTACTTTTCAGTCAGGCTTGCACATAGCTGTGCCAGTGGATAGTTTTACCAGGCTCTTTTCGGGGATACACAACAAGGCATAAACAACAACAATCCAATTATAGTGTCGTGCCGGGACGAAAAAAATGTCCGTGCTCTGCCTGCGCCAATCTGCCACCTGTAGAATAACAAACCGCGGCTTTTGCCGGCCAGTGTTCGCTCGCACTGGCGCGCGTGGTAAGCTGAAGCGTACGCTTTTTGGTTCACCGTGGCGGCTTGAATGTCTTCTTAAGACGGCAGGCTGAGCGTACTGCGGCTGGAGCAGCTTCTCCGAGAAAAAATCACGACCAACACCACGTTCCAGGTCAAAACTGCTACCGGAGGCATCGGTGGCGGGATGGGAGGAGGGTCGGGCCCGCAGCAGCTGGAAAGGGACGTGGAGGTGACGCACAGCCCCCCAAATCGCGTAGGGAGGGGACGGAATAGGGCTCGCGACAAGTTCTGCAATGGGGGTTGCAATTAGGGGTAGCAGAGGGTTGCAATTAGGCGACAAGTGCTACGATAGGGGCTGCCACCAGGGGTAGCTGTTTTTGCCCTATTTGATGTATGACTGACGGGGCAGGCTCCTGAACTGAGGAATTACTTGCGTATACCCAATATCGTCGGAACTTGAAAATTGTTTTTTTTTTTCACGAAAGACTTTACCAGTATTTTTTAAACCTAGGCCATCGGATATAATTTAGTAATGACCAAGTCCGTTTTGGGTGAGGCTATACTAATAGCAGTAGAGCTCTTCAAGTAAGGAACCTCAGAAAAAATGGGTGGTAACCCTAGCGTAGTCTGCGTCCCGCACGTAGTCGTCGCTCATGCATGGGGGTACCTCCGGGGGGGGGGGGGGGGGGTGTACTCATTATCGTGCATGGCCGTAGTCATATGACCATAGCCCGGAGGGGGGGTCTCTTCACACGTTGATGGCGTAGGTGTAGGCGGTGTCGGCCGCCGTGAGTGTGCCCCGAAGGAAGGTGTGGCGTTAGACGCCGAGCAGGCAGAAGAACACGCCTGCCTGAACAATGTTCGAAACCCTGGCTTGGCGGAGGGAGACCAGCCTGTTGCTTAGAGGTGCTGCAGCGCACATGAGAACGACTAACTAATGTGTTCATCCAGTTCAGTACTGATTTTTTCATACCGGCCGCATCCGTTCGGCTGTTGTGCTGATCTGCCGTTTTCGTTTTATTGGGCAGGCGGTGTTGGTGGGATGCTTGAGGCGATTACGAGTCATCCGTCCGGCTAGTTTGTTCGAGCTGCTGGCGTCGATTGAGGTGTTGCGGTTCGAGCTCGAGCACCGACCAGCCGTTATCGCCGTTGACGGCATGGGCTCGTTTTTCTGGCAAGACAAGGTGATGACAGCTGACTATCGCTGCAGGAATAAATCATTTTCAGTACCCAACACGAGAAGGTGGTCGTGTCTCAATTTTTATTGCGCGTATGTAGCGATTGACATCCAAATGTGACGTCGACGTCATTATTGACGTAGCAACACACATATATTACTTTGTATCAAATCGACTTTTTTTCCGCAAGAATTTACTTTTCTCGTCCGACCGCGGGTCTTCTCTCACACTCTAGGCTTCGTGACGCACAGGGAGCCCGCGTGTACACCCCGGCGCAGATGCGAGCCCCGGCCGAGGTCCGTGGCGCGTGCTCTGCGCCTCCGCAGTCGCGTATTCTGGCAAATAACTACGGGGAATCATTCCGACCTGCTAGAGCCAAGCAGGACAATGGAGATCCCACAATTTTAAAGATTTTTGTCTGCTGCTGTTTGCAGCTGTATCATGTCTGATCACACCGCCGTCCCTCGAGCTCTCTAAACAGGCAGCCACGGTACAGCAACAGTCGTTCATCAAACTCTCGCTTTTGTGACGGCCACGGATAGCGCCTTGTTTGTGTGTGTGCGTGTGTGGGCCGTGATTCCTGTCAACCTAGGAAGTACGAACGAACACATACACAATCTTGAGAAAAGTGCAATCAATTGGATGCTGCGTAGGGGCAGGACGACGATTCGTACGAACTCACACCCCCTCCGTATTTGCAAAGCAACGCACAGCCACGGTTCGCCCTACAACAACAGCAGCAGCAGGACAACAACAGCAGCAGCAGTACAACAGCAGTGTTCGTATAGTATGTGTGTGCAGTGTTCACCAGGTCGCGCAATCGAGTGATCGTGGTCTCGTGTTTTTTTTTTTCGGTGCAATATAGTCTTGGAAACCTACCCGTGAGCTCGCAAGTCGTGGCGTGTAGTCAACAATAATCAATCCCGCACGAGCACGATAATTTTCTCTGCTAAATTTCCTCTGCGTTGAAAATCTCAACCTTTTTTGAAATAGCCGTTTTTGATCAACCTCACCGGCAGCAGCAGCAGCAGATACAGCAGCAGCAACAATACACGTCTGTCGAGCGTCATACATGTTTCACTTAGTCCTTTGACGTACACCAGACACCTCACACCGAGCACGTACGGGCAACAAAACTGGCTTCCTCGGTCCGTCTACCTCTGCATGGTGCTTCTTCTACCTGGCCAACAGCAGTAGATGCCCTCAGCCGTATATAATACTTAGCCTGTACATTTACAAAATAATTCTTAATAGTGGTAGTTGTGGTAGTATACGCAGTACCAGGTAGTTTGCGTGCATGCTGCTTCTACATTTACTACAGTACATCTATCTGCGTAGTAGTGGTAGTGGTGTGCATTAAGAGTAACAGCAGTATAGTAATCATGCCCCCAACTCATGTTATCGCTTGCATGCTACGTCGCCGTTGTACGGAAGTTTTAGTATTTTAGGAGCAAGTAGTAGTAGGTATTGTAGCGTGTGATATTTATTCAGGCTGCTTCTACCTGTACTGCATCTACGTATTACTGGTGGTGGTGTATAGTAGCAGTACAGCAGTCATGCCCCAACCCATGGTACAGCGTAGTGTTTGACCTCTCTGTTTACCATGAGGTTGTCTGTTTATTGTATAAGCGTTTGGTCAGCAGCTACTGTAGTACTTAGTAGTAGTATAGTTGGTAGTCGTAGTAGTAGTGTACCAGGTAGTATTTTGTAGAGTGCATGCTGCTTCTACCTGTACTGCATCTGCGTAGTAGTGGTAGTAGTGGTGTATAGTAACAGTATAGTAGTCAACCCATGGTCCGCGTGCATGTAGTAGTGTAGTATCCACCACAGAAAGAGTAAAACTCAAATCCCGCCAACTACTATACTACTCTTTCCTTCGAGCAATACGCTGACCCATGGCCCCCGTTTCCGCCAAGAACAGCTATGCGGGTGTTACCTGTGACTCCCTTTTCGCCTTGCGACGCCCCCGGGATTTCACGTTACCCACATCCCGAGGGCGAACCTTGTATATATATGTGATATTATACGAGTATACTTGTGTATATAGTTACCCACACCATAGAGCACACGACCAATGGGTGGGTGTTCTTGCTGAAGATCCACAATTTTTGACCCCTTTCAATGCTGCGAAAACGATCTAATCCCACACAAATTTCAAGTTGTTTCCCCCGTTGATACACCCTTTCAATGTTGCGAAAAGGACCCAATCTCATACTAATATCACGTAATATGTCAGCAGATCCTCGAGGTTTTACCACTTCCACGACCACGAAGATTATCCCGCACTATTTCCAAGCATGTTGTCCGCGAAAACGTGGCTTCAGCAGCGCTGAAGGGGGCAATGTGTGAATATGCCTTTCCTTTATTCCTCAACAAGAATGGACGTTTTTTGGTGTGTGCCCGGGTTAGTGTTCCATACGAACACCTAAGTAATGCCGTGCTCTGTTTGATGTAACACAGATGGCGCAGAGCTGTGGCGGTGAAGCGGTGTCGATGCAGGGGGCGGTCGTCAAGGCGTTGGTGCGGCTAGCCGCGGAGCGGCCTGTTGTTATTTTCGCTGCGAAAAACGGTGAGCTGTGTGAAGGGAAGAGAAAGGCAGGAGGGGAGGGAGAAAAGCGTAAAAGTCACGAGAGGAAACTGGAAAAAAAAGGATGAAGAGGTACCGCTATCATGAGTATTACCACTGATATATATATTTTTAGGTTGAGAAATTCGTCGAGGGCACTATTGGGACGTTCCGCAAAGGGCGCTGCAATAAGACAGGGGTACAGGGACCACTATAAGCAGTTGGCACTGAAAAAAACGCTACTAGTACTAGTCAAGCTATCGACCTGTTTGCGAACTCTCAGCATTTGTGAGGATGTTAGCCGAGCTTTTGCTCACGTAGCGGCCACCAGCGAGAAATTGACACCCGAAGGCAAACATTTTTACCGAAGCAGCTGCATTTTCCGAATCGACGGCCTGACCCTTAGCCCACTGTCCAATTCCACCTGCCATATCCACCTGTTTCGCTCCAACCACCCCCATTGTCTCGAAAGGGATGCATGGTCAAGGGTCAAATGACCAAAGCAAGCAACAAATGAGCACGCCCCGTACCCCCCCCCTGGTCGGTGACAACGCGACGTGCTCCGTCCCAGCATTGTAGGGAGGCGAGGGTCTATGGGCATACGACTACGGCCATGCATGACATGTACAACCCCCCCCCAAGCCGCCCCGCTTGACTTTTCGCCGCTGTATGACATCAAAGTCTCTCACTTTACCCCGCAGCTCTTTTCCCGTCGCGAGGAGGCAACGCGCAAGAAACGGAGCACAGAGAGTACCTCCCGCAGGCATGGCAACGAGCGGTTACCTTCAGGGTGGTCTTGCAGCGACGGGTGAAGCGACCCCTGTCCCTGCGACCTCCGTCGGCCGCGGGAGGCGAGGGCGGCGCGTTGTCACTCTTCACGGCTCAAGTTTCTAGTCCAAATGCAGGCAGTGGTGGTGGTGGTAGCGGTGGCGGCGGCGGCGGCGGCGGCGGCAGTGGCGGTGGTGGTGGTTCTTGTGGTAGGGGGCCGAGGGTGTCGGGGTCGGGGCGGAGTATGAATGGTGCGGCGGGGGATGGGGAGCCGAGAGCACACTTTTTTGTTGTGATGGACGATGGGATACATGATGTCCCGGCCGCGGCCACGGTCGGGGAAGGGGAAGGATGGGTAGCCAAGGGTCCTGGTTTGGTAAGCAATCCCTACTAAAACACTGGCAGTATTCTTATGCCGTTTCCTCGCCCTTTCCGGACGATTTGGACGATCTTCATATATCTCCTCGGGAAGATGCACTCTCTAGAGCTACGTATACGTATACGTACATATATATATTGTACATCCTTTTTTTTAATACCTGATACTATTTGATAACAGTGCCGTGAAGTGATTGGGCAACGGGAGATAGGCGCAAGGAACGTGCTCTAGGGAAAAGCAGAAGAAGGAAGCGGTTTGCGTAGACTGCCTATAATGGCTACCTTGTCCTTGATCGGTAGCACCGAACATAATACATGTGCAGGTCTCTGCTACTCGTACACTGGTCGGGGCTGCGGAGGTAAAAGCAGCAACCCGTTACGAGTATACGAAAGAGAGCTTCCGAGACGTGAGTGACTCAGTTCGTTTTGTTTCTGGCAAGCTCGGCTTGAGCCACCGATGTCTCGAAGTTGTGAAATGTTCTTGTCACCGACGATGATCAAGTTCGATGCCCCTATCAAGAGCTTGGATGCAGCTCTACCGTCCATCCTGACGGGCTGGCAGACTCTGCCTGATGAAGGCTCGTCGTGGACTGAGCTGCCAGAGTTGATGGTAGTCAACAATGGTGTCATCGTCGGTGGCCACGTGTCCCTTCCAAGCCTTTGGCTACCTGGTACTGCTTGTGACATCATCGGTACTTCTGGTACTTACCTGTTGAGAGCTTGATCGAGTTGATGACCACCACCCCCACACGAAAAAAGCGTGTCCAACTAGAATGTGTTGATCGTAAATGGTCAGTGGTAGCTCTGCCGAACAGCCTCTTACAATGAACCCCGAGCCATAACGCTGTGAAGTAACACATAACTCTTCCCCTTTCTCTTGCGTGAATTGTGTTGGGGAGTGCGACATCCAGTAGCTAGTGATAAAAGGAAAAACCAAACGACAGGTGTTTACTGTAGTAGGACATGTAGTCTAGCCGATAATCTGTACCCGTGCTAGAGCTGGTTGGTTCAGTCATTCCGTCAGTTTTTTTTTCGACATGAAAAAGTCACGCCGTTTTTTTTTCGTCAGGCGCTGAACCTCGGCACTCTTTTTCCGTGCCCAGGGGTGTGCGGGGGGGGTACGAGTTTTATCTAAATGGGTCGCCAGCTATCTGGATCTTTCTGAATACTGGGCTTTCTGGGACCCCAGATATCTAGCGGGAAAAAAAATAAATCTTACAACCCCCTGCGTCAAAACCTCGGCAACATGGCACAGAAGGTGTGTACCTGAAAAGAACTTTCAGGGTCTAATCATACGAAAAAAGCGCGTGAAGTTTAGAGTTTTTGTGGTAAAAAATCATGTACTTTACCGCAATATTTAATTGCTTGGTTTAAGGAACCGCATTTTAGCCTTAATTTTCACTCATGCAGTACGTGTTGACCCGACGCAGTCAGTTCTGCAAGTATTTGCACAAACTTCTTTTACAGGCATGCCTTGGAGTACTGTATCTGGAACCGGTTTGTTCAGTAAAAAACTCGTACAAAAAGCATTTCTTCCTACGGCAACGCCTGACTATGGTTGGCCATTTTGAAGGCCTGCTGTAGGGAAATGTAGACTAAAAATGTTACGTAACAAACGCTACATGAATTTAAGGCTTATAAACTCGATTTCCACCACATTCTCCCTCACTAAACCTGACTTATCTCTCCTTGCGAGTAAGTCAGGAACCCCGATGAGACTTGAGTATCCAAGTTTTACCTCCGACTTTTCGGTACCGGACTCAGTATGCAATGATCGCATTGCGCTCATCGTTCCTTTCTAGGTGTTTTCTAAGTGAGTGAGTTTTACAGGTTCTTGAACATGAGATATTCCCCTTTTTTTTCCTTTTTTCTTGGGGGACGAAGGCGAGAATCGAACCACGGACCTCGCTCTTCAGAATCTCACGCCCTGCCTGCGACGCCATTGTAGGGAAATGTAATATTACGTAACAAACGCTACATGAATTTAAGGCTTATAAACTCGATTTCCACCACACGGCGGTTGGTCAGGACACAGTTTCGTCGCTATCGCCAGCCCTGGGCCTTGAACAAAAAAAAGGATAAGCCGCGCTCTTCATGGCGGACGCAATTTGGGGCATTTTGCTTGGACCTGCCTGCACATGCATTACACTCAAACAACGCATGAAAAGTCCACTGGGGAACAACAGGGCGTACGCGTATCGTTGGCTCTGCTCTACAGTTCACTAACAACGCACGCAAAGAAGTATTTACCTTATGCTGTGTCCGATTCAATAAGTGTGCCAGCGCGGATAAACTGAGGACGTGAAACCACGACCAATACCATCTTATAAATTGATCATCATGCCTTGTGAGGCCACACACACGCACGTGTGATCCAATCGTGATGCGGCGCAAACGGATTCAACACAAGACTACAGCAATACTCTTGTCGCTCCATTTTTTTCCCCACAGCGGCCAACGCCGAATCGGGGTTCTCCTTCAACAGCAATGCTTTCCCTTCCCCCCACATGTTGCGAGAGGGTCGCACAAAGCGATTCCGTTGTTTTGCCCAAATCATGGCACCATTCATCAATGCCACTTGTCTTCCCCAAATCAAGGCACCATTTTCGTTTCGTTTTTTCAAATTCAAAGTGTTGCGCTGGTCCAACCAACTCCCACTATTGCCCCGCGCGGTCCTCCTCCTCCGCTTTTTTACACGCTATGCAACGGAGAAAACCGCCGCAAGCGCTCCACCAGCGCTAGCGTCTTCGGGTCGCTTTCGCCGGGACAAACAACCGCAACTTGAATCGCCTCCTCAAGGCTATTGCGGGAGGCTCGCATCATTTGGTCCCCTTTCCTATAGCTCCTCTCAAGCCTTGCGTCTGCCGCCCACCGCAGCGCTTCGCGGTGCATGGTGAACCGCAAGCCGGCGCTGTAGCCGGTGTCTAAACCCGCGCGAACCAGCCTCTCGGCGAGCTCCTGCGCGGAACGGGAGCGTAGGGAGCCGTGCATCCGCCGCCGGATGGCTGTCTCGTCGATGCGCATCGCCAGCTGGAGCTGGAGGGGAGACGATATGAAAGGCCCGGCCAGAAGGACCTGCAGCCCCTGCTCTAGGATACATCGCAGGCCAGCCTGGGTTTCTCGGACGCTGTTCAGAGACGTCACGGATTGGATGGGACGATAGCGGGGGTTGGGTGAAGCGCCTGAATAACAGGTGTCCAATGAATGTAACCGTTTCTCTAGAGCTGGTTCCGGAGGAATACTCCGTTGCCCAACAGGGTTTGATGGAGGGCATTCGCGGAATGGCACGCCACCAGGCTACCGAGTATCTGATGTGTGTTGTTTCCGCATCGAACCGTTTTTCCTACCCAAAGACATCAGCACATCCAGTCTGTTTTAGCCACCTCGTACTGACTGATGCCATTGTTTGCCTCGGAACATTTGAACTCTGCAGAGGATAAAACGAGAAATTTGCACTACTTACTGTACTACGTGTATATTTTGAGGCGCCGAGCACGGATTAAAGTGCTCGGGATGGTGACGCGTGCACGAGTCAAACACGGAACGTCAACCCAAACGAGGAAGGAGACCCTCCCTACGCTCAACCACCTTAGCGCTCGCTAGCAGAGAGGCCTCGCCGAATATCTCACCCTCGGCAAGCCGAACTATCCAAGCGGTCCCTGACGCATCTAATAACGTGCCCCCCGCAACGCTTTATTTCTACAGTAGCTTGTGCGGACTCCGATCTCCAACCCTTTTTCTGCTTTCCTGCCTGCCACCACATTTTGTAGCTCTACACCGCTGTCCAAGCATACCAGGTACACCGCAAATGTCGCGAGAGCTGGTACATAGGTGGCATATTTTCCTCTTTGAAGAAGCAGCAGCTCTCGCAGAAAGCCTCACACGCCATTCGTTGGTTCGATGTTCAACCTCTCAAAACCTTCCAGGTTGTTCCGACTCTCAGCTGAAGCGCAGCGAAGCACGAAACCTCACATACATGTCATTTTTAGGTTCAAAGCTCAAGCCCTCAAAAGAATTCAAGTAGTTCCGACTCCCAGCTCAAGCGCAGCAAAGCACATAACCTCACGTCATTTTTCGGTTCAAAGGTCAAATCTCTCAATCTTTCAAGCAAGTCGTTCCGACTCCCAACTGAATGAAGCGAAGCACGGTTTTTTATGCCCACACCTTCGAGCCTCCGCGTTCTCCAATAACGCCTCCATGGTCTGGAGCATCTTGGCCACCCGCCAATCTCCCGGTGAGGAGCCCGGTTTGGCGTCGTTTTCACACCTTGGACAATTACACGAGAACCCCCAAACATTCTCAAACAATTCTCGGCGGCCCTTTTATAGAAACAAGAAAAACAAACACCCGAAATGCCGCAGCGCAGCGTTCGGCGAACGTACCGAGCAGGGAGAGGAGGTCGTTGGTTAGACGGGAAGATCGGTCGCTGCAAGGCGGCGGAATGTAGATGCCCCAAAAAGTCAAACCAAAACCAAGCGGGGAGTCAGCAGAGCGAAATCAGAAGATAACATGTGTTCTCCCCAAGTTTCCCAGGATGTTCACAACGCCTATCATAGCCAGACAATCACAGCAGTGCAGCGAACCGCAGGAAGGATGGAAGGAAGGCTTTCCCATGTCTCTGATTCGTTTAGACAGCGGGGCACCCAAACAACAAACGATAAGCGCCGACACAAAACGCCACACACGCACACCCGAAACACACCCGAATAACATACAACACGCACTAACACAGACACACCCAACACACGGACTAGTAGCCACACGTCGACACGCAAACACACCTGGCGAACGTACAAAAACACACAAAACACACAAACATACGAAAAAAAACCAAGCGCACCGAACACACAAAACAAGCACACCCTACTGCACAAGTTTTTCGAGCAAACAACCGTACCCCCCCCCCCCCCCCCCCCCACCTCTTTAGTAGCCGCGTTAGCGAAGTGCGCCAGGTACGACACGCACACCTCCTCTCCGGCGGCTACGTCACTCGTGCACCTCAGGACGTACTCCAGCGGCGGGCCCCACGGCGTGAGTGGAAGCACGCGTTGGGGTCACACAAGTGATTCACCAGAGACGCGGCGGGAAAAATGGCGATCACCTTGGGAGACACCAGTCTGCCCAGGGGCTCCGGCTGCACTGCGTGAAAATTGCGGCGGCACCTGAAAAACGGGCGAGGAATAGGGGGGGAAGCAGGAAGGACGCGATGAGGCGTTCGAGAAGGAGGAACGGTGAATTTAGCCTCGGACAGGAAGCTCATCAGCACGCCGTGCTCGTGGCAGTGTGATTTGTCCTTGACACGTGCCGTGAAGTACCCGTTATTTGTGGTACGAAATGATACGCGCGAGGCACGCTTCATCAGGTGGCAACCGTCTTGCTCAAAGCATGCTACCCTGCTGTACTCACCTTACAGGAGGAAGATTCGAAATGCAACCAATGCCGGCGTCCCCGGTGGCTTGGTAGGTGGTCCGCGAGCCTATCAAGATCAATTTCGTGAGTTCGAGTCTCACCGAGTGCATGCTCGTAGGGACTTTTTCTTGCATAAAATTGATTAGTGGAAAGCGCGAGAGCGTGAGTTAGCTGTACATTCGATGAAAATCGACGAGCAGTGGGAATGCTGAACCCTATGCGCGATAAAAACTAAAAGCACGTACCGGGGGGGAGAAGGGACGACACCTGTGACCACGGCTTGTCCAGAAGATCGTCGAGGGTAAAACCTCCTACGAGTGGGCTGGAAAGTAAAAGTGATGATGAAAATAACATAAAATAAAAAAATAAACTATGTGGCGCTCTGTCATTCAAGGCGTCCGCCATGTATACGCGTTTGGCGAGTAACCCCATTTTGCAGTTACGAGAGAAGTACCAAATTATGTCACAGATAAAACATTTCCTGTTGCCAGACCTATGCCAATGGAAACGCAAAATTCCCATAGAAAGTTTGAATTCAAAAGATACCTGTCAGATTTTTTCAGGTACAGCTTGCTAAGCACACGTTTAATCAAACAGAAAGTTCCAAACTTTAGGAAAAGCCTGAAAAAAACAATTCTGGGGCCGATTTTGGACCAAGATCGGCTTCAGAAAAACTCAGGCGGATGTTTGGTTCGAAGCGGCGAGATTCCGAGTCTTCGACAGACATCGATCGACAAAACCAACGACTGCGTCATGAATTCTGAACAGAGTGCGCTCGACAGGGGCTCCGACCCATCGTAGGGTTACCGTGTTCACACAATGGCCAGTGATGTGTGGCGGGTGCTCGCCAGGCGTACGATAAAAAACAACTAGTCGCTGGTTGCCCAAAACAGAAGACAAAATTTCTCGACCCGTCTCGAATGGCAAAAAACAGGCTTTTTTAAAGTTTTGAGAGGATACCGTAGGACGCCGCCGGCAAGCTTTCGCCCCCTAGAGCATGGATCCACGTTCTATCTTCGAGACCGTCATCTATACTCGTTGACCTTGCCCGACACCAGGCGGGTTGGCCGTGGGTTGAGTCTATATCGAGATCGAGCGTCTACCGTCGCACGAGTTGATTTTTATCAGCGTGTTGGCAATTTGCAACGAGAAAAAAGAAATTTCGCCGCCTGCAGCCGCTAAAAAAAAGCAGGAAAAAATCAAACATTTTTTCCCCTTTTTCCCACAGCGGTGGTACGAGGATATTTTCGGCTGTTTTTTAAAGCAATATTTTTTAAACAACACTTGTAAAATTAGATAAAAATGGAATATAGACGAGGCGTATTACGCAGCTTGCAAAGTTGAGTATCAACTATTTAATCAGTCGAACTCACAGCTGACGTATTTCAAAATTTATAAAATAAAACTTCTGGACGTCGCGTTTCCATTGGCATAGTTACTGCACCACTCTGTCTCGAAAAGTGAGGACCGTTTTGATATTCACACTATACATGTTTCGGGACACAGTAGTGTAAGCTACGGGTTATTGGCGGCAAGATTGCAGGCCAAAATTAAGGGAGACGAAGAGGCCTTGCCACAGTAGTAAAGCAAAATATATGAGCAAAAATCCACCTGGAAAGAAAAAGCGAAGGCCGTTAAAAGTCCCGTCGCAGGTAACTAAGAAGTAAGCTGATATCAGTAAAGTTGCAGGCCTCCATGGAGGGGAAAAAACTGTAGATTTTACGAGCGCTAAAAGGGGATCTGGTATACTCTTTCTCATTGGGCGGGAACGTTCCTTGGAACCTTCCGTTCTCTTTGATGGGTGGAGGTCTCTTTTTTGCCACCGGGCGACCTTGACGCTGTATCTATTATTGAGTTAATTGTACAAAGCTTCTGGGGCACACTGTGAGGTTATAGATTACAGTAAATAGTAGAATACGTAGTCCACGGTCTCCGTCATGGACGACGCATCGAGCGGAGCCTGGCAGGGATTGTGTTTATACGTCCCAAGGTGAAAAACTGCCGAAGCAATCATAGAAATCACTGCTCAAGATGGACGTTGCCGACTCGACAAATGTCATACGGCTAGGTATGTACATCATTGTGGCACCACCTGCGGCAAAACCTTCCACGGCATACCATGGGACCCTAACCCTAACCCTAACCCTAACCCTAACCCCAATCTAGGTGCCGTGGACATTGGGGTGCCGTAGGGGTGCCATGACATGCCGTGGGGTTCCCATGGAGTGCCGCGGCGGTTGCCGCAAGGGTTGCCTGGCAACCCCACGGCGTGCCATGGAATCCTATGCCACACCATGGGATGCCGTGGTGATGCCATGGTATGCCATGGGCGGTACCATGGCAATGTCACGGCATGCCCACGACAAGGTCAAATAATGCAGAACCCTGCGCGAACCTTTCCGTGGACATGGCCGTGGGGCTTTTGCTGTGTGGGTGTTTCCGTGGATGTTGCCGTGAGATGACGTGAAAATTGCCGTTGCGTGCCCTGACCATTTATTTACCGTGGGGCTTGCCATGACGTGTCATGAGGGTTGCCGTAACGCTTACTTCGGCAGTCAGTCGTTCCGCGGTATGTCGTGGGCATGCCGTGGGCCGCGACATGCCGCGGCATGTGGTGGAATGCCGCGGGTATAGTTGCGGGTTGCCGCACACTGCCACGAAATAATCTCCCTCTCGTTTAGGAAGGAAAAAGAAACCGCAGCGCTGGCACAAGCACAGCTACCCCTGCTTTTGGCCGCATCGTCGAAGCTAACGTCTCACAGATCCTTGCATTTTTGTCATGAGTCATGGTTGGTTGTGGGGCGTTGACTTACGCTCGGAAAAAACGAAAAAATGAGAAAACGAGTGTTCCAAATTTGTTATGCGTTACAACGTTAGGATTTAGCTACTCGCAATGGAAAACCGAAGAGTTTCACTCTTAGGCCGCTTCTTATGCAGTCGGATTTGGAGTCAGTTGAAAAAGTCCCTTTCAGCACGTTTGCATGAGCTTTTGCCCCGCAAAAGTTGGAAATTGGTTTTTCTCGCCTCAGAATGTGTCCGACCTCTCTCCAAGATCTATCTGGGGGTGTTTCCCGCTTCTCCAGGCACCCAGATACAGGAAATTGCCGACCGCACTTTTTCGATGCAACTCGGTCAAATACGATCCAAACGCCCAATCGGATAAAAAAAAACGTATTTTCCGATCCGATCCACGATCGCAATTATGTTCACCTCAGTTGGATCAGAAAAGTGCGGACGGTGATTTCTTGCAACCGGGCCCCTAGAGAAGCGGGAAACACCCCCTGATAGATCTTGGAGAGAACTCCGACACATTCTGAGGCGAGAAAGACCCATTTTCAACATTTCCGGGGCAAAAGCTCGTGCGAACGTGCTGAAAGGGACTTCAACTGACTCCAAATCCGACTGCATAGGAAGTGGCCTTATTATGAATAATAGCGCCCGTCGCTGAGCATGGCTCGGAACAGGGAGATTGGTAAAAATTCGGCATGCATATGTTTCATATTTGGGAAGTTTGAAGTGTCCCATTTTTACCCGACAATCAATTCACAGGGTTCCAAAAAAGAAGACGCTTGGTGACATTCCCGCGCAAGCGCACTCGAACAGGGAACAGATGCACGCGTATAAGGGAGTAGGTCACCTGGCATCGAAAAAAAGCTCTACATGCTCCGGGTGCGAGCAAGTAAGTTGTAACATTGATACTATGTTGAACCATCGCACGCACCAGTCGACAAAAAAATGCCTATACCTGCATATTGTCCCTAGGAGCTGCAGGTCCCTCGACTGGTGGTGCTTGGATATCACGAAAAAAGTACCAGGTATGTGGTATTGATTGCGGCATTTTGACACGACAAAATAGCGCACAACATGATCGACGGTGCTCGGTTTCACGGCTTTTGATCGCTGTTGTGCCTTGCGGGCAATCCATCCGTGACCCCAGGCCGTTTGTATACAGGCTACCTTGTGTGTTTTGGATTCCTCCAATTTTCCGTTTTTCGTTTGTCAGGCACCGACCCACAGGTGGCCAAGACCTCCCCCCCTGCACAGTGTGGGTTGATGTGGGCGTAAAAAAATCCTTGTGGAGACATTGAACAATGTAGCAGACCCTACAAGGGGTCGACAACCTCTAAATTCGGCACGCCTAATGGTGTGTGCTACATGGTTCAATGTCCCCACAAGGATTTTCTTACGCCCACATCATGCAATGGGGGGGGGGCTCCCCACCACCTGTGCCATAATTCACACAGCACTATTTCACCACGTAGCAGCTGGGGGCAAACTCCCTTACGTCGCACGTACTACTACGAGATTCGGTGCCCATCTCGGTTCCACCTTAGCCCGAGGTCGCAAAACCTTCTATTCTTGCCAAAAACCAAGAATGAGCCCATTATAAAGCCCTGAAGAACAATAGCGGTGATCTAAGGAAAATAAACCCCACTCTGATACAAAACTTAAAAAAGAGAAAAAAGGGTCCGACTCGTGGCCTTAATCAAATGTCTTAGCGTTCCCCTAGATGTGTGCCTCAGTTGCATAATGGGCTGTTTCTCAGTCATGGGTCCATACTGTACAACGCCACAATCCAATACAAGCAGTGGTGCAGTGTTTGGCCTGGCGTCTGGCTGTGACCTCAAGCGAACTGCTGAAAACTGGAGAGCCCTCAATGAAATGACTGCTGTTGACGCGTGGACGCAAAGGTTCAGTTTTGTTCCTCACAGTAATTCATCAGTATACAAGGTCCGCAATACCAGGTACCTATGGCAGTACGCAAAAACAGGGAAACATTAATACAAGAGCTTCTCCCTCGTCATTTCTCAAACGCCACCCATGCGATCAGTGCTCTCTGCTTTGCACTCATTGCGCCAAATTGCAACAACCGTGCGCACAAGCAGCGCACACTGCTACGCACCCGTTTTGACTTTGCCTGTACGGTGGCATGAGCGGTTTCGCTTTATTTGTAGCGATTAGTACCGACGTCAGTTGCAAAACAGGACTCCATCCTGGTAATACTTGACTCGTGCAGCAGTGCGGCCACGCAACTCCAACAGTGACGCCATTACTACGCGAACTCTTCATGGGCATCATATACGCACTGTCGTATAGATCGTACGAACTCTGGAGCGATGGCCGGTCGGAGCACCATCGCTCGAGGCAATCATAACACAACAAATCCCAAAACGCGCCATGCCGATGGGAACCGCAACTCCGATAACCCCAACACAACGTGCCGGTACCCGGTACGTACCAGGTACGCTGCCTAGGAGGATAACCTGGAGCGCTTCAATATACTCTCAAGTCCTCGCAGGGAAATACTGTGGCCGTGCTGCTTTCCGTAGCACAGTTCGCACACCTCCACCGCCATCGCAAGGGCTTTGGTGGCCAGGGTTAGCATTGCTGTCCGTAAACGGATGTTTTCTCCCGCACGCGATATCTTAATCGCGACAGTGTGTAGGGTGTACAATGTATCAACCGCTCGCGGGTCACGGAAGTCAAAAAGAAGATCGGCTGCCAGCTGGTACGCCGATAAATCGCCCATAGGATCAGACTGTCCTTGAGCGAGAACTACGACCGCAACTGCCTCCATTGCCAAGCCGGCCCGCAGTATGAGTGAAATGTCTTGTTGTCCGGTTGAAGCTAACAGCTTGAGTGCTTCGCTCAGCGCATCTTGTTCTTCCTGTCCAAACTGCAGCTCCCTCCTATGTCGCAACAACGGTATGAGAGGCGGTTGAGGGAATACCTATTCAGTGAGCTTGTCAAGAACTCGGCGCCTGGCGAAACCGGTCACCCTGGGCTTCAGACTGACAAGCCTGGTGAGCATGTCATGCATTCGCTACGTATACTGCTGCTGTACACTATCAATAGTGGTCTTTCGAAGCGTACAAAGGGCTGAAACAAAAAAAAAAAAAAACACAGTCGAAAAATATTGGCTGCACCTCACAAGCCATCTTACGCATACATACATGTGCGACACGCGTTCCTTTCTCGGACACGCCATACTGCAGCGAAGTGTAGTATGTGACACCGCTAGCGACCAAACATAGAGCAACAGGAAGACGGCTGGGTCTGCATCGCGAAAACACACACACGGCGGAGAAGGGGGAACGCCAGACCCCAAACGGTGCCTTCGAACAAAATCAAACGGCTCGCGGCATAGATAGCCAAGCGTCCATTGCCGCAAAACTCGTTAAAACCAATGCACTGGCGACCACGATTCTTGGATCGCGCCTTAGCTCACCGCCAGCCTAGCTTGACGATCTTCTTAATTTTGACGAGGTTTTTTTCCGCTTCTTGGTTCCGCGGTTTTGCATGTTTCTCGGGGTGCTTTTCTTCTCTGGCCTCAATCTGACACCTATTGCAAGTGCATTCAAATCCCCAGGGCTCAAGCATTTCGCGGCGGCGCTGGCAATAGGGAGAGAGAGCGGGAGAGCGAGTAGGTTAGACGCCGCGAACGCGGTCAAGCTCAGCCCAGCAACTCGTTGCTCTGAAAAGAGAACCGCACCGAGGAATTGGCCACGGAGCACTTGCGTGGCCCCCCGGGTAATCAGCAGCAAACAAAGTCAGTCCCCACGAAAAGAGTACATGCACTATTACAGCTACCACAGTGGCAGCAACGGTTGAAAGTTGCGGTTACAGTTACGAAATCAACTTTACAGTACATTCACAGGTATAGTGCTGTAGTGCTGGAGGTTAAAACATCGCACGATTACTCACTATGGGCCCCGTGGAACACCTTTGGTACAAGATCAGAAACAAGAGGTAGGTCGCCACGTTGTACTATAGGGGAGATCGCCATTCTGCAGCTATCGCGTCTCGTCAGCTCTATACACCGCACAGCAATACACATCTGACGGTTTGTTAGGTCTCAGGCACTTACCGCGGCAGGGGTTTCGACGAAGGAAGGGAAGTAAGAGACGCACAGCTCGTCACCCGCGCGGATCTCGAAGACGGTGCGCAACACAAGCTCGACCTCTGGTCCCCGCGAGGAGGACGTGGCCACGGCGTGAAAACACGAGTTGGGCCTACAACAATGGTTGACCAAGGCTGCAAAAGGATAGAGAGCTTGGACATCACCAGACCCCACTTGGGCCTTGTCAGGGGAGACCACGTGGACGTTGCGCTTGACCCTATTGACGTCGTTAGGTGAGGGGAGGGGAGCGAGATAGAGACCACGTCGAGAAGATAAATGGTGGCGCAACGGCAAACAAGCCACGGCCTACCTACCTACTGGTTACTGGTTTTGACACCGACGTCGCTGGGACAAAGCGAGTGGTAACGAAACAGGACGGGAACATGCTAGTAGGCAGCACTCGGCGCGAATGTTCGCGCCATTGCGAGGTGGACGAACAGCCGCGATGCCGTGCAGCGGTATCGAGGCGGTGCAAAGACACAAGCGGAGTGTCGTCTGTTCGACCCCCCGAAGAGAAACGAGTTGTATCCGTGCTCCGACGCGGTCGTCTGGCGCATACCTCTCCGGCTATACTTGAGCATACGTTGACGTAGCAAGGGTCCAACTACAAGCGTCGAGAAAAATCCGGCTTACCTGCGGTACATGGTCTGGACATCTTCCTCCGAAACGTCCAAATCCATCGCATCCTTAAAGGAATCGACGCTGATTTGTAGATGGCGGGCACCCAGCCCGATACTGCCGGCCTTGTTGTCATCACTTTCAAGGGTATTCAGCAGGTCCCAGTCCTTATCGTCGATCTCGCCAGCCCTTTTCCTCGCCAGGATGTCGGCCGAAAGACGCAGTGTGCCTTCGTCCACCGACCGGTTCGCCGCGAGCATCAGGCATATCCTCGCGAACTCACAGGTTGTCGAGTGGGGACGATCTCCCGTGTCGCCGTCATGACACTCGACGCACAAAGAGAGCCCGCAGTTACCGCACGTTGTCAAGGAGTTGTGTCTATTTGCTCGCCGGAAGCATCGACTACAGAGGTCTTTCGTAGAGGGTCGCACCACAGCTGCCCCCCCACCGCCCGCACCCGCATCACCTCCGTGCCCTCTGGCACGCGTTGCACGGCGAACAGCCCTCGACCTCGCTCCGGGTGATTCCGGTCTTGACGGATTTCGACTCGGTGGTCGAGCTTCGCTGAACGCCGGGCGTGCTCTGTTAGGTCGAAGTCGGTGGCTGGTGGAGGCCTTTTTCGTCCGGAAGTGCCACCGAAAGCGGGAGCAGAGCTCTTAGCAGAGGCGGTCGTTGTAGCGGTCGTGGATTTGATTGACCCAGACTTCTTGGTCCCTTCGATGAGGACGACCGCCTTCTCGAATACCCACCTGGTTCGCTTGCGTGGCTTGGTACTGGATGCGCCGCTGGCCGAAGGGAGTCTGATTGGTCTGACTAGCAGCAGCTTGTCTTCCCGGTCCCAACGGATGACCTTGCAGATCAGACTTGTGGGCCTGTGGACCACCTGGTGGTACGAGTGTTGAGGCATGTTGGCAAGGGCCATGTGCCGTTAGTGTGTTGCATCAAATAACGCACGTCATCGTACCATACTCTACTGTATGATGTAAGATTCCGGCCACTATTACATGTCAATATTAACAGACGCTGAAAAGAAAACGTAACAGTCCTCACGAACCATGCCAGTATGTACGTACAGCAGCAGCGTCGGGGCCGCCATGAACAGAGGATAGCACCACTTAAGGGGAGGGGTGACGTACACAAACGCAGTTGGTTGTATGACATGTCTCGTCGCAGATTCCTGTTTATTGTTTACTACGGTGAGATGTGCACCTTTTGGTACACGGAGGTACATGGTACTAGTATTACCGGGGACCACAGTCAACAGGACCAAATATTGTTATTATAGCAAAAATAGGGAAATATGTAGGTTTTTGTGTGTACCGTAGGTCCTATTTACTATGGGTCCTCCGGAAAATATGAATACCGAGGCAGTCTCGTGACAAGGCCTCGCGAGTACCGGTGATCCAGTTTTAGTCTACACTGAGTCTAGTTGGGGACCTGCTGTGGACCTCCTGGACAGTGCAAACTTTCTTGAACCCATCCAAAATCAGCTGCCTTCGCGACAACACCGTTTCCACGAGTACACGGCATGAAGCATGGAAAAAAAAAAAAAAAAATGCCACCATTTCATAGACTATTCATAGATTCATACAGGTATAGAGAGTGAACGCGATCTGCCCCGGTGAGGAGGTGGGAATACAACGCCACCCGATTGGTGCTTCTTAGTGCCCGCAGCAGCGATGGCAACTACTGCTGTAATACACAAGAGCTGCGCACTGGTACTCATATCCTATCATACCATGGTACCTCCTGGCACGGAGTACGTACATGCCACGGTCCTAGGTACTGAATACGACATATAGTACGACAAACGGGTGCGAGTACCGGTATGTACGTACGAGTAGCACTCGACGCAGAACCAACGCGTGTTTTATGGCAGAACTACAGCTTCACATAAACTAGATACTACCAAGGAAAAGGTCAAAAGGGCGTATATCCCTGCATTTTTCACGAGGCTGGGGGGGGGGGGGGGGGGGGGGGGGGGGGGGGGGGGGGGGGGTAGGAAAAACAACAACGTACTGGTACGCGGGAGGTGCTCGCGCGTGCCCCAGCCTGCCTAAAAATTCAATCATGATGGACTGACAAAAAGCCCACAGCCCATCCAGAGCACGCACACTCTTTTTTTTTTTTCGGGCATGTTTATTGGGGCTGACGGCACCGTGGCGACAGGGGGGTGCACAAGGACCCACCCTCGTGACTACAACTTAGACGTTTTCTGACGGCAGCTGATTACCAACAGCAAAAGTCGATTCGAGTTGAAAGCTGGAGTCTACAGCAGTATGTCGACTCCGAACAGCGATCCCGACGCAGCAGCGGCACACAAATATGCGCCCCGTTCTTCAGAGACTAATGAGAGCAAGCAAGGCAGCCTGGAGCCCCCCAACGCCTCCGACCCCGACGGCTCAATAGCTACCATCAGGATTCGACTCGCACGCATCGTCGAGAGGATGAAGAATGGAGAGTTCGAGGTGCTCAGTGAGCAGCATAACGGCATGCTCCAACAATTGGCAAGCCTATCAGTTGCTAGTAGTCCTGCTGAGTCCCTGTCCGAGTCTAACCACTCAACCACTGCTGTCCAATCTGACCCTGTCCAATCTGCTCGCATATACGCATGTCCGCACCGAAAAATGTCAGTTTTACGCCCAACGACGTACGCAGTCTGCCCCGCTTGAATGGTAGTGCTGACGTAGATGTTGCGGAAGTACTGTCCCAGTTTTGCCTGGTTGTCGGTTTTTGAGCCAAATCTGTCGCACCAGATGACGACAAGTTTGCTGATAATCTTGCCTTCGAGCACGTGTCGCTCATCTGTGATGGGCCCTGTCTGACGCTGTATCAGCAACTTAAGTCTGGTAGGATAGACTGGAGTGCGAACGTTGTCAATGCCGAGGATGTGAACATCTCCGGCTCGTTTTCCCTACTGTCCACTTGGGAAGAACTAAAACTCGCAATTCTAGATATTCTTATGCCCGTGAACAGTGTCGAAGAGTGTGCTATTAAACTAGCCACGTTTAAGTCGGACAAGGGCGAGACTGTATCCGCCTTTGCCCTTCGTTTCCGCGCCAATATGTCCCGATTTAAATCGGCTGTCGAACGCCATGCCAAAGGTCGTATACCTTGGTCTGCGATCACTGTCACTTTGTGGCAGCACAGTCTGCCCCCCGCTCTGCAACTGTCGTAGAGTGGTGAAAAACCGGTCACCTCTTTCAAAGAGACTGTCGAGCGCGCCCGTCGCCATGAGGCTGCACGCCTCACTGGTGCGGCTACTGTCAGTGTCATGTCATTCACGCCTGTCCCGGACCGTGCTGCTGTCCGCCAGCTACAGTCTCCCCGGCACCAACGCCAGCAGCGTCAGCATGGCCGCCAGCAAGGAGGTCGCAACGGACGCAAGCAGCACCCGACAATCCACCAGCGGAAGCCCCGCCCGCAAGTGCACCTACGATAGGTGTGATAAACCGGTGGGCCACTGGGAGTCAACGTGCCTTCAAAAGGCACGCGACATTAGTGGGCGTCACCAACGATGGTCAGGTTCTTCTAAGCGTGACCGTTTCTCCTCGCGCCAACCTTCGCCACCGCTCCCGCCGCAACGACCGCGACGATGACCGCAGGAGCCAGGCGAGCAACGCAACTAGAGACGGCAACTGACGTGGCCCAGCTGCTGTAGCGCTTGCAGCAGTAGGGGCACACCTTGCTACTAGTACGGTAGGTAAGGTTAGCGCGAAGAGGAAACTCTCTACTGTAGCAGTAGGTACAAAGTATGTCGTACCGAGTGTCTTTGTCAATGATGGGAGTAACTAGCGAATTGATCGTGGTTTGTTGTCTGTCAAGAGTGTCCTTGTCTCAGGTCGGAGTAGTGGCGTGTCCAGCTCGCATCATCCGCGCGAGCGGGTGAAGTTTGCTGATGACACCCTTGTGTCTGCGTGTGTGTCCGATTGTAACCGTACTGATAGTGCACAGCGGTCACGCCGCTCTAGTCATGTCCTGACTTTCCCGGGTAGTGCTTTAGCCAGAGATAAAAAAGAACAAGACAACTGTGTGGCATGGCTCGATGCTAGCGCACAGATCCCGCCCTTTTTCTTTGTCTTTCTCGTCTGGCAGAGCGCAGATTTCTGGCTCTGCAGATAACTATCCAGTGCCCGCAATCACTGTTGATACTGCTTCTGATATTTCCGTTGTCTCTCAAGCATGGTTGATGTCCCACCCAACCCTGCGTTCTGTCACTATTCAACTTGTCCCACCAACCACCGTTGCCTTGCGAGCAGCGAATGGATCACCGTTGGATACTTTAGGGTTCGTAATTTTTTTCACTTACCCTCAGTATGATCACGCACGATGTCGAAGCGTTGGTTGTACCTTCTCTTGGTCCCGATTCAATACTCCTTGATAACAATGTCATGTCTAGTTTTGGAGCTGTCCTTGATTGGGAAAACCGTCGTAGCTTTTACTGATTGTCCCACTGTCCAGAATTCTACTGTTGTCGTAGAACCTCGAATAATGTCTGAGCTTGAGTTCTTAGAATCGGGTAGTTCGTCGGTGTTCGAGAAATCATTGTCGCTCGCACCCTTGCTACTTGGTATGCTGCTGACGGCTCAGTAGCAGTGCAACTTGCAAACCCGTCCTCTGATGGTGTTGCACTTCCGATTGGTTTATGTCTTGGTCAGTTGTTCACTGTGTCAGTAGTGACGCCAGATCAATTACACGTTAACGCTGTTGCGATAATTCCTAAATCAGTCGATGAACTCGCTCAAGCCAAATCAGAGCTTGAACGTTCCTTGTCCAGAGCATTCACCGATACTAAGCTTTTACCAGACCAAAAAGCCGCTGTCATTGATTTGCGTGCCCGGCACCGTCCTGTCTTTGCCTTGTCTACGTCAGAGCTTGGTCGTTGCACCAATGCCGAGGCAACGTTTCCCTTGTCCCCTGACACCTGTGGACCGTGCTCCGTACCGTGCCAACCCACGTGCTACAGCTGTCATTGATAAATGTGTCCATGACATGCTAGAATGGGACATAATTGAAGAGCGTCCTAGCCCGTGGGGTAGCCCGCGTACTCTTGTCGCAAAGAAGAACGGTAGCCCTCGTTTCTGAGTTGATTATCGTCATATCGTCCGCAAGAGCTGGCCCCTTCCGAACCTGGATACTTGTTTGGGTGCAATAGGAGGCGTCAAGTTCATCTCTACTGCCGATGTCCTCAGCGCGTTCTGGCAACTGCCCGTAGCAGAAGAGCACATCGATCGGACAGCATTCGTCAGTCCTACCGGAAAGTTCTGTTGCAAACGTATGCCTTTTGGAGTTTGTAAAGCCCCGTGGTTGTTTCAACACATGATGTCTGTCACTTTTGGCCACCTTGGTCCAGAATCAGGTATTCTTACGTATATGGATGATATTATTTGTCTTAATTCTACGTTCGAAGCTCACCTGAAATCCCTTGAGCAAGTGTTCTCAGCGTTACAGGCAGCAGGCCTAACTTTGAAACCGAGTAAACTTCGGTTCGGTCAGACAGAAATCGAGTACCTTGGCCACGTCATTTCGGAAAAAGGCATCTCAATCAGTGCCGACCGTATCAAAGTCATTCTCGCGCTGCCTGAGCCTGAGTGTATCAAAGATAATCGCGGATTTTTAGGTACACTCAATTATGTCCGCCGTTTCATAGGCGGTTACGCTGAAATCACAGCGCCGCTGGTTGAACTCACTCGTAAGGATTTTGTCGAAAAGACCGCTTTCAAGGTGGCTTTTGGGCCCGCGCCACGTGAAACTTTTGCTCGCGCTAAACGCGCCCTAACCTCTGCGCCGGTTCTTAAATACCCGGACTTTGCTCGAGAGTTCGTTGTCCATGCCGATGCTTCAGAAGCTGGAGCAGGAGAATTTCTCGCTCAACCCTCACTCGACGGTAGCTCCGATTCTCATCTTGACATCATCGCGTATTACAGTCACCGCTTTTCAAGAAGCCAACGTCATTATAGTGCGACCATGAAAGAGTGTTGTGCTGTGGTGTGGGCTGTCACCCACTGGCGTCCGTACCTATGGGGTAAGCATTTCACTTGCTGTACCGACCACCAAGCACTTACGTACCTCTACAAAATGCAGGATACCCCTAACATGCTGACCCGATGGGCAATAGCACTTCAGAATTACGACTTCACTGTCAAACATGTCGCAGGCAAATTAAATGTTGTGTCTGATATGCTGTCTCGTGGTTTTAGTGAAGTGAACGGGGAACCCATCCCATCCGAGCCCAGATTGGCCGCGATTCGTCTTAACGTTCCGATCGACGGACTTCACTATCCACCTGGACCCCGCGAATAGGAATTGTCAGCTTCTAATTTGCACGATGTAGCACCTGTCGAAAGCGATCGTGAATTGTTCATGAGCGCAGTATCTGTCTTCCCTACTACAGATCCCGCGAAACTTGTTGTCTACAGAAAGAGGAATTTTGTCAAAACTTTGACTGTCTCCATGCGCCCGCATCGGCCCTACTCCCTCCTACAGAATCTAAGTACACGATGAACTACTTTTTAAATGAAGGATTGCTGTTTCGGCCTTATCTTCCTGGTCATCTAAGGAAGCGTAGCACTTTCCGCGATCAGCTGATAGTGCCTAGATCTCTCCGAAAATTGTAAGTAATTCGTGTCAAGACCTACCCGCGTCCGGAGGTCGCTTAGCTTTGATCTCGACTTTCGATACTATTCGAGATAGATTCTGGTGGCCGACAATGCCCACGGATGCCCGTACTCGTATTGAAACCTGTCTTGCCAACACTGTACGTAATCCCACCGCTCGCCAAAGTTGCCTGTGGGACACCGCCCTGTCATGCGTGCATTTCAATGCGTTGAAGTTGATCTTGTCGAGTATAAGAGTTTTGTCACAAGGAAATCGTTTCATCCTTTCGGTCATCGACCATCTAACTCGATTTGTCATTTTGATAGCCATCAGAGATAAAGCAGCTCGCACGATTATTCGTCATTATATCGAACGCGTGTTCTCGGTGTTTCGTTCCTCAGAAACTCTGCATTCCGATCAGGGGACGGAATTTGATAATCAACTTGTCAAGGAATTGCAGTCAGTTTTTGGATGTAAGAAAACGCGTACAGCAGCCTTCCGCCCTCAGGGCAACTCTGTTTCAGAGCGTGTTCACAACACTTTCCATCATAGGTTAGCTATGTATAGCAACTTGACGTTCGATAACTGGGCAGAGCTGTTACCCTTTGTCCAATTAGCGCACAACACCGCTTACTCGACCACGCTCCAGGAAACTCCTCATTTCCTCATGTTTGGACGCGCAGCTGTACTGCCTGTCGATCTCACTCTGGGAGTACCGTCCACCTCCGCACCGCAAACACAGCTCGATTATTTTAAAAAACTGTCGAAAACTTGCAATTTGCAATACGAGCTAGCCCGCCGTAAATTCTATCTAGGCCGGATGAAAAAGTATTTCGTCCCTTTGTCTTCCCCTGTCCCTGACCTTGATGCGCTCGACGATTTGTTCTTGGGGACCACTCTCCCCGTGCCCGATCTTGAAGACTCCTTCTCAAAAGTTACGATCGGTGCGGTCACAGTTGAGAGTATTGATGGACACAAGAGGGGAGTAGGAGCAGCATCTCTGACTAACTTGCAGTACCATCTCAAACTTGAAGGTTATCCTACCTAGATGGGTATATGGCGTCATGTCAACGCCCTTCCTCAATGCAGAGAAATGATTACTTCCTACCGCCGTGCTGCAGTATTGTCGACGGACCCCTCAGTATTTAACCCCCCTCCGCGGAAATCTCGTCCCGTCCCCGCGGATGTACCGTAGCACCTTTGCTGGGCTTAATTTTGTCTTGTTTTTTAGCGCTTTCTTTTCTGTCTCGTCAGTTTGAGCAACCACTGATGTTTGCCCAGTGCTACTGGTTCCATCATTTGTCTAATCCTCCTCCTACAGGAGTAGATCATGTTTCGGTGTTATCACCGCATGGCTTGTGATTTGTCTAGTGCGAGTACCGCGCACTTCTGTTGTCCTCACCCTCCGTGGTGAGTTCTATATAGTGCACACAGTGTACTGTAGTATAGTTGACTTCTATCTTTCGGCATCCAACTCAGTGGGAGGTCATGTCGGCATCCGATGCCAAGACTTTGTTTGTTTTCAAGTGCTATTAACAGTATGTCTAGTACTGTAGACATACTATTACGGGGGTCCATAGTTAACAGGACCCATGATGTACATAAAAACCTATATATTTGCCAATTTTTACTGACAAAATTTGGTCCCGTTAACTATGGATCCCCGTAATAATAATGCAATACCTATTCATCTCGTTTGCAGGGGGGGGTGATCCATTAGGTCTAGTGGAGCCAAAAAGAGTTTGTGTTTTGGTGTGCGTGCCAACCTGTCAGCGTTTTTTTTTTCGGCGTACTGTCATCGCGAGTATCCTCGCGTTGTTTTTCAAGTCGCCGCCCGCAGTGTCCTTTGTAGATTTATTGCTGTAGTCGTCTTCTTTTATGTCTTCCACATACATGTGTAAGTATCGTACCAATTGAGGTTAGCACCCAGTGGCGCGACGTCCTTCAATAGTCGTTTTTGAATCCCGACTCCGATCGCTTCATCGGGGGTCGTTCTCGGATTTTTTTTTCCTTCTTTTAATTATTTTGTTCAGTCGTAAGGCACTTATCTTTTCGTATTACTCCAAAGGTAGTCGGCAACATCGCACACCAGCGGAGGGATACGATAATAATATACCCAGCGTTCGCGCACGCCATTTGACATTGAGAAGATATGCCTCGTTCTGTTACAATCTCTGTCAACACAGATATGAACGGATCATGGCATACATCATGTGTCTGCTGGTTGCACGCTTGTCTTGTCATCCATTGCACACTCTTATAGCGTTGCATGATCGAAGCATTGCTTCTCTATGTCTGTCTGTGACACTTATGTCAGTCAACTCGTCGCTTGTAAACCCAACACATTGTTTTGTCTTACAATAATATTTCATGTGATTGGATGCGACCCTCAAGTAACTTAATACTGCGGAAAGCGGTTTATTTTATTGTACTTTTGTCACCGCCGAAGTGATTTAAAACTACACTTGAATTATGATTCGGTCTCGAACACCCATCAGATGACAAGCGCAGCTTAAATTACCAAAATGGTCTTGTCACAGTATTAAATTCTTGATATTGTCTCCGTCAGGTATGTCGTCATATTGCTTTTCAGCACACACGACCCTGTTACGCCTGTCGAGCCGTCAGCCATGTTGTCCACACGACGAGTGAATACTCAGCCGGGTAACGTGCGTCTTATTAGCATACTACTGTGTTAATAATCCCGGGATACTCTATTATGGTTGCTCCCGCACGCGTTTGTCCAGGATCAATAATTTAATGTCTCTTGTCGTAATCCACCAGCTGGTCAACCACAAGCCATGTGTATTGAACATGCCGTCTGTGAAATGGATTACTCTTTTGTCATCGCTTACCATTTTTCTGTCCGGAAATACACCCGACTGTCTACGGTACTACAGCAGAATGTCTGTCCTGCCGTTATGTCTATCATTTACCATGATATGTCCGGCACAATTATATATATTGTATTTTGCCTTGTCAAAATGAGTGTGTATAACTCTAGGCATTTAAGCGAATCGCCTTTAGAGGAATACAATGTCGGCTAGACATGTTGTCACCCTTTGTCTCTGGTTCCATTGCTTTCGAGTTTTGGTCGAGTTCGAGCTCTATCACCACTAAAACTGGGGGGTGATGTGGATACCATGTCCCCGGAACCAAGACCTCATTACGAGGTGTGGGGATATCTATAGCCTCATTTTGTTGTTTCGAATAGCCGCATCTTCGACCCCCCTTTCGGGTCTTTAGGATGAACTCCTGGCTATAGAAGTGGTTGAGCAGTGTTGTAGAAGTACCAAAGTCCACGAGTACCAAAGCCCTGAATACTCCCAAGAGTATTCCTGAGGCGCTGTAGTTTTCCTTGGTGGACAAGAATGATAGCCCTGGACACCCTCAAGAGTATTCCTGAAGCTAGGAAGTTTCTCTCAGTAGATAATAAAGCCAGCACGGCTTACGTGAGGACCCGAGGAATGTTCGTAGAACAGACTGAATAACCCGTAGTATGTGTTTTAGTGGACTTACAGAAGTATCGCATGACTACTGTGAGGACACGAGCAGTGTTCCTAGAACAGTCTAAATGACCCGTAGAATGCGTTCGGACGTAAAGAAAGTATCCCAAGGTATGGCTACTCCGGTAGTCCAGGTCGTCGATAGAAGAGTGGACAAGCGTCCGAGGAGAGTTCCTCGGACAAACGTATAAACCCGTCGAGCGGGCTAATGTAGGAGACCAGAGTGGGTTTGGTGCCTCGAACCAAACCCCCATCGTCTCACTCTCATTCTGCCCCCCTCTCTCTCACCAAGGACCAAGAGGAAAAACAACAATAATATGATAAGCCTATACTACAAACAAGAGAAGCTGCCTCCGGCCAGCCAGTTCCTGCCTTCACTTCCCTTACCTCTACACTCGGACACCGTGACACCTACCCATACAGTCGCAATCCCAGCATGCTTCGAGAAAGCTTTTCCAGAATATTTGCAGGGGGAACTCGGGACGTTGTCATGTCTGGATCTCGCCACGGAGCCTTCTCCTCCACGTTCCGCTGACGGATCCTCAGCGGCGGCGTCTATTCTGCCTATCAATAGCGGATTCTCCGCAGCGGGACTTACCAAGGCCCCGCTGAATTGTCCTTCGACCCGAGCCCCACGAGCGCAACGATGATTGATCGCCCCTCGGCTCTCGCTCCTCAGCTCTCCGTGTCCCATCCTGTCATCGGACTGCTGTCTCAGCCCGAGCTGTCCTACACTCTAGCCGTCGCAGTTCAACAGTAAGAACACTCTGCTAACGCAGAGAGACGGGCGATCACGACCCACCGGCGGTGACGACAATAATGACTGTGGTATGAATCTTAGTACGAGGAATGACTTAGAAATGAGGTTGAGAACTGACGTGCCTTCTTCCTGCAACACCTGACACTTGACATCGACTTGATCCTGGACGTATTTAGATACCGAAACATGATCGAGTGCCGTCATTGTTGTTGCTTAAGCAGTAATAAACATACAAAACAAGCGACACAGAGGTACGAGTACGAGTACATTTTTCCTATCCGAACGACGGGCGTCGGCGATCGCCGCACCCATGCGGAGCCCTTGAAACACCTACCTGCTGTTGTGGTGCATTGATATTTGAACTGAAAGGATGTCTCGTACAGAGTCGCTCAGAGACTATCATGTTATCCACCGGCCGAAAAGACTACAACCAACACTCACCACACAGCCTTCCTTGAACGATGGCACATGCTTCTGGCTTTTTGTGCCCGCATTCCTGCTTCCGGGAGCATGCATACCCGGCAGCACCGAGGTGTTTGCGATGCAGTCGATGCAACATGGGGGATGTTTCAGATCTAAATTCGGGTGTTCGATATTGCTTGGCGGCATGTAGCACCGGGGCTGTGAACGTCCCACACACCGGCAGGAAAGCTCGTCTTCGGCCTGCGGCACTCTGTTCTACCTGCTGCCCCAGCTGTGTGCAGCTTTGTGGTTGGTGCACTCCCAAACCTCTGGCCTGCTCTGAGGGCCCTGCGCACTCGCAGTTTGCGGCTTAATTCTCCCAAGGAATCCTTCACGCCTGATCTTCACGCAGCTCTCAAGATCGCGCGCAGCGGTTACCCCTACGTCCACTCTGCACTACGGATTTCGAAAATGGATGCGGCATCGCCGGATGCGGCACGCGATCGGCCGGCCAGTCTCGGAGGGCAGTACGAGAAACTCCTTGCAACGGTTGGCAACCTGCAGGGTGACTTGCAGCGAACTGTCGGGGTTTGCCAGGTATGGTTCACGCTTATTGCAAAGGCAGTTCACTGCGCACAGCTGACGCACGCATATCGTACGATTGTGTGGAGGTTTTGAAACAGAGATATCGTATACCATAGTATACGAGTACTGCTGTGAGTATCTAGTACGTACAGCTATTAATAGTGTAGTACCTGGTACATGTACGATAAAAACCGGTCGTTGTTATTTTCTCATGTTTCCGTACATGCAGCAGCAGACAGCAATGCAGAGGGTCCACGAGTATTAATAGATTTTGCATGAGAAGCAACGCAGCAACATGTCCTGGGTCTTGGGAGGGATACGGCGCTATAGCATAGGGACACGGTGGTACTACGGTCGTGGTTGAGACGCCTGTGAAAGAATAAAAACGTACCAGGTATCGTTTTGCATCGACGCAAACCTAGTGAGGAGGGGATACAGGTTATTATTATTACTCATATTAATACGAAGCTGTTAGACCAACTATTATGGGAAATTATTTCTGAGCTCTCAGAACTGGGGTTTTAGGCCGAATATACGCGTTTTACTTGGCGGGAAAGCCAGAAACACCGATAGACTCCTCAAAATGCTCCCCGTAGTTTTTTGCGAGCTTTCAGGAACAATTTCCCGTTTCTCCAGAGTCCTAATTTGAATTTTGGAGTTGCCAATCACTTTTCTCTGGAGGGTCAGAAATAAGGCTGTTGGTCAGAACTGGGGCCAAAAATAGTGGATCTTCGAGGATTTTTGATGAAAAATCACGATGTCCTCAGAACTGGAAATATGGACGAACAGTCCTACGACGACTCTGGAGAAACGGAAAAGTGCTCGAGAAAGCTCTCGGAAAAGTAAGGGGGGCATCCTGAGGAGTCTACCGGTGTTTTTGACAGTCCCGTTGAGTAAATCGCGGTTTTTCGGCAAAAAAAGCCAGTTCTGAGACCCCTTCAAAAATTTCCCATAATAGTTGGTCTTACGTACGAATTCGTAATGCAAGTTAGTAGCGTGGTTCGTGTCTCATGTCCCAAACCTCCCCCCAACTGCTGCTGCTCCTGCTGCAGTATACCAGTATGTACCAGGGATATAATCAGCTCTTGCGCTGTTGCGCTGGCGCAACATTTTGGTCAAAGTCGCCGTTTTCCGCAACAGCCGCGGAGGGCTTGGTTGCGCGCAGCGCTAAACGCGATTTTGGGCGCGCCACTTTTTGGGTCGCAGGGCCAAAAAATTGTTGCGCCCTTTTTTGGTCGCCGTAGGCGATTTTTTTATTGAAACACTGTTTTTGGCGAAAAAAAAATTGGGCTCCCTTTTTGATTTCGCCACAGGCGATTTTTTTTTTCTCAGGCCCTTTCTCTATAGTAGAACAAACGAAATTTAGGTTCTGATCCCGATGCACGCCTTTTCGAGGTTCGGGAGGCGTTTAAGCGCACTTTGTTACTTGGTTTTCGGGCATATATTCGCGAATATATCGCAATTTTTTGGCCTCCGACGGCCCTCCCGGGGGGCCCCTGCGGGGGGCTTGCGCGCCTGGGGCGCGCAACAGCGGCGCGCAACAGACACCGGACCACTAATTGTATACCTGGTATGTACGATCGTATTGTAAAGTCAACGACCGTTGGGCGATCGAACCCAAACATTATCGGCATCTAGTGTCGGATATCGGACGAGAATCAAGTTCGATACTGCTACGATATACCAGTATACCTAAACGAGAAACTACGGACGGTATTGAATGATACGAAGGATACGTACACGAAAAAAAAAAAAAACAAAAACGGACCCACATTTGCCACCATGACGGAACTGAAAACAAACTGCTGGTACGTAGCAGGTTGGGATTTTGGTCAGAAACGAAATAAAACGTACCAGGTCGTATATTTTTTCAGTATTGTTATACTTGATTTTAGTACCCCCCCCCAGGATGCTCCGTCTCGAAAGGGATGCGTGGTCAATGGTCGAAGGACTAAGGCAAGCAACAGATGAGTACCCCCCCCCCCCCCCCCCCTGCCTGGGACTCGAAAAAAAAGTGAGGCGTCGATTTTTTTTTTTCGTGTACCCTTGATAGAGCTACAGTACAGTAACTTTAACGTCGTTTGGGCTGGTCTGTGTTTCTTGCCCGGTAAATGTGCCCGCCGGGTGGTGTGTTTTTTAGCTTTCAAGAGCTTTTTCACCAGTATGCTCTTCGTTCTTGCCCGGTGGCTACATACAAACAAGTATATAGCTGATACTGTACGAGGAACGAAAACGCCTGCTGTGTTCTCCCTGTTCAGCTTGCGACACCCCCCCCCGGAACTTCAAGTCAACCGTGATCCCGAAGGTGGGACCCTTGTAATGGAGACCATTTCGATATTTGATAAAACGGAAGCTTTCGTTCAGTGTCAGCATGAAGAACACGGGGATGCCAGGGGATGGATGGCAACACACGTGCGACACCATGTTTCGAAAGTCCGATATTTCGACATATCGAATCTTTCGATACGATATCCAACACCGGTTGGCATTGACACCCGAAGACATATGATATCTGCCGAGGAAGGAGAAGCGACGCCCGCATCGTCCTTTTCAGGTCTGCCACTTGAGCACACGAAACTGTTGTCCATCTGAGAGCTGCCCTTCTTCGGCATACATGACACCCAAAACCGAGCAGAGCGCGAACCACGAGTCGCTATGTACCAGGGATATAATTAGTGGTCCGGTGTCTGTTGCGCGCTGCTTGCGCCGCGTGTTGGGCGTCGCAGGCGCGCAAGTCCCCGGGAGCCCTCCCGGAGGGCCCCGCGGGAGGGCTGCCGGAGGCCAAAAGTTGCGATATACCTGGTGTGCGCGAATGTATGCTCGAAAGCCAAGTAACGAAGTGTGTTTAAACGCCTCCTGAAGCTCGAAAGACGTGTATCTGGATCAGAACCTGATATTATTATGTCCTACTACCGGCGAATAGAAAAAGGATCTTACAAAAAAAATCGCCTGTCGCGAATCCAAAGAAGGGGCTCAATTTTTTTTCGCTGAAGGCAAATTTTGAAAAACAGTGTTTCAATTTTTTTTGTTCGCCGTCTTTTTGTTCGCCGTAGACGGCGAACAGAAAAGGCCGCAACAATTTTTTGGGTTGGCGGTCAAAAACGTTGCGCGCCCGAAATCGTGTGTTGCGCTGCGCGCAACCAGACCCTCCGCGGCTGTTGCAGAAAACGGTTGTTTTGACCAAAATGTTGCGCCAGCGCAGCAGCGCAACAGCTAATTATATCCCTGCTATGTGAGTAGCCAGTTCGTGAGTGGCGATCATTTCGCAACCAATCAATCTTGAACACTCGCTGCAAGCTGCGAGCTGCAACCGGACCCCCGGCCCGGTACACCTATCCCTATATGATAAGTTATACAAGGCGCATCGCCCCGCGGACGGCCGACGCCGCCCGCTACGCTCGCTCAGGAAGGAAAAGTACATCAAATTATGCGAAGCGGACAGAGGTCCGTGATTGAATATAGTTTTTTTATGAGTGTAGTTGCAAACTGGCGACTTGACAATACCAAGAGTCCCGCCGCCATGATTCAGGAGAAAACAGCTCGGACGCCACATACGCTTCGCGTCGCGGGCGGTTCCGCCCGCCACGCTCGCTCACTTGACGTACGTACGTACATACCTCAGGTAGAGTACGTATTTTATTCTCTTGATATGCCGTATGTCTGTACTCGTATGTACGAAAGCGGAAGCACGGCGCAGCAGCACCGCAAAAACAATGACACAAAATGAAACCGAAAAATTTGGAAAGAAAAAAAAATCCTCGTCCCCTCTCGTGTAATAATTTCCGGCCTGATTGGAACACCTTACACTGGTCTAAAAGAAAGAAGAAAAAAATCGAACAGGAGAGCTTCTCTCTCAGCCTCGTACCCTGCCCACCCCTCTCGCGACCAACTCGCCACCGATTCGGTCCGGGTAAAGCTTTCCTCCATCTCTGCCACAGTAGTGAGCACCGTCGCCGGCCTCGCGTGAAGCCTGGTGCTCACCGTGACCGCGTTCGCCAGCTCGACAATGTTGGTGCTCAGACTGCGTAGCTCTCTCTGTGAACTTCAGCTTGGTCGCAAAACTAAGCACTGCTTGAATGTTGTTTTGCAATCCCGAACGACCCTGATAGACTCTTCCATACTCAGTCTAATTCTACAATTGGAGGCCAGACGGAGCCCATTCACGCTTCCCTCGTGTCTCGAGGGATACGCGACGCCTAGCCACGAGTACGGCGAGCGCGCTCCTTGCAACCCCCCCTCTACCCGCCACCTCCCGCTGACACCCGCGACGGTGCCGCGCTCGCCCACGTTGCCGTGCTCGGAGTACACGCACGCACACGAAACGAAAAAAGGAAAAAGGAAAAAAGAACTGAAAGTGCCAAGAAAAATGGAGAAAACAAAGAACCGCTGGAAAGGTCTGGCAAGTACTCAAAGGAGGCGATGTCCAAGTGAGAGCTCTGAGAGGCCAAGGATGTACCAACCGAGCACGCTCAGAGAGTGACATATCTGTAAATAGTTATATAATCCGTCGCTTTGCGTCAACTTATCATAGGTGCCCTCCGTTCGTCTCAAGATTTGTCTCGCTTAGCTGTGGAGCCAACCGCGTCTCGCAGGCAAGCTGTGACCGTGACATCGCTATTCGTATAGACCACCCCGCGTTTGTTGCATACATGTGATACGGCTTCTCGTCACGACATTTGCGGTTCAGTATGTAAGAACGTCCCGAGGAGACAAACAGAGCATGCAGCCTACTATAGACGAGCTACTACAGCCTACGAGCGTATAGGCGAGTAGCGACTCCGCGGGAAGATACTTTCATTGTAATCTGCCCTTGCGTCCCGGAAGGCAGTGCAGAGAGGGAGAAACGCTAGATAAACTTTATTACATTTACCTCAACATGTAATTAATCCTGGCCACAATTGATCGAAAGGCCTTCGTGCGCCGTCAGAGCCGGAACACGCCTGCCTAACTCCACCTCTCGGAGAACCTTCCGGGCGTCCTCCTTCGATTACTTGCGGAACATTTCTTCTTTTTTTCGAAAATCACACCCAGTCCAGCTCAGCTCAGTTCACACTAGACATAAGACAAAAAAACAAACTAATTTCAAGTTTTTTCAAAAAAGAATAAAAAAAGTCAAGAGTATACCTTCAGAAGTCGAGTCAGAGTAAAAAATCAGTCAAAACTGAGCGAGATAGCGCCTCCGACACGGAATTCAAGATAAAAGCCCGAATTTTGTTTTGACAAGCCAAAAATGAACAACCAAAAAACTCAGCGCAGCGCAAGCTTTTTTCGTACATACCAGGTACCATACCGTACGAAGCACGAAGTTCTTCTTTCTACGATGCAAAGTCTAGGATGGAAAGTCGTGAGCTGTTTTAAGATGACTGGTGTTTGTCGGCTTCTTTGTTTTATGGGCACACGAATACGGGGTAGACACCTATTTTGCCACAACACCACAAAAACCCCGAGAGCCAGCAGCATGTCGTCTTCAAGCATATATCGCAGCTCTCTCGTGAAGAAACCCAAGCCTTCAAGCCAGAGCTCCTTGTACGTATATACTCGTATTGGCCAAACATCTATATACTTGAACCCTTTCCGTGCTGCGAGAAATCCAAGTCTTGTTCGTAGCGTGATGCGAATATTGTTGTCCCCCGAAAAGTTGGTGATGGGTTCAACCTGCTTCCTATTTGGCAATTGTCGAATATGTACCTTAAACCTGCTCCCCATTTTGGGAAAATCAGGTCCAGCCGTAATCCTTATTCAATGTACTGCTTAAAACAGCATCCGACGTCAATTCCAACTATTAATAGTGGTCCCCCAAGTTATGGTGCGGTTGTAAAGGGGTTAAAGCCTGGACTCTTCACGGATCATTGCCCCAACCCGCGGGTCAGATTAGCATTTTTTTTCAAATCTCACGGATCGGGTTGGGTCGGGTCGGGTTGGGTCGGGCCGGATCGAGCCAGGAGGTTTTCAAAATCCCACGAATCGGGTCGGTTTGTTCGAATGTGCTTGTTCGCCTGGGATTTATCAACACGGTTTACCCTTTACCCTTTACCCGACCCGACCCGACCTGACCCGTGAGGTTTGACCCGACCCGTGAACAACCCTGATTAAGGCCACTTCCGGTGTCGATAGCGCCTTCTAACGGTTAACTACACCTGTCGCCCAAAACCGGCGGAACCCTCCCCGCGTCGACGCGTTCCATTGCAGTCTCTCGGCAGCCAAAACGACAAGCTCAAGTCCAACTACGAAGCCGTGCGCACGGAGTTGGTCCAGCTGCGCGAGAAACACAACACCACCCGAAAGCAGCTCCTGGAGGCGGTGGAGAGCCGCGTCAGCGCCGACCAGCGCACCGAAACCCTCGTCCACAAGTGGAAGGTGCAGCTGGAGGCGCGAACGAAGGAGCTAGAATCTCTCCAGGCTAAGCTCGTGCCGCAAGACCTTGACATGCTGCGAGCGAAGGTCCAGGAGGAGCTGGAGGTGCCGCAGCAACGCCGCGTGGCGTTGCTAGAGGCCGAGGTGGAGAAGCATCGGCAAATGTTCTGCAAGGCGCGACGCGAGCACGAGCGGTGCAAGGTGAGGTACATATGATATGAAGCTTCCCTGTTTGGCGGTGCCCTCGTGGTACCCAAGCGGCTCTGTGTCCGCGTTTACGTACAGTACACCAAACATGAAGTGTGACGATTTGAGTAAATGGGGGACCATGACTGGACTGACTTTTCCATGCTGCGGGTGTCGACACTTGAATGCTGTCGTTGCGCAAATGGTTCCGGTGGTCTTCCTTTTTGAATACTTCGCGTGTTCACTACTCACGGTCGGGAAGAAGGAAATCAATTGTCCATTTTGCGGCGATCGCCCATTGACAGCCGAATGCACAACATCTGCAGCCAAGTTTAACCCGTTTAGTACCGCACCTGTTTATAAACATACATCTGAGTCTAATGTTCAAGTATTTTGTTGTCACCAAAACAGAATTTGCGCTCCTGAAGGGAGAACAGGCCTTCTAGCCGCGTACGACAGACGCGTTGGGAGTTTTAGGGCCGCCTTGGATGCTTCCTCACACCTTTGTCAAGAGTTTGTCCGAGCTCTCAAACTTTAGCCCTGTACCAAATGTAGCTGATTTCGCGTCGCATGCGCAGGCGGAGTACGAGCAATACACAATCGACCAAGGCAGGGAAATGGAGGCCCAGCACCAGCAGCACAAGATCGAGTCGCACGCTCTCAAGATGAGGGTGCAAGACCTGGAGGGCTCCTTCGCCGATGCCACCAGGGACGAAGAGGTAACGCCAACGGATGTGACCGTACCGCCCCATACGACCGGGTGTCTTATCTCCAGGCGTCGCGTTGGCTCGCCGATGAAGTGGAAAGGACCGCGTCCCTAGAAGCTTTCACCGCGCTCCCGCCCTTTTTTTCCCTCGTCGAACGCCGGTCGAGAGCCCTCTTTCCGTCCCTTTACACCTGCGCCCGCATTTTGAGGAGCAAACTGCATAACACCAGGGTGATATCATTTTCCCTGTACAATATGGGTTAAAAGGCTGAGGTCGACACCAGCGGCGGTGGTTGGTCGGGAGAACACGCCCAACTTTAACATGATCGGGTCTCTTGCCCGGCCCTAATCCGAGGATTTACGTTCGCTGTTGATGTGCCGTGTCACCAGGCGCGTCTCCTGCGACGGCAGCTAGAGGAAGCCGAAGCAGCGAAAACTCAGCTACACGACGAGATGGCCACTGTGCGCAGCAAGAAAGAGGCGGCGGAGTTAGAGCGGCACAAGCTCGTTCTCGCACACCAAACCCAGGCCGCCGCGGCTCACGTGCAGGTGGTGGACCTTGTAGCGACAAGTTACCACGTGTGCCGATTCGCCGATTTGATGGCACCATTGTGCAACGCTGGGCCTGTCTCTATCTGTTATCTCTCTCTCTCTCTTTCGCTCCCGTTCTGCCCTCCCTTTCTCCTCCTTCCCATTCTTCCGTTATCTGCCTGTCTCCCAACCCACCTCTCTCTCACTCACCCTCTCTCATCTTGTCACCTTTCTCAAACAGCACAACGACCCCTCCACCCCCCCCCCCCCCCCCCCCGCGCCGCCGCCGCCGCCGCCCCCCCCCACTGAATCTTCTAGCTGCAACAACACCACCCTAACTAACATCACCTTATGCCTCCCGACAGATTTCCACCCTCGACGCCGAAAAGAAATGCCTGCAGCGCCGATGCACTGAGGCGGAAGACGCTACCGAACGTCGACGCCGGCAGTCCGAAGAGGCGCGGGATAGACTGCAAGATGCGCTAGAGGAGGTTTCTCAGTTCAAGGAAGCGTGTGCGGGGAAGGACAGGGTAGCGTTGGAGGCCCGGTCCGAGGCCAGGCACGCGGCGGAGCGGCTGGCCGCGGAGTGGGGAAGGGAGAAGGCGGAGCTCAAGGCTGCCAACGAGGCACTCGCCAAACGAATCGTGAGTGGGATGGAGAGGGACATGGTGATGCTGATGCTGATCTTCATGCTGGTGATAACCCCTTTGGGACACCCAGATAGCGACCAAAAACAACGAAAACGTGGGTAATATCAGCCGCCCTTCGAGCAGCGTGAGGGCCTACAAGTACGGGCAGTACATAGCATCGTGTTGCGCCCGTGCCCGTACGAGTCCTTGCATTGGAACTCGGACGCCACTGTGTGTCACCCCCCATCCACGGGGTTGCGGTTGCTTGTTGACGTCATTTTTTCCCTCTGATGTCGCTATTGGGGGTTGTTGTTGGTGGGAGTGGTGATCGTGATGGTGATGGCGATAATAATGGAGGTGGTGATGCTCACGCCAAGAGGGTGCAATGCGACAAGTAGCAAACGAACGAAGTTTTTTTGTTTCGGCGGCGTTTTTTTACAAACCGGCAAACCTTTTCCGGCAGCAGAAGAAGGGCCCCGCTCGGCTGATCGGGGTCCATTTTTGTAAGGTATACATCGTAGCACATCCCGCCCTTCTCTCTTGATCGCGCCTGATCTTGTTCCCTGCCGGCTGTTCTCTCTCTCACCCCGTCGATGGTATCTCCGTCGTAGGCGCTGGCCGAGCGAAGGTCTCGAGAGGTGTCGGAGCATGCCGCTAATCGCGTCCGAGCTGCTCAGCAGCTGGACGAGCGAGTTAGACGTGAAACGGGTAAAGAGGCAGGCGTCCTTCGAGAGGTGTCGTCGCGCCTGGAGGCCGAGGTGGAGAGGTTGCGGCTCGAGGGGGAGAGGGAAGCGTCGAGTGCGCAACAAGAGGTCCAGAGATTGCGGTACGTTGTGCCCCGAGTAGCTGCAGCATGACCAAATGCGTCCCGTAACTTGGGAGTAACACGCTCTCTCCTTCCTTGGCATCCTCTCTGCGAAGCACACCGGTACAACATACCCAGATTACTATGCAGGGTGAGATTGATTTTGTGCGCTCAATGAGGCGGTTTTGGCCCAGGGGACAACACGACAACACCCAGTCACCCCCTTTCCCCACCGTCAAACCAATCGTGCCCCGTCTAAACCCTCTTGGACTGTTTCCTGCAGGCACCCCATCCTCACCCCCCCAAAAAAAAAATCATTTAGCATGCAAGAACAAAACCCTCATCCTTCCCACCCGACGCCTGCCACCCACCAAAACCGTAGGAGAGATGCCGACCTCGCGAAGTCGGAAGCTTCTCGGACCCTGCGCGAGAAGGAGGCATTGCGCGAGAGGGTGGCGATGCTCCAGTCGGCCACGGACCGGGCGGCGGAAGCGGTAGAGGCGGCGGCCCGCGATCGCGACGAGGCGAAGGTTGCGGCGGCCACGGCCCTGCAGCGGGCCCAACAGGAGCGGGACGGACTGGCGGAGGCCGAGGGGGAGAACGAGGGCCTCCGGGCGAGACTGCAGATGGCGGAGGAAGAAATGGCCGGTCTCACTGCCGACGCGGACCAGGTAGGTCGGTGAGGGGAGTTGTCGCTGAGGTGGCTACGGGACTCGGCGTACGGGCCGCCAGTGCAGTAGTTGTTGGGGCATCCACTGAGCCTGTTTTTCATGTGAAGTGCTCTGCTACGGTCGTCCCGCAAGTGAATTGCGATTTTGACCCGAAATGAAAATAGTTTTGTTTTTTCTTCTTTTAGAGGCGAATGTACAGCGATCGTTGGTGTGTAGATGTAAGGACTGCGGCGTAGAGCCCCTCGGAGTGTCGTTCAGGTTGTAGACAGCGTGATGTAATAGGCGCTCCCACACGACTTGGACCTTTCTTTCGCGTTACTGCGCTTCGCGCAAGGGTGATCTCCCGCAACCCCACAAAACAAGAACCGTGGCTCACTTACCGTACGTCAAGCTGCGAAACGGCGCAAATTTCAAAACATTTTTATGTTCACCCCCTCAAAATCCGTTTTTCGTAGGATGCAGCTAACTCTTCATGCGACTCACCCAACACCTCACGGCGCTCCGCGCTTGGTGCAAGCAATGTCTGTCTGGTCTGTGAAACCCCGACGTGCTCTGTCCCGGCATTGTAGGGATGCGAGGGTCTATGGTGATAAGACTACGGCCATGCATGACAATGAGTACACCCCTCCGCCCTCTCCGCCCCCGCCCCTGAACCAACCCCCATTCTGCGCTGTTTGAGGAAGGCGCGCCAAAACCACCTTCGCGCTCTGAAGGACATCAAGCGGGCCGCCGGCGTCGAGCGGGATTCGCACGTGGCCAGCGCCCGATTCGAGTTGGAAGCCTTCCGACGACGCGCGGGCCGGTCCATCCGCAAGGAGCGAAAGCGGAGCCGGGCGTACAAGGCGCAGGCGATCGAGGCGCACAAGAGGGGGCTGCGGGCAAGACACGTGCTAGAGACTCGAGCGAATGTCCTAGCGGCGGAAGCGGCGGAGGCGGTGTCGTTCGCAAGGCGGGGGACCGCGGCAGGGGCGAGACGAGCAAGGGAGCAGATGGATTCTACCTCTTCAACGTTCGGCGCGGTGAGGTTCCAGCTGAGGGAATTCACGGGCAGTGTCAGTGGCGGCGTAATAAACGATGCGCCGGGGTGTGATTTTTGACTCAAATTTTAACGTCGAGTCCGCCGCGTCAGTTGTACATCGTTGTGACATGTTTTTCTAAAAAAATGAGTTTTGCGGCTATGGCCAGGAACTCACGCGGTAAGAGAAAGGGACTTTTGACCAAGGACACCTCCGTCGATGTGGGGGGGGTAAGAGAGAGCGACGCACCGACCGTAGTGTCGGATATTTTTCCACGCCTAAAAGCCTGTTTTTTCTGTCTACCGTTCGTCTCTTTTTTTGCTCTGTTTCTTCCCGGACGCGCCTCTCGCACACTTTTTGTCTTGTTTGGTGCTGCTCCTCTCAACCCCGCGCCGTACACCTATGTACCTAACTTTTTCGCACGCGAACCAGATTTTCGATGGTACGACGACCGACGCGGCTAAGACGATGGAAGCGCTAGAGCTAAGTGAAGCGCTGCAGAGAGTCCGCTCATCACGGCGAGGGCGGGGTGACAAAGACCGGGAGCGCCGCGGGGCTCGCGACACCGAGACGCGCCCGCGATCTGGCGACGAACGAAAGGAACCAGCCATGGTCGGGGAAAGGGACCTTCCTGGGCGAGGTGGGTCCTGTTTCTTGTGTAAGGAGTTACAGCAGTGGGTGGGGTGGGCTGTGCGGACGGAAACAACGTGTCATATATACTGGTGCGCGTAGTCCTTTCGACCAAGCGCTTCTTATCTGATTGGCCGCTGTGGACGTGAGAAAAAGTGTCGGCCTGACACGCGACCAAAGCATGTTTTGCAAGAGACGGACACCAATATACCCTGTTGCTGCGCTTTGCTGTTTGTGCGTTGGGAAGTTGTGCCATGTGCTGCGTGTGTTCACCATCGGACTCGACGGGACAGGCTTTTTATAGAAGCGCTGGGGTCGAATGATACTCGTACGTGGGCCTCGTCTGAGATCGCCTGAATTGACATTCCGCGAAAGACGGTTTCCGCGTTCAACGCCTACCCAATGACGCCCATTGTCCCCCTCCCTCTCCACTGCCATCACCAACATCAAGACCATCACCACCACCAACACCAACGCCACCACCCCTATACATGCCCTACTTGCGCTTATCGTCCGCTTGATGCACTACGCTAGACTCAGAGGGAGAACGTGCGGGACTGGCAATCGAGGTCAACGCAAAGTCACCAACGTCGAACCGGAGGCCTGGCACCGTAGGAATAGAAACGACGACTCACACCTGATGCCCCAATTGCTGTTTGGGTGGGCAGGGTGCCGCAAGGTTGAAACGAGCCGAGGGTGGGGGCGGGTGGGGGCGGGGCGGCGGCGGGGGAGGGGGAAGAGGGGGAGGGGCAAGCTGGTAGCGATGTGAGTTGCGTTCTGCTGTCGAATAGCCGGTACCGGTGCAATTTGGCCCGGGCTGCCGTTGTGTGCAGGGGCGTGGCATCGTTCAGTCCGGACGCACTGCATGGGCGTTTGTACCTTGCGAGGAGTACGGCAGTGGTGTCCAGTTTTGCGAAGTTTGTAACCAACGCGTCCCAGTGTCCCAGAGAAGCGGAGAGGATAACAGAGGCAACGAAAGGTAAATCAAGCTGTCTAGCGCCAACGTATTGATAGTGCACCAGAGAAAACTAACTAGATGCGTCGGAAATGTCCACGTACACGTTTCAAGGAAAAAAGCGCCGGTTGGTAAATATAGCCCACAGCCGCATCACCGACTGTTCTCTCATTGGATGCAAGGGGTGTACTTTTTTTGCTGGCGAAAAGCGCGGCTGGGGATGGGTCCGTTTTAGCCTCGGTGCTTGAGGGCACGGTTTCCTCTAGCTCCTGAATTTGACGGCAGAAAGTCAATAATTGACACAACTGAACCATAACCGCGAGCTTGGCGCCCACTGCTCGCCAGATATAGCCACGCGCGAGGTGCACGCGTCCCCAAACGGTTTCGTTACAAGATGGTGTTTTGAGATCGCCTTGCTTCCCCCGCACTCATGACTATTGAGATGTATGGTGGTCTGTGTTTTCGACACACTCGGCCCACACGAGTCTGTATCATCGACGGCTTCAACGATCCCCAATCATCGACGAATCCAACGGTCCACAATCACAACTATCAACGAGTCCAACGGTCTACGACCATCGACGGCTCAAACCGGTCCTCAACCATAGATGACCCCAACGGTCCTCGACCATGGATGATTCCAACGGCCCATATCTACCGACAACTCCAGCGGTTCACAACCATTGGCGACTCCACCGGTCCACAATCACCAACGACTCCAACGGTCCACAATCGTCAACGACTACAACGACCCACAGTCATCAACGACTCCAACGGTACACCTACGGTACACAGCCTTGACGGCCTGCTTAGTACGCCACGCCAAAGCCCTCTGTTTCCCCCTTCGTCTTGAGCGCCTTGTTCAAATCGTTCACCATGCCCATACACTCCCCCCGCAGGCTCTCAAAGTCTATCTCGCGCCCCTTCGTCTCTATAAACTCCTTGAGAAAAAAAATGTTCGTCTCGTACGTGCGCATCTTTCTTTCCAAGGCTTCGAGAGTTTTGCCCTGAGTTATCGGGATGCATGGAATACGGGGAAGACACGGAGAGAGGGGAGGAGGCGGATAACGCAAACTGCGAGGGTTGACATACAAACGAGACAATTATACTGATCAGTAGGTGGGAAGTGTGGTGACATTTAGATATTTAGGCGCTGGCCCTATAGCATAAGCCGTCGCCAGAAAACAAACGGATGGGGTTGGCAAAACTGCCTGTAGTATAAAGGACGTATGATATGAATATCAAGATTGAACGACCGATGAACACAACCATGCATAGTGCGTCAATTGCCTTATAAATATAGCCCCGAGCAGACATAGAGCTCGTGGTGAAGTCTACAACCCCAGGATTTATTTTTGCAAAGCGCTACTAGAGGGTCCCATCGTAGAGCGGCGCCTACGAGAGGGGGTTAACTACCACACGTACCGTAGCGAAAGCGCAAGGGGAAACAAGATTCGTATCCCTCCCCCCTCCTTGACACACCGTCTCGCTGGTGGCCAGCTCCTTTTTGGAGACCTCGTGCCTTGCAGTGAGCTGCTGTACCTGCTTCCTCATCGCCTCCACCCGGATGCGGTACTGTGTTCTGAGTCCCTGGAGGTGTTCCTGTGATACGATTCCCACAGATAAATGGGCGAGGCGTTGGGCGTAAGGCGACTGACTTCCAGGAGAATACCATAACATGCGCCTGCACGAGAAACGAGGGCGGGAGTTGCCGCACCTTGCATGCCCTTTTAAACCGGGCGTTCGACGAATTGGCCACGCTTTTCCGATGGAAAAATGGCCCATGGCTAAAGGTCCAACATACATAACAGGATAACACCTCGCTATCTGCAATCAAGCACTGGAGCGCACATTTGCTGACCATTTTAGCTCAAGAATCAGGACGCGTGCGTCTCCTTGGCTGTGGATAGCTCACTTAACCATGCCAGCTTTTGTTTTGCGAGAGGCCCAACAAAGCAAAGGGAACAGATACATGTAGACATTCTCGAACCAAGCAACTGGCTCCCGGGTCGTGCTGTCAACGACAATAGTTTGCTTTGCTTAAGTATTCCTATGTAAGAACGCGGCGCACATCGGGGCCTTTCGGTGGTTGACTGTTCCGAAGAGGTGGAGGAACATGGTGCGCTTCTTTATCAAAGTCATTTCGAATAAGCAAGGGCTGCCTCGACGTCTTGCAGCACGAAGGATCCTTTAGTTTTGGCCGCCTCTCTCAGACTGGCGTCAAATAACCCCCTTTTGCATCAAACCGAGTCCAAAAGGAGATACAAGCGTGCACAGCTATGAGACTATCAGCGTACAACCCGGGCGAGAGCTGAGCATGCGAGTATAAGAGCTCGAAGCCCTGGCCCGAAGGAGATAATCGCGAACGGATTTTTCCCCGCGCCACCCAGTCGGTTACTGTACCTTACCTTCGTTCGGGCGGCTTCATCACGAAGGCCGTCGATGTCCTCGAACTCCCTCATCTCTCTACTCATCTGGGACATCTGCACAGGAGAAAAATGGGCACGATCAACAATTACCGGTAAAAGGATGAAGTTCAACCAGGCGAGGACAACTGTAGGAGTGTGGTGTCAAAACCCAGGAACCGGCCGTCGGGAACGAAGGTGTGGGGAGGGAGCGGTTTTACGATGCTACTAGCTCGCGCTTCACGTGCTTTAAACGTCAATACAAGTCAGCGTGGGCGCGCTGCAATAGGCGCACTCGCCGAGAAGCTACTTGAAAAAAATGGGGGGGGCGCGCCAGGCAGGCACACCTCTATTCGGTCGGGCACTACCGCTACTGTTGCTTGTCACAAGAAAGCGCACTGAAGCAATTGTGCCGTAAAAGCCGATATTGGCGTACATAACTTTCATACGGTAGGACTGAAGTAGTTGTGTCGTAGAGAACGTCTCATCGTTTAGTCCAGACGGTGGCAGGTCAACAACGCAACCCAAAACGGCTTCGACATTGAAAAAAACAGATGAGGGTCATGCCTGCAGCTAAACGACCAATGGGGAATCATGTAGCTGGAAAACCGAATAAAAAAACGGCAAGCAAAGTGTCGTGCTCCTCCTTCTCCCCAGCGCGGCAAGGACACCTTGCGCTCTCGAAGAAGCATCTCACCTTTTCTTTTAGGTTCACGAGCTCCAGGGGTATCTGGCGTCGACAGATCGCGCCCAATTTTGGTGGGGAGGATCGCCATGTGCCGCGGGTGTGTTGGCGCAGGGATAGGAAGCGGAGGACACGTTCGTTACGTATAGGCTTGCACTTGAAGGGGGAGGGGGGCGTTGACTTGCGACAAAAAAAAAACGTTCTGCGCTGATGATGAGGGGGGAAAATACTACTGCTGCGTGTGCTACACTCGTTAGTAGATTCAGACAGCATTTGTTGCCTTCCGGGGGCGAGAAAATCACTACCTGGTACCGTTTATGGGGAACACAGTACTCAGGACCGAACTTGCCTTGTAGAAATACTGGAATGTGTAGGTTCTTGTGTGTATGATGGATACTGATCACAATGATTATGGCCCCCAGTACTATTAATAGCACTATTGTTGGGGAACACAGTAATTATATTCAAACACGGTGTGTAACAAGGTTTCTAGTGCCTATTGCGGGTTCTGATCACTGTGCCCCCCCGAACTAGTCACCATAGGCAAGGTTTCACAGTACCCGGTACGCGACGGCACTCACGAAATCGAGAGAAAATACATACTTTGCCTAATTTTTGGACAAAACACGAGCAAAACCATTTTCGACAGCATTTTTAGCCAATACCTGGTATACAGCTTAGCTCACACCCTGCCTCACACGAGGACTGCTAAACAACAGTTTCTGAAGTGGCGCCGCCGTACTGCCGTATGCTACCCCGATTTTTAGACAGTACAGGTAGAGCCGGAGCTGCGATAGCAAGCGCGACAATTTTGTCATCTATTGATAGCAGTGCAGAGTGCCTATTGAAGGTGCGCTTAAGCTCCTCTTGGCCCCCGAATCGAAACTTAACAGGGCACCCCTCCTACCCCCTACCCCCCTCCCGTCTCACGTGCCCCCTACTCCTATGTACATGCCTTTTCGTCGAGGGTGTTGATTTTCTCCATCTCCTGCAGACGTTTCTCCTTGTCCAGGTGCAGCCGCCGCATGGTCGTCTCGGAGCTCTTGAGCTGCTTTTCCTTGAACCCCTTCTCGTCTTCCATCTCCTGTTCGCACCGGTGCATGAGGGACCGTCGAAGAACGCATCGCGTATGGCATCAAGACGGTGGCCAGCCAGTTTAGACGAGCGAGAAAAAAAAAGAGAGGGAGTCGCAATCAACGATATCTTATGTAGCGACAGAAAAGGGGAAGGATCCGTGCGTCATCTATGACTGTGACACGACCTTGTGGACAAAAACATACCGGTATCCTGTTCCCCACGTCGTCCAAAACACATCCTCGATTGCCAAAAAGTGCCGGCCGCTGGCCTTACCAACGGAAAACATTCGACACCCGGACACACCATCTACAGATCATCTAAAGACCATTCCCACTTGATAATCTAGACTCTTTCAGGGCAGATATATCCCTGATCTGTATGATGATCGATCCGCACGAGTGGTGTATGCATGTTGTGGTTGGTTCGTGGTCACGTTGCCGGGTGAGAGCAAAAAAACATGCATGATCTAGGACATGTTTCCTGGGTTTGATCTGTACCGTACAGATCCTGCGCGAACACCTCATAACAGCAGGTTAGGACATAGTTTATATATACAGTAGCTCGAGCTAATCTACTGTAGATGAGATCGTTATCTGCCCGACTTGTGAATACATTCGCTGTGCTCCCTAAAATACTTGGGTGACCTGGAAGGTGTCGCCGCTCGGCAACATCCCTCCCGGGAACGTTTCGCCTGGACACGTGTGTCACGTGTCGAACGAAGGTCCACCCCCAAGAGTACGCGTCTAAACCGCAAGGCAAGCAAGCAAGCCATGCACGCGGACAGTAGCAAATGCACCGGCAACGAAAACAACCTGGAGACCACCAAAATCGGCGCTGACTCGGTGCCGGAGGAAGTCTACTGTTGCGCGAAACCAGCTAATCAGCTATCGTATCACACGGGTGATGACATGACACACGGTATCACACGGGTGGCAAGATGACACACAGTATCACAGGGGTGATAAAATAAACACCCCCCCCTGGGATGAACTTGTCGAGCCGATTTTCTCGAGAACAAGGGAGGCACACGCGACGAAGATGGCGGCTTTGGAAATATTTCATGAAAATCTTTCGAAAGACGGACACATCGCTCGGCATCAGCACTCTCCTCATTGTGGAGAAAATCAGCTTTGGAAAGTCTTCCGAGGGGCTGTGTGTTATCTTGCATGTTGTCCGGTACTATGAGCGAAACTACGGTACACTGCTGCGGGTGGCACCCCGGCAGTGCGAAGCGCTCCGGACGAGACAAAAGGGACAAAAGCAGCGGCACGTTAACCGGCCGGCGGGCTGCCTCCTTCTTCGGCTCTCCGGCAGGCAACTTTAGCAGAGACAGCAATGTAACAATCGAAAGGATGAGAATAAGCCCCCCCACGGGCCTTGCCGTGCTCGCCTTCATTCGACCCTTGTCGGGGATGTGGTACTGGGACTCCAACCCGCTGCTGATGTGCTCCAGCAAGCCTACGATGGTGGCCTTGGCAGCGCGCTGGTCGTTCAGTGCCTGCTCCTTGGTTTGGTCGAAATTCTCTATGAACTCCGTCATCTCTTTGTCCCTCTTCTGCAGCACCTCCACCTTTTTTAGTTCATGATTATTTGGTGTTAGATAGGCGATGAGTGTTGGTGATTGGAGGAGGGAGGGGAGGGGAGTGGTCTTGCCATGCGGGAGGGGGGCGTTTCATTCCGAGTATTGAGAGAGAGGGTGTAGGAGGTTCTTGTCTGCGGGTGCTGCCGATCATTAGTAGTTCAGTCCGCTGCTCACACAAGGCTCGCTTCCGCCCAAGCTATATACTCACGTATATATGTGGCGTACCAGCGAGCGAGGCCGAGACAGAAGCGTCAGGAAATGCTGCTGCAACAGCGGAAGTCCCTGCCCCTTTGAGGCGCCTACAGGCATACTCTCACACACAAAGGGCAAAAAACGTACAAAAAAGGCATGTGTTTACAACCCGTACACGCCCTGGTACCGGAAAACTCGAAACTAACGGCAGCCTTCCTTCGCGGGGCACACAACAGAACCACAACACACGCACAACAGTCGCACCTTGTTCTGAGACACGTCCCCCTTCCTGTCCGTCTTCATATCCGACTCCAAGTCTTCCATGCGATGCTTCATGCCGTCCACCACCTCCGCCGTTTCCACCAAGCGGGCATCAAGGTGCTTCAGCCGCTCCTGGTCCGCCTTCACCTTGCTCAGGAGGCGTTCGCGAGCCTGCGTAAGTTCATCCGGAGCCACCGACCGATGTTTGTGCCGGTGGGACACAAGACGGACAAAAAGGGTGCGTCAACGCATTGTCAGCCTTATAAACCGCGAGTTTTGAGAGGGGAGGCAGTCGAGTGCGCGGTTTTATCACCCCACAGGGACGTTTGGCGCACATAGACCCGTTCCACGGTATACCCTTTTTTGGCTACGGTTGAGCTCCTCAAATGAGCAACCACTATTATACCGGTTGATATTATACATTTACTACAGTAGTATGTTCGGTTCAGGGATCTCGAAGCTCAAAAACGTGTTGGTCGGGTTGCGCAAACGAACGTCTTCGAAGTCATGTTTCTGGTGATGAAAGACATTGAGCTCCAAGCGTGAGGAGGAGGAAGAGCACAGAGAATAAGGCACTATCCCTATATACCGTGTCGTTGCTCTACAGATAGATGTACAAAAAACCCCTTCCATACGTACGGATGGATGGGTGTCACAGTCGAAAACCATTTCTGTCATACTTTTTGCACCCCCCTCTCGTGACCCCGTTCGTGGCCCCACGCTTCGGTCGTAGTTAGCGACAGGTTGTCCGACCCTCGCGCGACTCTCGCTGGCCTCCCCTTGATGGCCGAAAACGTTTTTACCAGTGGGCTCGGTAAAACCGCAAGCTGGCGCCGACGTCAGGCCGAAAGTACCTGCCGTGACGAAACAACGCGCCGGGGACACTCTAGCTCCCCCTCTCGTCTACCGCAACCTCGTACGCCATACTCTACGTCAGGACACAATAAGAGTAGGCCATCTCCACCTCCTTCGGGTTCATGTTGGAAATCTCTAGGTCCTGCTGGAGATTCTCGCGCTCTCTGCGCAGGACTACCACGGCCTTCTCGAGCGCCTGGTGCTCCCCTCGAAGGGAAGCCCCGCCGCCTTGGCTTCGCGCTTCGTGGCTGCCAATCTCCGCGGTGAGGCGGTCGGCCTCCGCCTGCTTAGTGGCCACCTCCGCCTTTTCGGGGGGGGGGGGGGGGGGGGGGACAAACAAAAAAAAACAACGCGCCCGAGAGGCAAAAACGGACAGCGAAAAGGATCAGACAAATAGTGAAACCAAGCTTGAAAAACGAAACAAAATAATGTCACAAAACAAAACAGAGGTAGGGTGACGCAGCGCAAAGAATGGCAGAGGACGCGGGAATACTCCGCCGACTTGGCAGGAAATAGAACAACACAGCAGCAAAGTACAGGGACAGCACATCAGAGGAAAGCCGGGGACGGTGTGGTTGTATCGCGGGTATCATGTTGTAGTTGTTGTTGTACGTAATCTTGACAGAAACATGTGTATACAATGTATATACAAATGGCCATGAGAACAGCTTCCGAAGGGAATGCAGGTCAAAACGACAAGAAGAGTTGGACCGGCTGCTGCTCTGTAGGTCACCATTCTCTCACCGCCTTCGATACCTTCTTTACGGCACTCTGGTTGACGCTGTTAACGCTGCATGTAGCTACTGGCGTTGGATGTTCATCATACTCCGTCTGTCGTTTGTGGTATCGTGCCTTCGCCCATACGTTCCAAAATCGTACTACTATATCCCGGTGAAGGGGGGGGGGGGGGGGGGGGGGGGGGGGGTCGTCTTGATCTTCTCCAGTTCCTTCAAAGGTGTTGTTACATTGAACGTGAGGTGTGAGCACTCTCTCCGCTCGTTGGCATGTGCCGGATGAACGCCTGCTCGCTCGTAACACACCCTTTTCTGCAAGAAAAAAAACGACGCTCTGGTCGCTACCTTCACGAGAGCACTCGAGGATAAAGTTCCGAGACAACCAAGGCCAAGACCGACCGCTAAAGCTATAAAAGACTATCGGTACGATTCCGGATGCAGGTGCAACCACAACGGCACTACGAGTGCATTGCTTTTTGCGAGGGCCGGCAAGCTGGCGCAAAAGAGGTCACCTGAAGATCATGGTTGCGCTGCAGCAGCAGGCGGTACTCGTGTAGCTTTTCCGGTTCCAGAGTGTTGATCTTATCCTCCATCTGTGGACGACAGCGCGGTATTGTGACGGCGGTCAACGGTGAGGTTAAGCGTCTGCCACGTCGGCAAAGATTTGCCCCCAGGAGGGGTACCCGCGCACAACGGTCCACCTAAACAAAGCAGATCGGTCTATTGTTTCGTCGTTCACCGTCACCGCGTTGTTTGCTGGCCGTTTCGTGGCCGTAGTGCAAAAAAGGAGGGAACCAACGACGCAGGATGTTATTTCTACGATCAATTTCGTCTAAAACGACGTATATACATCTGTACGAGTATCCCGTACCTGGGGAAAAAAAAAAACAACTGTTGATAGCAACCTCTTACCCGTCTGTGTACCACCTCGATTTCTTCTTCTAACTCCTGGGTGTCCTTTTCGTGCTGCTGTTTCGCCAGAAATATCTCGTCCAGGCCATGAGCCTCGCGCCTTAAGGCAGCACGTGTCACGAAAAAAGAACACGTTGTTGGCATCGTGGTCGACTTTCCCGTTGCATGGTCGCCTCGATCGCAGGTTGAGCGTCATGGCATAGATCTGTATAAGCCATTGAGTTTTTCTCGCCCCTATAGGTCTTGGTTCTAATCCTCGAAGATGACATCAACAGGAGACTGTGGTTTAAACCCTCGACTGACCACCCACTCACGAAAGCCAGTACGATAAGGCCGAAAACGCCTTAACGCGCCAAAAAAAGGCCGGTTTCCTGCGAGCTTTTGCCAGTCATTGCGTTCTCTTTGTTGCGACCCACACCCGGGGATTCACAGCAGGACCCCCCCCCCCCCCCCCCCCCCCCCCCCCCCCCCCCCCCCCCCCCCCCCCCCCCCCCCCCCCCCCCCCCCCCCCCCCCCCCCCCCCCCCCCCCCCCCCTCCCTCATTTCTACAGTACACGCCTCTTTTCGGTTTGAATCGAGCGATGGGCCCAGTATTTCCTTCGCTCGACACTCATGTCGAAACGTGATAAACTAAAACCGTACGTACCAAAGTGTTACAGTTGACGTACACCTGGTATTTTTATTTTTTATTTTTTATTTTATCCATCACTTCTACTTCCCAGCCCACTCGTGCGAGGTGTTACCCTCGACGATCTTCTGGACAAGCCGTGGTCACAGGTGTCGTCCCTTCTCCCCCCCGGTACGTGCTTTTATTTTTTGTCGCGCACAGGGTCCAGCATTCCCACTGCTCGTCGATTTTCATCGAATGTAGCCAACTCACGCTTTCGCGCTTTCCGCTTATCAATTTTATATGCAAGAAAAAGTCCCTATGAGCATGCACTCGGTGGGACTTGAACCCACGAAATTGATCTTGACAGGCACGCGGACCACCTACCAAGCCACTGGGGACGCCGGCAGTGCTACGACATGCTCATTGCGCTCGGTAACGCGCACACTATGGTTTTTTCTAATAAAAGCAGGCTGGATTAGGACCGAGAACCTCTACAAGTAATGTCGTGCGGAGCGTGAAACGTTTCCCAAGGTTCTGCTGACAGCACCGGGGCACAACCGGTCCGTTGCAACGCGCGAGAGAAGAAACAACTTCGCTAGTTGTTGCCCCCCAACAGTACCAATAGTTACCTGGTATGGTTATTTTTCTAGTCTCGGGTTCTCTTCTCAGTCACTCCTCACCCTCTAAAGTCCCGCCATTTCCGTGCACGACAAAGGATAATGTACCCGGGGGCGTTGCTTCTGACACTACAGCAGTACACCAGGATATGGTGATGTTTTTATGGCGGGTGGCCCGGAAAAAAATCCTCAACAGTTAGTAGACTTTACGACGACGGCGGATGTTGCCATACCGTATCACACGGGTGATAATATAGCACACCCCCTCTGACGAATATCGAAGCTCGTTTTCTATTGACAACGGGGAGAGTGGAAACGTCAATCGACGCACCTCATACGAAAATATCTCGACGAGATCTCCCCAAATCCACAATTTTGGTTGTGCGTGCCCCTCCCATGTCGTGCAGAAAATCGGCTCAGAAAATCGTCCCCATCTTGTCACCCTGTGTGTGATACGGCATGCTTCGTTCATAAAAAACAACCGGCACACTCATCACATCTACCTGTTGTGGTCTTCCAGGTCGTTGAGATACTTGGCCACCTCCCCCGGGTCCGCGGTGGTCCTGGCCTTGTCGACGGCGAGATTGTAGTCGGCGAGGGTGCCTTCCAGCGTCTTCACCTCCTGCAGCATCGTTTCGTACGTGCGCTCCAGGTGTCCCTGCTGCGAGAGGTTCTTACCGTGCCGGTCTATCTCTGCTCGGAGTCGCCCGATCTCGGCCCGGACGTCATTCATCTTGCTGCGGAGGACTCCGATGAAGAATGAGCCGTCTTGGACCTGTCTTCCGACGCCGCCCGCGGACGTTTTCATCCCCGACATCCCCTGGGGTGCACGGCGTAGTTGGGTGTAAAGGCACACGGCAACAAGGCGATGAGGGGCGAGTGGGAGGGAGGGAGTGAGAGAGGGAGGGAGGCAAAGGTGTACTCATTTTATGCATGGCCGAGGTCGTATCACATGACCATGGACCCTCGTATGCCTGCAATGCTGGGACGGAGCACGTCGAGTTTTCATCGACCAGATAGACATTGCTAGCACCAAGCACAAAGTAGGGGGGGGGGGCAGAGAAGGGCGGGCATTGTTCAGAGCGAAGACGGACTAAAACAAATGTTTTTGTTCTTGGTGTTTTCGCAAGTGGAACGGATACGAGAACGCAGGTTTTGAGACGACGATAGAGGCGCAACGCTGACTTTGGCTCCGGCACACGCGCCGCCGCAGACCGCAGAACACGCAGAGTGTGGCGTACAGCTCCTGAAAGCTCACACGTAAGGTCGGGTTTTTTTACCAAGTACTGCTGTACCATGCGCGACAAGACGAATGTCACATGAGTTGCGTGCGCTGAGTTATATCTCGCTGTTTGGTGCAGCAAACGAATTAACTGCGTACAACTGAAAATAAGATAGAAGCAGCGAAGGGGGGGGGGGGGGGGGCAAGAGTCTGCTCCAATGGGCATCGGTTAAGAGCAAGGACCAAGGACAGTCAAGGCCAAGCCACGTGCTGTTGGTAGAGCTAAAATAATATGACAGTAGTCCATGCGATTCGTTACTGCTATACCCACAGAAAATCCGTGCGTGTCGCCATGCCGTGATTTGCACCGAACAAAATTCCAAGATAAAAGGGTTAGAGATTGATATCAGGCACCTTGTACCGAGATACACATTATATCAGGCAAGCAAGGGGTATTATACGACGGTACCTACTCATACTTCAGAATACATCACGTATGGTGCCTGGTGTACGATATCAACATGATATCAGAACAGCAAGATACCAGCAGAGAAACGAAACCATTGTTGATTATTGTTCATCATTCTCGCAGACTCTACTTGTCGTGTAAAGGTGTTACCTACTGAGCTAAAGGGGTAAAATATCGATCAAATACCCAGCCCAGGGTAATCCTTACCCCCCCCCCCCCCCCCAGCCCCCCCCCCCTCTGAACGGCGGGATCCTTGGGACGTCACGGCATCGTATTCTGCCGTATGTGGACCTACCCGTTTCGTTTCAATACCTGGGGAACCGGGGAGACGTGCTTTGAGGGACGCACGCACAAGCGTTTCCACAAAAGATTTTTCCATGTGAGAGTCGAACCCGTGTCCTCGACGACGTCAAATACAGGTGTTACCCACTGAGCAATACCTTGAGGTAAACTATCGATCAATTGCCCAGGCCAGAGTATTACCTACAATGCTTACTGCTCAAGCTGGTGTATCTTGTCTCCCACGCACAGAGCCTCGAGGGAAACTAAAACACAACAGCCCTCGACCCGACTCTTTACCTGTTGCGTTACTGGCCGATCGGTGACTTTGACCTCCTGCGACAAGGCAACGCCATAAGCAGCCTCCCTGCTTGGGCCAGCCATGACCTGGCCTGTCCGCATCCTTCCAGACATGGGGCGCCCTCCCCGCTGCCCTGCCATGTTTACACACAGCAGGCCACACGGCAACGAGGTATACAGCAGCGGGGCATATATAAGGCGACATGAAATAAGGCGACCACTCGAGGTAAGGCGGTCAAAATCGGCTGGCACGGCTGGAACTCTCATTAAGGCGGCTACCGCCTTATAGCCCTTGGGCCCTATAAAAGGCGCCATACGCGTTATTCACAGCCCATTCCTGCCTCCACGTCAATACTAAACCTCACTCTGCTGCTGCTCCCTCCGAGAGAAATATCACACCCCTACTGCAGCTGCTGCGACACACGCACGCGTACAGTACAACGAGTAGTGGATATAGGCACGATGCCCTGTGCGACGGGCAAACTGTGCTTGGTCCCAGACCGCACCCCACAGCGGCCTGACCGCTACGAATGTCGTAGAAAATGCGGTGGCCGACTTCGTGGTTTTTGTGGCGAAAATTCGTGGAGAGCGTGGCGGGGGCGTGCGGCAGTGGCGATGCCACCTTCTTTCTACAGAAGGCCAGGCTGTCGTTCATCAAAGCGCATGCCTCTAAGCCAGTGCGACAGGCAGACACGAGGAAGTTTTGTGGGGAGGGGGGTAGTACAGCAGGGTAGTGCTCCAGTTAGCAGTAGTACGATAATATAGCATATCTCGCGGGTTTGGTCTCGATATTTGGCTGTGTGAAGAATCTCTCAGTTTGGAAGCAGAGAGGTGCGCATCTTGAGCAGGCTCTGTCGCATGCAGCCCTATACCAGGTAATACCAGGTAATATAATACCTGGTACTCCGTAAAATAACAAACGCGTGTTCATCTGTCTGCTCTGCTGTGGTATCGAGTGCATTTGACATCACACGTGTTCACTGGGCTGAGTACAGTATAGTGCTACCGTTGAAATTATGTACTGTCTTCTCCGAGCACGAGTCTCCCTCCGTGCAGCACTCTGTATCATATGCCGGGTACTGTATAATAAAATGTAGTATTCCTTGTATAGGGCGATACTCGCCTTATTCGGGGCAACACCGCAATAGGGTAGTAACGACCTTATTCGCGTATAAGGCGATCACTCGAGATAAAGCGGTCAAAATGTCTTGGCACGGGGTCGCCATATGTAGGCCCCACTATTTATACAGCTGTATACAGCTGTATACAGCAGCATGACACTTACCACAAGATCCACCCAATCGATTGATTGGTTGGGTGTTTCGAATAAAATTTTATAAAATTGTTATGATGCTGCTTTATACCCCGATTCCACGAACTAGGACATGAGTCGAAGATGCGGCTCCTCAAAACCCACTCCCACACCTCTTCCTGCCCCTTAAGGCTAGGTCTTCTCTTTATTTTTTTACGTACTTTGGCGGCTTCGTTGCTTCGCCGTTCAGAGGTGTGGGAGTGGGTTTTGAGGAGCCGCATCTTCGACTCATGTTCTAGTTCGTGGAATCGGGGTTTCCATGAATTTCCCATAATTCTGCATATACGGCTCATCAGAGTGGGCTAGTGATATGATACTGCTTTGTATGAGGTTGAAAGCCCGGTAATTACCTGGGTTTAGGCACTTGAAACGTATTGTAGTAATTGGAAGTCGTACCTTAGATAGAAAACCAGGGGTTTTCCAGAGACGCACGAGCTTGGTCTTAGTCTCCGCGTGCACGAAAGGAATAAAACTGTTCTTCTTCTATAGCAAAGCAAGCAATACACGTGAGTACCAACGATTACCGACTTAGAAGGTAGACCTGTCCAGGGATACAAAGTGTCCCGCAACCTTGATTTTAACAAATTATTAAAATTAGAAAGACGACCCAGCTGTGGGATCGAGGATTTCGCCGAAACTCATCTTTGCAAGCTGCGTATGATACTAGTGATTAGTGATACTTCGATCGCGCGTCCTTATATGTACAGACTGTATATATGCAACCTCACGGCGGATATCTAGGCGGGTGTTGCGGCACAGGACAGAGGAAGGATACGTACGGCGAATGGATATATGTGCCAGGTATCATACATCTTGGTCAAGGCTTTTCACGTGCCAACTATTTCTTAGCACCGACGCAGATCAGGCAACTGAACACCTACAAGACCACCAAAGGCGCGGCCAGTCGCTGAGCAAGGCTTGCAGCCGAGAGGCAAGACCAAGCAGCAGACCCACGTCGATCGGCGTCACTGCAGTAGGCCGTTTTCAATAACGTGTGATAGGATCCCACGATGTTTTAGGCTGCTGCACAACACAATAATAAATACCGGAAAAAAGCGCCGCAACCCAGCTTTTCGGAAGAAAGCATTGGCCCACCTGTCGCCATCCTCATCCCGGTACCGGGAGGTTGGAGGCCACCACCAACATAGCCACGGCTACCTGGCCGCATCGTGCTCCCTTTTTGCCTTCAACAGAACCCGGCCCTTGATAGAGATCTTGACAGGTATGCCTTCGATATCCGCACATCCCCTACCCCCTGATAAATCATGCTTGTTGAAGGTACTGAAACTCCCGCATGAGCTAAATCGTCGAATCGGGCGTCGTAGTGCAGTGTGGCGCGAGGCGAGGCGACTACTTTGCCTGCTGGAGCAAGCACACCGCCGGCACGGCACACACAGTACGTTAAGTAAGCTGCCCATTCTCTTAGAAGTGAAAGTAACTGTCCGTAGCATGGCGTTTTTTGTGACGAACTGGAGCAATATACTTGTATCTGCGGCAAGTTTGTTTCCCTGCCGTCCGGAAAAGGCGTACGAGTATGCGTTGTGTTTGCTTCGTCGTTTCGTTTGCGGTGACATCAAGACCTCAACCTGTGATTGCAACAAGGGCTTGCAACTTCGTGTATTATACTACTATGCTTGCTACTGCACTGTTTGTCTGTGTTGTTGCCCTCAGTCGTCGTAGACATATACCTGCGCTGCGGTGAGTATGGATGAACCACAGGCAGCGTCGTCGGCGCAGGAAGCACTCACTCAGGCCAGCATACTGTTGTAACAGCGACACCAAAATCAACAAACCTGCCAGACCATACACCACCCCACTCCCGCTGCCACCCCCCCCATCGTCTCCTCCTCTTCTGTCCTTGCCGCACGCGCGACGAAACAACAAGCAGCCACAACCCACGGCACAGCTCCATGGGCAACAGCTCGTCCTCCCACAAGGACCCCGCCACCGACACACCACGCGCGGAGGCCGACCAGCACCTCCTCCTCGTGCCATTGCGAGAGCGATTTGAGGAGCTCGCGGCCCCCCACCCGCACCCCCAACCGCACCACTTGAAGATGGCGAGGACCCAGCAGCAGCAGCAGCAAAAGCGAAAGCAGGAGCAAGAGCAGGAGCAGCAACAGCACCTGACGGGCAGCCGCAAGGGCAAGGGAGGGAGCAAGAACGATTCGTGCTTTTTGACAACTGGTCTCAGCTGGGGGGGCCGAGGGGCGCGCAGGTGGCGGCAAGACTGTACGGAGTTCTGGACGCCAATGGAGACGGGAGATTGGACTTCCAGGTTTGGTCCCCGGTTTTGTCCGTATATTTTTGTTTACGTTTCTTGTTCTTGTTTGCAATCATACGTCGTACGAGCCCCTTCTACTACTAATACTGCAACAAAATGAGTACACTCATTCCAACTTGTTTGTCACCAAAAAACGCGGGTGCGGATCTGCAGGTACATATCCCCTTTCGGACTTGCAAGGAAAAAATGTACCAGGTAGGAAAAAAACCCCGACCATTCCACGGTATCGGCGGCACGAACGACTACTCGTACGTACACGACTGCTGCAGTCCGGGCTGTGATACTGCTGAGAGTTACACCCGTATGGGCTACTCGTGCGTGTCCGAATTGCGACGTGTGTCTTGGGAGCTGCTGCACCGACACTTTTCGCACTGCTGTTGTTCTTCCTATTAAAACCCTCTTGGCATTGTGGGACTATTCGTACTCCAGAGGGGAAAATTGACGATACAAAAAAAAGTGACGCTTTACTTTTAAGCGACGGCACAACGCCTGTTTTTTTTGGGGGGGGGGTGGCACTTGCTTGTACAAATTGGTGAGTTTCAATCCAAGGAGTCGTGTACACCGCACGGGCTCACCATGCTACTGTTAATATCATGTCGCAGTACTGATGGCGCTCACGATGCTCGCTCGTATGAAGAAGGTTGAGATCACCGAAGCTATGAATATCGTTGTCGCGCTATATATTTCGGGAGTCCCAAAGGAGTTTCTCAGTTGATATTTAAAACCTGTATAGTAGACGGACGGGTGATGAAACCTCTTTTTTCTCTCGCTCCCTTTTTAGTCCTGTGTAGTATCCGAGTCTCAATATTAGTATAGATAGCCGAGGTTTTGATATGAAATATCGGGCGTTTGAGTATCGTACGAACACGACAGAACACACGAAACACACGCAGCAGCGGTAAAGCGAGTCTGGTCAGAAGTCTGGTGAGCTGGTGAGGGCTCAGGGGTCAGGAAGCAGACAGCAGGCAGACAGACAGGCGGTTATACCCGGTGCGTGAGATGGTATGAGTACGTAGTGCCAAGACAAGATCGTTGAGTGACGATTTGCGGACAATTCCAAGACTACACGACTATTAAATACGAAAGTTTGGTCTGGCTCGTCGAATTTGGCGACGGCAGTACTGCATGCCAAGTACGTACAAGTACCTTTGTATCCTCATCATGTATGCATACCGTCGTATCCTGGTACCTGGTATATCATGTCATACACAACTCATTTGGTATCATAATCTATATTGATAGCAACTGCGTACAATGATGGCACAGCGGTAGTGGTGACGGTGACTCCCGTTGTTGTTGCCTTGCTCATGATACCTGCTGTATACGTGCCCACTCTCCGTGAAAGGCCCAGCTGCAAAGAAACATTCTCGCATGTCTCCATTCCCCTCGGGGGTTCTGTGCCCATTCGGGGATTTTCATCCATTGTAAAGCGCCGGTTCTGACTTTCTTGCCCTAAATCACACGCTCTCCCGGTATGCGCGCAAGTTGTCAACGCAGACACGTTTTCCTGGAACATTGAGTACTACCATACCTGTAACATGCACAGCGTAACTTCTCCACCAGTTGCAATAGTTACTATTAATAACTTGCCTGGTAAATACTGGTATACCTGATACGGCGGTCAGTGTGCTGGTGCTGGTGTATCGGTATACTGGTACAGGTATATACTGGTGTGGTATGTTGTGTGACACTACTCTGTGGGTGGGGGGGGGGGGGGGGGGTGGACTCTTGACAACGGGCCGACTTGCGAGGGGGACAAATAATTCGGATGTTACCGTCGAAATTAGCTTCGGTATTGCACAACTTATATATACGTGCGATATTTTTAATTCACCAGTTTATATTTACCAAGCAGATATTGAATTACTCATAAAGCAGCAACAGCAGCAGCTGCAGCTGCAGCTGCAACAGTAGCAGCAGTAGCACGAGCAGCAGCAGTAGACGACAACACAAGTAGTAGTACTGTAGCACTAGACGTAGACGTACTCTGCTTGCTGTGCTGTGCTTGGGGCGCTAGATATTTCCGACAAAAGTTCTCCACAGGTTTTACGATCAGCGCGAGAGAGGTGCCTCGGTGGGAAGGCTCTTTAGTCTTTAGGTTTTGGCAGCCTAGTTCAAGCGAGCGTGCATAAAACAATACCTGGAACCACTAAATGCAATGACACTCTGGTCGAGAAAAAAACATACACAATTTATTTTCAGATACGATATGAGACCAGAAGCTGATTATATTTCTGGCCAAAACTTGGTTATAGTACCGACCAGAGTTGTATCAAGAGGGTGTTTGCGAACATTTTTGGTTGAAACCAATTTGGTTTAACCCCTTAAGAATCGTAGTCCCGTTTTGGGGGCAAACTACTTGAAATTTGAGTGGTCCGTCCCCAAAACGGGACTGCGGTTCTGAAAGGGTTAAGTTTATCGTGGTCTGTTTCCTAACTATTAATAGAGTAGAAGAAATAACCCCGGACCCACAAAAAATTAGGATCTGCCTAAAAGCTTGTGGCAAAAAAGTGGCCAGAATGCATGATGCACATGTACCCTAATTTGTCTTGGGTTGCGTTATTTGTTAAGGAAGGTTCAATGGGTTGGGGTCAACTCATACAGGAAGCAGGCCGCGAGAAACCCAACCGAAATATGGGTGTGATAAAAAAAATGTTGTTCAGCGTGGAAGAACAAGGAAACATACAGCAGCAGTGGTACGCGACTTGTTGTTAACAATTTGAGAGTTGAGAATTTCAGGCTTGACTTTTTTTCCTAAAATTAAGAATGTACAGTTAGGAGCTTGTGTGCTCAGCGAGGGACACCCCTCCAAACCCTATTTGGTAGAATTTACGAACCAGCGTTCAACATTGGCATGACAGTAAGCCGCGAGCCTTAGTCAACTCTTAGCTGCTGGGGCGTACTGTATACAACAGGTGAACTTCGAGCGACGTAGAGGCAACTTGCGCACCTCAGCCATATATTTCAGACGACGTACCAGGTACCTGATAGCAGTATCTGGTACCTGGTATTGTCTTCTAAAAAGCGGTGTTATAATATTGTAAATACTGCTGTTACAGGTCCCACGCGGCAACATGAACTATTGATGTATCACATTGTTAGACGCGAGTCGACGAGGGAAGAACGGGCTGAAGTCTTCTCTCTCGCGATAAATATGCAAGGCACGAACGGTATTGGCAAATGGGGGGAAGGGGGGAGCCTTCTTCCGCCTGTGTGACCTCGGATCTGAGTTACGAATAAGTAGGAGGGCGAGAGACAGCAGTAAGGGCGACGATAATATTAATAGTGGATGGGAAGAAAATAAATTAATGTATTACCCCTCTGTCCCTTAATATGAAGACCTGTTGTATATTAATATTCAACGAAAGCAGTCCTTATATTCGGGGACAGAGTGGTATATATAGCGAGAGAAGATCAGGATTCTGTCTTTCCCGAAAGATCTAGATCATGAAGTGGGAATTTTCTGTAGGTGATAGTGTCCTGCGAGTGCACTATATACTATTTTATGTAATTGTCACGTTTCCAGACGTCATGAATTATTTATTTCACTGCTGATTCGTTGCATGATTCTTTCATTCACCGTTTCTCTCTTTGGTTGCTTTATCTCGCCGCCTTTTTTTCCCCCCCCCACCACTATTACCACAAACAAGGAATTTTCGAGCGCGTCGTGTCTACTCAAGGGCTCGCCCGACGAAAGCAAGATTGCACGTGAGTTGTATGTACTTCGAAATGTGTACAGCAGTGTTTTCCCGAACGGCCGTAGTTGTGTTTGGAGCTCGTAATTTGGTAGTTCATATGAGACTTCGTGATCACGTCATCAATTTGTTGCTTGTAATTTCGTAGTCCCAAGAATATTATACGAATGTGCTGGTATGCTTGGCTGGTGGCACTCGAGCCAGAGTTTTCGTTGTTTAGAGCTCTAGACTTTTTTTTGTAATTCTACCACGTCAGGCTCGGACTGTCGACGGCGAGCAAGAGCAGCGACTGTGCTTTGTCGCTGTTGCTTTGTTGTTGTTGTAGTTGGTGGTGTTGGTGCTGTCATTTGTTGTTGGTTGTTGTTGTTGTTGACGTTGCTGCTGTCGTTGCTGCTGTTGTTGTTGTTGTTGTTGCTGTCGTTGCTGCTGTTGTTGTTTGTGTCGTTGTTGTCTTCACCTCGTGGAAAAAAAAAAAGACCATCCCGAAAAATTCGGGCGCGAAATGTCTTGTGTGCCGTACTATCTTCCGTTCGATTTTATTTGTTGGCCTGTCTGGCGCAATTCTACGTACAGTGTACACCACGAACGGAGAACTAGTACCTGGAAACTATTGTGCGTTTGTAACCCCCCCGCACGGCACCGGCTAGCCGGTGCCACGATAGGGCATGCCTTGGACCTGGTAGCACTTGTGGGGCATGCCTTATAGCACTGCCTTATAAGGCATGCCTTATTTCACTGCCTTATAGGGCATGCCTTGTATCACTACCTTATAGGGCATGCCTTATAGAGCATGCCTCATGGCAGGGCATGCCTTATAGCACTGCCTTACAGGAAATGCCTTATTGCACTGCCTTGTAGGGCATGCCTTGTAGCACTGGCATATAGGGCATGCCTTATAGCACTGCCTTGTAGGGCATGCCTTATAGCACTGCCTTGTAGGGCATGCCTTATAGCTCTGCCTTATAGGGCATGCCTTATTGCGCTGCCATATAGGGGCATGCCTTATAGCACTGCCATATAGCAGGGCATGCCTTATAGCACTTTATGGTCGAAACATTTCTGACTGACGGAGCCTCACAACTGCACAACTACTACCCAGTATCGTTCGAAAGCCATTTGTGTTTTTACGATATTGCTCGCGACATTACCTGGGCCCATGAGGTAATTCGTCGGGTTGCACGATTTCACTATTTTCTCGAGATTGGTGATGTATGCGCAGAATGCCTCAAGCAGGAGATCCTCAGAAGTGTTTCGGCGCACCCCTGTGCCTTAATAGCCCTGTTGTAAATTTAACCCTTTCAGTTAGGACTGCAGTCTCGGTTTGGGGACAAACTACTTAGAATTTGAGTGGATTGTCCCCAAAATGGGACTGCAGTTCTAAAAGGGTAAAAAAAAAGGTAAGAGGAAAAAAAAAGGGCGGTACAGAGAAGTGACGATTACAACACACCGCGTGATCATCGGAGAATGATCCGAATTGACCAGTGTCCCGAATTACAATGGTCGAATGCGAGGAGTCGTACGGCACACGGGCGTAACACGTTTTTTTTTTTTTTTTTTTTTTTTTGACCCGTACTGCTGCCTGGGCGCTCACGCAGCTCGCAGACGGTTTTGGCAATCACCAAAGTTATGGTTGGTGTGGTCCCTATCCGAAAGGGTTACAACCCTTTTAGTACCGCAGTCCCATTTTGGGGACAAATAACACAGAATTTGACTGGTTTATCCCCGAAACGGAACTGCAGTCCTAACTAAAAGGGTGAAGAAACCCCTTTTAGGGCGAAAACTGCGGTCCCGTTTTCGGGGTACGAAACGCACAAATTCTGCAGCGAGTATTTTTGTCCCCCAGGATTGGACCGCGGTCTTGGGAGGGTTATGTTAAGCTCGCGCCCCGCCTCCCTTTTTCGGATTTTCGCAGTTCGCCTGCATGGACACCGTCACACACCAGCTGTTATGTGTGTCTGCGTGCGTACCATGAAACACGTGTGAGAAGGTGACAACACGGGTGATGAAGTGACACACCCCATTGGGACGAACGTTCGAGCCAAATTTCTCGGTAGCAAGTTGTGGAAGGGTGTACACACACATCGAAGATGGTGGGTTTTCGGAAATGATCTTGACGAGATATTTCCAGACGTGTATGGACGCATCGCATCGCATCGCATCGCTCGGCGTGTGCACCTTCTTCCCCGTGGTAGAGAAAAAATTAGCTCCGAAATTCGTCGCGGGGGGGGGGGGGGGGGGGGTACTCATTTTGTTGCTTGCCTTAGTCATTTGACCATTGACCACGCATCCCTTTCGAGGCGGAGCGGGGGGGGAGGGGGGGGGGTGTTGTCACCCGTGTGATGCGGTATCTCACGTGAGGTTGTTTTGGTTTGTTTCCTCGTGCAGCATGCAGATCACTTTCTCTCTTTCAATGGTATTCAAGTGGTAGCAGTATAGAGTCGAGCTGCTGCTGTTTTATTACGGGATCTGACGGTACGATATACCTGGAGCGGAAGGCGTCCGACAAAAATAAGAAACGTTAATTTGGCGCCTGGGCTCGATTTCTTATTTTCGTTGCCATCTTTGAGTTTGAACACGGGCTTACTCTCGTCTATTTTGTTGTGGGGATTTTAAGCACGGCAGCCGACCCTGAGTGCCGTTTTCCTTCTTGTCGAATTTCTTGCGTACTTCTCTCGTTGTAAAAAAAACGACCCTTGATTTCTTACGACCGAATTTTTCAAAGAGCGGGCGCCCTCTGAAAATAGGCAGTACTGCCGTCATGGTTTACAGCCAGTAGCCCATACCATGTGCTGTAGGTTTTTGATTTTTCATGTCGGACATTGTAGTGACATATTTTTTACGTTTTCGATTGGACAGTTGTTGTGCACTCCGTATACCTGGTATATATAATATATATATATATATATAAATTGGCGGGGAATCCGTGGCACATTCTGCACTAAATACCCGCTATTAATAGCACATATCCATAGGTGACGGAAAATTGCAATTGAGAACCTTGTGCTCTGCTAATTTCCTGCGTTTTGCCGAGAACGCCATCAGTTTCCTGGATTGCAGACAGGTGTAAGTATGTCCCGAGGGGTACTGCTCGTTGTCCACCGTTTCTATGGATGATCACTGCTATTAATGTAACCATTGTTGATATATTGTATATGCAATCGTTGTATTCTCGTGTTTCCCGCGCGTTGATGACGCCTTTCTTGTAATGGTCGGCTGTTTTTCGTTTTTCGTTTTTCGTTTTTCGTTTTTTTTCTCTCCCCATTTAATATCCTTGCCCTTCTTTTTCTGTCTCCCTCCTGTAGCAGTAGCCGTGACTTAGTTCCGGGAGCACATAGCAACAGGCTCTCCTCCCCCCCTCCCCACCACGGTGCATGCCTTCATTTTTATCGCGCGAAGACCTTACCCCTTTCTTCCCTCGTCGACTCGCGTCGAATTGTCATCATTAATTAATTGCAATTGTCACCATCAATTCTGCTCGAAATGTGTCAGTTTTCGGACATGATTCGACACGCATCGGTAGAGGGTGATGCTTTAAACCCTTTTAGTACGGCAGTCCTGTTTTTCGGACAAAGCACTTGGAATTCGAATGGTGTGCCCCCAAAAATCGGGACTGCAGCGCTACAGGGGTTACCATGCGCCCCTGCTCCTGTATGTACCCTGAGGTAGGTAGGTAGGTAGGTAGGTAGGTTTCTTCAAGAGGTGTGTACCGATCCTGGGACAGACGTAAAACCAGCATATACTGAAGGGATTGCAGCGTTCGTTTTTGTCCACCCCCGGTGTGGAGGTAGGGCTACCCCCCCCTCAGACCCGCTGTTCTCGTTTCGTGACCCGCTGGCTAGATTGTGCCATATTGGCCGTTGAGCTATGTATCGTGAAACCAACAACAAAAGGATATAACGGCGGCATACAGTCAGTATACCACTCTTTTTTTGTTCTTCTTTCTTTTTCGATCTCATTTATGATGCTTGCCCTTTTTTTTGTTCTCTCTCCTTGCTGAGTCGTAACTCAGACCCGTGGTGAGAAAGTAGACCGTTTTTTTTTTTCTCCCCCTCCTCCCTCCCACGGTTGGTGCCCTTCATTTTTTATCGCGACAAGACTTTGCCCCCTCCCCCCCCCCTTTTTTTTTCCCTCGTCGACTCGCATCGAATTTGTCCCGAAAGTATACGACCGCTTGTATCAAATAGTATTACGAAAACAACACTTGCGTGCGGTGAAAGAGTGGTTAAGACTACAACAGCAGTGGTAGAGTTATGGAATATGCCGTACCGCTCAACAAAAAACAGGTGTTTTATGTTATTTTTCTCTTCGAGGCTCCCTCCAACATCACGTCAATATCGCCCAGCCGGAGAATCGAAGAGCCGAACCCCACCTCCCCCCACACCCCCCTCCGTCTGCCAACGACCGACATTGAAACTAGATATTAGACATACAGACGTTCAGACATTTATGCGTGCATGCATTCATCCTATACATACTGCAGTAGTAAATGCATCCCTATGTACTTATACACGTATTCATGCATTCGCATACCAGGTATGTATTCATGCGTTCATGCACCCCCCACATCCATGCATTAACACATCCAATCACTCACATAACCTCTTATCCACTATTGCCCCTAATATAAGGACCGATTTTATTCAATCTTGATGGAAAAAACGGTCCTTCTATTTCGGGACAGAGTGGTACTGTAGATTCAATGTTTACGTGAACGGTCATTTGTATTCAATCTCAATGCACAAACGGTCCTTAAATTTCGGGACAGAGTGGCAATATAGATTCAATCTCAATGTAAAAAACGGTCGTTTGTACTCAATCTTAATGCAGAAACGGTCCTTAAATTTCGGGACAGTGGCAATGTAGATTCAATCTCAATATAAAAAGGTCATTTGTACTCAATCTTAATGTAAAAACGGTCCTTAAATTTCGGGACAGAGGGGCAAGGCAGATTCAATCTCAATATAAAAACGGTCATTTTTACTCAATCTTAAGTGTGAAAACGGTCCTTATATTTCGGGACAAGAGTGGTAGTGTAGATTCAATATTAATGTACAAACGGTCCTTTTGTTCGGGACAGAGTGGTAATGTAGATTCAATTTACGTAAAAACGGTCCTTTGTATTCAATCCTAATGTAAAAACGTTCCTTATATTTCGGGCTAGAGCGGTAATGTAGATTCAATCTTAACCTGTTTAGGACCGCAGTCCCGTTTTGGGGACAAACTACGAAAAAATTGAGTGATTTGTCCCCAAAACGGGATTGCAGTCTTAAAAGGGTTAATGTAAAAACGGTCCTTATACTCGGGGCAGAGTGATGTACAGTAGATTATAAATCTTGATGTAATAACGGTCCTTAAAATTTCGAGACAGAGTGGTATATAGATTGAATCTTGATGTAAAAACGATCCTTTGTTTTCGATCTCAATGTAAAAAACGCTCCTTATTTTTCAGGAGCGAGTGGTAAATGTACGTTCAATCTTGACGCAAAAACAGTCCTTTGCATTCCATCTCAGTGTAAAAGCGGTCCTTCATGTTTCGGGACAGGGTGGTGCTGCTGTAGATTCCATCTTAACGTATCAACGATCCTTTGTATTCCATCTCAATGTAGAAACTGTCTTTTATGTGTCCGGACAGAGCGCTACTGTAGGTTCAACCTTGAACGTGAAAATGGTCTCGAGATTTCGGGACAGAGTGGTGACTACTATTATATGTAGATTCTTACATTAGCCCCCCCGGGACCAAAAACGATGGTAACTTTGGTGTCGTATTGTCAGTAGGGGTAGGGAGGATCATGTCGCGCGCGTGTCTTACGACTCCCTCGCAGTGCACCACTCTGACCCAAATTTTAAGCACCGTTTGGATTATATATTTATATGCTAAAGGTACCTATATTTGGAGTCAACGATGGTGTGATGTAACTTGGACACCGGATGGTTCCACCCACCTATGATGCAGTGGGCGTTTGCTGCTGTATATCGTCACTTTTTTACGTCGATCTTACCCCGCTGAACCCCCCCTCCCCCCCCCCGCCAAAGAAGGTTACGAGGTGCACTCAGAAACCCTATACAATGCATGCAGTCATGCGCTCATACGTACGTTCATGCATCCAGAAACGCGTAAACTCATACTGGTACGATTTGATACATTTCATACGATTAATACAACTCAGGAGCGCATGTGTACATGCATGCAACTCAATACGATCATGCAAATCATGCAATCCATGCCCCCATTGTTGTTGTTGCTGCTGTTGTTGAAGTGCTGTTCAAGATGTACGGGGACGCCGACAAGGGGGGATTGGTGGGAGAAGAAGGGCTCAAAGCTTTCATCCTCGACATCATCGCCGCCTCTCCTCCGCCCCTGGCTCCTCTAAACCGCGGCAATGGTCACGGCAACGATCATGGCCAAGCAATGCACACACCGTCTTCGCCGTTTCGACGGCGAGAATCGGATACAGGATGGGGAGGAGGAGGAGGAGGGAGCGGGGGGGGGAGAGAAGGAGGGCGGGCGGGGTTGGAAGAGGGAGGTGCTGATGCGACAGACTTGGAGCTGGAGTTGGATTATGTGTTGGCCAGGATGGCCGGGGTTGTTTTGACAGAGGTGAGAGACGTGCGCTGCAGTTGCCGCAGGGGTTGGTTTGGTTAGGGGGGGGGGGGGGGGGTCCATTGGTAGGCCTTGTTAGCTAATTTTCCTTATCGGGCAGCGCTGCGGTTGGCGTGTATGAATGCGAAAACGTCCTGTTCTGTTCTTTCACGCGCTCCTGCTGTTCTTTTTTTGTTACTTTTTTTTTGGGTGTTTTGCTGACCTGCTATGCTGTCTGCGTAGCTCACGAATAGTACTACCGTTTTTTCTGGGTGTGTTGCTGACCTGCTATGCTGTCTGCGTATCTCACGAATACTACTACCGTAGCTCTGTATATTGTTGGGTTTTGGGGTCGTTGACGTGGGACAATTGTGCGGACGGAAGTATGCCACATACCATATACAGACGGTACGCTACTACATGCGTCTATTCCCGAGTGTCGCATGTATCCCGCGAAACAGGGCGAGACTGTTGTGAAGCATGAGCATGTATGCCGGGTGCATTTTTTACGTCCCCTGCACAAATCTGCTGCCTCTGCTGCTGCGGAGGAGGACTTGGTTGCTGTCCCGTGGAGGTCGGTCGGTACCTACTGTAACGTTCGCCGTTTCGGTCCAAATGGCGTTGTACCGCCGTATCGGGTATGCTGTGAAGAAGGAAAAAGGCAGTCAGAATGCACGATGGACTCAAAAACCATGCGTCCCCCCATGTTTACACAGCATATTTGGTTGTGATTGCTATGTTTACACACCACATTTGGTTCTGATTACCTGGTACTATGTCTACACATCATATTTGGTTCTGATTACTACAGTATGTTTACACACCATAATTTTGTTCTGATTACTCTGTTTAAACACCATATTTGGTTCTGATTGCTGTGTTCACACAATATATTTGGTTCTGATTACTACAAGCAGTATTTTTACACACCATGTTTGGTCTGATTACTACAAGCACCATATTATGGTTCTGATTACTCTGTGCGTACGTGAGCTTGCCGATTTCTATTTTGTCGATGATGGTTGTTGGCGCTTATTTTTTTCTCTCTCTCCTCTTTTTTTTTTTTTTTTTGTCTTCGCGGTTTCGCTTTTTTTACAGTACGATGCCGACAGCGACGGCATGCTGACTGAAAAGGAGTGGAGGGCGTATCTCAAGGTGAGCGCGGGGCGACAGCGGCGAAACGTGTCTATGATACGGATGAAAAGCCGAGCCAGTGCATCGTGTTGTTGCTGCCGGCCGCCATTACGGGGGACCGTAGTAAAAAGGACCTACGGTGCACACAAAATATATATACTTACCTATTTTTACCTACAATGTCTGGCCCTATTTACTATGGTCAATAGTAGTGATAAGTCAGCATTTTTTTGCCGTGTCAACCATTGGGAAGAATGCAACAAAATGGATAAAAACGCTCGGTTGCAGCTGTGACAGACACGATCGGTCGGTACGTCGGTACGTACGTCGGTACACCCAGCTAGGAATCTTTGGAACGCACGATGCGCTATATACGTAGACAATGCGCTAAAAAAACAACGAAAAATAATTTGCCCTTACGGCTTCAAGCCTCTGCTTCTTTGTTGTTTTATTGCATATTTCTTGGCGTATACGAGTACAGCAGTACCAGCGTTGGTTGGCTCGAACAATCAGCGACGCGAGGGGGGACCAAAGAGAAAACGATACGACTCTTCAGCCCACGTATTTACTCCCGAATGAAATATAAACCAGTGGGGTGAGATTTCTCCCCCCTACGAAACCCATTTTTTTTTTCCCGTTGTGTTTTCTACATGATTTTAGTATAATATGCCGCCTCCCTTGTCCAGTCGGTCTTGGAAACAGGAGCGTATATATGCGTATCGTACGTGCGAATAGTCTCGAGATTTTTTTTTTATTTTTTTTTTTTGGGGGGGGGGGGTCCGTTTATTTTTTTATTTATTTTTTTTCCGACCATTTTTTAGGACTGCAGTCCCCCCCCGTTTTGGGGACCAACTACTTGGAATTTGAGTGGTTGTCACCAAAATGGGACTGCAGTTCTAGAAGGGTTGAGGCGACGATGGGTCGGTCCGTTCTAACTCGTTGACCCTTGATGCGTTCCACGGTATAGTATACCAGTATGGGTATAGAGCAGCTCATATTTTCTTGGGGTCCTGATTTGCGCAGCCCTATACGATCAACAAGTCACCCTTTTAGAGAAAAAGCTGAAAGTGCAACCCGATAAGCGCTCCCAAAAAATCCTACATCCTATTACGGGGGACCACAGTAAATAGGACCAAATATTGAGAGTAAACGAAGGTAAATATATACCTGGTAGGTTTTTGTGTGTACTATGGGTCCTATTTACTATGGTCCCCCGTAATACTTGAAACCGCTTGTGAGGCGGACCCTTGTGACCACAGGTTGTCCATGCGGCCGCTGAGTAACAAATAAAACAATAAATAAAACCTCCCTTAGGCTGAGCTGGAAACTATTGGTACATGTGATGACCAAGAACGCAAAAAAATGTTCCTCGACTTGTGCTTGGAAGTAAAAGTCATGATCCAACACTATGGGGGGAAAAAATGCGTTTCTCCCACAAGTTGTGCTGGGAAGTGAAAACGATGGACCAAAGCCAAAACCACGAGTTGTGCTCGACAGTTGAAGTGCTGACCAAACAAATGAAAGAAAAAAACTGCGTTGTACGAGTTGCCGGAAAATATTAATATACATGGTATGTATTCCTGGTACGTGGTGACAAAAAGAACTGAACCAGGTCACGATCTACCTGTAGATCATCTAGATCTAACCTGCCGTTATGAGATGCTGAGCACGATCTGTAGAGTACATATTCTATCCAGGAATCGTGTCCGACATACAGCAGATTATGCGGGTTACACGGCTCCCACCCGCCAAGAGCTAGATCATGCAGATCAGGAATATACCTGTCGTGAACGATCTAGATCATGGCGCATGAATCGATGTTTTGTCCGAGGTGTGAAAGTATCTACACATAATGACCCAAGGAAAAGAAAAGAAAAAGTGCTCGGAAGCGAGTACCCCCGCCCCCGTAGTGTGTGTACATGGTGAGGCACCCACGAGGCAGTTACATAGTAACTCCATTGCTGTCTGTGGAAGTGGCGACACCAGAAATTAAATCTATTCATTGATGCTGTCATCCATATGCAAGAGAATCCGTCTCTAAAGTGGTTCTTAGTAGGATGCAGCTTATTCTTCATGCGACTCGCCCAACACCTCACGGTGCTTCGAGCTTGGTGCAACCAATGTCTGCCTGGTCGGTGAGAACCCGACGTGCTCCGTCCCGGGATTGTAGGGATGCGAGGGTCTACGGTCATACGACTAAGGCCATGCACGATAATGAGTACACCCCCCCCCCCCCCGCCCCCCCACGCCCGCGCTGTTCTCTGTGACTTTTTATTCGACTGACGTGCCGGCTGGCCGCGTGTGCGTGTGTGAACCCTCGATGTTGGTGCAAACCGGCTCCGCAGAGAGAGGAAGAGTCCGTCAGCGCCTTCCTGACCACCCTCAGCGATAGCGTGGGGAAGCTGCTGCTGCCGTGATGCGCGCATGCGAAGAAGGCCCCGCAACAAGAAAGCCAGGCATCCGGGGATGGGACCTTATCGTCCCTGGGTACGGCCGGGGGCTGTGTGTGTGTGTGTGTTCCCCCCCCCCCCCCCAAGTCTACACGTGCGATATTTTAAAGCCGCAAAATGGAAATAGCGGTACAGTTGTTATCGGTAGAGAAGAGCGTCTGTGCTCCGGGTTCCCACGCGTCGTGCTATTAGCGGGCGGGAGTCGAGAAGATTTTGGTGCACACCACGCGTAATGGGAGGGAGAGAGAGGGGAGCGGATATGAGGATTTTGATGCATACTAAGGGGAAGATTGTAGAGGGTTCGGTGATTTCTAAGGTAGGTATGAGAGTGGAGGCAGTTTTTGGCGGGATGGGAAAGCGCCAGACATTTTGTACAGCTCTGGGGAACGATAGCTGTTTTTTTTTTTTATGAGTCAGGCTAAATAGACCGCGCACAAAAAAATGTGGGAGCGCGCAGAATGACGTGGCTGCAGGTTTCCACGTCCCGCCCCTGCAGTCCCAGCGAAGGTAACAAAGAGTGTGTGTAGCCGGAGTACCAGCGTCCCTGGCAATACGGGTTGTTTTCGCTCGTGCAAAGCGTCCAAGTAGAGCGCTCTTTTCTTGAGCGGGTAGGTGGGGAGGAAGGCCTTTAGTCGGCGTGTCTTGATGTTTGTACTGGATGTGGTATAGATCGTTTTTGTTTGCTGTTGTTGTGATGATAAAAGAGCGTTTGGAGCGACATGCAGTGCAGTGCAGTGCAGTGTAGTAGTTCTGGTTATGGACAGAGTATAGGCACCCCGTGACGTATGCATGACGGTGTGAGATGGGCATCCCCATCTCGCTAGTCGTTTTTCAGCACGGACCAAGGGTATGTCAGCGTACAAATACAACGGGGGGGGGCGGGGGGGGGGTCCCATCCCACCCATCGTTTTGTAGCACGGTCCAATGGTATGCTATACTAGCGTACAAAAATGGAGGGGGCCCCACGTAGCGTACAGGGAGGGGGTCCCATCCCACCGATCTTTTTGTTGCACGGTCCAGTGGTGTGCTACGTAGCGTACAAATATAGGGAGGGAGTCCCATCCCGCCAATCGTTTTGCAGCACGGTCCAGTGTTTTGCTACGTAGAGTACGAAAATAGGGGGGCTCCCATCCCGCCAATCGTTTTGCAGCAGCGTCCGATGGTATGCTACGTAACGTACAAATCTAGGGGGGGGGTCTCATCGTGCCAATTGTTTTGTAGCACTGTCCAACGGCAAGGCATGCTATTAATAGCGCACAAAAATAAGGAGGGGGTCCCATCTCGCCGATCGTTTTATAGCTCTGTCCAAGAGTACGACCTTGGTAACGCACAAGAAGTAGGGGGGGTCCCATCCCGCCAATCGCTTTGCATCACTGTCAAGGTTGCGATAGCGTACAAATATAAGGGGGGGTCCCATCCCGCCACTCGTTCTGTAAAACTGCCCAAGGTTATGATAGCGCACAAATATATGGGGGGGTCCCATCCCGCCAATCGTTTTGTAGCACTATCGCAGGTTATGTTAGCGTACTATGACAAGGGGGGGGGGGTCCCCTTCCGCCGATCGTTTTTGTAGCACGGTCAACGACTGTGATAAGCGTACAAACACAGGGGGGGGGGGGGGGGGGGCGTGCCCTTGACGTTGTGCGTTCTTAAAAATGTTCCCAGCTTAGGTGTATACCATCCCGGGTGGAAGTGCCTAATATGTCATTAGGGGAACACGTTCTCTAGGCCAGAAAATATATATAAAAAACATCGGGGCAGGTCAGATCCCCGCAGAAAAAATTGAGATACATCCCCGGACAGATCAGATCCCCGTTCCATGATCTACCTGTAGATATTTCGGGGCCGAAAGATCCCCGATCTGTTTGATCTGAAGAGAGTCCAAATAGGCTGGACCGGCCTGCACTGCGAGTAAAGCTATATATTTCCCACTGTGGATAGGAGATAACGTTAGCCAAGAGAGGTCTTTTCGGCCTGCACCACACCTCTCTTGGAGTCGGGGATACAGTGACCACTACTACTGCTGCTGTATGCACGAAAGTCGGTCAGTATTAATCTCAGCAGCAGTCAGCAGGGGATCCAAGGCACTAGCTTCAGGAGCTGGTCTGTAATTTCGATTTTTGGATGTTGGCAGCTGCGGCTTCAGCTATGTACAGCAAGAAACACAGCAGGGAGTAGAAGTACTTTATACGGCTTCGCTGTAACAAAAACTACCGCCCTCGTGTATACACAAAGTAGCGAGTTACTCGTATTATTTTGTAGCATAAGAGATATATGCTGGGAGACCGCGATTGGAGCCGTAGACTGACCGCCACCTACACTAAAACTAGTTTGTAGTAGAATAGGACCAAAACAAAATAGTCCTTGAAATCGCCCAAAAAGACCGGTCTCCTAAATACATAATAGCATCCTCACTATCATGTGCATGGCGTGTGCTGCTGGCGGAATTGTTGAACTTTAGTGTTGAGAAAAAAGGGGGGATTCACGCGAAAATGTCAGGAGATATGTCGAGCAAGGCAAAACGTGCCGTCAAGAGTTTAGGGCCGAGTGTACCAGACCAACACCTAGTAGTTCGGTGTCGGTCAAGGCGTGTCTTGAGCAAAGTTGCTCTCTGTCAAGGGGTGAAAAATTCTGTCTCCCCTACTGTCTGATATATTTGGTTTCACGAGGGAGCAGCGATTACAGGGGGGGAATTGGTGAGAGCACACGCCTTGTGGTCAACAGTGAGGTCAATACTCCCACTCCCGGCTTCTTTTTTTGCACTGCCGAAACGTTTTTTGGCGTTCTCGACATTTGACGCTTACCTGCCGCCAGTCGTAGAGGACTTCGCGTTTGAGGGCTGGCATCAACAGAGTAGTTGTACACTGCGACACGAGCCAATATATATGCGCAACCAAGAGAAAAAAAAATGTCTTGATAGTTCGTATTTTTTGCACGCTGCACCACCAGCGGTTATTGCATAGGAAAAAAAAGGAATGTCATTGTGAGCGTTTTTTTATGCAAAATAATAATAATAATAAAGGATGGGCGTATTCGATACGATATATATATTATATATATATATAGCGCACATTCGAACGCAACACATCGACACGGGCGTAGCCTCAACCAAAACTGCTTGCTGTCGGTGTTTTTCGTTCCTCACGCTATCGTTTCTTTTTGCTTCACGGGGGCCTACAGACCACCCTGTCTGTCGCCACCGTATACTCGTACGTACCCCTTAAAACGCGCGATCGAAAATATCACACCAAGCTTGCAAAGGTGAGCTTCGAGTAAAATTTTCGATCTCTCACAGCTTCGATGCGGTTCGGTGACAAGAAAAAATAAAAAAGCAAAAACGTATTTTTGTTCAGAAGAGCCCACCGCAGGCAGAGGAGTACCGTGAGTAAAACTTTGCCCGAGAGGCACTTCGCGTTGCAAGAATCCAACCAAGGGTTGGTTGAGGCCACGACCACAAAAAACAAACCCGAACCGACGAAAGCACCCGCGGGCTAAACACTGTTACCACCACTACCAATCGCCCGACTGGCCTAGCCCACCCGCCAGCTGGCTGGCGCAGGCAGACGCGAGGGGGGAAGCAAAAAAAAACACAGGCTGCACGTCATTCTTACTGCTCTTGCCGCGCGCGGGGGTAAAACTGTCGAGCCGCTCGCAAATCGCGGGTAATATTCGTACAGACTATCCGACCTTTGAGCATCCAGAAATCTCGAGTCGCTCGCAAAATCGGGGGTGCTTGTCCAAACTCTCCGATTTTTGAGCATCCCGCGGGGCCCTGCCCCCCCCCCGCTGAGTGACGACATGCTCGCCCCCAAAAACCCTCTAAGCAGTAGCGAAAGGTTAACTTCCGTCTCTTGATCACCAAAATACCTCTCCGAGGGCGGGGCGGGCGCGAGCACGCTTTCGCTGTTTGCATCGGTGTCAACACATCGGACCGGTCCAAAAATGCCTCGTATTCCCTCCCCCGCCCGTCCCCTGTCGCCTCACACCATCTACCTCCAGAAACCCTAGATGCAAAAAAAAATGCGCGAAACATCCACCAACCAACCAATCAACCAACCAACCAACTCACCAACCGCTGCCATCTCTCGCTTTTTTTACGGCGCGGTGCGGTGTATAGCGAGAGCTCTCTCCCCCTCCCCCGTCCATTCTCGCGACGCAGCCGAGTTTTCCGAAAGCTTTGTCCTCCTCCCCTGGCCCTCGCCTTCTGAAATGTTCTGTCCGGCCGCCTACCGCGCGGCTTGATGCGTCCCCAACACCCCCACCCGATGGACTACACCTATTTGCTTCGCCAAAGCCAAAGCTTTGCCAGGGCTAACACTTCACCTAAAGCTTCGCCAGCGCTACAGCTTCAGCAAAAAGCTTCGTCAAAGCTGAAGCTCCACTTAAAACCTTGGCGAAAGCTACTCGTGGCTTTTCACCAAAAACCTTTGCCGAAGCTATAGGTTCACCAAAATAATTTCCATAGCTTCACCGGACGCTTGCCAATGCTTCACCAAAAGCTTCGCCGAAAACTGCACTCTAGATGCGCCTAAACTTCAGCTTCACGACAGGCAGCACGGGCGACTAAATGCACCGTTTTTTTTTTTTTCTCTTTTCTCGTTTTTTTCGTTTTTTTTTTTGCTCCAAACAACGGCCACCCCCCTTCCTCCTTAGCTGCTGTTCTTGAGCTGCTGGACTACCCTGTTGAGGCGGTGCTGCATCCCGTTGGCAAGCGACAGGTTTGCGGACCCCACCTGGTCTGGCGGCATCGACAAAACGACGCGGACATCCTGCAGTGCGAACCGGTACCTGCCGTCGCGACGATTCAAGAAAAGCGGGGGGAGGAAGGCGGGGAGGGGGGGGGGGGGGGGGGGTCACTCACGTAGTTGGCAGGTGCTACAAGGGGCATGCACAGCTTCAAGTTTGGCGGGGTCCCACAACCAGTGTTGAGCATGTGCCAACTCGCTTACATAGTGCAGAACTCAGAACAGCCTGATAAAAAATAAAGCAGCACCCAGCACGGAAGCCCAGCCCGGGAAGCTAGTCCCACCGTCGAATCTTCCGCGCAAAAAACGTTGAAAAAAGGAGAAACAAATCTACCCTCTGGTATATAATACGCCCACAGACCCACTGTCCGGGACAAGGTAAGACAAGGAAGGCAAGGCTCTGCTCCCGCGTCCGTTGGTTCGGCTCTACTCCCGCGTGTCTACTCCTGCGTTCGCTCATTGGCTCTGCTCTCGCATTCGTTTACTCGCTCTTCTCCTGCGTTCGTTTATTGGCTCCGTTTGCTCCCCTCCCGTGCTCGTTTATTGGCTCTGCTTCCGCGCTTGTTTATTGGCTCTGCTTCCGCGCTCGCTCATTGGCTGTCGTACTCCCGCGTTCATTCACTGACGCTGTCCTGCTCCCGCGTTCGTCCATTGGCTGTTCTGCTCCTGGCTTCGTTCATGGGCCGCTTTGCTCTCGCTTTCGTTCATGGACCACTCTGCTCCCGCCTTCGTCAATCGACTCTGCTTCCTTCCGCGTTCGTCCATTGGTTTTGCTCCCGCGTTCGTTCACCGGTTCGTTTTTACGTTGCTGTTTCTCACTTTTCGATGGCCTTGTCAAGGCCTGCTTTCCTTGATTGGATCATTCACAGTTCCCCAGGCACGTTTTTTGTTTCGCTGTTTTTCACCCTTCGACGGCCCCCGTTCGTTCCAGTGGTGCGTTCGCGGTTTATCACGTACGGTAGGTAGGTTCGTTCAGTTGCCGCTAAAACCCTCACCTTTCGATGGCCTCGAAGGCCTGCGCTCTCCTGACGAGCGCCTTGACGTTGTTGGGCTCGATCTCGAGGACCGCGGTGGTGTCTTCTACCGTGGCGTCGAAATTGGATAATTGCTTGTAGCACGCCGACCGGTTGCTGAAGCACTTGATCGCCAAGGCGCTCCTCTTATTCGGCAGGTTGTCGAGGCACTCCGTGTACTTCACAATAGCGTTCTGTTTTTTTTTTTGTTTTTACAAGTTTTGGGGAAGGTTTGTGATGAAAGTTAGAAAGTTGTTAAAAACACTCACCAACACACACAATAGGGCCTTGAAGCTGGACTAGACTACGCAGCCGTCAGAGAAGCTGATACATTTAGGAGCAGCTGGCACAGCCTTAGGAGCAGTTGGCTCCTCAATAACAGTTGTTAATTTTATTTCCCTCCGGCTGACGGGAAAATATATACACTGGCCTACCCTCAGGAGCACCAGCTGGCCCAGCGTTGAGAACAACTTATCAAAACCAAATCGACAAAAATCGACAGCCGCTGAGCCTTGTGACGGTGCTGAACACCCGCATCCTCCACACGATTATCGTTTTTCGGGGGCACTTGATTCACATCCAGGCTAAGGGCAATGACAACAATTTAGAGAACCCAAAAAACACACGCGGCGGCGGTCAAGAACAAAACAAAAACAAAAAAGAAAAGTCATCTGTTGCAAGACAACATCTACGAGCACAGGGCAAGCCACTGAGTCCGCAACACCCTCGCTACGAGTGGCCCATATGGAGCTCAAACACCCCGGACGACGAATACGTTGAACGTTTCATCGCGACACGCTGCTGTCGGCATACAGCAGGAACGGCCGACACCTATCCCAACCGACCCACTTGGCGGTTTCACTTTTGTAGCTATGGTCGTTTCTAAATTGCAGCAGCAAACAAACAGGAGAACCCAAGGTCGAACTCACTTCTTGACGCTTGAGCTACATTAATCAGTACCGCATGAAATGACCCGAGTGTCAATCTTGGAGGACTTTTGTCACCAATAAAAAGGGTGCAGCACTTGAAAAAAAAAGGCTACCCGTATCACATGCACGTCACTACGAGACAGAGTTCACGCACAAGCAGCGAAGCGTTTGCGGGCTATCGTAGGCGCGACCTATAAACACGTGTATTGCACACAACTGCTTCCAAAAACGCACGCATCCCATACAAAATCTCCTCTTACGTATATGCTTCGGGACACAGCAGTGGTACACATCAGCATCATCATCGCACCTCGAAAGAGGCCTGCTTGTAAAAGTCATCCCCCTTCTCCTTGAGAAGCTCCGTCTTGCTCAGGCCAGATCGCCGAGATCGCTCCGCCGCCTCGAACTTGGGTTTGGCGCGGTCGAGCACGGCCTGGAGGTCGCGGTTGCCTGCATCTACGCGCATGCCCGCCTCCGCCGTCTTCACCGCCGCCGCGTAGTCCGCCGCCTTCAGCTGGTTTTCTGCCTGGGATACCAGGCCGGCAATCTGCGCCGTCGGGACCAACCAACCGAATGGAAGAACCGACGGGGGGGGGAGGGGAACGTCGCGATAACGTTTCAACCAGAACAGGAAACAGTGGGGGAGGGGGGTGGTCGTCGCGTTATGTTAAGAGTCGTCGGATACCATCACCACTCCACCAACCGGAACAAGAGACGAGGTTTGGGGGGGGGGGGGGGTGGAGTTGTGTACTCATGTCACGCATGGCCGTAGTCGCGTTCGGCATCAAAATGTTATTTTTCGGGTTTTACGCAACGCGCGTTGGCCTCGCATTCCTACAACGATGGGATGGAGCGCGTCGGGTTTCCACCGACCGATCGTCGCGTTATAGTTTGGGTCGTTGGATCGGAACAACGGGGTCGCGCGTTCGCGTTGGAGTTGTTGAGTCGCCATGTACAGTAGATATCATTGTAAGTAGTCCGGTGGCGCTCCAAAATGTCGAAGAAAAAATCGTGATTAGAGTGGGCAAGAGAAGCGTGTCATCCGCACCTTATCCGCTCGGATCAGCTCCTCGATTTCTTTCAGATTCTTCTTGAGGTCAGCGTTGCGCGGTTCCACGCACAAACCACGCTGAGGCAGCGGAAGCGGCAGCGATGCAACGAACGGACAAGCGACGGGCATCGACAAGTATATACATGTCAAAGGGCGACGAAGACGTCAACAAAAAAAGTCAAGATGGTGGAATTTTTTTTTTTGTTGTAAGTTCGGGGAATAGTCAGCAACAAGAAGTCAAGGATTCACGTTTGGGGCACACTCAACAAAACGGTCGAGCACGATAAAACAGGGAAAATCATCAAAAACATCGGCCTTAGAGGAGATGGGGGGGGGGGGGGGGGGGCAGAGGGGCGTGCAGTCCGTGCAAGGTGTACAGTGCAGCGGGTGTGGTGAGAGATAGGAGAGGATGCGAACAGTACCGGCGATAGTTCAATCAATCTCCAGAAGCGATTATTCTTGAGCGCGTGCTACCATTTTTCCAGTCGACACTTGACCCATTTAGTGTGACAGTCCCGTTTTAGAGACAAACTACTCAGAATTCGAGCGCTTTGTCCCCAAAACACCGGACTGAAAAAGTTCCAACCAGGTTGTTCCCAGCGCGGGACCGAAGAAATTCCAAAGTTTCCCTAGAAGGGGGTTGAAGAAATTTCAAGTAATTTGTCCCCTAAACGGGACTGCAGTCCTAAAATGGTTTCAAAGGATTAAAACTTTCATTGGGACTGCACCTCCGTTTTGGAGACAAGCCGCTTGGAATGAGCGCTACACATACGTTTTCGTACAGCCAGTGCAGTGGATGAAAGCATGAAAGAAGCCCCTCAAGTATGCCCGTGCGGCGGTCGGCGATCTCTCGCCATTTATTAATATTAATAGTAGAGTATCTATACCAGTAGTGGCTGCCGGTACTTTTCTTTCACCATGTTTCATGATTTTACCATTACTCTTGTTTTCCATCTCAACTCGGATAATATTTATAACTAATAGTAATAATAGTACAGCGAGTTTAACTCTCAGCGCAGTGGTCACAAGTGTCGTCCCTTGTGCCTTCGTAAATATCGCGCATAGGTTTACTTCCAGCATTCCCACTGCCCGTCGATTTGCATCGACTTTGGGCCAACCCACGCTCTTTTCACACTTTCGGCGACTAAGAAAGACGCAGAAAAAGTCCTGCGCATAGAAATAATATATATATATATATACATATGTACACCAGTCCAGTCCAGATTCGTACCCCAGCGCGGGCACCATCAAAGGATGACGGTCTGCCTACGCTGGTAAACGAACTTGGAATAATACAAAAAAGGTCGAAATCTTCGGCCGAAAAATACCGAAAACTGTGAAAAGTTGAATACAATAACCGAAAACTCGGCAGCGCCGTTCACACCAATTTCGTCCATCATCAGGCACATTTATATTTATATTCACGTATCGCGCACGCATCACGTGGCAACGCGATACGGTATGGCCGTGCGTGCGCCTAGAAGTGCTTGTCATTGCTAACCTTGAGCACGTCAGCGGCAGCCTCCAACTCGTTCAGGTTCTTCTTCGCAGTGGCCAGTCGGAAGTAGCCTGACAGAAAATGCGTGCGGGCACGTCACACGGAGCACAAACGGTAAGCAAGCTATTCATATCGTATCACATTGTTCGAAGGTTTCAGGGTGGACATCGAAACGCACTCTCAATTTCCGAACGCAAGCAGTGGCACCACTCCGTCTCGAATTACAGCCGGTATGTATGTTTATACTCAATCAAAATGGTCTTGCGATGCGGGAAAGAGAGGTACTACATACAGTACGTGGCATTCTTATCCTAAATTGCAAAGACCATTTCTAATGACGATAAATATACCAACTCGCCTCATAATTAGGGACAAAGTACACTACGCATTGCCGCCACGAGGCTAAATTCGCTCGTCAACCAGCGTTGACGCGAACCCTCCGAAAAACTGGCGAAATCTGGCGCGTTAATCACAAATCGCCAAAACCACAAAAAAAAAAAAAAAAACAGGCAGGACAGAGGCACCTTTGACGAAACCCTTGTTAACCTTGATGCATTGCGCCGCGTCCTTCGCGGCCTCTTCCCACTCGTTCATCCCCGCGTACGAGGCGCTGTTTTTCGGCACGGCGAAGGGGGACAGAGAAAAATCGGCTACGGAAAACTGTCACGGCCCCTCCGCGACGAAACAAGACGAAAATTTGATGCTTGTCCTTATCAGCTCATAAACTCGTCAACCCTTTTAGAGCTGCGGTCGCGTTACGAGGACAAACCGGTCATACTCTTAAGTAGTTTGTCCCCAACACGGGACAGCAGTTCTAACTAAAACGGTCAACAGGCAGCCCACTTTAGCTGTTGTCACACCGCATGACATGTACGTGGCCACAAGAAACAATAGAAAAACAGCGGCGGACAAGGAGTAGCAGTATGAGTAGTCGGGGGGTGGGTGACACTGGGGGAGATGGTGCCTACCCCTCTGTTCCTTGTAGAGTATGTTCCACGACCGCATAGGCACGGACAAATCAGTGCGTCACTCGTCACTCTGGCCCGGTGTTCAACCTACTTTGGGCATACCGTCGAAATACGTGAGCCGACGAAAATTAACCAGATGACAACACCGGATCAACTTTCTGGGGAACTCTTAAGCAAATAGGATTAAGAGACCGTGCCCATGGCCATCTCTTACAGCAAACTCATTATTTCTTCTGGATATGGAAGATTCAGCATCTTTGCAGGCGTGTTTGAACCAGGAAACGGGCCAGTGAGTCTCGCTTTTCTTTAAAATCCCACAAGATATTTTGTCAGAGGGATCCAACGTCGTTGGTCGCTTCTCCAGGCAACAGTAAAAAAAATGTCGATACAATCCAATTTCCTCTACGTATAAATCAGTTCCGGACGTGATTTTTGTCCGAAAAATAGGGTCGTTTTTTTTTTCATTTTCTCGGATGACACGTCGATTTACATCTGGACATGTCTCCCTGTTTTTTCTTGTCCGAACGTGACTACACCGTATGTTTTTTTCAATGTCTATCCCAGAGAAAATAAGAACGGCTCCAGACAACTCTCACCAAAGGGCCTCAAGTGTTTTGAGAAGAACGAGCCCGACTAGGCCGGACTCCGAATCTAGAACACTCAAAATCGCGTACTACGGCATATATAGGTGGCCTTTTCGGATAATAATTTCGACGTATCAGAGATTCCAAAATCCTCCAGAAAGAGATGGTCTCAGCGGCGAGCGCTGCATGCTGTAAATCCTGCCCTATGTTAAAGCCTATGCTCAATGTTTGCTGAAATATGGTGTCACAGCAGTAAGGTGTCTCAGGCTCGCCCAGGTTGGGTGTCTTGTTGGCGGGCCTATACTGTAATCAAGTGTTGGGCAGGGGCAGCAGGACGTGAGTGAAGAAACTGCTGACGCACTTGGCAAACAAACCATGCGACCAGCATGTACGTACAGATAACATCTTGCAAGTATAATACCTCGCACACGATACCAGGTACCAGGTATATGCCCTACCCTCTCGTCGTCCTTACCAGTACAGCATGGCATACCATAATAAATATGGTCTTACTACCATGCCCAGCACATACAACAGCACAACAGGAGTATAATACGACGTAGCATATGTACTCGAAGAAACGATGGACGCGCTACGAGCCGGCGGCGCCGTCCCGAAAACTAGCCACAAGACGAGAAAAGTAAAAGAATATATTCTGTGGAGAACAGCAGCTCTCTCCTTGTAAGTAAAAGCAACAATGTTACGACCGTGCCTGCTGTGTTGTACCACGACACAATGATCCATAACGCAAGGCAGGACAGCAAGCATTTGATCGCGCGTGGGAGATACTCCGGTTTCAAGTGGAGCGCCCATTGTTGGACCCATTCCCTGCCAAAATTACCGGAGTACTATTAATACCACTTCAAGGTAAGCGTCACACCAGGTACGAAAGTCCGGTGTTGCAAAGCAAGGAGATTCTACTCGTGGAAGCGGTCGGGGCAACTGCTGCCGGCGTTTGCAAGTTTCTACGGTCTCCTTTCTGCCCGTGACCACGCCGCCACCATTTGTTGCTGCGATATGAATACAATAGGTTGCAACAGAGTACATGCGTAGTCTGTACCCGTATGCAGTACGTCATACCTGGCATATTATTGGTAATAGAAATAACACCAAGAGTAGAAGTGCCTTAAAATATTCCATACCCTGGAATACATCTCATGAGTATTTATATGTGAGTGTCAGAGCTCAAAAGGTGATAAGCAACGTCAACTACTGCCGTTCCAGGGTGGAGTTGACAATCGCGGGCCTTTTCGGCAGCGTGGGCGTTGTTTCGTGATCAATACCCTCGTATATGGTACCACGTGCCACTACTGCGAGTAGTACTCGTCTATACCGCGTACCTCGCCGAAGGTATATGACGTAAAAGACGGCAGAGAGGGGGGTCAAATCTACTGCTGTAATACCCTGGTACGAAGTACTGCTGTATACTATTGATACGGTAGGTAGATACGAGTACTTGCCCTGGTATAAAATTAAAAAAAATAATAGCTGAGAGATCGAGGATTTCGTCGAAACCCATCTTTGCAAGCTGTGTGTGATACTTCGATACGTAAATCCACAGAAAACAAGGCTAAAACAACGATTGTACCAGGTACACGTAAACACGGACCGAGTACTCGTACTACCGGCATAATATGCGAATCTATGGAAGATTTCCGGATTTATCATTTGGGAATCGATGCATCCAATACTAACTCGTAGTATAACGACACCCGATTTTTTTGTTTTTCAGTCGTTTGCCTGGCTTTCTTTTTTTGTTCTGTCGGCGGTTTTCCCGCGAAAGACGTACAACTAACTGTAGTACGAGTGCTACAAGCAGTAGCAGACGTACCTCTCGGGTATCATATGAAACGTTCACAAGCTCGCACACAGCAGCCGCAGCAGCACTGCTTTCGGTACTACGGTACTAATACTAATTGGAGACACTTCCTAGGCAGAAAAATGTGGCATCCTGGCTCTAGACTACGAACCGCTGCGCCACGCTAGGCACCCGTACCAAACAGCACGACTACTTGAACCAGGTACGTACATACCCGGTACGAGTCTAAATTATTATATTCATACCAGGTAGGATTATATCAGATACAGACGGCTAAAAAAAAAAAGCGAGAAAAGCAGAGCACAGGGAAAAGCAGATGGAAGACAAGACGATCGATCGACTGGATAAAATCTCACCTTCGGTTAGACCAGTAGGCGTGGTTCGACGGATCAACCCCGATAGCATCAGAGTACTTGGCCACCGCGTTGCGGTAGTCCCCGTTCTTGAAGAATCCGTTTCCTTGGCTGCAACGGCGGCACACAGCACAACACGATAGATGTATTTAGGGAGAGGTGGGTGCTTCGCTGGTCACCATCTCCAACGCGTGCTCACGTTGGTGGTGGTGGAATGAGAAACGAGAAAGAAACGGAGACAGGGCACAAACGACGTCTTTTCTTCTGTCCGTCACCACAAAAAACGAAAATCCATTGCTCTGCCAGCACACTGAAAGCGCAGCTCTGGGCCTTCGAGCGCTGGTGTATTTGCGTCCACATCGAATGCACGCACGACGCGGTAAGAGCACGCTTGAGGGGACGGCTTCGGGTATAGTCGAGGGGCACACTCACGCCTTGTGGGCCTCGGCTGCTGCGTTAGGCATGGCTTCTGTGGAAGAAAACCGACCGCTTGTGCCACGCGCGCAGAGTTAGTCTGAACTAAGATCACAGCCGCGGATCTCGTGTCTATGTGATGCAGAAAGGCTTCGCAATGCTGGCGGGTGTCGGTGGGCGCTCGGTTGGTGGGCTGGCGGCTGGTCCGGTGTAGATGTTCTCGAAGCTCGCAGCGATGGTTCCTCCCTGGGTTCCCTGCCACGAAAAGCCTTCGAAGGTAATTGTGCAATAGTACATGAAACGCGAAACGGAAACCAGCTTGTCATTCCCATTGACATGTTGACGGAAACCCATATGGGAATCTTTGGGAAAACGCGAAAGCGCGCAAAGGGTAGAGATAAAGATTGATCGATGCCTCGCTCGTGACTGATTGCCATCTTGATCGAGATGTCACCCAAATACGGCGCATCGTCTGCAGGATCGCAGTAGTAATTGCTTGCGCTGCGTTCGGGGAAGATGGCATCGTGCTCGCGGTATGTATACAAGCACCACATGATATCTATCTGCTGATCATTGTCGTGCGGTTGGTCACTTTTTTTTGTGATAACGTGACAGCAACGCTTTTTTACCGAAAAGATTCGCTTGGTACCTTTCTTGTTGATTGAGGATTGAGTGTTAATTCCTTTCGAGCGGCTGGTACATCGGCCTATCTATGGGTTAGGGGTAGTAGAGCTCTATGTGGAGGCCCCGCGTGCATCCGTCCGCATGTGTGCCTGATTGTTACTTGCCAGTTGTCAGTGCCACTCAGATCCCCCGTCGTCTCCACAGTCTTGGTGCACAGCAGCTATTAATAGTAACGGACTTTGCACATGTTTTCAACTTGCTAAACATACCAGAAAAAGTACCAGAGAGAGGTTACCAGTACGATTGTTGATGTGGTCTACCAGTACGATTGTTGATGTGGTCTGCACATATTTCTAAGGAAATCCAAAAACGTGCGGCGCTGCCGCGCTCGGGTCGTAGCCGGGGTGAGGGTGGGGGTTAGGGTTAGAAAATAAATATATTTCGTGTGCCACGGCTGACAGAGTGACCTCACCCCAACACCGTACGTAATCACGAGCCTTACCGTGCAAGTAATCACGCCTGATGTTCGTACTTCAGGAGGAGGAGGTGCCAGAACAACAAACTTGTGTCATTTTTAGCGGCTTGCGCCGAATCCACAACAACTAACAACAATAATAACAGTTTGCGCCTCGAATCCTGGCACCTCGCGGGTTGCACTACTGTTTGTTGTTATACCTACTGGCATCTAGCCCTTTTCACGCGAGAAGCCTCCCCGTGTCCGCGCTAGTTACTTAATCTAACGGGAATTCTTAACTGTAAACAGCAGACGAACCGTTACAGAACGGGCTACCTACTGGGACGTAACTACTGCTGCTCTAGAGTACCCCACGACTCTCCGCGACAAACTCGATTGAGCGTTGAAGCCAAGATGAAACAAGTGATACGTCAAACTTCAACACAGCGCACGGGTGCAACATGTTGTTGAATATTGAGCACTTCTCAAATTACCGACGCTGCGCTGTACGCTTTTCCATCTTCTCTCGGGGTCGTCACCACCTATCAAAGTGAGCACCAACAACATGAAACGAAACATATTTGATAACTGCCGCCACAAGTAACTGTCGAATTAACAAATGATCGACACACGCCCGAGAGCAAAATACAAAAAAAAAAAATGAAGTCGAGGACACAGCAACAAGAACGGCAACATGCAGCAACAAAACAGCTACATATCGTAGTTGCACCGACCGGCCTAAAATTCGTCTCCCGTTTCCTTTCCAACACAGCACCAGTAAAACCTGTGCACCACACGCTATGATGCGACTTGATCACGCAAGGGCCTCACTCCCTACAGAACTGCACCCGTGTTTGGGAGACAATATTTTGGAATTCGCGTGGCATAATTTTTGCAGCAAGCAGTAAGGGTTAGCTCCCCTTCGCCCACTGCCTGCCATCCAAAACAAAATGGCGACATCAGCAAGGAAGGCATGTTTTGAGGTGCTTCGCGTGGAGAAACGCCAACCAATCCCTGGGCGAGCACCGATCCAACACTCGATCTAAACTTGAAGAAAACGGACGTGCCGTGACGTGCCACGCTGAACTCGACAGCGATTGAAAACATTCAACGCGCAACACCCTGCCCGGGCGACAGTACGTTCTATATACTAGTTCGACATTCTTGTGCCTCTTTCGGGACTGCGAAGGGAGAAAGTCACGACGAATAAGAAAGACGAATACAATATCAGTCACACGAGAGCCAGCACGGGCTCTGCTGTTACGGTGGAACATTTACTACTGTACTACATACATACAGTAGATCAAACAGGTAGTACTGTAGTAACCAGAACAATTGCGGATAGAAAAAATAGAGGGGTACGACACGTATGGTTCTTGGGTTCATCGAGGGTTTCTTAATATATATTTGCCCCCCGTCATGGAGGCTAGCGGATGATGGCGCAAAAGCCGGACCGCAACGCAAAGAGTTGTACGGCACTGCTAGTATCATACACCATTCTGGGCGGATATACAAAGAGGGCTTGGTCTTGATAATAATCTATACACGCTCCTTAAATTTCCCCCCAGACTGGATAGGCTGCGCGCTCGCACTGAAGATACGCCCGAACGTACTGCTTACATGCTTTATCGCTTTACATAAGTAGTACGGTACAGTACACGAGCCCAAAAAGTGTTGAGGGATCCCCGTCCCCCTCGCAAAAGCAAACGGTACGTACCAGTAAAAAACAAACATCACAATGTAACTAGCACGTTGCCCAGGCGCCGTCAATGCCATTCCGCTTGTACACGCACGCCTGGACGAACGTGCCGAAGATGTCCGACAACATGACTCCCAACGAGTCTCCCACCGATGCCGACGCCAACGCCAGTTCCTTCAGCTCCGGCCGCACCGCCTCCGCCACCAGGCGAAACGCGTTCACGTACCCCAGCCCCCCGACAAGCCCGACCCCGAAGCACAGGAACAGGAGGCTGTAGTCGTACCAGAATCTGTCCACCGCGACGAGGTAAAAGAAGCCCAGCATCGCGAGCTGCACGGCCGGCAGGCTCCACAGCGCCAGCGGCGACAGTCGAACGATCATCCCGGAGGAGCGGGAGAGGAACACGCCCCCCTGGTAGCTCCAGTTGGCGTACTGGTAGAATCGCTGCCGGGCAGAGACCGACGTCACCGGAAACCCGATGGCGCTCCACGTGCCTGTCTGCATCGTGTACTGCGACGAAGGGTGTCGTAATCGGCAGAATGGGGGGCGGCGGGGGGGGGGGGGGTGCACTCATGTTATACATGGCCGTAGTCGTCTGATCATAGAGAATCGGGGGGCGGGGGTACACAATATCATGCATGACCGTAGTCGTATGACCACAGACCCTCGCATCCCTACAATGCCGGGACGGAGCACGTCCGGTTTCATCGACCAGGCGGACATCACTACCATCAAGTGCGAAGCGCCGTGAGGTCATTCGGCGAGTCGCATGACGGGTGAGCTGCATCCTATTAAGAAACGCTCGTGAGGCGGGGGGGGGGGGGGGGAGATATGTTGCCCAACCATGCGACGAGCTGGGTTGGCGGCGAGAGCGTGCATGTGAGCGAGAAAAGATCTCCGAGGTGAACAGCACAATCTATATCACTAAAGCAGGCTGGAATGATGAAAAAAGAACTCGCAGGGTATCGAGCGAAACAATCTACACTCGCTATTACGAGGGGAATCGATACAGTTTATGCGAAACCGAGCACCGCCTGGCACGCACTAAATACGATGAGCGCCACAGCCGACTCGCACCGACAAACATGCCAACGACATTGAAGGGTGGCACCCACGGGTGCGCGTGTCAACAGAGTTATACAGGACGAGCCTAGACACGACGCGGTAAACATCGCACGCGAAACCACGCAACGCGCCCCTTTCACCTCGGCGAAGTAAACAAGCATGAGAGGCACGGTGAAGCGCCACAGGCTCAGGGTGAACCACAGCCGTTGTCCCATCGTCATCTCCGCCGCCCGCGTTTCCACGACCTCCTCTCCCACTCGGAGGCTCTCATCGGGGGACAACGCTCCCACGGAACCTCCCCACTCCTCGCGTCCCCTCTCCCCGCCGACGCTGCTTGTATGTAACGGCTCGCTTCCGTTGAGCGAATCGCTCGGCGCGAACTGCTGCAAGGGCAGCGGGGAATACGCCCCGTCGTGCGCCTGGTCGCTACTAGCGCCGCCGCCGCCACCGCCACCGCTAGGTACATTGGGGTTCGACAGCAGCCAAAAATAGGCGTACAACCAACACAAAATTATGAGGTTGGCCATCATGAGCGTGGCCCGGAACGAGAAGCCGAGCACGTACTTAAAGAAGAACACCCACGCATAGCCGAATATTCCCGCGAATCCCGTGCCGCTTGACCAAGCCGTCAGGGCGCGCGGGGTGTCATAGAAGGACGACAGCGCGAGAAAAGACGCCTCCCCCAGTCCCCCCTGCAGGGCCGAGAAGCACACGCCCAGCAACTGGACGGATGTGGATCCTCCGTATCCAACCGTCACCAGCGCTAGCACCATTAACACCGCGCACGCCCATACCCGAACGCCGTACGAGACTAGATGAAACCTGCGTGAGGTGGGCCCAACACGGAACGTGAGGTAATCGAGGTTATTATCGAGGGAAGAGCACGAAGGTGGGATGACTGGAGTGAAACAACCGAAATGAGTAGGTAGCGTGGAAAGAAGGTAACATGTAATATATGCGTACGCATCGGAATTCTGTGTGAGGCATCATGGCAGCAGGCCCAGCGCCATTGTAACGATTTCGTTGGGCACGCCGGCAAAAGCCTGTCGAGCTTAATTTTCCGAAGCTTGCTGCCGCCGATATACATTGATCGGCACATTCCACACTCCCGGAGGCAATTTGATGTACCTCCTGCGTTGTATTGCATACTGGCACATTCCAATATGTTGATAAGCACCTCCACCCCCCCCCCGCACCCCGGCCGGATTTAGGATTCCGGCAATCGCCTCGTGTTCTCATGTCGTCACCTTTTGTAAGATGCTGTTTCGACCACAACGGTCTACTGCCTACCTGGTACCAGGTATATTTTATCCGACTATATTATTCCGACAAAACTGTTTTGCCACGACTTTCCCGATTCTAAGGTTACGACAATAGTCTACCGCGATCGAATAATAATAAAGTGTTACGCCAATAGTCTATTTGCGCCAAACCTATTGTTGTGACAATAATCTTGAAGTATTACATTGTTTAACCGCCTATGTCGAAACTATCGTTGCCAAGCACTGCGGGGTACACATATTTTGAAGCACGAACAAGTAGTTAAACTTTCACTTGTTTTCTTCGGAGAAATCACGTCAGTCGAATGTGCTGCAGGCTATCACGCTAGCGTCAAAACGATCGCGTGGTTTCTTGTATACCAGGTACCCGGTAGAGGGGCGCGCCACAGCACTTCAGACATTGACTTTGGCTCGACTTTTGCACGAACTACACATAGGCGAACCACTTTTTGGTACCAAGATATTAGTGTAGGGAACACCCTGCCACACAAAAAAAATAAAAACATGAGGCCCGAAACAAGAAACAAGAGTTTTTTGTCGCTTCGCGTACTGTGCTGTACGTAAACCCTGGTATGCGGTGTACAGCTACATACCGTACACTGCTGTACGAATTCTCGAGGGTGCGCACATGCGGAATCTCGTATAAATCACGGTGCACATTTTACGCGTGTCGTGCGCTAACATCGAAAAAAAACTGTCAGTGTTCAGTGTTGTTCCATTGGGTGTTACCGTGAAAAGCTGCTATTATACCGGTACATCGACTAGCCCTTGGTTTTAGCAGTTTTTGTTGGTTGCTTCTTGAGGTGTTCAATGGGAGGGGGCGCGACAGCGGCAGTACTGACACTTGCCACTGCTATTGACGAGAGCAGGAAGAAGACGGCAAAGGTTGTGACTAGGTTCCCGAATCGGTTTTCTAGCAGACGGGCACCCATGCTACTATCACCGCCTGGCGGGCGATTTTCTCTTTTCTCCCTTCTCTCTTCCATGCTTGCTTTTTGCCTTGTCTCTCTTTGTTGCCTTTCCCCTCCCCGCCGTCCTCATGCCGGCATCTTCCTTTCCTTCGGGTTGCTTCGTGCATGCAGCAGCTAGCTGTCCTTCTTGAGTACCAGGTACGTAAGATTTCTTTCTAGCAGCGTTTCTGACCTCCTTGCGTCATTTGTATTATGTTTCATTTCAGATTTGCTTTTTGTTTCAATCGAGTGTCTGCGCATAATTTTTTTTTATCAAGGACTTTCGTCGGAAAAATAATCATAATCGAAAACCTTCCGGGCGCATAATCGGAAACGAAAAAAAAGGCAAATATTGGATGCTTATGTTGGAAAAAAATCACTTGCAGCAGCGGCAGCACTTGCAGGAGCAACCGAGCAGAACAGAAGTCGTGCAAGCACCAGTACCTACCAGCAGCAGCAGCAGCAGCAGCAGCAGCAGCAAGCACAAACAGGCAGAAGTGCGGTCTATCTTGCGCTCCTCAACACTCGCTGTGCAAGCAACGCTGCCACAACGAGAAGATCGCCCTCCTTTTTCTTCGTTGTCCTCCCTGCCCGAAAAGAGGTCGTAGCGGCGAAGATCAGGAGCGTGGCGGCAATGTTTCACGCGCTTGCAGCAGCGCTTGCTTGAGGCTGCTCTCTTGCTTGCAGCAGCACTTGCTTACCGCAGTGCTTGCTTGCCGCAGCGCATGCAGCAACAGCACTGCAGCAAGCAGCATACATACTTGCAGCAGCACACTACTTGCAGTAGCAGTAGTCCGTGACGTACAGCAGCAGCTGCCGCAGCACCTATCTGCTGCAGCAACAGGCAGCAGAGGCATGCAGCAGCAGCGGCAACAATGCTTCTCGCAAAACCCCGTCGGTAGCAGACATGGCCTGAGGCCACTCTCGGGGCAAGGTTGCCAATCCAAAGTGTCCTGAGAGTCTTCGGCGGACAGAAAGCAACGGTCGAATCTCATACACACTAATATGGCTCTAGTAAAATATGCTATCCAAAAATGCACAAGTTCGTCATATTTGTGCCAAATTTGATTACGCTGTTTGATTCGTCGTCGGTAACGGGAGAATAGATGAGCAAATTTCGTAATATATTTCATTTTCTGGTCTTGATTGTGTTGTTGTGTTCTCGTACCCGGTGCGCTGGCATTTCACTTGCTTCACCCATAAATTTGCGATTATTTTTTGTTCTTGGCCTTTCTCAGTCTCGCAGTCTGTGACCACAGAATTAGTATCTCTCTAGGATAAGGAATCAGGACGGACACTGGGTGTGTACTGATGAAGCTGGGTAGAAAGGACGATTTTAACGTGAAGGCAACACACACAGCAGTAGTACTTGCAGACTTCTGGCGATATGTACTCCTACAGCAGCACCGGCCCGCTCATAAAAAAGTCAACCTGAAAACTTGACATAAGTAAGAAAGCTCTCAGCCTAGCTACTGCTGTACCAGGTAGTGCCTAAGCTGGTTAACCCCTTCCTGTGGCTGGGATGCACCCAAGACACCATCCACTGTGCACAACTATGATAGGGAAGACGTCTTCTCGGGGACCAAAACAAGAAAGCGCTACATGAGAAAGTGTTGTTTCGCGCGCGCACAGCACAAGAAGGCCAGCCTGAGCCCCATTTGAGGCTTTTTGCGAGAGGGTCGGTACTACTGTACTGCTGTAGCACACTATCTATCTGCGATGTACACGTATACATAGAGCTCTAGATTACAGTAGTACTGCTGTAGACTTGCTCTTTCAAGCCTAGGGGTATATTCACATCGGTATTGTATCATACAGCAGTGTACCGTATGCCACAGACTCCGAAAACAAGGGTAGTTCTATCATAGAACTACGGCATACCCGGTAGCTGGTGCGTACGAGTGTATCAGGCACAAGCGAGGAGTCCCGGTACCCTTCAGTTCGGGGCCTCAGTTTAGTACCAAGTCTGTCCCTAAATAGAAGAACCGTTCGTATTCTTTAGAAGTAGTGCGGCTGACGCACTGTTGCGGGACGGGTCCTGCATTAATGCGGTCCCCACATTACATCGGAACCTTCACGCCTCCATATTGTCACTATCTAAAGCAGCAGCTCAGCACGGCGCACTACTATTAATAGCATATGTAAACTCGAGTCTGTGGGATTTTCAAATGTTTATATACTGGTTTCAGTGTGGTTCCGTCTTTTCTAGGGGTGTGATACCTAACCCACAAAGTACGACAACCGATGACAGCACCCACCAACAACTCCCGATCCGACGCATGTTACACCTGCGCCGAAATTCACAACGTTGAACACACTAAATCCAACAAAGTCTAGGTCTGCACCCAACAATCAGTACCCGACACCCGAAAACAGCGGTACGATACGTATGAGGTGCCGAGCAGCAGCGAGGTACGATCAGGAGCTACTACTTGTTGGTACCCAGCAGCAGCAGGAGCAGCAGCACAAGCCAGGCAGCAGGGCATATCAAGATGTCCGAAAACATAAGTAACGCTCTATTTTCATATTAAAATATACACAATCCTTATGTTCACGGACATACTGCAACGTCGTAAAAAAAAAAACTCACCAATACGGCGCGGAGATCTTGATGAGCATGGTCGGGGCCACGTCCGCCAAGAACACCACTCCGACCGCGCCGGGGGCAATCTCCTTCGCCACGGCCATCATGATCACGTAGCTCGAGTTGTTGATCAGGCCCAGCAGCCAAAAAGCCAAGTTGTTCCTCCTGGCCGTTCGACTCCTCCTCCGCTCTCCCTCCTCATCTTCGTCGTGCGCGCCGTGCTCGCCGTCAGGCAGGCTCAGCAGAGCTACGCTGATGCCCTCTTTTCTCCCCGCCATTGTCGGGCGAGCAGTGGTCTCGCCCCGTTCTCTGCTGCTACTTCTGTGGTGTGTCCTACTGCTACGCTGTTGGTCTCTGCTTCGCAGCTGGGAGTCGGTGGGTTGGCTTCCCATGCCGACCGCACTCCCCTGTGTATGCGAGGTCGTAGAATCACTATTATTCTCGAGTTCTTTTTCTGTTGAAGAAGGTGATGTTGATGAAGTCGTTGTTGGTGGCTTCGGTCCTTCCCGCGTGGTGAGCTCTGCACCCTCCACTTTCGATAGGCTCGTCGAGGTGTACCCTGATTCTATCATATGCCCGATAGCGAAGCGCAGATACTAGCGGGCGCTATGCACAGCAGACTCGAAGTGAGGTGCCTGAGTGAGGCAGGCAGGCTGCAGGATGGTGGATGTGTGTGTGATGTGCACCAAACGTCCCCTGCCAATAAAAGCAAATTGTTCCCATTGGAAAACAAGCATTCAAAAATGCGGCGCGATTGACGATCACCATCACCAGGTGATCGCGCTCGAACGCTGGCTCGTTGCGTAGAGCATAGAGCTAACCACGCAAAGGTTTAGCGATCGGCATTCTTCCGTGATATTTCCTTGTGTCTGCCATTATTTACTGGACTCTCCGCCCGCCGCCTTCAATGCTGGCCACCGTACGAGTATAGTCAACATGGGGCGTGGCACGGAAGGTAGGTATCCAATTGTGAATATCTGGGCCGGATCTGCTGCTGTGTCTTGTTCCAGTAGGTGACGATATCACGCAGGATGCGGATCCAATGATAGATAGAGAAACGACTCGCAAAGGTCTCTAGTCTACCCTAGGTCGCACCTCACGCAACTTCCTGTCCTCACACCCAATCAGGTAAAAAACATACTGGTAACTCTGCTGACACCCGCATGGGGGTACCTGTGGGCTTGTCTGACCATGATCCACCTTCTGCGCCATCAGGATCAAGAATGATCCAAGTGATGCCTGACGCGGAGTCGGCCGAGAAGAAACCGCCGCGCAACATCGGCGTCAACCCCGAGGAGCTCCTAGCCCTTCCTACCAGCGCGAGGTATAGATTTTGCGCCGACATATAGAGTTGAAAAGTAGTGTGTTGTGTGCACGGTATGTATATCGTAGCACGCGAGAGGTATTTTTCATGGCACTACTTGTATTAAATTTCTGCCTCCCAAACTGAGGGACCTGCCTACCGCTCTCCTTGTTGCATCCTCCCACACGCCGACAGATCAGGAACATATCAGCTCCCTGTACAGCTCACACAGATCGTATTCATGGGCTTGAATCATCTTTACGATTTTCTATGAGGCTAATCTCCTGGATCTGAACTATCTGAACATATTCCCCCGAGTTACCTTGCGTGTGCATGGGTTCTAGTGAACGTAGAGTCTGGTACGACCTGTGTCTGTGTGACTTGTGTGCACGCTTCAACGTGAAGATCTGTACGTGGGATATACCTTGGTATATGATACATGGTACCTGTACGTATGTCCCAACCTATTGATCTGTACGATGTAGGTCACGCAGATCATGGTCTGCCCCAGGCGTACACCCTTTCATGGAACTCATTGCGCAATCCTAAACCTTAAATAGTTCGATGCCGAGACGGGGGCACGTCTTTTTTCTCGAAACGTTGGGGTTGGAGCGACAGGCCCCCACTGGGGGGAAAAACGGTATGATATTGACACGTGATGGTGCATCCTACACCTGGTGAGCATGCTGCACTAAGCAAAGAAGTGAACGAAAACTCAACCTGTTGACTCATGTTATGACCTGTTGACTGTACGTTATGGTTGGTAGGGGCAGCGCACTCGATGGACCGAGGCGACGCGACCTCTTCTCGGCGCTACGGCTGAGACGAGACGCGACGTCCAGCCGGGAGAAGCGCAGGCACCGACAGGTAAGGACGACATATCTGAGCTTCTTAGCAGTCTTGTTTTGTGTCAGCGCGCTCTGAGCTGTAACCATCATTCTCTTGTTCGATGATTGAAGGGATTTCTTTTCTTACAGTGCGTACAAGTATTCGTATTCCTGGTCGTTTGCCTGGATGCTGCTCGGTGTTGCAGTGTAGTAAGGGTACAAAATACAATACGAGTATACCTTTCGTCGGACGTATGTACGTGGTTGTTCGTGTACCATTCAAACTCATTCACACAAAAGTTTGCGTGTTTCACAAACAATGCCATGAAGGAAGGAAGCAAGCAAAACGTCAAGTTCACCACACTCATGCCCCCGCGACCAAGCAGTAGCCAAGAAAAACAAAACATTTAGACTTATCACGTTATCACAGCGTTCGCGTCGGAGCCAAAACTGCCGTGACACTTCCCTCCTCGTCGAGCAGACGCGCGAAAGACGACAAAGTGTCGAGGTGCTCGCGGGAATGCTCACGCGTACGGGTCGTGACGCCCGCCTTTCTAAGACCGACGAGCAGCAGACCAGTGGTGATGGCCGCCACCTCGCCCTCCTTCGTGCCGGCTGTCAAAGGCCCGCCATTCAACGGCTGCATGATGTCGGACAGGTCGGGCTGGGGCGGGCGGTGGCTTTGGCCGGGGGAGACGCCAGTGATCTCGACTCAGGTGTGGCACTAGTACAGCACTCGCTTGTGATGGCTGACACCGGAGCGGTCGAGGGTGGGCGTCGTCGTTCACTATCGATGCATGTATGTCCCCGGCATTCTGCCATTTGGTGTTGCACGATGTGCCCTGCCATGATACAGTTACAATTTGTGCAGCTAGAGGCACAGTTTGGGATTTGGGGAAGGATACCTCAACCCTTAAGGATTTCAATCACTTTGTTTGGGACTCACTGCTCGGAATATTTGTGAGACACTTTTTTTCAGGCGTGTACGGGTTGAAAGTGTTTTCCTTTCGATAGATTTTACCCTATTCCGGTCCTGGTGATACAAAAATCCCCCTGACGCACTTTCTTGTCGGGGAAAGGTCCGAAAGGAGCACCAACATTTTGAGTGGAACGACCTTTTTGCCCCGTCAAGTTCGGGCTGTGGCAATATCTGCGCAGATTACGGTGGCTTGCTTCTTCGGCGACGCTCGAGGAAGCGAAGCGAGTGGCCCAATGACGGGGGGGGGGGGGTGTACTCGTGTCATGCGTAACCATAGTCGAGCGCGAGGAGGGGGGAGGGGGGACGTAAAATTAAGTCCCCGTCTGCACTCTGGAGCACAAACTCACAACGCAGAGTCAGAGTTACCCTCCGTGTGGGCGCGCTCGCATGACCAGGCACTTTCAGCGTCATCGGTACCCAAATAAAAACGGCATTACGTTTCATCTGTTGGACGCAGTCGACCGTCTGTACTTCCCGTGGAAAGCGCAAGCGTACAGCAAGCGGCGCATACGAGTAGGATCATGCTTGAGCCCGTGCCGTACAGCTCCTGTGCGTTGTTGTTTTTCGGTCAAGTGCTGCTGTAGACACGTCATTTCTCCCCCCTTAACCAAGCAGTGGCCGATGCTGTACGTAACCGTTCGTTTTAGCGGTAACTTTTCCCCTCCACACTGCATAATCAAGTCCCAGAACCGAGGACTATTACCGTGTTAACTCACATACACCGCACGTGATTCCAACTATTCTTCGTCTTCAAGTTGGACTCTTACTGCCCTTTTTTCTGTGTGCTTCATTCACACCAGGAATATCTGAGTGGGGGTCTTTTGACGGGTTTGATTCGGCCGCGTTCGAGGCTCTCCTGGAGGAGGAGGCGAGAAACCGACGGAATGTTTGGGACAAACCGTCGTCAGAAACGCCTTCGTGCTCTTCCGAGGATTCCTCTCTCCCCCGCCCTCGAGCGTGTCGATCTGTCCCGTCGTCCGTACGGAGGTGAGCCCGAAGCTGGCGACCGACCGACGGAGAAGGAGAATTACCGACGACGGTTATCTCTATGTAGATAGACTATGGTTCTCAAATATGTGATCGATGGATGGCGGCGGAAAAAAACTGCCCGAAGGATGCGTGCAGCACCACTCATGGCCTTTTGATCAACTTACCCGTTTTGTTTTTATTAGTCCCCCCCCCGCCCCCCGAGTCAAACAAATACTACTACCCCCCCATTGTTGTCTCCGGAAGTGGCCTAGCCAGAAAACCAATCAATAAATCCAATGCTGCCATCCGTAGGCAAGAAGGTCCGCCTCGCAAGCGGTTCTTAGTAGGATGCAGCCCGCCTTTCAAGCGATTCGCCGAACACCTCGCGGCGCTTTGCGCTTGGTGCAATAAACAATGTCTGCCTGGTCGTTGATAGCCCGACGTGCTCCGTCCCGGCATTGTAGGGATGCGAGGGTCTATGGTCATACGACTACGGCCATGCATGACATGAGCAGATCCCGCCCAACCCCGCGCCTCACCCCCGCGTTAAGCTAAGGAGGATGCCGTTGTTCGGTCTGAATACCTTATCGTTGTACTCCAGAGCAAAACCTGCTATGGTCGCCTTTCCTGATGAAGCACTTCCGGAAGCTCTACCCAAACCTGAGACGAAAGAAGTGACGACAGCCGTGGATGAGGGGGCATCGCAGATGGAGCCCGCGCAAGCCGTCGCTCACCCGCTGTTGGCGATGGGACCAAAAGGATATCACCAGTGCACCCCTGCGGTGCCCAGGTATGCGTGCCAGTTCCCCCGACTCACAGACGAAGCCCCATGGTCCTCGTAGATTGGCACCAGCTGTACGTTCACAGTTCGCGCTCGATTTATGCTGCACGCGTCTTTGCAGTTACGCGGTCTATTCGTGGAGGGTGGTCGCTTTGCTTTTGGGTAGATCAACCATCGAACCAACGTATTCCCGGCTGTCATCGTCGTTTGTGCTCCGTGGTTGGCCATGGGGCGCCACGGCTAAAAATGTATTAATTTGGCCGTAAATTCGACCCGTGCAGCAGTAGCAGCGGCAACAGCAGCAGCAGCGTAACAGCTCGTAATGTATGCCCTGCGGGGAAATGCTTTCCTCATGTAACGATGTCCCTTGTTTCGTCGTTTTCGTTGTTGTCAACGACAGTGTTCGCGAGGTAGAGAGATGCAGCGAAGGGACACAGTGCAGTGGCCCTCCCGTCAATGTGGGCGTGCAGGTGGGGGAGCATTCCAGCTTTACACCTCCCTATCGACCAATCTGCGTACCCTAACCCTACGGGAGTGTAGCTGACCCGCGCCGCGCTACAGGGGTATATATGCGGCACCTACGTTTTATGAGGGCTTCTCACTTGAGGAGCCCCCAACATTTTTTTTTTTTTCATGAAAAAGTTCACGCCTCGAGCGGCAGTTAGATCATCGATTTTCGCTTTACGATCTACAGGTCTTTCATAGAAGATATATTATTCCCGATTCGGTATGATCTACCAATATCTCGTTCATGTTCGCTGAGTGGGACCTTCCCATGTTGTATGATCCATTATTTACGGGGGACCATAGTAAATAGGACCTACGATACACACAAAAACCTATATATTTCGCTATTTTTACTCAACAGTATTTGGTCCTATTTACTATGGTTCCCCGAAATAATAGCTTATTCATGTATTACCGTATGTTCTGCACGATCCACGTAGCATTCGTGTTTCCTGGGTTGGATCTGCACTGTACGCAGGTGAGGGACAGGCCTCTCGAAAAACAGCAGGCGAGGAACCAGATCATTTACTACCGTGTGTAGATCGCGATCTGTCCGCGGTGTAAAAAAAGCTGTGAGCTGAGCCCGACACACACTCTCACAAGGGCTACGAATTATAGGTTTTATCTTGCAATAAATGTTTTAAAAAAAATGCGTCTGCCCCCCAAGGGTGTTGGGTATATACCACTCTCACTCTGACCGTAAATTTAAAATCCATTTTTGATGCTTTGTGTCAGAGTCCAAACGGTTCTTTAGTTGTCGGTCAGAGTTTAAGTCTGGGAATGTAAGCTCCGTTTGATATCTCCTGCCTGAGCCCTGAATGGTGATTCTATTACCGGTCAGAGTGGTATATAGCTCCTCGGTTGCAATGTTTCTGGAGCTCCATCAGTGAAAAACGTTTTTGGGCGCGAGCAAGAAAAGCAAGAAAGATGGTTCAGACCGGATTTCATGTTTGGGAAATTTACCCGCTGCACCGTAAAGAGCGTTGAACTCTCACAGGGGACAGGGGACAGGGGACAGGGGTGCGATCGTTTTTTCAGCACTCGGTTTTTCCATAAACGGGGAGGGGGAAGGTTTCCAATACCGAATAACGAGGCGTTTTCGGAAAGATCTATCTGGCCGAGAGAGACATTCCGAGAATAAAGCGTTCGAGGTTTTTTAGCACCCTTACCGTTTCTCAAGGGAAATCGGGCGCTGAAAAAACGACCACACCCCTGCGCGAACTAAGTCAACGCTCTTTTACTGTAGGTACGTTATACACTACTGTAACTGCGATACAAGAGTGTAACTTTAGTAAAAACGGGGCTCAGCTCTCGCCAGGAACCCGCGCTGGTGGGTTTTTGTAGCTATCGTCAACCGCTGTGTGCTGTGTGGTGGAAGGCTCAGAAACCAAAAAAAAAGAAAAAGAACAAAAGTCGGAAATTTTCGGCTTCAGGTCTACTATCGACAACTCTGTGCGGTGGTGGGAAGCACAGAAAAAAAAAGAGGCGGATTTTTTCGACGTCAGAGTTGCTGTTGCCAACTGCGTGCGGTGGGGGAAGGCACAGAAAAAAAGAAGCAAAAAAGTTGGAGATTTTTGGCTTTAGGTTCCCGGATTCAGATGTCCGGCTTCGCTCAGCTCGAAAGGAGCCCGCACAGTTATGTTTCAGGCGGCCGAGTAAAGTCGGGATCTCTCGCTTTTCTCGTAATCGGGATTCTTTTTTAATTTTCCAATCTAGGTAGTTACTCGCAGGAGTAATGTTTTCTACGTGCTTAACCTGCAGCCACACACAAACGATGCGGCAGCATACTGGTGCCGACTGTTTAGCTACATCGTGTGCACAGAGAGGCTCTTGTAAAGCAGCCCGTTTTTATGCAATGTGATAGCACAACAGCATTCGCTATCTCTTGTGTCGTTGACGTTCGCGCCGCCGTTCGCCACCCGTCAAACGCCTGCTGGCAAAGTCGAGTAGCGCCCGGGAACAATATCCCCCTACGTACCAGTACATATTCACGAATCCCTACCACCAATACATACTGACGAATCACTCTTCTCTCCAAGAAGCCCTCTTCAGGAATCGCAACCGACCTTAAGAAGGCCACGGGCCGAGACCGTGGCTCACGGATGAACCTGATTATTGGATAACCACACCTTGAACTCCGAGGGCCGTGCAGACCTTGGCCCAGGTTCGGCAAAATGGTTGAAATGTACTTGGCTTTGAACCCTTACCCTAACCCTATAAGCCCGACCGTCTGGGAAGTTTCTCAGAAGTTTATATGCAATGAGGAGTTAGTGCGGGCTATCGACCTTTTTGTGGAAGCCGGGCCAAGCTGGACATACTTCTGGAGAGATGTGCAGACCTTGGTCCTAACTTGGGGCAAAATGGAAAAAACGTAGTTGATTTTTAACCCTAACCCTCACCGTAACCCGACTTAGCTTTGACATCACCCGTCCATCATCGTCGTCTCAACCCCTCAACCGCACTTTTTCAGACATCGGCGCTCAGGCTGCCTCGAAAGAGTCCTGCTTCTAGAGAACGCATGGTGGTCCGCGCAAGCCGGCCCCCTGCTGCTCCCTTCGAGTGCTCGATCCCAGCAACGGAGCGACTAGAAAAAGCGGCTGCGGCTGAAGTCGAGATGCTGCGGACCGGGACACTTTCCGGTGAGGCATCAAGCGAGACCGCGGGCGGAGGAAAGCTAGGGGCGCTGACGACGACGCGGATGCACGTAAGGGTGGGCCTGCAGGGTCTTGAAGACGCAGACCGAGGACAGGAGCAGACTGTCTGGGCTGTTGCGGGTGGGGGGTCGACCGACATTAAAGGTGAACAAAATCGGCGCCGGCGTGAGGCATGATTTATCGCAGAAATTGAGTCATTTGCTGCGGTAGAGTCGGTACGTTTGGCCCAAACTTTTTCAGGCTGAAGGGCAGGCCCACCTCCCTGATCGAGGTAAAACCGCCCACTACTTCGTATATTTAGAATCACGTTCGTTTTACACATCGTTTTTTATGCGATGTGCCTATATATGTAGGTATGTACGTCGAAAAAATGGAAATTTTATTTCGGTTGCGCTTACAATTTCTCTCTCGAGACTTTTCTTTTTTTGGGGGGGGGGTGAGATATTGAGGTCCTCGCGTAACATGAAAAGACATGATATATACCTCTCCTACCAGTGTATGGCTCGAACGTACACTACACAGCGAAAAGCACATTCAGAGTTCTTTGCGGAACCCCCTCACGCTTACGGTGGGACCTTTCGGTATGTTTCCATCCTCGTCATTCATCGCGTTAGACTCAGGCTTCCTACTGCTGCAGTGAGGAGGGGAGATTCGACAGTCAACAACTAGCAACCAATCAGCAAGCAGCAAATCAGCAATCAGTAATCAAAGTGGGGGCGCTGCTAACCTGTAGATAGGTAAATAACTTTGGAAACAGGATGAACACCTATAACCCAATTTTTCACCGGCTCCAAGTTTCATTTTTTTTTTTTTTTTACGTTTTTTAGCTTTCAGTACGGTCAGTTAGACATGGCGCCAAATAACCAGAGATCGCGGTGCGTGTCCACGAAAATGGTGTGGCAGCGGAGAGGCTGACGCTGGAGGAGCCGATAGACAACCATGCTGGCGCTGATGCACTTGTTGCATACCGGTGGTTGGAAAAATAAATACGGTGCTGTTTTTTCTCACTCGAAAACTTTTCCTGACAAAGAAACTGATCTGCGCGCTGGCACGATACGACCCCGACTGCAGCCTCTGGTCCCATTGTCATGCTTCCTCTCGAGGGGGACGGGCGGCGGAGCGCTGCCCCCTGCGGGGTGAAAATGTTTCTAAGCGTTACCGACTTCACGGCTGAGTCGGACGTCGCGGCAGTAGTCGCCGGCGGCATCCGCAGCGACGACGACAGTAGGGCGGCCCTGAAGGTGAGACAGGTGATTGTTGAGAGGGATGCACAGTAGCCTACTGCTGGCGCAGGGATAAACTGTTTTTAGTTTCAATACTCTTGACGGGATACTTTTTTTTTCAGTTTAAACAGTATTGACAGGCTACTGTTGGTTGGGAAGGTGCGTTCTAGTAGGCTATTGTTGGGTAGGGGGGATGCCCTACTACTAGACTCCTGTTGGTTAGGAGGGGTGGGCTACTTCAGTAGACCGCTGTTAGTTAGGAGGGGCATCCTAGTAGCCTACTGTCGATTAGGAGGGTCACCTCAGTAGGCTATTGTTGGTCAGGAGGGATAACCTACTAGAGCTACCGTTGGCTGGGAAGGATAACTTTCTAGAAGCGCTGCTGGTTTGGAGAGAGATACCCTTCTAAACTGCTGTCGGTTAGGAGGGGAAGCCTGCCAAGAGTACTCTTGTCAGCGCTGACATGACTGATCCCATATTCAAACCGAACAGAGGGCCGGGGTGAACGTAGGGTTAAGCCGGCCGAACTACGCCAACCACGGGCCACAGACGCAAAATTCACGGGGGGAAAGCCATACAAACCAATCACGAACGTCGCCATGAAAAAAACAAATGGTGGATGATTGTGATTGGGTGGTCTTCTCATGACCAGGAACGTATGGACTTTGGCCCGGGTTCGACGAAATGGTTGGAACTGCTCTTGACTTGAACCCTTTCACTGCTGTACTGTTGACCTGGCATACGAAATAGCTGACTCTAATTCCAAGTAGCTTGTGCCCAAAACGGGAGTGAATTCCGCAAAGGGGTTAACCACTAACCCTAACCCTAACCCGGACTTCCTGGAGAAATTTCTCGGAATGAACATCGTAAAGAGGAGTTAAGAAACAGTGTGAACTGTCAAATCATTTTCTTGAAGCCGGGCCAGGTCGTACAACACTGCTGTTAAAACCGCGCCTGCTGGCCGAACGATAGTGACCGCAATGTGCACACCCCACCCAACCCCGCGACTTGCGACATCCACGTGGTACGGTACCGGTGTCCCCGTGGTTCGGCGTGCTCGTGACGGCAGTCTCGGCGGGACAACGCATCAGCAATCCCCCCCCCAGCACGTGGGAAACGCGTAAGGGGTCGCCGCAGCCGCCACGCCCACACGGGCTCGGAGGAAGAGGAAGCGGAGTGCGGGAAAGAGGGTGGGATGGCGGACGAAGACGAGGACGAGGACGAGGAGAAGGAGGAGGAGGAGGAGGAGGAGGGGGGAGAAGAGGACGAGTGGCAACAAGGCCGGCTGGATCCCTTGTGGACGGGGGTCGGGTCGTTGGGCGAGCGACTAACTGGTGTGGGGTTTCTTTTCGACCAGCTGGAGGGGGAGATGGACCACGATCGGCAGGTTCGGAGCTCCGCCTGCCCTTCCTGTAGACGTTTGCAGGCTTCGAAACTCGGAAACCACTCTGTGTCACACTCCAAAGTAAACCCCCTGCCCCGGTTCAGGTTTGCGTACGCACGTAAACACTCACGATCATGGGGGGGGGGGAAAAAACTTTTTTTTTTTATGAAGGTGCGGAGGGAAAGGCAGTACTGACCAAATAAGAAAAGGAGACGTGGTTCCACCCGTTTCGCAAACTTCGGATGTTGTACGCCTAACCTCTCCCCTGGCTCCGTTTCCACCGACTCCCATGGCCCCGTGGCACCATGGATAATTTCCATATTTCCACCGCATAAAAACGTCGATCGGGACACACCACACAGGTCGTCGAAAACTGCCAGAACGAAGCCCAGGAGGAGGTGGAGATGGTTGCCAGGGACCTCGAGGGCATCAGGGCGCAAAGGGTGTCGGATCGATGGCGCGTCGGTTTTGTGCCCCAGGTGAGGCGGAACAGCGCTGGTAACCTTTGACGCACCGGACAGCTCACGATAATAAGCAGACAGTAATTTTCCGTTTTTTGTGACATTCTGCTGTGCGAGAGCCTAGTCATACAGATCTCTACAGAAGGCAAAACAAGCGCGCAGAGAGCTGTGTCATACAGATCCCACCCCGCCTAACATGACCTAGACCGCGTACCACTCCGGACGGAAATATAGTGACCGTTTTGTGCTGATAATAGTTTCTAAAATGTCCTTGTATTTTTGCTCAGGGTTTACCAGGTGGATAGATAATAATACCAGGTATTGCAGTATTACCAGGTATATATACAGCATACACGTAAACATTGCTAGTACGGGGGTACATAGTTAATGGGACCTATGGTATACATAAAAAACTATATATTTACGTGTTTTTACTAACAAAATTTGGTCCTTATTACTGTGGTCCCCCGTAATACCAGATATATACAGTATAACCAGGTGTGTATACAGCATGTATGTAGCCATTGCTAACATAGGTAGCGAGTTTTTTTTGTGTACAAAAAGTTGTCAGATTTTGTAGACCACTCTAAAACCTGTGATACACACCCCGTATACCGTATATAGCACCCCTTGATCGAAACATCACCACGTAGCATCACACCAAGCTTTCGCAAAGATGGTTTGTTTTTTTTTTTCAATCTCACAGCTGAGGTGGGGTGTTTTTTCTTGCGTGTTGTTTTCTCACGAATATATCAGGAATGTTTCTGCCCCGAAAGGTCTAAAGCATTAAATGGGGATCTGATTTTTCCGATGTTGTGTAACTCCCGGAGTGGGTGAGCAAGCCCCTTCCATCGCGTTCTTCTAGGAGCGTTTGTTTTAGGCGGACAACGATGTATGGCGACAGAGGGAGCGATAAAGAGGGGTCGACGCGGAAACAGATGAAACGAAGCACCTCCTCCGTGTATCGCGTGTGTGAAGCGTTGTGCAGCATCATGGAGAGGCGAGGCGGACCGGTGTACGACCCGCCTGAGACCCGTTCCGATTGTGCCAGGGTCTCCCCTGGTCTGGTCGCTCGTTCCGTGGACGGGCATTGTGACAAGCGCGCGCCGGTGCCCGCGGGAGTTTGCCATATTATATACAGTAAGGGCATGTTTTGGTGTGGTTTCTGTGCGCGACATTGGTGGTGTGTGTATTGAAGCACATGTTTAGGGTTCGGTTTCCGTACGCAGCACGTTGGTGGAGTGTGTACCTTGAAGCACCTACTGTTGTACGTACTGGTGTATCTGTTGAATCGTGTAGGTGCTTGCGATTTGAGGGGGCGGGGGGGGGGGGGGGGAGCGGGGGCGCTGCAAATCGTTTTGTTCGTCAGAAGGAATAACCCTTTTTTTACCCCAGCAACAGTTATCTCACCCAACTTTGTTTTCCAAGTGGTTGTAATCGCGAAAACAAGGGATGAGCAGTTCCCGAGAGTTGTAAAGAGATGGCCGAGGCAAGGGTAAGGGTAAGGGACGCAGGTGTATCTGCCAGCTGGGAAGCAGTGCTTCGCTTCTTCTGATTTCGATACATGGTATTCTTTATTGATGGCGAGAGCTAAAGAGGTGCTCTGGTAGAGAAGTGAGAAGTAGGGGGGGGGGGGGGGACTCGACACCCAGATATGCTCGACCCACCCCACGCCACAAGCTCTCCTAAATTCTTCTTATCCGGTGTTCTCCTATAGAACTTTCCTATGGCTACCCCGATCGTTCTTCTGCTAATATAATAATTTCTCATTTTATTGGTATATCTCCGTTAAAGAACGATACTCTCGTCTAACGGACTATCCCTCATAAAGAACATTCCTAAAAGAACGTTACTCTCGACAAACGGAATATCCGCCAGGATAATCCATTCTTTAGCTTATTCCCGTAGTCCTGAGACCACAAAACTGCAAACCATATTATCTATATCTATGGCCCATGATTACTTCACTCATATCACATTAGCCCACCCTGAATAGTCATATATGCAGACCACAAGATGGTCGAAGGGTGATGACAACTCTCATCCCCAACGACCAGTAAAAAGTGGTTGAAGGTGCGGCTAATAAGACAACTAAAGAAAAGAGGCTAGAGATTTCCCCACACCTCGTGATAAGACCCAAACACTACGAAGGGGGGGTGTGCACTGAAAACAACCACTGAAAGGGAGACCAAAGGAGAGGAAGACAGAACTAAAAGCAAAGGCGAAAGGAGAAAACAGCCGAAGCGAAAACAAAAGAAAAGCGAAAGAAAAAGGAGACAGAAGCCGGATCGAAGGCTAAAGGAAAAAACGAAGACCGGTCAAAGTGAAGATATACTTGTCCCACCCCACGCCACAGGCTCTCCTAAATTCCTCTTATCTGGCGCACTCCTATAGAACTTTCCTATGGCTACCCCGATCGTTATTCTGCTAATATAAGAACTTATCATTTTATGGTCCTATCTCCGCCAAGAAAAATTACTCTCGTCTAACGGACTGCCCGCCATAGGAAACATTTCCTAAGAGAACGTTACTCTCGACTAACGGAATATCCGCCGGGATAATCCATTCTTTGGATTATTCCCGTGGTCCTGAGACCGCAAAACTGCAGAGCATATTATCTATATATATGGTCCATTAGTGTCTTCACTCTTATCACAGAGAGCTTAAGCGGCACCCCGCAACCGAAAACTGCCTATGTTATTTATTTACACGTGTTACTATTGCCTCGGTTCCACCACGGTATTTCCACCACCACCACCTCAGGTCCACCGATGTAATTCCACCACCACCACCACCAAGCCCGCAGGAGTGCGTTGTACAGCAACCAGCCACGGCGAGGCACTGCATTTTTTGCAATCCCCAATCCACATTTCTCTCAATATATCAATTTGTATATCGCGATCGTAGCATGTGAATACATGAATACGTTCGACACGCCACACACCAATCGAGCTGATGGGGGGCCTCCTCCTCCCCCGCAGGTACCGCTGTGGCGGCGGAGTCGACTGAACGAACCCATTGAGAGCGGTGCCACCGCTCCGATGGGCGGAGGGCTACTCGCTCGGGCGGAGACGGCACCTTCACCGTCGGCAGCGGAGAGCCCTCTCGTCGACGGCCGCGGGGCCGATCGCGGTAGCTTCTTTCGCAGTAGCGATGATGGTGGCGACGACTACCCCGGCGCCGAGGTGGCCACCTTGAAGGCCGAGGAGGAGCTCTGGGAGGCCAGGCAAGCCAGCGAAAGGCGGGGGGGGGCGGCGGCTCATTCGACGAATAAAACGTATCGTCTCCCGTGGCACTCTTCCGTCTCGTATATGTATACATGACGCAGAGCGCGTTTATGAACACACCGGGGGTCTTCCCTGTCCTCAGATATTTACCGTAGAGACACCTTGCCCACGCCGACTTCGTCTGTCTCACGCTTCGTGCGTCGTGCGTGGAGGCGAGCGGAGGAATGGTGTCGGTGTCGGCAGCGCTAAGGGGTTTGATTTACAGGACAGCAGTAGAAATAAGTCCACGTGAAAAAAGAGGGGCTTTTGCGAAAGAAAATCGGAGGGATCTTCGCCCCTGTCTCGTGACGGTGATGCGCTTGTTCGCCCTGTCGTAACGCTCCCAAAAAATATAGACGTAGACGCTACCGGTTCCTTTAAGTTTCCCCTCGATCCTTGTTCTGTTGTTTTCGACAATGTTTCATTTTGTTTTTAAAATTGCAATCCGTTCTACAGGGCCATACTCGAGTCTATCGAACGGGAGCTCGGAGCAGGCAACGGAAGAGGACCGGCGTCCACCCCGGGGGCTCACCTGCTCGCGCCTGCAGCAGCATCGGCCGCAACGCTGACCCCTAAAACAACCGAAAAGGCGGGCGAGCCCGCGAAGAGTCGCTCTCCGCGTCCATCATCCCCTCACGCCTTCCCGCAGACAGAAACAGAAGCGCTGAAAAAGGTTTCCAGCGCAGGAAACGCCAGAAGCCACCCCCTCCCAGGCCTTGCACTGGACGGAGACCCACGGTGGCGCCGCAGACAAGCTGCGTTGATCCAATGGTCAACCGGGCGGTCCTCCGCTCGAGCCAACGACTTCAGCGACAACAGCGGCAAACCAATGTTTGATGGTGGTGGTAGTAATCATAGCGCTACTCGAAAAGGGTCGCCCGGTGTAAATTGCAGGCCGCGTCGAAGCGGCAAACCTATGTTTGAAGGTAGTATTCATAGGTCTAATCGGAAAGAAGGGTCCGATGTCGCATCCTGCCACCGGTTGACGAGAAGAACGGTGTCGGCGAAGAGAGGGGGCGACGGCGGCACGCGAAGCACGGGTACCGCCGTCGCGCACTTTCCTACCGCGGTTGCGGCGACTGTGAGGTCGAAGGCGCGGGAAAAGGCAGCGGCGAGTAGAAGTAGGCGGTAGGTGTGAAGATGAAAAAGGCAGTATGGACTCAGCAGGGGGCGACTACTGCTTTGCAGGGGTGCTTCTGCTACTGCTCTGCTCACTCGCGGAGATGCTTGACGAATGCTTGGGAATTTCTACTATACTAGGTAGCTTCTTGTGACGCGTTCTACGATGGAGGTAGCACATTTCCGCTATTTTTTTCTGGATGACGGGGATCCTTGACCCAAAATCGTCGGAAAGCCAATCTTGTTTCGGAAAATGACGTTTTTGCATGCTTGGACCATGGCATTATTCATCGGGAAGCAAATTGATTTTTGCTGAGGTCAGTTTTCGGGTGAGGTATGGAGCTCATTAAGGTCAAGTGAGGAGCCTCAGAAAAAATAGGGTGAACCTCTATCGTAGAACGCCTCTTGTGTTGGGTTGTTTGCTCGGCGGATGTCTCCTCAAGGAAGGGGCGGGTGGATCTCCACCCAGGCGGGCGATAACGCCTGCCAGGTATGATGAGGGGACATTTACTGTAAATCGTAACTCCGCAACAGCAGAGAAGGGACGTCTACACGTAGCCAGGTTTAGGGATCGATTGAGGGGAAAAAATGCCAAAAAGTTGCGCCTGAAGCGAAATTTTCATCAGACAGACGGACGGACGGACGGATAAAAAAAAAATCTGAGTAAAGACCCCAATCAACACTGGGGAAATCCTGCACGTGTCATTTTTCAGGAACTGCTTCATGGGAGCAGATAGAAACGAACGCAACAAAGCATAGTAGGGTACACTTGTGCGAAGGACACAACGAATATATGGCCTGCCACAATTTCCGAGACCTAGAGTCAGGAGGAGGGGGGGGGGGGGCGTACTCATTTGTTGCTTGCCTTAGTCATTTGACCATTGACCACGCATTTCTCTCGAGACGGAGTACCGTTCCTACTCCTAATAGAGACATCTCCAACAATTGGGCGCTCATTACGTGGTTTCCATACCTGGTATATTGCATAGAAACTTTTTGCTAATCTTATCCCCTTCCTGTCTGGCCGCCAGTGGCCACCATCTATCTCCTAGGACAGCGATCTTTTTCTCGCTGCTATTCAGTGTATCAAACTCCTCCATGTCACATACGTCTATTTCCCTCATCTCCTCTAACACATCCCGTTCCTCCTTGTATATTTCACATTCTCCTACTATGTGAGTTCTGCTCTCTATTACTTGCCACACGGGCACATCTGTGCATCTACTTCCTCCTCTTCCCGGCTACTGGTATACCTCTTCTTTCTGGCAGGTCCAGGTCACCTACACGAAAGCGCAGTTTCAGCGTTTTCGCGAAGTCCATTGGGCCATGCAAATACGTTTTCATTCCTATTCCTTCCCTCAATCTCCCGTATATCTCTTAAGCGTTTTTCCGATTCCACCTTGTTTCTTAACTCTAGCCTTTCCCTTATTTCTATCCTTTCTTCTACTTCTGCCTTGTATCTCCCAAACTTCCCGGCGGACATCATCTCTTCTTGGTTTCCCCCTACATCCTTCCATACGTTCTCAACTACGCCATCCCACCTTATTCCAGCTCGCCCTTTAGATACTTTTTCCCATACAGCTCTATCAGGGTGGGGGCGCGGGGGGGGGGGGTAAAAAACACACCAGGTATCTTTCAAAACGTTTCGTTTCAATTCGTACAGATATCCCACCCAGCTGATTAATTTGTTTTTCATTCGCTGACCCGCGGGGGGGAGGGGGGGGGGTGGTGTCGCTTTTTTTTTCGGCAGAGATGACCGTGCCTGCACACCGCTCGCTGGGTTGCTTACGCCGCGGTCTCCGGCGGCGGGGCGGAAGGTTGTGTCTGTGAGCGACGAACGACGTAGTGGGGCGCGTGTGTTCGCCCAAGCGACTGCCGCCCGGCAACTCAGCTCGCGTATCGGCAGCAGGGGGGGGGGGGGGGTCTTGTGTGGCACCGTCGAGTACAACCACATATACTGTAGACGAGTTTGGAAGTGAGGTTTTGCACTGTGCGCCGGAGTGTCTCGCAATACAACCACCTGCAAGGAAGGCTAAGCCCTTCGGATCACAAAGTGAGCTTGAGGTGCTCCAGCACGCGCTGCATTCACTTGCGATGATACCGTTCACGCTCGTGTTGGCGGTGGAATAACCGGTGCCAGTATCCAGTATAGTTTATTTAGCCATACAGCAAATACTGCACTGGAAACAAGCAATTGTGCTTTGTCCAGCCATACTGCGATTTCTAAACAAGGTCTCCTACATTGGACGCCGGGTCTTTCCCTACCGCCAAAAGAGAGGACCAGTTGGCAGACACCTGGTAACCACCATGTGAGGCAAAGCCCACTGAAATGTACTGTAGAGGAAGAGCACGGTCCCTAGCTCATATTCGGAGCGCTGAGGTTGCGGAGGTGGTTAAGGATGCGCCTCACCTTTACCCTGAATCTGGCGAGCGAACCTCATCAAGCACTCGATACCTCCCCCCCCCCCCCCCCCTCGAGGGTCACATGCATGATATCGAGTACACCCAACCCCACTCTAGAAGGTCTATCGTCATACGAGTATTATTATATATAGGTTGGGTTGGCGTCGGTTGGCAACCGCCCTGTAAAAGATGCCGCTCACTACGTAAACCAGGGTACGTACCGTTTGTTTGTTTGTTTGTTTTATATTGTGTTTTTTGGCGGTCGGTCACAGATGGCGATCGAGTTATAGATCATTTGTGCGGGGTGGAGAATCTTTACTCCGAGCAAGGGAAATGATCGCATCACGTGGTGTTTGTGGTAAGGCACCCATGAGGCAGTTGCATAGTACCCCCATTGCTGTCGCTGGAAGTGGCCACACCGGAAAATAAATCAACTCGTTGAAGCTGTCATCCATGTGCAAGTCCGTCTCGCAAGTGGTTCTTTGTCGGATGCAGCTCACCCTTCGTGCAACTCGCCAAGCACTTCACCGCGCTTCGCGCTTGGTGCAAGCAATGTCTGCCTGGTCGGTGAAATCTCGAGGTGCTCCGTCCCGGCATTGTGGGGATGCGAGGGTCTACGTCATACGACTACGGCCATGCATGCTATCGAGTACCCCCCCCCCCCTCCCCGTTAAGTATACCCATTGCTGTCTCTGGAAGTGGCCACACGATAAAGCTTATACCAGGTAACATATTTCGACGGTGTCATTCAATGCAAGAAAGTCCGCTTCATAGACGGCCTTTTGCATTGATTGGATGCACATCACCCTTCATGCAACTCGCCCAACACCTCACCCCGCTTCGCGCTTGGTGCAAGCATTGTCTGCCTGGTCGGTGAAAGTCCGACGCGCTCCGTCCCGGCATTGTAGGGGGTGCGAGCGTCTATGGTCATACGACTACGTCTACATTCATGATATGAGTACCCCCCCTCCCGCCAGACGAGGAAAGGCGAGCCCGCCAGAAACGCGCTTGCGACGTGCTACCCTATTCCGAACGTACTTATGTAGACAACATCGTCACCCAGGTTTTACACCGGAATCCATGCCTTCATACTAACAATGCCCATTGCCCAGTATAACAGTGTCCTCTGCAACGGAAAGTCTAAATGTGTCCAATGGGCCGTTAGAAATCTCGGTCGTCAAGACTGAGAACGCCTGCTGTGGTGGTGCATCAAACTCCATGCGGCAACTGGCGATACATTCGAAGTGCCTTAATACACGATACCCGAGACTCTCGTTCGCCATTTGCTGTCCACGATCTTGGAGATAAATATTTATGAGTTCTCTCTGGTACTCCTTGTCGACTAAAAGCACACACCATAGAATTTTGAAGCCCTTACGCGTATTTTCGTGCCCGCTATTCTCACTCCAGCGCCCGCCAGGCGTGACTCTCGAAAGCATAGCAATAATAATCTGGGGCAGTTTAGCTCTGACGGGTACGGCCACGAGCAGGAGTAGCTGATGCAGAGGCAACTTGTCTGCGCCAGACCGCATCTTCCCCCATGCCGTGTGCTTTGAACGCCAACATTTCACCAAAAGTACGTTCTGATGAGCCTATGTAAAGCAGTACACCGCATGAATCAAGCCCATGTTAAAAATACGCCCGAAACCCTTCTCAAAATGGACCATTTATGCCCCGCCGTATACTCGAAGTAAGATTATGGACGTACGTACCTATCTGATGAAGATCGACGATTAAAAAACCGAGCAGGAACATATCGGTGCGAGTGTCAATACCTATTCGTAGGAATGTCCGCAGTCACGAAAAAAAACGCTGCGTACCACGGAGCGACGACCGACGAACAGAGCGCCACACAGCTAAGGCATCTAACTACCAACACATAGACAAGCGACGAAGGCTTCGCATGTGTGTTGAGCACGACTACTATCGGGGCGGACAGGGGGAATCATTATTTTTTTATCTGCAACGCGTGGACGTCGCAGACCTATACCCGCAGCGATTGCCGGTCTATGCCGCACGTCTCCTTGGCGGGCGTGCCGTCAAATCTCCCTCGTGCCCGACATCGAGTCAAGCTGAACCCGAAGACCGCATGCACGTAATGCGTCTGTCTGGCCGAAGTCACCAAGAACGCTGGTGAGAGAGCCATCGAAGCAGCCGAGAACAGGTGCTCGAAATCAAGCATAGCTCCGTACGCTGTTTTCCCGCTCAGAGCTGTGTGCGCACTTTTGTCTTCGTCTGCCTTTTGTGTTCGTTTTCCATATACCGGGTGTATCATCTACAGGCTACACAGCGGCAGCAGCATACCATTACGGGGGTCCAGAGTTAATAGGACCTATGGTATACATCAAAACCTATATATTTGTCTATTTTTACTGAAAATACTTGGTCCTAGATATACTATGGTCCCCCGTAATATATATAGTGCATACACACCTTTCGCCCAGGGCTGCTGCTGCTGCTGCTACATCGACGGATACGGCCGCATCATTAGCGGACGAGCTAATAGTACGAGCTCGTACCACACGAGCACAAAATCAGAAAAATCAGAAACATCATGTTTCTTCTGCAGGAGCTCGTGTGGTGCAGACCAAGCCCGACCCACACCAGCGATTGCTGACCTAACATAATCTCACCACGGAAGAAATGTCATGGAGCTTCGCGTCCGCAAGCCACCTCTTAGTTAAGCCTGCACAATGCCCTACACGATACCCGGTACGAGGTACCTGGTACGTATATGTGTAGTTTAGTCTGAAACTGCCAAGTGTTTGGGAAGCAACACGCCCCGTCGTTGCTCTGGCTGTCGATGATTAAAAAAAAATCTTGTGCAACAGTTCGCGGTTCTTATCACCCCGTGAACAGCCTTTAAAACTACAGTTTCGCCGTTTCACCCACCATAATCACTTGGGTAAATGTCTCTCGTGTTTGATGTCAAAATGAAATACGGACAGGCAGCTTTGAGACCAGGTGCCAAACAAAATACAAAAGGTATTTCAACGCCATCAAAGACGTTTGATAAGACTCAGCATATCAACCGATACCCAACAACTTAAACACCCAACAACTTAAAAAGGTGCTTAACCTGAATCCGAGGCTTGCGCATCGCAAGACAAAACAACATTTGTGACACAGATTCATCGACACGCACACGCGGGGGCGCATACATACGTACAGTTCGCGGTCCAACTCCACAAAAACGCGGCGGAATACGCCAGCGGTAAATAACCCCCCCCCCCCCCCCCCCCCCCCTTCCCCCCTCCGCCACCACCACCAAAGATTCTAGAAGACCGCGGTTTGACTCCTTGACTGACCAGTCCCCCACACTAAAAATAGTATATTTTAAGGCCAAAAGGGGCCTCGACGCGCCCGACAAGACTTGCCTCCAGGCACTCTTGCCACCAACCCGTTCAAACTCATGGCGAAACCGGCACCGCGGCATACCCTTCCTTTCATCTATTGCCTCCCCCCCCCATCCCCCCCCCCCTTAAGCAGGGGACCACGGCAGACCGCCCTCAATTCCTTTCATCGACTGCCGCCTCCTCCCACCCCCCCCCCCCCCTTAAGCAGGGGACCACGGCAGATCGCCCTCAAATTGGTCGGACCCGCACCACTCTAACAGCTCCCGCATTTCCGGACAGACCAAGCTGTAGGGTGGGGTTCTGTGAAACGGATCCCTTTCGGCACGCTTCGAAGCCAAGGGCCCGTCCTCCGCGCACCCGTAGGGATCCAGCCGGTACGGCTCTAGCGCGGACACCAACTCGCCCGCAACCGCGGCGTCGTGGTCAAACTTCCCCCCAGGGTGAAGGCCAACGTATCGAAACGCCCCTGGCGGGAAGCGGAGGGCGGCGCGGTGCAGGTTTTCGAAGCGGTCCTTCTTGAAGTCGTAACCCACAATTGTGATTTTCGCGGGGTAGTCACCGGTGATTTCCTTAAACCTTTGTCGACAGCGGCCGTGGGTTGTAATGGGGTTGGGATGGGTGAGAGGTAGGGTGAGGGCGGGGTGGGGGTGGGGGTGGGGGGTAGGTCGAGGGGTGGTGGAGGGGGAGAAAGAGCGGGAGATTCGGTAGTACGGTCTCTTTTACGATACCAGGTACCAGGGTAGGAGGTTCGGTTCGCCACCAACAGGGTGGTGCAACGGTCAGATATGAGAGAGGTGACAGCACCATCACCAGAACGCCCGGCGACACACTAATGACGGCGCCCTCGAATCTGTCCACCACGTCGGACTATTTGAAACTCTTGGGAGGGAAAATACCGCGAAAAAAAATCGCTCATGTGCACTATCACGGGGTCCACAACGCGGTCGCGAAAAACGCACACCCGCAGACATACTGGAACAGCCCTACCACAGCAGTACGCACGGTTCCACCACAAACTTGCATGCGACGGGACTGAGGAGCGCTTCGGTATCGTATCATACAGTAGTAACCGGATTGGTGAGTATGACCGTTCCGCTAGGAACTCACGCAGCACGATTTTTTCAACTCTCGTCAATTTGTGTGCGCCCGTGAACGGCGTGTGGCGGACGCTTTTGGCAACTCGAAAAGGGGGTCTCCATTTTTGTTGCGTCGTCAAAATTTGAGGAAAGAAAAAGCAAAGTATTGTCATTCTTCATAGACAAAAGAGACACGAAGATCACAAATCATTTTTTTTTTTTGCATCGTTTCGTCGGCGCGGCAGCGCAGCAAACGCGCCGATGCACCTGCAGATGGAAAACAGAATGTTCTCGAAGGAATCTCGCGCGAAGTCCTCGGTCAACGCCCTCGCCCTCAGGTTCGGCTGCCCCCACCAATCGTAGTGATCGGCGACAAAGAAGTAAGACTCTCCCTCGCTCTTCGGCCCTGCAAGCGCCCTCGTCTCTTGCCCCCTGTGAAGCGCGGCGCACAGGACGAACGAGCAAGAGAGCACCGCACGCAGGACAGGGGTGCACTTAAAAGTTACCTACCTCAACCAAAGCCCGAAATTTGAGAACCTGCCGACGACGCCAATGTGAGGCGGTGCCCCCTGGCAGGTTCTCTCTTGTGCGGTAGTGGTGTGGAGGACACACCGAGATGGGCCGGTACCTGGGCTCTACACCGAACGGAGTCACAGACCTCGGGGTGACCTTGAACTTGTGCGTGATGATGCGGTATGTGCAATCTAGGGCAAGGGGACCTGGTATCCACATGTACGCTTAGACCCGAACAACAACCCCATGGGCCAAGGTGTGTGACGAATACTACCGTAAAACGCAATTCAGATTTGTCAGCTCCTCAGCGACCTCAAGGAGCCCCGCTAGTCATTTTTTTTTTTTTTTTTTGCCAAAAAAGTGCCATCAAGGCACTATTACGGGGGACCATAGTAAATGGGACCAAACTTTGTAAGAAAAAATAGGGAAATGTATAGGTTTTTGTGTGTACCGTAGGTGTTCTTTACTATGGCCCCCCGTAATAACCCTTTTAGTACTGCAGTTCCGTTTTGGGGACAAATTACTTAGAAATTGAATGGTTTGCATGCACGCTTAATTAACCCGAACAACAACCCCATGGGCGAAGCTATACGTCGAAATACTATCGTAAAACGCAATTCAGCTTCGACAGCTCCTCAATGGCCTTAAGGAGCCCCCCTTGTATTTTTTTGGCCGAAATGTGTCATAATTGGGGCATTAACCCTTGTAGTACTGCAGTCCCGTTGAGGGGGACAAACTACTTGGAATTAGAGTGGTCTGTCCCCAAAACGGGACTGCGGTTCTAAAAGGGTAAAGACATACCCTTTCGTAGCACGCGTCAGCAGTAGGTAGCGGGTGCGGTCAGTCAGGTCAGTCAGGTCAGTCAGGTCAAGAGGCTTCCCGGGGGCCGTTTTCTCCGCGGGCGTGGGCTGCTGCACAAAAACTTGCACACACCGGACAGACCACACCAGATCAGATCAGATCAGATCAGATATATCAGATCCCCGTTTCTTCATCTAGATATTTCGGGGCAGGGGCAGATATATCACTGGTATATACGAGCTGCAAGATCTACAGTAGAGCGGATAATGTTTTCGTCGGGCGGGATCTGTACTGACTCAGCTCTTGCGAACATGTCCGCCGGGGGTGGGATCCGTACGACTTACAGCTCTTTGCGAAAATGTCTTGAAATAACGGCCCAAAATCTAGGATCTACGATATACATGATCTGCAGTCTACAGCAGTATCTTATAACGGCAAATCTAGGATCTAGATGATCTGTAGCAGTAGGTCGTGATCCATCCGACGCGTGGAAGCTTAGATATAAATATATAATTTTATGTATACATATATATATATACCAGTATGTCGGAACAGGAGCGGAACCGCGCAGTTTCGTTCCTCTGTAGGAGAATGCTGGCAGCGCTCGACCAGATGGGTCACCGCTGCTGTGCCAAGAGTGTTTACGGCTTGGCCCAGCTTCGCCAAACTGGTTGATGGTCCACTCTTAACTCCTTATTACATACAAAATTCTGAAAAAATTCTCAGACGGTGAGACTTGCAGGGTTAGGGTCGAGCTTTCAAGTCAAGTGCATTTCAACAATTTGATCAAAGCCGGGCTGGTCAAGGTCTGTACAAGCCAAAGCAGTACTACTATCAACCATAGCCCGCGCGTGTCAGCAAGAAGGCTTTCATCCAAGTTCCGGGGGAAGACTGAGACTGCCCAGTGTCCATGCTGATTCTTCATCCTACAGGTATACCAGCTGTGGCTGGCTATTCATCTCGGTGGCTCAAGTTGGGTTTCCCAGATACACTCGGCTTTCTCTTGGCGGTTCAAGTTGGGTTTCTCAGCTACAGTTGTGGCTTCATCTCGGCGGCTCAAGTTGGGTTTCACAGCTGTAGTTGGCTTTATCTTGGCGGCTTCAGTTGCGTTTCCTACAAAGCACCCCGAGACGGGTTGAAACGGGCAGCGTTGGGAGGGGAGAGGGGGGGGGGGGGGGGGGGGGGGGGGGGGAGGGCACCACTAGCGCAAAAGAAAAACAGGCCTGCATGCATGCAGGCAAGGCGAACGTACAGGCAGACCGACGGAAGGACAAAACAGGCACTCACCCGAGAACAGCAGCAAAGACGCCTCGTCGGCGTCCAGCTCGCCCAGCCCGCCCCTGATGTGCCCGACCAGCGCGCTCGGCACGTCTTTCTCCTTCTGGTAGTCCAGGAGAAACCAGTCCGCGTCCCGGCTGTCGGCGCCGTCGAGCGACTCCGTCACCGTCACCCCGTGTCCCGGCACCATGATAAGATGGTCAAGCTCCCTCGACCTCCGGTCTTCCACAAAGGCCACGCGTGGCCCGATGTGCGCCGCAGGTCTGCCGTGTGCGTTCGGGGGCGGTCTCGCATGCTTAGACCCATGTCACGCACGTTACATAGGGGGGGGGTATGACGTTGGCAAGAAGAAAGTAGCCACCTGTTGAGCTATTGCAGTCAAACGTGACTCAAAACAGCTCTCGAACAGGTAGGTCCTTCTATGCGACTGAACCATAGCCCAGCAGGCACTACAGAAATGGTCGTTCTATAGTGCCGGTATGTATGGGCCAGCCAGCAATACCGGCACTATTATAGCGGCAACCAACCGGCACTATTTACTCCGCGCACTGCCACACTAGCTTACCCCATCTTTGTCAAGCAATTTCACAGGCACTAAATATAGCGGGCAGCCGGCACTAAACAATCGGCACTATAGAGGGACCACTCCCGTACCGTGGTTCCTTCTATTAATATTATTAGCGAACATACTCCCTACGATACCTAGTTTTTCTCAGGGTACGAATTATACTCAACACGGGCAAGCTCCATACGAACTGACTCTACCTCACCCACAAGCCGACCCTGCGCAAAAAAAGGCGCGCGCATTCCGACGAACGATCTCATTGGCTAGCCGCGGTCGCAGCCACAGAGCATACGCGGCCATGCCCCCGCGACTACAACGCGAGATCGTCAGGTCCTGGCTGCCTTGACACGGCCGCAATATTCATCGACCCCGTAGTAGGTCTATTACGGGGGACCATAGTAAATAGGACCAAATATTGTTAGTAAAAAAGGGTAAAGAAGTAGGTGTTTTAAGTATACCATAGGTCCTATTAACCCTTTTACTGCCGCAGTCCCGTTTTGGGGACAAATCACTTGGAATTAGACTGGTTTGTCCCCAAATCGGGACTGCGGAACTAAAGGGGTCAACTATGGACCCCCGTAATAGGAGAACGACGCAAGACCTGTTCAACGTCGAACAGGTCTTGCGTCGTTTTCTCAGGACCACAAAGTCTGGAAACATTGCCGGCACGCCAACGCAGCCAGGACCTGACGCTCCTTTTTTTTTTTTTTTTGGCTGTCGCGGCGAAATAAATGCCCGGGAAGGTCCACGAGGCTGCTGCCGACATCCTTCCTTGCTTCGGTTCAGGGGACTCCTTTTCTACCAACCATTTCGAAATTATCATTCCAAAAGCTAGACTCTGCAGTGTGAGATGGGGTAGCTCTCTTACTGTACACCAGGTACCGCGTATAGGGTAGCTCTCTTACTGTATACCAGGTACCAGGTATAATAGAGGGTAGCTCTTTTGTATGATACGGTATGTAGCTCTCTTAGAAGGTAGGGTCGTAGCTCTCTAATAAGATAGGGTAGTTCTTTTGTAAGAACACCGTAGCCTCTTTATAGTGAAGAGCAGCTCTCTTGGCTCCTTTGGGTCTTGAAGGTAGCGACCAAAACAATGGTTGGTAGCTTTAGTTGTTGTCAACCATCTACGAGAAGCGTGAGCGTCCAGCAATAGGGTGGGGAACATGCTGCGCCCGTGCAGTACAACTCCTTGCATTCAACCATTGAAAATCGGACACCATGTTGTAGAACATCATCATCACCCCAATCACGCGGTTGCCGTTTCTGAAACCGTCACTATATATCGTCACTTGAAACCCCCCCCCCCCGAGGGTGTCTCAAGGTTAAAAAGGCAGGGTATTAATAGCTCTCTTTCAACAAGAGGGAATAGTAGCTCTCTAACAAATTAGGGTGACCCTCTTATACCATAAGGCAGCTTTCTCTCAAAGATAGGATGGCGCTCTTGCAAGATTGGGTACAGGTTTATAGCTTTCTTACAAGATAGGGCATGCCTTGTTCTCGCCAACAACTCGCGCTCGTGGATACTCATATTTGTACGTAAACCGTCAACTGTTTGTGCCCTGGTGGAAGGCACACAAAAAAAAACAGATTTTCGGTCGGAAGGTGCAGATATCCGGCTGCAGGGTTCAGGATCTCCAGGCTCAGACCTTCTCTAGGACTCCCGGCTTCAGAGTTGCTATAGCATATCTGGCTTTCTAGATGGTCTCCGGCTTCGACTTCAGAGTTTCTCTAGGATCTCCGGGTTCGGAATTTTTACTTGTACATAAATATTTGGCTTTCTACCGAATCTCCGCCTTCAGAGTTTCTACAAGGATCTCCGGGTTCAAAGTTGCTATACGATCTCCGGCTTCATACTTTCTACAGGATCTACCGGTATGACTCTAGAGTTTCTACAGGATCTCCGGCTTCAGAGTTTCTATAGAATATCTGGCTTTCTACAGGATCTCCCGCTTCAGAGATTCTGAGAGGGCATCTGGCTTCACATACTCTATAGGATTCACGGCTTCAAAATTTCTACATATTACATGGCTTCAGAGTTGATACTCGTTGTAACTCGCTTCAGAGTTTCCATAGGATATCTGACCTCAGAGTTTCTACAGGATATCCGGATATCCTGCCTCGGGGGTTTCAAGAATATCTGGCTTTCTACTGGATCTCCGGCTTCACTGAGGTCAAAAGTAAGGGCCCATCTTATCGAGGACTTTTGGTTCTTTCAATTTGAGTCAAAAGTCTTTTGGGACTTTTTTTTCGCGGGATTTTTGTAATTTCACTTTCAAATTTGGGAGTTGATCAGCCTTGATGTAGCATGTTCATGGTGGGTCAACACCCTCGGTGGAGTCTGGAGTGATTCTTGGCCGCTTCGGTGACCACGGTCGAGGCGATAAAACCCGAACCTCAACGAGAGGCGACCGGAGCAGTAGCCGGGCCCACGGCCACAGACCACAGCACATCGTACCCCGGCGGTGGCGCCTCAAAAGAAATCATTGCGGCCGCAAGCCCAATTTTCGGCCTGCTCGATCGGCCAAGCATCACGAAACCCGAACAAACGAGCAAAAAAACAGAGGATACGCCCGAGACCTCGATAGCTGCTCCACCGTTGCTGTTCCGCACGTGGCGCTTGAGGGCTTCCTCCGTCCACCATTACACCCTGAGAGTGATAGCTTCCTATCATGCGCCACCAAAAAGAAAAAAATGCTGGCGGCGGCGCGCACGCGACAACGCAACCCTTCGCTCTCCGCTCGCTCGTCGCTGTTTGTCGGCTGGGCGTTGTGTGACGCGCTGCGTTATTCAAGGTTGTTTCTATTTCCTTCTTGTGTGACAATGAATGCACCGTTTCCCGATAGGATACAAACACGTGTTTTTTCCGAAATCAAATTAAAATTCATTGGAATTGAAATTTTATTTTTTCAATTAATGAGATTTAGTGTTCTCCGTTAAGATGGGCTCGAAGAGATGAAGGCACGCCCAATGTTTTCGGCGCCCTCGCTTAAAATTACCAACTCGAAAAAAAAAAAAAACAGTCCAGGCACGGTCCTCGCAGTATAAAATTATTAGGCCAGGCATGACTCAGGCCATTTTTCTTCAAAAAGTGAGTTACGTATTTGGCATGTACACCGGCAGGATTTTTTCATCGCAGCCGTGATTCTCGCCCTTTTTTTACGACCCTTAACTCATTCAATAACGAAAAACCAAAACAAACATCTCTACGACCACCACCACCACCACCAACAACAACAAAAATCATTCCGCTGTGCGAAAATTACAGACAAAACCGACATAAGTTGCCGATTTCCTATGTTTCTACTCCATCCGACACCACACAAGCAGTATGGGCCTTGTCGTAGGTCGACAAGACACCGCAGGGAGAACCGGTCCGGTCGTCGCAGGGTGGCACCCGCGAGTTGTAGTGTTGAAATAAGTCGGGGAGAGGAAGGAAAATGGGGAAAAGAGGCAGAGGCAAAGGGGCATCGACCGTCGGCAGGCTGAGTCTGTGCAGAGGAAACCGAGCCTCGCTTGGCTTCGGCTCGCGTGTCCAAGCGCCCTCGCCGACAGTCTGAGGCTAAAGAGGAGATCGAGGGCCGCTCGACTCCTGCTCGCGCCTTCTTCGACCGCGCTCGCTTGACAGCCAGCCTGAGTCTGCAGAGGGAACCGAGGCTGGCCTCGCTGCTGCTCGCGGGCCCCAGCGCGATAAACAGTCCGAGTTTGCCGACAAGACCGCGGCTCGCTCGACTGCTGCTCGTGCGTTCAACCGCGCCACGACGACAGTCCAAGTCCGCACAGGAGACTGAGGCTCGCTTGACTGTTTCTTGCGCAATCGACCACGCCAGACGACAGGCTGAGTTTGCCGAGGAGACCACATCTCGCTGGACTATAGCTCATGCGTTCGACCGCGCCACAACAACAGTCTTGAGTCTGGGAAGGAGACAGAGGTTCGCCTGACTGCTGCTCGCGCGCGCGACTGAGGTTCGCTTGGCTGATGGTCGCGGGCCTAACATCGCCAGATGACAGCAGTGTGAGTCTGCAGAGGACATCGGGGCTCGCTTCGCTGGTGCTCGCGCGTCCTTTACTTCCAAACGTTTGCACCAACCCCCTCGTCCGCGTCAGTTAAAAGTAGGGTGGCTGTTGCAAACGGACATGGTTCAAAAAGATTTTTCATCTATTAATAGACGTCGCGCAAGCTTTTGTTCGCGCGAAAACTCGACGCCGAGATATACATGAAACTACCCGGTGGATGTGGTGACATGTTGCGGAAAGATCGTCCGCCTAAACAGATCACTGTGTGATCTGAAGCAGGGCGGACGGCAGTGGGCCAGGTTATTAAGAGACCGTGGAGGAGTACGGTATGGAGCGGTGTAAGTCTGATCCGTGTGTGTTTCGCATGGTTGTGGACGGCAAGGTAGAACTGATCATGGCCGTTCATGTAGATGAACATCGTGATCGCAGGATCGGACGAGAAATGCAGAAATTTCCATGCCGCGCTAGTTGCGAATTTCCCCACGAACAACCTCGGCGAACTGACTTGGTACACTGGTCGTGCATTCAAACGCGACTTGGGAGGGGGACAACATGAAGGAAAGACCACGCGCTCATTAGGGGCTTGATCGACCCCGGAGGATGATATCGGCGGGAGGCCGTATCGAGCCCAAAGGAACTTCTTTCGTTCGAAATATTTAGGTTAAACTACTGAGCTACTGGCTGACTGAGTAGCTCAGTGGTTTAACCCAAAATATTTCGAACATTCTTCAGAACTGCAGGCCGGACCCGGAGGGGGGTCTGTACTGCGTCGAGAACTTCCAACAGTGTACTGGTACATACAGCGAGAGGTTGGGTGCCTGGACGTGGCCGCCGGACGCTATGATACTCAACACCGATCTCTGCGGACATGACATACGCAGAGTTGCGCTATGGACATTGGAGCTATACGTAGGCCGCAATAGACTGATCGTGCCGTACGCAGTACGCATCGCGCCGTCAATGAACCTGCAGAGCGCACGATCAGCGCGTTGTGGCCCACGTATAGATACTTTCACAGCGCGACTCTGCGAATGACACGTCGCAGCGTGTTCGGCGTTCAGCATCATCGCGTTCGGCGGCCACGTCCTGGCATCTAACCTCTGCAGGCCAGGCATTGTGTTGTGTTCTTCAAAACACTCGCGGCAACGGCTGCCAATTTTTTTCTGCCGACTGTTGCCGCAACACCTTGGTTTAGGGTCGATCTTAACGAGGACAAGTTTCTCTGTTTTTTTTTCAGTATTTTCGGTATTTTTCGGTTTTTCCCTCAAGGAAAGTACCGAAATTTCGGGAAAATACAAGAAAACAAACTGAAAAGCACTCTCGTTAAGATCGACCCTTAGGTTTCGTCCCTGGCAGGGACGGCGACTGCGTCAACAGGAGGGGTGGCGCCGAGCGCGGTATCGCCGACGCCAGCACGGAAGACGGAGACACACACACGGCAAGTCCTCGTAAGGTGGATGTCGACGTTATATATATATATACACGTGGACGACCAGCCTTCGCAAAACGACGCGCTGCTCCTTCCTGACGCACAAGAGTCCTCCCTGGTTTCTCCGCACGCGAGCTTCGACTCGCCCCCCTCGTCGTACCCCGTCCTGGCCGCCGACGCCGCCTCAATTCACCAAACAGTTTCTATAATAATCATACGTACCTGGTACCTGGTACAGAGTACTGCTGCACCTGAAACGTGCCCCATCTACCCCGTGCAGCATGCACGACAACGCGCTATTAATAACACACCCTCCGAAGATTTTCCAAGCAGACTTTCACGACGACGGGGAGAGTGAGTGTAAACGCCGTCAAGGGATGATGCGTCCACGGAAAGGGCCGCAAGACCTGACCCGACCCGTGAGCTACTCATCGCCTTTTGACCCGACCTGACCCGACCCGTGGGTTTTGAAGCTTCTTGACCCGACCCGACCCGACCCGACCCGTGAGGTTTAAAAAATATTCTTGACCCGACCTAACCCGACCCGCGAAATATAAAAATCTCTTGACCCGACCCGGCTCGACCAAACCCGTGACGTTTGGAACCTCTCCTGACCCGCCAACAGCCCTGCATACAACACTTGTAACGGCAGTACAGCAGTGCGTTACGTACATACTGATATGATACTGCGATACTGCTGTAGACTACGTATGGATATTTTCCTTCCCATTAGAAAAAGTGCCAGGTGCACAAAGCAGGAAAGCATGTCGCATCGTAGTCGTAGTTTTGGTAGATCGAGCATCCAGCACGGGTACCGCAGCAGGTGCAGTACAGCAGACAGTAGTACATGCCTGGTATTATATGTATGGAGCCCTTACGTACGTACGTATGATCGAGTAGCTTGTGTGCTATGCAGGCACCGCAGGAACATCACAAGGGGGAACAGCAGCAGTAGCAGTAGCAGCTGCAGCAGCTGCAGCAGCAGCAGCAGCAGTCATCTGTAGGCTGGGACCTCTGACGCTACAGAGTGTTGTCAAGCAAGTACCCGCGCGTAAGCGGCAACATATACATGCGAATATCGCAAATGTATATCGGGCACGATACGTGCGACAAAAGCTGGCGGACGAGATAGAGCTGCTGTGCTGCTGCAGCACTCGAGAACAACTAACCCCCCCCAAAGGGACCGCCCCCCGTCCACCATTCCATGAAGCTCGGGCAAACGTATCCACAGCAGCAGCAGCAACAGCAAGCAGCATGCAGCAGCAGTGTTTCGAGTTCCAAGTTACGAGTGATACTGTGTGAAATGAAGAAGGCAAAAACAAGAAGAAATGACGCAACGGATATAATAATATTAATAGTAGGAGAAAAGAGAGATACAAGTGTGTTGTCACTACATGTCGCCACCGCCGCCACCGCCGCACGCACGCACACACGCACCTCTCCGTCGAACCCCCAGCATCAGCAGCAACATCTCGCCGAACTCGAAGAACGAGTGCCACAATCACCAACGCTTGCAATACCATCACTGGCCCTGACCATCGCCGTCGATTTCCTCCGCACATTGCCGCCACACTGCGACATCGCCTCAGGAGCGCCTTCAAGGCCGTCTGCAGGACCCCCACTACTGGGAGCAGGCCATCCTCGCGTCGCCCGGCCTCGAGGTCGATGCTCCCCGACGTGTACATTGAGCTCGCCCCAGTTGCGTCCTCGGCAAGCCTACCCAAAGCGTATCGCCGGGTGCGGAACTTACTGACCGATGTGAGGCGTCGCAGACCCTCCGGCGTTGCGACTCGGCGAATTTGTGATGCTTGCTGCATCAACGGTTTTCAGGGTAAAAATCACCAAGTGCCCATCTCCTGCTGTGGGGGGCCAGATACAGATCGCACTGGAAGCAGCGTGCAATGCTCTGCCAATGGTGCCCCCCCGAGAGGAAACCTTCGACAAGCCAAACGAAGGTGGACAGACGGCTACGCTGCCACTTTTTTTGGGTCGTTGTTTATTTTGATCTACCCGTACGTACGTACCAAGTATAATTTATTTTTAGTGTTGTTTATAAGCCCAAAATTCTTGCACAGATTTTGAGCGAAGTGCAGCAGCCAAGTTGCCCGAGAGGTCAAAGGGGGCGGACTTAAGTTCCGCTGCGTTAGCGCTTCACGAGTTCGAACCTCGTACTTGGCACCACCTCACTTTTTTCGTGTTTTTGACCACTTTTTTTTCCCGCTTTAATTGTAAGAGCATACGAGTACCCACTTATTTTCAACTCGAACTCACGCAACGCAACAAACGGTGTTATATAAAAGGTACGAGTATGAACTCTCTGCTAATCTGCCCCCCCCAGCCCACCCCCGCCCACCTCCCCCCACCCCTACGGCGGGCGAGCTGCATGCATCGTACTGCTGTAACGCTGTTAGCCCTGTAATGACGTTACAGCATTGATTTGTATTTAGTACTTCAGAGAGCAATGTAAAGCTGCACCGGGGCAAAAACTACTACGAGGTACTCTTAGACTGTTGTACATGTTGTACGTACGTATATACCTGTGGTGCAAAGCAAGCACGTTCGTGCCATGTACCCGGTGGTCCCTCTTTTCTTGTCGTAGTTAGACGTAGCATTGCTCAAGAGAGAGGGACTCGGGATGCACGACCTCGATTACTTTTATTTGATGACGCCTGCTCGATGGAGTCTCGATGAGGCAAATACAATCTTTAGTTTGCGACGAGAGCGTGGTTTGTTCTTCGGGACTTAACCGCCACGTAGACCTCCCAAGGGTCACGTTCTTCACATTTAGCGTTCGTTGGTGGCAGAATAAGCTTTTTCGCAAGATAACCCTCCCCAAGCGATGTCTGCCTGGTCGGTGAAAACCCGACGTGCTCCGTCCCGCCGTTGTAGGGATGCGAGGGTTCACGGTCATACGACTACGGCATGATATCGAGTATCCCCCTCCCCCTGATGCCATGGTCATACGACTACAATCATGGGTGCTGATGACTACACCCCTCCCTTGCCCCATCCTATGCATTGCTGGCTCCGCCTCAAATCCGACCAACGAATCAAGTTCCCCGCGTTAGCTTCCCGACTTTGGGACCGCCTTCCGCAGCACGCATGGGTGCCTCTATCTGTATGCGCCTTCTGATTTCGACTCTCACCGTCCAATTAGGAAACCAAGCACCCACGGGGCCGCCACGCCCCTCGGCGCCATTTTCCACGCCGCCACAACTAACTCTTACCCTTCGACCGGTTCGTCAAGGTGCATGGAAGCAGCGAGGACTCGCTACACGTAAAATTGTCTATCTCGATGAAGCTGTTGTCTTTGACTGCGACGAACCCCCCCCCCCCCCCGCCCCTCCCCACGTCGACAACATGCTACATAGCCTTCTCCCAACAATTGCGCATGGGTAACCACTTTATCCATGCTCCCCCCTCCGAAGCAGAGCTCTCGGCGAAGCCGACGCCCGGTTTTTCGGGAACACCATCTCCCCTCTGCAGGCGTTCACCCTAGAATGCTGAAACAAAATGGTCGCCCTCATCAACACATTATCAAACTCCACGCATATCATTACAGGACCCCCTCATTCTTACTTGCTAAAGGCGACTGCATTATCACCGAGCAGTGGCTCGGTATGGACTACTGGCTCGGTATGGACCCAGCACGGTAGCCATCCTTACTATCCTACTACCGTGAAATCCCTGCCCATCATGTTTAAGCGCCCGACAATATCACTTCCTTGCTCAACCTTAACCTCTCTAGAACTGCATCCACGTTCACGGGACAAAACTGCAGTGCTACCAGTATTAATAGTACATATTATTCGTGGAACAAGTGTGGATAGATCTTGCAGTAGTGAAGAGTCACGAAAGTCGCCGCGTGTTTTTTCTTTGGCGGGTATGGTAGCCGTCGTCTGTCAGCTCCTCCGCAACCTTAACCTTGCCACCCTTACCAATTTCGTCCTCTCCGACCCCCGCCTATGACGCCGTCGCCGAACTCCCTCCCCCCCCTTCACCTCACGGCGCTTCGCGCTTGGTGCAAGCAATACCTGCCTGGTCGGTGAAAACTCGACGTGCTCCGTCCCGGCATAGTAGGGATGCGAGGGTCTATGGTCATACGAATACGGCCATGCATGCAAATGAGTACCCCCCCCCGCTTCAGCTTTGCACTGCTATCCCACCCACGAATGGATCACTCACTGCAAAAATGGTCCAACTCTAGTGCCTACTACTGTAGCTTGTGCCCGAAACCTAAAAACGTGGGTGGGGTTTTAAAAGGTGTTGCGCGCCAGCCTCGAGAAAACATACAACAGACGGCGACTCCGTCTCCGCCCCATCACTTGCGTTGCCCACGCCGCCCTCACGGCTCCGAACGTTCTGACGAACGTTCTGACACGTGCTACGATATAGGAATAGAACTTTTCGGCGAAACTATTTCTGACTGATGGCGGATGGGGCTTCTCAGCTGAGGAGCTAGCCACCCACTTATACTGTATACGTACCCATGACACTCACTCCTTGATCTCTGCAGCTTCAGATTTTGTCTTCCTCATATACAGACTGTATACCCTGCATGAGGCCATATAAAACCCCGTAGTACGCGTGATGGAAGTATCACTAGCATCACTAGTATCACTATTATAGTATGACATCACTATTATAGTATGACACACAGCCTGCAAGGATGAGCTTCGACGAAATCCTCGATCTCACAGCTTGTTGATTTTAATTTTATGAGTACACCTTGTAGTGGTATTTTTGTGTTTACGTGAACATGTTTCGATGTAGACCTCGCACGCCATTTTGGATTATTTTGAGGAAGTTAACCCCTTCAGAGCCGCCGTCCCGTTTCGGGGACAAAATACTTGAGATTTGAGTGGTTTGTCCCCAAAAACGGGACTGCGGTTCTGATAGGGTTTAACCCTCTTGGGGCTTCGGGGGGAGAAAAATGACGATTAAAAAAATGTGACGATTGCAGCAACGGTTTACCGCGTGATTGGGAGATGGTACAATGGTTGGTGTCCCGAGTTACAATGATTGAAAGCGGGGAGTCGTTCGACACGGGCACAGCTTGATCCCTACTCCGTTCTGCTAAGGTGCCCACGATATCCGTATATGGACGGTTGATAACACCCAAGGGTATTGTTGTCTTGGTCGCTATCTTGGGGTTAATTCTTTTAGGACTGCAGTCCGTTTTGGGGACGAATTACTTGGAATCTGACCGGTTTGTCCCCAAAACGGGACTACTGCAGTCCTAAAGGGGTTAATGCCAAAGGGAATAAGCGTACGATTTTTGTTAAAAAGGCGTTTTTTGGGTGGGGTACACAGAATCCCTCAGGTGAGAAGAGCCTAAGATTTTTTTTGTTTCAAGACTAGGTTTCGACATAGACCTCGTACGCCATTGGACTGCTCATCGACGAGTTAAGCATACGATTTTTCTTCCAAAAATGCGCTTTTGGTGGAGTACACAGCAGTTGCTCAAGTGAGGAGAGCCTCAGAGCATGTTGGGGGCACCCCTGTCGGACCACCTTCGCTGTGGCATATACCCGGTACCGGTATACGATACCACGCCGGACGGGGATGGCAGAAGGGGTTGGTTTGGTCTCAACGCGAGCGTTGTCCGGACGTGTGAACAGGGAACCGATAAACGGTAAAAAAATATTTCCGCCTGGAACAGATCTCGTATTTGCAGTAGATCATCCACGTAGATTCAATAACTTGCCATTCTGAGGTTTTGCTGCGCAGGATCAGTGAGAGCTGAAGACCCAACCCACGCAACACGGTCCTATTGAGATCGCGCAGACTATATGACTCCCACAGCCAGCAACGTGAGAGATAGGTCATACAGACCAGGGATCTATCTCATCTGCCAGGGGAAGAGCCAGATCATCATCAGGTGGGAATCGATGATCTATGAGAGGTGTGAAATGATCGGTCCCGACGCAGCGTTGTCCGAACATCGGGGAGCGGTAACGGCGAAATTGTTTGTCCCAACGAAATGTTTTCGGTCTGAACGTAGTCGGGGGAAGGGGAACATAGCGGCAGGCGCGGGGGCAGAAATCGTTCGATCCGGCACCGGCGCCAGCACAAGGGCGTCCCGAGGGAGAGGTGGCAAAGGACGCGCCGAACACAGGAGCCGCGACTCAGGTTCCGACGGCACGTTTGTGTTGCCACGTGGCGGCATGCTAGTGGGAGTTACCTATTGTTAGTATAACGAAGGTGGGGGGGTTGGGGTGTGTGTGTGTGGGGGGGGTACTCATGCCATCCACGTCTGTAGTGGTGTGACCATAGACCCTCACATCCTTGCAATGCCGGGACGGAGCACCTATGGGTAGGGGGTCTAAATGATTCACTCTCTGTTCTCTGTTTGGAATAGCGGTGTCGTCGACCGCCCCTCGTGGCCCATGCTGGTGAAAATCGAATAGATCGGTGTTGGAAAATAGTACGATGACACGACTGATAATAATGATGATGATGATGATGATGACGATGACGATGATGATGATGATGATGATGATGATGATGATGATGATGATGATGATGATGATGATGATGATGACGATGCTGATGATGAGGATGATGTTCTCGCGACGTGCCCAAGCGCCAGTGGTAACGGCAGTCTGCTCTGCTGTTGCAACGGAAGCTATAGGTTAAATTGACACATAACATGACACGAAAATTCGAACGTGGAAGTGCGGTGAGTTTAAGCTTGATTTTTACCAATCCGCCGGAGGATAAAATAATAATGTAAAAAAAATCTCGCCCGTGGTTACAAAACAGGCTGAACCAAAAAGCGCCGCGAAGGAAGAGAATAAACGAGCACCAGGTACAAAAAATTAGGCGCAGGGCCAGTACGCAAGGACCATCCCGCACGACTTGCAACCTACTTGTAACCAGGAACACATCCGTCGTGCTACTGTATACGTCCACCCCAAAAAAGAGAAAATGAAAGTACGAAGAAGGACGAAGAAATCGAATTTAAAAAAGAAGCAGAAACCATGTGGACCAGCCCATCCTAGCCAATACCCGGTATTGAGCACTTTCTTTCGGACAGAGGAAGCCGGCAACAACAATTGAGGTAGATACTGTCCTCGTCCAGCAGAACTGTCGTAGGCGAATAAGGTCGCTGCGGTTCACGCTCCGTCGCGAGCAGCGGTGACCGCAACAAGCGGTCAGCATGCCCATTTCCGCCGGCATGTTGCCCTAGTTTGAGCGCGTACCGGTACGTATGCGGCGGCTGGCTACAGCTTCAACCGCGCTGTCGTTATACACAAATATCGTGCGTAGCGACCTTGGTGAACTACTCTTGCGGGCGTATCGCGATGCAGGCAAACACGCGGAAGCTTTGTTACCTCACAAGCAGCTTCGAAGGCGTTCACTTCTTCTCCGGGTGATGATTCCAGCCTTCGGATCGAACGCGGCCCGATGCTGTTCTGAATTGGGCTTGGCGAGGTTGGCCTTAACGACAGGGGCAAATCGATCATTTTTTGTCTCGCCCAAGGAGTACGCCAAACCCTACGTGTTAACGTGTGAATGTAGTAAAGGCGGCTCACATGGCCTCAGCCGTACCGCGACCGCACACCCCCTCCATCCGCTCGCACCTCACAGCAGCATGCCTTTGGCATCTCTGCTAGTCTCGACACGGAGGGCACGGTGGGAGCACAGCGCAGGCGAAAGTGCCACACAGATGCACATCTAAGCGACATCACGACAACTGTACGCCCACCCGCTCACGTTGGTATCGTACAAACGCATAGAGGGGCGAGAATGTGATCGGTAATAAAGCCGGTGGAGGCAGGCAGCAGCGCAACGAGGACAATATACGGCACGGTGATCCCCGTGTAGAAAGCTGTGAATGCCATTCTAACGCTTTGTTTGAGAAGGGGGGGGTGGTTGGCCAGATCTGCTTCCCCCACTTTCCAGAAATGGCACTCTGTAGTAGGAAAAGCAATCCTTATCATGATCGCTCACAGTCGTGAGGCATTGTCATGGACACCACACGGGTGGACCCCCCCCCCCCCCGCCCCTTCGACACTTTGTAGAAGGTGGATACAGTACAGTCGTGCCGGTACATATTTTTGTTTCCTGATTATTTTCGGATTTTTTACTGAAAGCGGGAAGAGAAGTGATGCGCTTTTTGCCGCAGACAGGTTGGGCTTCGTAAGTCGTTAAAGTTTCGGTTTAGACACCCTGAATGAAATAATTTAAGAACGAACGACCCTAACTAAGCACCATTTCGAACGTCACAGAACACGTAAAAATCCTCAGAACACAAGCCAATCCGACCGAGAGACCTTATACGCGCCTTTCGGGACATGGTATACTAAAGGATGGAAAAGTCCACAGAGGGTGGACATATTCTCACCTTGCGGGACGTTTAGCGCTCCAAAACGTGCTTTCAACGCCTGTCTTTTGCCCATCTTTTCTTAGGATGTCGAAACGCCGGGGGGTCCCGTCCACCGGTGCAACGCGACTGCGTATAGTCGGTGTTCGGCCGAACAGAGGCAGCTTATATGTGGAAAGGTCAAGGGAAAGCGGCCAGACCAGAAACACTAGTATTGGCGTTTTGCAGCCGGCGGGGGGGTGTACTCGATATCATGCACGGCCGTAGTCGTATGACAATAGACCTTCGCATCCCTACAATGCCGGGAGGGAAAGCAGGGGGAGGGGGGTCGATATTGTGCGTCCCCGACGCGCTGAATAAGCTGTTATTGCATGTTGAGGATGTGGGGGGCGGGACTGGAACCGAAAATAAAAATATCGTCAACTATATACTGCAGGAAATTGCAGCAGTGACGCGGTCGAGACCTTTAGCAACCTCATTCACTGCTTCGTTGACGACGAGCCAGGACTGGCGGGCGCCCGCAGGCGAGCAAAATACTCGCTAGTATCAAAATTGACATTTGTAAACGGCGATCTGATTGAAAAGAACACACGGGTTAGGACAGGAAAAAAATCCCATTCATTTCCAGAACCTGTTGGTAACCCTAACTACACCCGTCGGGCTTGTAGCTTGACCCTTTTAGGCCTGCAGTCCCGTTTCGAAGACAGAGACAGCCCACTCAAATCCAAGTAGTTTGTCCCCCAAAACAGGACTGCAACCCTAGGGGGTTTAACGTGGTCAGACTGCTAACATTTATTTACTCCGTTTCTTGTAATTACGGGAATTCGCAATGCCACCCGGTTTTCCGGCACGACACCCCAGCGGATTCGAATACGACAAAAGTTGAGTAATGCGGAACGAGGCCGACCAGTTGAAAAAATGCGGAAGGAGACCGACCAAACAAGTTATTGGTCCAAGACTTTATTCACATGTTTCCTATCGTAGTTTCCCTTGGTTTTGGTCCCTCTCTTTTGGGGTATGTTAATGTTTATGAGCGATCCATGTTGAATTCCATGCTGCACATCGTCGAGTGACTAAAAATATAACAGTAATCCAAGAAGGCACCCATTTTCTTTTGACAGTCGTGCACTCCTGGGGTACGGCCTGGACGTAACCAAAGGGCTGTCCGGCGGGACTAACACTGTATTTTTTTTTGCTTTTTTTGTGTATCCTAGGGCAGCAGATGACAGCACTCCTGGGACTCCAGAGAGGAACTTTGACGATAAAAAAATGACGATTCCAGCTACGGCCACTGCGTGATTGGGCGGGGATACATATCGGTGTCCGCGTTACAAGGCAAGGAGTCGTATGCTTGCTCGTACTGCTAAGCACTCAGGCTGCTCGTAGGCATTTGATATCACCGATGTTGTGATTTTTCTGGTGGCTATCTCTTGGTTCCAAGGGATTTAACACGATCAAATCTGCGGAAAAAAATCCTGAAGGACCGTCCTTATACGCAGACCCGCTCCAAATTAATGGGGCAATGACTGGTGCTACAAAAAGGGGTGGGTACCCCCAATTTCAATACCGCGTTTAGGCCACTCGTGCGAGTGGAGTGGCTCCGAACCTCACTCAAAATTGGACTTGAGTTTTTGGTTGTTGGTGCAGCGTAACACACAAATTGCGTGGCGGGCCATATCGCGAAACCAAAAAATCACGTATGATCAAGACTCTAAAGCAATCGAGTTGTCACTCGGCCGAGTGCCGCTGGGAAACTGAAAAAAAATCGCACCTGAAAAAGATCCCTCTACCACAGCACCAGTTCAACCATGGTTTGTGTCCACCCCGGATCACATGCGACTGATCGCAGGCGACCTGTTAGGCCCCTCCACGCTGACCGTACTGGTCGGTTTTCAAACGCGCGTGCAAGGCGAGCGAGGGCGCATGATCGGCGGTCGCCGAAAGTGGGTGATGTGATCGACACCACAATAACAACAGCAACAGCAGCCGCGTGTTCCCGTACTGCAGGTGCGATGGATGAAAAGGCAAGTGCTCGGCGGCGCGGTTCTTGGCGGGAGAGAGGGTCGATCAGCCGGTCCGTGGTCGCAAAATAGGGCGACTGAACCTGGAACGTTAAAACTGCGCCGTCATCGAAGCCTAAGGGGGGGTGTTCGAGCGAAGTTATGGCGCATGGGTGGGTTAGGTTCGATGGACACACGGATCAATGAGCAGAACGCGGCACCGATGGGGTGTTTAGCCGGGTGGTATAATAATTTCCGCGATCCTCGCAAACGGAATATTGTTGGTGTAATCTAGACCTAGACCGTTCTCGAAGAAGAACCGTGTTATTCTGCCGAAGAGTTAATGGGGCGAGGAAGCATATAACATGTCCACGGGGGAGCTGGGTTCACCGCTTTGTAGATATTTATAATATTGCAGGAATATTCCTATGCTCTGTATATGCTTATACGTACAGGTACTGCCACTATAAGTAGCCTGGAAGAGGTGGGAAGGTGGGGGGGCGGAGGGTGATATACCTCCGCGGTCTATGGTACCCAGCACTATAGAGGTTGGTATAGCCCCGCGGTCTATGGTGCCCAGCACCATGATTTCGATGCTGGGCTCAATTCCCGGGTTGCGACGCTTTTTTTTTTTTTGCCTCCGACGATTTCTGACCGTTTACGGTTCGCGCTTCGCGCTCACGGCCTTAGGCGGCTTCTGCGGAGGGCTAATTATATTTTGGCACCTCGTGGGTAGGAGCAGGTTGCCAAATGACATCACATCCGGGTGGGATCAGGAGAGCTAAGCAGGGGCCTGCTGTTAAGGTCTTAGTCCGTTGGGCTATTCGTAAAAGGTTTGCCATCCGCCTACCCAATCTAAGCCTTACAACACCGCCCCCCCCTTCGGAGCGGCGGGATCTTTGAGGCGTCGGTACCGTATACGGCCGTACGCTGACCTACCCGCTTCGTATCAATACCTGGAACCAGGGAGGTACGTTTTTTTTTAGGGGCGCACGCGCACGCGCTTCAATATCCTTGACGACGCCACTTGTTAAGATCAAGGTCGGGACACTTTGTATCCCTGGCCAGGTTTGCCTATTAGGCCGGCACTCGTTGGTACTCACGTGCGTTGTTTGCTTAGAGATAGGAGAAGAGCAGCTTTTTCCCGGCGAGGCACGAGCTTGGGAAGGGGGAGCAAGGTTTTGTGTGATGACAATATACAAGGCAGTACGCACGTAGCAACCTATGGGGTTTGGGTACGACGATTGGGACACTATGCCATGGTAATGATGGCACCTCTGGACATGCTGTCCCGAGACATGCAATGTAGAGTAGTACGAAGCGCGTACGCATATCTAGGAGGCGAAGACCTTCCATGCGCAACCGGGATCCACTAGCGGACACAAAAGCGGGTTCCCCCCCTCCCCCAGAGTACAATGTGTGCGTAGCGGTGGATCGTGAACTGCATTCACCTTATCAGGATATCGCTACAACGACAGGGGAGGTGATAGTTATGCGTTGTTTTCCCGCTTTGTACTGAGAATATTCCCAGAAACTTATTTCTCTACACCATAGAGAACTCTATACTGCCACGGAGTAGCTTCCCGCCGGGTCCGGTGCAGCTTTTCAGAGAACAAAAGCAACTTCTACAAGTAGGCATCTGCGACAAAGCACGATGGCGGCGGAAACAACATCCTGGTATGAAATAGTGTGTATGAGGTGGGGACGGTCAATGGATGCAGAGGGATCGGAGGCAACGCTGTAGATATCGTACGTAGCTACAGTAGTAGAATCAGAACCATGTCAATATGACAGCGTTGTGAGTTATCCGAAAACATGGCCGGGTGCCGGTCGGATCTTGAGACAAGGTACCGTGTGAGCGGTATCATACCCAGCGGGTATCATGCTGGCTACACCGAGCACTACTGTACAGCGCTTAGAGGGACGAAATACGCCCACAGAGATATAGGAAATGGGTTGTCCGGTCGCATGTACACTGGATAAGCGGTCAGTGGTGGAGGTCTTGAGGGGCGGCGGCGTTCCGAAGCCGCCCGGTGAATTTGAAGGGGTGGGGGGGCTTGCAGAGCAGCGCAATTGCCTTCAATTCCCCCGAAGCGTGGTGAGTGGTGACAATCTGTGGGGAAACCACATTTAGAAGGCTCACGGAGCGAAAGTGCAGAGAGGCCGCCGCACTGTGAGTTCGGATTTTGTAGGAAGTAGAGGAAGAATTGTCGATCGTTGCGAATGCCTCCGTCGAATACAAGAATGAAAATGAATGAACGCGATTCACTGCTGTACACACGTTAACATTATGGAATAGTTTCCACATTCACCGCTGAATTTCATCTACCGCTGAGTCTTGAGTACCGTTTTTCTCGTTTCCTCTTGTGACTTGTGACAGGGGGGGGGCACCAAGATGGTCTTGGGTTCAGGGCTTGAGGACGGAGCGCAAGTTTAGCTTTTTTTACGAAAAGGAATAGAGTATCATAATGATAATAAAGCAGTGGTGTGTCAATTTTCTGAAATTGCGTTAGCAGCGATGGATGCAAACATTGACGGTGAACCCATGGCCCATGGGAGCACGAGCACGCACGATTATTGCCTGAATCAGACAAAACGTATGCAATGCTGTTCAGCTGGGCAAGCTCAGAGGTAGGATGCCAGGCTTAGCGTGCGAGTTTGACAATAGACAGCAGCACATTACGTAGGTACGTAGCGCCTAGAGAGTTGTTTACCAAATTCAAAATTCAAAAATTCAAAATTTAGGTTTTCGTATAGGGAGAGCGGCGTATTGCAGACGGGGACGATCATGGGTGGGGTGAGCGCGTCCTGAGCTCTCGTGTGGCAGTGTGTTGGCTGCAAGCTTTCGTCCTCTCGGCAAGAGATAACGAGTTCCGTATAAACCACATAGCAGGTAGCACAAGGCGATCGCCCCACTCGTGAGTGCAGCTTCTTGCAAGATGCTTGGTCGTGTGACCAAGTATAGGGTAAACAACGATGCGCCGTCTGAGGTCTTCGAGGCCGCCAGCGAGCAAGAACGGCAGGTGGGCATGAGGAGAGACGTATATACCTTCTACTCGTACTACTGCTGTGTCTCTGATACCTGCTACTACTCTTGTCACTGCATGCTGCAATTGGCTCTCGGTGTCGAACATGTTGCGTTGCTTACTAGCGTAGTGCGGCTGACCCCACCAACACGACATACCAGGCGCTCGAATCATGTCCCATTTGCTTGTGAGCTTGTACAAGTCTTGTCGTTGACCAGGCTTTGGGAGGATCAACATCGTATGGTGCTCCTCTTGCCTCTTGAGCAGCATCCTTCCCGTACGATCCCTGGTATCATACACAACACCGCGCACGTTGGTGAGAAGGAGTGATCTTCTACGTGGTCTATAGCCCATTCAGTTAGCACCAATAGCACACGTCCAGCTGAGCAAGTTGCAGCCATCTAGATAGCAGCAGTCGGTGCTATGTACAACAACAACAACAACAACGACAACAACCCGGTACAACAAAAGCATTACACTCCGCACCACTCGCATTATGACCACCAGGTCCCATACCAGCTACTACGCACTGCTGTGCTACGGCTGTACACTGCTGCTGCTGCTGCTGTCGTGCACAGCCGCAGTCCATGATATCAAAGGTATCAAAAACCTCAGTCAGCATACGACAGCAAGCAAGTGTGTTACGTACTCGTACCAGGTACGTTATACAGCAGCGGTACATGCCGGTATGTATGATGATGACGTACCTGGCATTTACCCGCCAGGTGTGACAGAAGTACTGCTGTAGATACTGCTGTAATCGTCCAGGACAGAGGTCGCGAGTCGCCCTCCTCATGTTGCCCTACCTCCAGCAGCCGACTCCCCCCGTGAGCTATGTACGTATAGACGAGTTTTTTTTCGTTTTTTCGTCCATGTACACAGTCGTGGTTTTGTAGCTTTCGACACGGTCGCACAACCCCAAAAACAACTTCAACTTTGAGACTGCTGTGGGCGACGGCAGATTACCACTTCCTCGCTGCTCGACGAAAGTGTTTGCTGGATGTCGCCGTCCTTCGATGTTGCGGGCAGCTACAGTAGTAGCTATATTTCCAAGCTCAGTTTGGAAGGAACAGGTCCGGATGGGTAAGGTCGGCGTGGGACCACGCTGCCAAGTTGGGGGGACAGTGTAAAAAATTTGTGTGTGCGTATGTTGACCAATGAAACACGCTACAAAACCAGCAGGCCTTCGATGTTGCGGGCAGCTACAGTAGTGGCAATATTTCCAAGCTCAGTTTGGAAGGAACAGGCCCGGATGGGGTAAGGTCGACGTGGGACCACGCTGCCAAATTGGGGGGACAGTGTAAAAATTTGTGTGTGCGTATGTTGACCAATGAAAAATGCTACAAAACCAGCACTGGTACATACTGTACGTATTACAAGGCGCTTCGCTCCGCGGGCGACCTACGCCGCCCGCTACGCTCGCTCAGGAAGGAAAAGCACATCAGATTATGCGAAGCGGACATGGTCCATGATTGAATATACTGTAGTTTTTTTGATGATCGTAGTTGCAAACTGGCGACTTGATGATGCCAAGAGTCCCGCCGCCATGCTTCAGGAGAAAACAGGTCGGAAGGCACCTACGCTTCGCGTCGCGGGCGTTTCGCTCACATGCCGTACGTACGCACATGCCCCAGGTACGTAGGGTACTGATTTTCTTATTTTGAGTAACTGCTGCATGTACGAAACAGCGAAAGAGAAAGGACATCAGCACGGAACAGCAGTAGCACCGTAAAAACAATGAAATGAAACCGAAATTTCGGAAAGAAAAAAAATCCCCGTCCCCTCTCATGTAATAATTTCCTGCCTGATTGGAACACCTTGCATTGGTCAGAAAAAAAAAAAAAACCAACAGCAGAGCTTCTCTCTCAGTCTCGTACGCCGCCTGCCCCTCTCGCAACTACCTCGCCACCGACTCGGTCCGGGTAAAGCTTTCCTCATTCTGTGTCACATTGAGCCCCGTCGCCCGCCTCGCGTGAAGCCCGGTGCTCACCGTGGCCGTCGTTCGCCAGCTCGACAATGTTGGTGCTCAGACTGCGTACCTCTCCCTTTAAGCTTCAAGACCGGTCGCAAAAATATGCACCGCTCGAATGTTATCTTGCAATCCCGAACGACCCATATAATCTCGTATATACTTTTATCAAAAACCACAAATGGAGGCCAGGCAGAGCCCATTCATGCTTCCCTCGTGTCTCGAGGCTACCGCGACGCCTAGCCACGAAAACGGCGACCGCGCTCCTTGCAACCTCCCCTCTACCCGCCACCACCCGCTGATACCCGCGACGGTGCCGCGCTCGCCCGAGGTGCCGTGCTCGGAGTACACGCACGCACACGAAAGTAAAGAAGAAAAAAGAAAAAAATATCTGAAAGTGCCAAGAGAAATGGAGAAAACAAAGAACCACTAGGAAGGTCCGACAAGTAATAAAAGGAGGCGATTTCCAAGTGGGAGCTCTGAGAGGCCAGGGATGTACCAACCGAGCACGCTAAGAGATCGAGATATCTATAAGTAGTTCTATACCATGCAAAGGGTTGTGTCGAAGACCTGGCAAGTAGTTGACAAGTCAAAGTTTTTTTTCGAATGAGTGGTGGCCTCGTGTAAACTGCTGTGAGCTAAGCTATAGGGCCGTGAGCTCGCTGTGAGAGGGAGGAAAAAGTGTCGAACATGGCAAGAAGAATAGGTGTCGACCGCAGCATCGATCGGCCACATCATGCAGCCCACCGGCTGATGGGTGTCCGAAGTGCAGCTTAGGGAGACGAGAGATGTTTTATTTATTTATTTGTTCATTTATTTTCTGCCCCGGTTATTTTCTTCTCCCTTCTTTTCTCTCTCTGGACATATAGTACAGACGACACGCGCGCAGCATGATGATTCTTGCACAGCTGCACGCTCTTTTCCTTGACGATCGACAATATCGCATTTACTTGTCGTTTTGTAGGTTGCCTTGTGTGGCCCCCCAAAGAGCCGCTAAACCGCGCCGCTCGCCTTTCCCCTTCCTTTTGCCCCTTGGTTCACTGCTTGCGCTGCTGCACTGCCGCACTGCTGCACTGCTGCTGCAACTGCTGCCCTCCTCCAGGACCGCCTTCTGTCCTACGCGGAGCGCGTCGAGAAGAGGCTGGACGTGAGGGCCGTGCAATCGGACAGCGATGACCCGAACGAACTGCTGTTCGATCTCGTTGGCGTCGATGCTTCCATCGCTAACGCCCTCAGAAGAATCCTACTGGCGGAGGTAAGCACGCCTGCCCAATACAGTAGTGCTCCCTCTATAGTGCTGGTAGAGTGGTGCAGGCTGCCCGCTATAATAGTGCCTGTGGAATCGCTGGGCACATGTGCGAATAACCAGTGTGGCAGTGTGCGGAGCAATTAGTATCGGTGCCGTTATACAGCCGGTATTGCTGACTGGCGCATACCGGCACTATACGAGAGGGACCACTACTGCCTATACTTCGGCGTATAGAAGTAATTACTTTTTTGTTGCAGAATTATCGGGTGTTGCTTGTTTTAGGTTCATGCTCTGATAGATGCTACAGCTGTCGCAAGGAGACTCGACAGCGAGCAGGGTATCCGCAACTGTCGTTCCACTTATGTGCGCTGATGGAACAAGGAATAAAACGAAACCCCAACCCAACAACGCTTTATTTGCTGCCATCCGGTGTGTGGTGGGTGTGCGTTCCGAGTATATATGGAGGGAGAGGAGAGAGGCGTTCGGTTCAGGTATTATGGTCCGAAAAAAAATGGAATATTAGTACCAGTTGGTTTATAGGCTCGCAATAAAAACCTCTGATACGTGTTGCTGCGGCATGCCACCGCTACTTCCTTGGGTGAAAGTGACTTCCCCCCCATGACCAGGCGAATGCAAGTTGTGTGGGATGGGTGTGAAAATCTTGCGGTTAGGTTCGCGAGAAAAGGCAGAAGGTAGTAACAAACAACCGAGGATCTGCCATCCCGTGCATCATGATGTGTTTACCCTCTCAGCTCAAAGGACAACCAATCGGGCGAGGCAGGAAACGCTACTAAGACCTGTGCCAATGGGAAAGCGAAGTATCAACAAAAAGTTTGAATTCCAAAGATACTCGCCAAAATTTCTTAGAACACGCTTCCTATGGGCACGTTTAGAAAAAAACAAAGTTCCCAACGTTTGGAAAAGCCCGAAAGAAGCAAATCTCGGGCAGATGTTGGGCCAAGATCGGCTTGAGGCCTTTGGTTCGAAGTGGCGAGATTCCGAGTCCTCGACAGACATCGATCGACAAAACGAACGATTGCGTCATGAATTCTGAACGGAGTGCGCTCGTTAGGGGCTCCGACCCACCCTTGGGTCACCGTCTTCACACAATGGCCAGTGACGTGCGGCGGGCGCTGGCCAGGCGTACGATAAAAAAACAAATAGCCGCTGGTGTGTACAAAACAGAAGACAAAATTTCTCGATCCGTCTCGAATGGCAAAAAACAGGCTTTTTTTTTTCAGGTTTGGGAGGATACCGCAGGACGCCGCCGGCAAGCTCTCGCCCCCTAGAGCATGTATTCACTTTCTATCTTCCATGCCGTCATCTATACTCGTTGGCCTTGCCCGACACCAAGCGGATTGGCCGTGGGCTGAGTCTATATCGAGATCGAGCATCTATCGTCGCACGAGCTGATTTTCATCAGCGTGTATACAATTTGCAACGAGAGAAAACAAATTGCGCCGCCTCCAGCCGTTAGAAAAAGAAGAAGAAAAAATCAAACATTTTTTTCCCTTTTTTCCCACAGCGGCGGTACGAGGATATTATCGGCTGTTTTTTTTTAAAGCAATATTTTTGAAAGAAAACTTTCAGACTTCGCGTTTCCATTGGCATAGGTCTGAGCACGTTTTTGCACGAGGAGCACAGCATTACTATATAGAGTCAAAGGCGATGCTACGAAACACGTATTATACGAGGAGCACAGCACTAGTGGATGCAAGATTGCATCCACAGACTTACACGGAAACCCAAGTACTAGCAGCAGGTGCGTCCGCCGTACGTATATACCATGCCGCTTTTTTTTTTTTCACGTGGTACCTGTTCCTACATGTACACAACAATAATACTGGACGTCGCGAGCAACTCCCCTCGGTACACCAGCGGTAGTAAACACCAGCAGTATTACCACCAGCAGTAGCATCTCCAGCAGTAGCATCACCAGCAGTAGTAGTACCAGCAGCAGCAGTATCACCAGCAGTCGCAGAGACGCTCGAACTCTCGAGCACCTTTTGACGGCGTTGCTGGAGGAAGCTGCAAGACCCCTGCCGGGTGGTCGGGCCTAAATGCAGGAGGGTCCTGCAAAACTCTTCCTGCAGGTCGTCGGTCTGATATGGTCGAGGCCGGCCTTTCGGCCCACCCGGGGTTTCCGGGGAAAAAAAAAACGCCCGCGGAACAAGCTGCGGAGTGGAGCCGCGCAACCGCCCGTGCCGACCTCGAGCCCCCCAACTGGTTGGGGTTGGGGTTACGGTCAGGTCTGGGGTCGGGTTGGTCCGGGCCGGCGTCCAGAAATAGAGTTGGGCACAGAAAGAAGTCCTGTAGGAGGTGTGCGGGAGGGCAAGCCTTCCTGCTCCTTTAGGGGGAGAGCTGGCTGGCTGTGTGCCGTGTGGTCGGTGGAATCCGTTTCGCGCGCTTCCCATCCGAACGATTGAAGTTGAATCATTGATGGCGTTGTTTTTTTTTTACGCCCGCGCACAACACGAATGGACGCTTCTCACACCTCGGATCGGTCATGGGTTCCTGGTTTATGGTCTGGATGCTCCGGGGCAGATAGATCCCTGATCTGTATGATCTGTATGATCTAGCTCATGCTTGCCGGGATGGGAGCCGCAAAGTATGAGCTGCATTATATACTACATCATGCTGCTGCACGTGTTTTCTGGTTCGGATCTGTACCGAACAAGACCCCGCACAGCATCAAATAAAAAACAGGGGAGAGTCCAGATGCGCCCCCTCTAGTGTTAATAGTAGGTGTCGTAAATCCGTCCCAGGGGGTGTGTTATGTTATCGCCCGGGGGGGGGAGTGTGCTGTCTTACCACCCCGGGGGTGGGTGTTATCTTATCGCCCCCGGGGGAGTCTGCTATCTTATTACCCCGGGGGTGTTATCTTATCGCCCCGGGGGGGTGTGTTATCTTATCACCACGGGGAGGTGTGTTATCTTATCACCCTGGGAGGTGTTATCTTATCACCCGGGAGGGGTCATCGTAGCACCCGCGTCACAAGGTAACCAAGCGGTCGGAACTCACGGCTGACGCGCGCTTATGATAGGTGTATAGCACCTTTGGGCCCAAAATATTCTGCCTCAAGAAGGCATGCTCCTTAACCCAATATCGTTCGACTTCCACTATTAATAGTACTATTAATAGGGCGACGAAACTGGCGGCGGTGGGAAGATATTGTCGAGATCTTTCCATAAGACACAGCAGTAGTACATCGCTCGACGTTTACAACCCTCCTCACCGTTTTCGAGCAATACCAGCGTGGAAATTACTCCCAGGGCGTGTTCTCTCTTGCGTGTTACCACCCTGGGTGGAAATACGAGGACCGCTTATACATGAATATCAAGATTCAACGGTCCTGATATTTCCGCCCATTGTGATATGCGGTAGTCGTTGCTCAGCATTCCAACCTACGTGTACTCGGCTTTAAGTAAGTCTATGTCGTTTTGAGATTTTCAGCAGAGTCCAGATGTGTGCCGGGAAGGACCATAGTTGGAACCGTTTTCGCCGGCTCTAAAGCGGGCCGTCGGTCGCCGGGTCGTCGGTCACGCCCCCCCCTTTCCCCTCCTTGTTTTCATTTTTTTTTTGTCCGCACCACCCCCTGCGCCCCCCCCGCCCCCCGCGTGCCGCAGGTGGCGACGGTGGCTATCGAGCACGTGTACATGTTCATGAACTCGTCGATCATCCACGACGAGATCCTGGCTCACCGGTTGGGTTTGATCCCGATCATGGCCAACCCCCGCATGTTCGAGTTCATGGGAGAGGAAGGGGGGGAGCAAGACGAGGTGAGTGTGGTTCGTTCTCCTATTTTCCGTTTCTGGCTGTTTACTGTTCATAGGTCTTTTGTAAAGAATTATTATAGGTGCCGGGTTCACACCTGGTTACGTATATGCACCTTTGTGTCTCTAATTTGTTTTGTAAGACACCAGCTGTGAGATCGAGTTTTCTAAATTTTCCCTCGCATCTCGCAACTATATTTGCAAGCTCTACTATTAATATGTGATACTTGGGTCAAAGCGTGCTATTACATGTACAGGATGCGCAGTTTTTTTGTAATGGTCTACAAAATCTTATCATAGATCTTTATCACATCCGTTGTTCTATTAATGTATCGTAAATAGGTACGTACCTGGTGTCTGGCAGACTACTTGCGGTAGGTATACTATATACGTAGAAACATGGACACGGTGGTCTCCGTTTTTTGTTTTTTGTTTTTGCGAGCTGCGCGATGCATTAGTACATGGCGTTTGTTTTATTGCCCGTATTTTGAGGTGCTATTACAATCTGTGAGCTCGGATCTTCAGGTTAGTAGGCTGTTCAAGTATTTTGGTTCCTGTTGGGATCAAGGTAGCTGCAAAGACCCAACCCAACCCCTGACTCTAACCCTGACCCTGACCCCAAACCGCAGCCAAAACGGGCCAAAACGGGCCAAAACTGGCCATAAACGCGGCAGCGCCGCGTCTGCATCGAACCAGGAAATTTCTCAAGTGCGGACAACGATTCCGAAGTGCAGACCGCGCTACGCAATTTTTAAGTAAAAAATACTGAAGATCCGCGCTCACAGATTGTAAAACCTACTCCGTATTTTTCTCGAGCCGGCTTTTTCTGGGTAACCCCAAACGTTGGTAGCGTAAGGCCGCAATTATTTCTCGATGTTTCGGTCGACGTTCCATACGTCGTCCCCCACAAGGTTATTAATAATATTTGCGTCTACTGTAAACCACTCTGGTCGAAAATCTAAGAAGCGTTGTATTATAAACATGAAGACAAAACGGTGCTTATATTTATGTCCAGAGCACCATTCTAGACCGAAAATATAAGAACGGTTGGGGTATAAAGATGAAGGCAAAACGTTGCTTAGAATTTCGTCCAGAGTGGTACCTGGTACAGACTTAATGTATTATATAGAGTTCGTATAGAGAGCACTCACAGCTTTTTTTTGCCTTCGAAGACACTCACCGAAGGTGGGGAAACGACGCTGTTTTTTTTTTTGTGTGCGATAGTAAATGCTCAGGGCCTCGTGACTGAATGCGCCCGGGACGGCGACTTTGCCCTGGCTTTGCGACATCTCCCACCGCGCCAGGGCAATAAGCCCGTTCCACATGCCTGTAGGGGCCTGCCTCAACCAGGCTCTGTTAGCCCCTTTCTTTTAAGACTGCACTGGACATGAAACCTAGAGTAAATCTGACTCTTAGTCTGAATAGTTTGTCCTCGAAACGGTACTGCAGTCCTGAAAGGATCGAGGGGCTTTAACCCCTTTCTAGACTGAACTGTACCAAACCCTAAACATGAGTCTATTACCAAATGTTTCGTCCCCATACCGGGAGTGCAGCCCTTAAGGCCTAAGGGGGTTTCCTAAATCTAACTCTAATTCCATGTGTTTTGTCCCCACAACAGGAGTGAGTGCAGTCCTTAAGGCCTGAAGGGAGTACCTAAACCTTACTCTTGTTCCAAGTTGTTTTGTCCCCACAACAGGAGTGAGTGCAGTCCTTAAGGCCTATAAGGGGGTTACCTAAACCTGACTCTAATTCCAAGTGTTTTGTCCCCACAACAGGAGTGAGTGCAGTCCTTAAGGCCTAGAGGGGTTAACCCCTTTGCCCTCTTAGAACTACAGTCCCGCTATGGGGACTAAGTTACTCAAGGATTTTATTGGTTTACCCCCAAACCGTGACTGAAATCCTGAAAGGGTTATTCTCGGTCTACGCACGGATCGTGGGTATTGTTTGAGAAATACTGTAGAGTAAAATAAAACCCAAATGTGATCATGTGAACGATGTTGGGCACTGTAGTTCCTCCGTTGAGGAAGGAGCTCCGTCCGTCAGAAATGTTCTGGCCCAACAAATGCAACCCCTACATCTATCGTGGCCCGCACAGGAGTTCCGAAAGGGCGCGGCGTTCTTCCTCTCTCGCGACTCACTAACTCATTGCTATCCTCTGCTACGCCCACGTCGTCGTCATCGTCGTCATCGTGGCCGGTTTTTAGTTTTTTTTTTTTCGTTTTTTTTTTTCTTTCGTTTTTTTTTTTTTTCGGACATGATTGGTCTCTCCACGTACATATATTTGGGAAAATCTAATAACTACGACAAACAAACAAGTACTTATTAGATCGAAAATTTCCTCAAAACATATGCCAGTATAACACAATACCAGGCGTATTATAGGTTATTTGTTGCAATGTCAATGCTTCACGCATCGGACTGATGGCGATCTTTTAATGGATAGTCTTAATACTACAGCACTTTTTTTTTTTTTTTTTTTTTTTTTTTTTTTTTTTTTTTTTTTTTTTTTTTTTTTTTTTTTTTTTTTTTTTTTTTTTTTTTTTTTTTTTTTTTTTTTTTTTTTTTTTTTTTTTTTTTTTTTTTGTTGTTTTTTTTTTTTTTGTTTTTTTTTTTTTTTTTTTTTTTTTTTTTTTTTTTTTTTTTTTTTTTTTTTTTTTTTTGTTTTTTTTTCCAACGCACCCCCACAAACTTGATGGTGACTCCCTCCCCTATCCCCTCTTTTCAATCACACCAACGATTCACCACCTCTCCAATTGCCCTAGATTTCCTCCGTTCAATCTTCCACACTACTGTCACTTTTCTCACGTTTTTGATGAGTACCATACTACATCCGTGCCAAGCACCTGGTGGCGGTGTACTACTGTATGATGTGTGTGAAAGATAGCGCGCACGCTTTTGGTTTTACGAGTTCAGCCGCGCGAACGGCCCCCAGCATCCGAAACCGACAAAAACTGGCACGTCAAAACGGTTTAGTTCGTTTTTTTATTGTCTTGGATGGGCGTTTCATACGTCGGACCGACCATTTATTTAGCACTTTTGATGATGATTTACGAATACGTCTTCCCGGGGGCAGATGGGTTTCTGATCTGTGTTGTGTACGGTAGGGCTGGGTATTGGGGTGAAAACTCGGGCGAATATGATCTGAATATACTTCTCCCCGAAGAAAACTAGGTGTTCCATCCTGTTCCATACCTATGTATATACCGTGTCGTATCGGATGTAAATGGATATAGGTATGGGATTTGCTATATCATGGAATGTATCCGGAGACATCGTGGGTTTTATCTGTGAACCAGGCCTTGATATATCCGACGTGTCACGTGATACGTCATGAAATCGGTGTGTGTGTTTTTTTCAATGCCTGGGTGTATGACGTGTTGTATGTGAGGCTACACAGCTGTGACTGCTTGAAACGATGTACCGGTGTAGTACCAGGTACCTGGTACGCCTGCTACTGATGCTGAGGTATACAATGCTGTTGAGTGCACACAGCCGCAGCGTATTTGTTACGCAAAACATTTTGGTCAGGCACCGTACAGTACTGTATTACGGGGGTCCATAGTTAATAGGACCTATGCTATACATAAAAAACTATATATTTACCTATTTTTACTAACAATATTTGGTCCTGTTAACTATGGACCCCCGTAATAGTAGTATTTTTGTCAATTGTTTCGTTTGCCACGACAATGTGCGTCGTCGTGAGGCCGTTGAAAAAAAATGACGAAGAACCCTCGAAGAAAACACAAAAGAACGTCATCGCATCTGCTTGATGGACAACAAGCAAGCCTCCTGAAACCAACATCCTGACCCCCCACCCCCTGCGCCTACCAAGCTAGACCCAACCGCCTCCCCTTCCCAACGATTTCCAAAGAAACATTGCCAAAAAAAAACCGCTGTCCAGGTATATGGTCGCTTTGAAACTGCTGCGCGCATCTTCCAAAGCGAAGAGGGTCTGGTGGTGTTTCCGCTCAATACAACTATCAGTCGCGACGAGGGACGTTTCAGTGCCGTCTCGCTCACAACTTCTCCCTTCAAATTTGTACTGGTGATGATGCTGCTGCCTCCTTCCTTTTGCCCGATCTCCTACCGCGAGGGCCAAGTCCTCCCTCCACGCACTTGTGAAGGAAGCACCGGACGAAAACTCAGCGGTGGCTGGTTTGTGCTTGGCAGCAGTTGCGCATATAGGGGTTGTCGCGACCCCTCCACGAGTTGTGCTGTATTCCATTCGGTACATGGTTGACCAATAGAAACGCGCGAGGCCAAGAGCTGCTGTGTTGATGTGTTGCTCGTTGCGTCTACTGCTGCGCATCGTCATCATGTCGTTATTCATTACACACTACTGCATGTGTGGTACATCCTGTGCCTCTTCGGCAAACAATTTACCAGGTAGTCGGAATCCAACCGTTGCACTGAAATTATGTGCGGTCCAACTCTTCGTCATTTCGTCATATATACATACATACGCATGAGCAGATCAGTAAATCTCACAACTCAGAGCTTGGAGTGCTTGATATCCCGGTGTATCTGTGAGATGATCATATATCTGTGATATAATCATATATCTGTGATATAATCATATATCTGTGATATAATCATATATCTGTGATATAATAATATATCTGTGATATAATAATATATCGCTGATATAATCATATATCTGTGATATAATCATATATCTGTGATATAATCATATATCTGTGATATAATCATATATCTGTGATATAATCATATATCTGTGATATAATCATATATCTGTGATATAATCATATATCTGTGATATAATCATATATCTGTGATATAATCATATATCTGTGATATAATCATATATCTGTGATATAATCATATATCTGTGATATAATCATATATCTCTGATACAATCATATATCTGTGATACAATCATATATCTGTGATATCATCATGTGGTATACCTGCTATCGGATACAGCACAGATATAGCCCACTATATGCGCGGATTTCTTCCAAAAAATTACCATATCCCACATATGTATCCGAATCCCATGATGTGCTCGGGATATGGGAGAAAATGTAAAGAGGCTTTTTTACGTCTAGAATGAGGAAGAAAAGAGACAGGATATAAATATTCGTGTGTCATTATATCCTCACCCTGGATATTGACACCCAGCCCTATCACAGAGGCCCATAGTAAATAGGTCCAAAATAAGCCCAAAAGCTCCCACTTTGGTGTATGCATGTATGTATATCAAGAACTACTGCGTGGATCGAATATGTTGTCTGTGCGAAATTTTGCGGTTGATGGTAGGCTTCCCATCGATGCTACGAGTGCTTTTACTTCTTCAGAAATACATCGGGAAGCCTCTCTCCCTCCGTTTTGGGCCTGTTCGTTAGAGGCCAACGTGACAGTGGAAAGCCGTGTAGTCTGCATGACCTGTTAGTAGCGCACGCTGCCTGGTTTGGGTCTGTACTGCACACGGACCCTTACAACATATCATAAGGGCAGGTCAGGATTTATTAGATGATCTACAGCAGTACAGCATATCATGATCTACGTGTAGATCTACATATATCGGTGTGTCCCTCTTGGGACTTCAGAAGGGAAAATTGACGACAAAGAAAGGGACAATTTTCAGCAACAATGCCCGCATAACACTCAAGATAATACACCCCCTGGGACGCGTACTTCAGACCCGGTTTCCTCCAAAACGCGCCTTAAGGACGGGGCACACGCGATGAAAATGGTGGAATTTGGAAAAAAATATATTTCGTCGAGAAGGTTGCATAGACGAATCTCTCGGCGCATTCAGTACGCCCTCCCCGTCGTCGAGAAAACCCAGCTTTGGAAAAATCGTCCGGGTGGGAGGGTGTTATTTTATCACCCTGGTGTGATAGTGTCATACGGGAATGCGCGATTTTGATATTTCGGGGTGACATACATAGATGGGTGTCCCGAGTCGCAATGCAGGAGGTCGCGCGGCACACGGGCGCAGCACGATCCTCCTGCCCGTACCGCTGCTGGGCGCTCCGCGGCTTGTTGGTCGCTAATGGTTGATGACGACCAAGCTCGTCGTTGTTTTTGGTCGCTGCGAAAGGGGTTCCGTCCCAAAGGGGTTATTGATGTTGATGTAACAGACGACACACATACGAGTACACACACACACATCATTTTTTTTTTTTTTTTTTTTTTTCCGTGGTCGTGTGTGTGTGCGTGTGGTGTGCTCTGCCCGCTCCCACCTCCCCCCACAGCGGCGCGATGGAGTGGTGTCCGCACGGAGCCCAGGCGGAGCGGTTCGAGGAGGACGGGGGGCTGCGGCCGGTGCACGACGACATCCTCATCGCCAAGCTGCGACCGGGGCAGGAGATTGTAGCCGAGGTGAATATGTGGGGTCTGGTGGGTCGCTGGTGTGGCCGTTCTGGTAGAAGAGGGTGCGATCAGTGAGGCGCTTGGCGAAGGGGATCGCCAGGGTCGGATGCAGTGCCATCGTTGTTGTTTTTTTTGTTGTTGTTGTTGCTGCTGCTGCTGTTGTTGCTGCTAGTGGTGTTGGTGAGGAGATGTGTGGGGGCTGGTGGGTGGGGTGGTACGAGTCGTCCGGGCGGAGAAGTGCGGTCAGTCAGTTTTTTTTTGGCGGAGGGGATCGCCAGCGGTGTCGAATGCATCCTCGTCGTCATCGTTGGTGTTGGTGTTGGTGTTGGTGGTGGTGGTGGTGGTGGCGAGGATATTGTAGCTGAGGTGGTTGTTGGGGTGGTCGGTAGAGGGTAGTGGTGTGTGTATACTGTAGTCGTTCGGACAGAGTGCGGTCTTGTCGCTACCAGGTGCGCAACCAAACTTTTTTTTGTGGGGGGGGACGAACCATTTGTAAAAAAAATAAATAGAGTGGTTGCATGTTTCTTTCCAGATGTTCTCTTGTGAAGGGTTTAAATATGGCTCATCTTGTGGCTAACAAACACACTTTTGAGGACGAACTATTTCCAAAAACCAGAGGGGTTGCTTTTTTCCGATTGTAAAATAGGTAAAAATTGGCGCGTCTTATCGCTAATAATAGCAAATAAGCCCCCCCCCCCCCCCCCCCCCCTTCTCCGGTGGTTTTCGACTCGTTGTTTGTGTTTCCTTTTCTCCCGTCTGTTACATCTTGACCCCTCTTTCTCCTGCTCCCTGCCTGTAGCATCGTAACGCAGATCCTGGGTCACGTCTATAGCAGGCTGTTCCCCCCCCCGCTCCACTATGGTACGCGCCTTGCCTTTTTATGCCCAACTAAATCCCCCCCCCCCGCCAGCTCCCTCTCGAAAGGGATGCGTGGTCAATGGTCAAATGACGAAGACAAGCAATAAACAACGAGTAGTCCCCCCCCCCCCCCCCCCCCCCCCGGCTCCGTCTCGAAAGGGATGCGTTGTCAATGGTCAAATGACCTAGACAAGCAACAAACGAGTACCCCCCCCCCCCCCCCTCCCCGATTTACGACGCGGTGTGCCCATTTGCAGATGCACTGTCGAAAGGGCGTCGGAAAGGATCACGCCAAGTTCTCCCCGGTAGCGACGGCCAGCTACCGCCTCCTTCCGGTCATCACCCTCAAAGAGAGGAGGTGGAGGGGGAGGAGGCGGAGGAGCTCGTGGCCAAGTGTCCGCTGAACGTGTTCGACATCGAGGACCTGGGGGGGGGAGACAAGCGTGCGACGGTGAGCGGAGCAGCATTTTTTTTTTTTTCGACGACTCGGTCCAGCTTCGGCAGCAGTTTTGGTTTTGACAGCTGCAACCTTTTTCGTGGTCTAGAACCGAGTACATATCTTATATCTATTAATAGGAGAAAAAAAAAGACGAAAACGACAGCTGTGAAATCGAGGCTTTTTGTAGAAGCTCACCTTTGCAAACTGCATGGGATGTATACTTCTCTTCGACCAAAAAGTAGGCTGGAGCCAGATATGTATTTGTTCATTTCGAAACTGTTTTATTTTCTTTTTGAACGGGTTTTTTTTTTTTTTCCGTGCTGTACGTAGATCGGACACCTGTTGTGGGATTATATTGACCCCCATTCCTGTCCCTAATAAAAACGACCCGCACGTTGTCAACAAACCGCTAAAATTATATACCCTCGTACGTATGCAGTTTGTCCCCCAAACGGGCCTGCCCTCCTGCTACGGCGGACCATAGTAAATAGGACCTATGGTACACACAAAAATCTATATACTTGCCTATTTTCACTATTACGGGGGACCATAGTAAACAGGACCAAATATTGTTAGTAAAAATACCTAAATATATAGGTTTTTATGTATGCCATAGGTCCTGTTAACTATAGACCCCCGTAATAGCAATATTTGGTCCTGTTTACTATGCTGGGTTATAAGCCTTTTACTACTGCAGAAATGACCCCACACTCATTCCAAGTAGTTCGTCCCCGAAAACGTGGGTGCGGTTCTAAAGGAGGGTAAAATTCCGCGAGTTTTCCAGGAAAGTTACCGGGGGGTAGGGGTTGGGCTTGTATTTTAGGCTTTTCGTTTTTGTTTAGGTCGAGTATATATATGCATGCATCTATGTATGTATCTCAATTATTTTGTGGTCTGTGCAGCCGTCAGGGTGAGAAGTGGTCCGACGGTCCGGGGAACGCGCTCGCTCGCCGTGAAGAATATCGCGGGTGGGATATTTACTACGGTAGTGCCGGTATGCGCCTACAGTGCCGGTATGCGCTTATAGTGCCGGTATGCGCCTGTAATGCCGGTATGCGCCTATAGTGCCGGTATGCGTTTATGGTGCTGGTATGCGCGTATGCGCCTATAGTGCCGGTATGCGCCTATAGTGCCGGTATGCGCCTGTAATGCCGGTATGCGCCTATAGTGCCGGTATGCGCCTATAGTGTCGGTGTATATGCGCTATGATAGCCAATACTACCAGCACTATAGCGGCAACCGGCACTGATTCCTCCGCACACTGCCACGCTGATTGGTGCATCCCATCTGTGCCGAGCGATTTCACAGGCACTATACATATTTAGCCGGGCAACCGGCACTATTCAACCGCTCAACCGGCACTGCAGAGGGGCCACTACTGCTGTACATACACACCATGCACACTTCCGTGTTTTGATGCCTACACCACTACGTCCTGAGTTCTGAGGATCGTATGTATTTCAGATTAACATACAAACGTTACGGCTTGTTCGGGACAGAGTCGGTATCCCTTATTTTTTTTGTGGTGCGCGGGCACCGTGCGAAGATGAGGGAGCCTGTTTTGACCGCAGTGTGTTTTACCGCGCTCGCGTGCTGGTGGACGGGCTTGACCGCGCGTGACTGACCGCGGCGTGCTTGATGTTTGACCGCGCGTGCTTTACCGCGTGTGTGCGTGACCGCGCGTGCTTGACCGCGCGAGGTTGATCGTGCGTGCTCCACCGTGTGTGCTTGACCGCCCGTGCTTGACCGCGTGTTAGCCGGACGTGTTTGACCGGGCGTGCTTGACTGCGCATGCTTGACCGCGCGTGTTTCTGGCGGCGCATGCTTGGTCTCCCGTGCTTGACCGCGTGTGGTTGACCGTGCGTGCTTGGCCGCGAGTACGTGTGTGTGCTCGCGGGTGTTTTGTGGTTTACGACGTGAGCACACGGCATACGCCGAATTCTCTCGTTTTTTTTTGTTCTCTTGTCTTGTGTCCTTCTTCCTGTCCTTCGTCTTTCTATCCTTCCTGTTGTTGTTGTTGTTATTGTTGTCGCTCTTGCTGTTGCTGTTGTTCTTCGTCCTATTTGTTGGATGCCTTCTCATTTGTCGTACCTATCACTGACTACCGCGGCCGTTGCCTCTGCCGCGTTGGTTGCGACTCCCGCGGCGGCATATATAGACGTTGCCTTCCGCCGACTTGAACGCCCCCCGATTTCGACGAGCCCCCCCCCCCCCCCCCCCCGCTCCCCCAATTTCCCACTTTGTATTTGGTCGATCTGCATTATGCGTGAAACGCCTGTTTTGTTCACAACGACGACCCCCCCCCCCCCCCCCCCCCCCCCCCCCCCCCCCCCCCCCGCCCCAATTTGCCCACTATTTGCTCGATTAGTACAATACATCGTTTGCGCGACCGTTCTCTCACTTTAACCATATCGACAGTGACCAGAACCCTCGATGAGCCCAAAAAAACAGGTTCCCCCTCATATCAGGTTCCCCCAATATGCTCACACGACGAAATTTGGTTATGATTGCCGGTACTACTTTATATTTCCGCCGTGACGAAAGTGTATAGTTTTCGTATGTTTTGGTCGATATTTTCTCGTTTTTTGAAAAAAAAAAAACATTCCGTGTGTGTTGCGATTTTTTTTCCTTCCTTGTTTTCGTCGGGTTGGTTAAGGTGGCTCGTCCACGAGATTGCACGATGTGCAGGGAGTGCATCCGGGAGCCTGGGTGGAGCGATAAGGTGTCTCTGACTCGAATCGCGGATCACTTCATCTTTGGCATCGAGTCCGTCGGGATGCTCCCTCCGAAGGTGGGTTCTGCTTAGGGCTGTGAGACTTGCCGACTATTGTACTTTTTTGTTGGCTGGAGACTGCTGTGTTTGACTTACGGTAGTTGACCAGCCGGGTGGCGTTGTTCGGGTTCATTTTACATGTATACGAAATGCAGTAAATTCAGTAGGAAAGAAGAAAAGCCCGACGGTTTTTTTTTCGGCGCTATTGCCATCGATCGGCACCGGCACCATCGCGGTGGTGGAAGGATTTTTGTTGTTGTTGTTGTTGTTGTATGCGCCATGAGTTGTTTGCGGTACACCGACCTCTCAGCTCTCTTTCTCTCCCCCTCTCTTGAAAACGAGTGAGCGATTCTCATGGGGAAACGCGCACCCCGCGGCGAAGGAGCCTCCCATAAACAAGGAAACCCAAAACACCACTCTGGATGTAACATTTTAGGAGCCGTTCAGACAATGATATGAGCACCAAGCGGTGCTTGTATTCACCCTCAAGGTGGTGGTCGGATAGTTCACCGCTGTCACCGCTGAAACTATCTACAAGTGCACCTACAGTAATATGGTTGGCAACTATTACGGGGGACCATAGTAAATAGGACCAAATATTGTCAGTAAAATAGGTAAATATATAGGTTTTTGTGTGTACCGTAGGTCCTATTTACTATGGCCCCCCGCAGGCCTACTGCTCTTGGTAGTTAGTTTGTTCTGCGGCTCTTTTTTTGCTCCGCGGCGAGGGAGGGCGCCCAACAAGAAAGGCAATACAACACTATTACGGGGGACCATAGTTAATAGGACCTATGCTATACATAAAAACCTATATATTTGCCTATTTTTACTGACAATATTTGGTCCTATTTACTATGGTCCCCCGAAATAGTATACCGTACTCTTAAAAAGGTCAATACACTCGTAATGGAAAACGAACCAGTGTGGGGTGAGATTTCTGGACGAATAATAACAATGTACGAAAATCGTTTGCTTGTTTTTTTTTTTTTTTTTTTTTAACGTGGTTGTGTTACATACACCCCTCACCCCAGTCTGGGTCTCGAAGATGGATGAGTGGGGTGCCGATTTTTTTTTGTACGGCTCTTGTTATTCGATTTTTTGAGGGACAGATCGATCGAGAAAAGCACCCTTTGACTGGAAACTGGTCGGAAATCGGTCGGAAAACTGGTTATGGAAACTTGTTGGAAACTCGTTGGAAACTGGTTCTGGAAACTGGTTGGAAAAATTGGTTGGAAGGACTAGTTGGAAACTCGCTGGAAAAGTTGGAGAAACTCGTTGGAAATTAGATGGAAACTAGAGTAGTTGGAAACTGCAGGAGATGGAAACTACAACAGTTGGAAAGGGTGGAAAAGGTGGAAACCGGTTGGAAAGTGCAGTTCTTAAAAAATGGCCGGAACCTGGTGGAAAACTGGCCGAATCGCGGACCAGTTTTATCTTGGAATTTCGAGCCCGCCGGGATGCCCCCTTGCCCCCGACTGCGGTTGCTGTAGCTCCTTTTTCGCTCGGGGCGTGGTGTCGTGGTGATTGATGGATATCAGATCGGAAGTTTCGATGTTTCGAGCTTTCTGATATATCGTATCGGACGTGTTTGGTTTGCCCTTCATCGCTTGGTATATGTCCCCGTGTGTGTGTGTTTTTTTTGTTGATGCAGATTCTGAAGGAGAGCTTCCATGATATCAAAATACGGAGAAGTTAATCACATCTCAGACAGATCATCTACAGATCATTCCCACTTGATGCATGATCTAGATCATTTCGAGGCAGATAGATAATCTATTCCCGATTTTGTATGCAGTGTATGATTTACCACTGCAGTTCATGTTGCCGGGTGCGAACCGCATAATCTGCAGTAGCACATGCTTTCCTGGGCTTGATCTGTACCGATACCACATACAGCAGTATGCAGATCCTGCACAACCCCTCATAACGTCAGGTGAGGAGCTATTAAATAGATGACATAGATGATGATCTGTCTGATCTGTCTGATCTGTACATGATATATCTGTCCGAGGTGTGCAGATACTTTTTCGATTTTTTGTTGTTGTTTTTTCGGTGTCGTATCGCACTCGATTCCGATGTCGGTATCCAACACTGCTGTTGGTATCGGCTCTTGTTTTTTTGTTTCGGTGTTAATACAGGAAACAACCGACCGAGAAGAGCACAACCGTGAACATATATATATATATTATGTATCTAAGTGTTGATGCTGGTAGCAGCAGCTCGGGGGGGAAAACTGGTTGGAAACTGGTAGGACACTGGTTGGAAGCTGGTATAGGACGCAGGTTGGACACTGGTCCGAAACTGGCTGAAAAATGCGAGGATACTGGTAGGTAGGACACAGGCAGGACACTGGTTTGAAACTGCTAGGACACTGGTTGGAAACTGGGAAGACACTGGCTGGAAACTTGCCCAACACTGGTTGAACACTGGTCCGTAACTGGTCGGAAACTTGCATGTTATTTTTTTCTCAGCACCGCGAAGCACACGCCTTGTGAACGGCCTACGTACGTACACGTCGAGAAAAAAAACTGTCTGTCCAACCCAGCACACGCATGACAACGGACAAAAGTACGGTTGGGTTTTCGGGCACTTTCCGGCATAAAACACATACCACCATGAGTGAAAATGTAAAACCCGTTTGGACTCTGACATGAACATCAAACGTGGTTTATAATTGCGGCCAGAGCGGTAACTGGTACCGGTACGCCAGCAGGGGATGGCAGTTTCGGGCGTCCTTAGTCACACTTTTCGTAGCTTCCACACCAAAAAACTAGTACATTCAAAACTCGAGAATAAAAACACAGCAGTCAGCTGTGAGATCGAGGATTTCGTTGAGTGCACGTCTCTCTGCGTGACGCGCCTTCTCGAAACGAAGGCCGCTGTTAGTCCCGAATTATGATGACCAGTTGTATGTTTAACTATTGAATCCAAGCGGTGCTTATTTTTAGAGTGGCAAGATGGTATACTGGCACGTACCAGGTACGTGAGTCCCTTGGTCACGGGGCCAACGACAAGATTTTGCGGGGGGCGAGTTGGTTAGGCTGGCTTTTTTGTTTGCTCCGGGTGAACTGTAGGGCGTCGTAAACTGTAGGGCGGCGTTTCGGGGTAGGGTCTCGGGGGGAAAATGCACGAGACCGCTCGTGGTCTCCCACACTAAAACTATAATATTGAGCCATACAGCTCTGTTCTCGAAATGTAAGGCTTTTTTTACGCCAAGTTTTAATGTTCAAAGTGTCCTTCTATTCGGGACAGAGTAGTAGCTATGAATGCAGCCCGAGCCTGTGCTTCGTGTGGCGCCGAGGCCGAAATATCTCGTGACCGTCAATATTTTGTTTTTTGTCATTTTTTGTTTTTTGTTTTCTCTACTATGAAACCCCGAAAAAGTTGCGAGGTAAAAAGTGCCACCCCCTACGAAACACGCCTCTGATACTTTACAGCGCCGTATTTTTGGGACTGCAGTCCCGTTTTTGGGGACAATATAGTCCAATGCTAAGTAGTTTTTCCCATAAACGGGACTGACTGCAGTCCTAAAAGGGTTATGTGTCGCACTTCGGACGCATCCCCTATCCCCTACTTCGTGTGGCCGATGCTGTACTACAATCAAGTTATTCGTTCTCGGCAAGTTTTTCCCCCTGAAGAGCCAAAGGGGTTTCTACATACACGGTATCACACGGGTGATAAAGTAACACCCCCCCCCCCCCCCCCCCCCCCCCCCCCCCCCCCTTGTGACGAATTTTCCGAGTCAAAGGGGTTATTTGCGAGCCAGAGGGGTTATTTGTGTACGGTATCACACGGGTGATAAGATAAAACACACTCCCCTTGGGACGAATTTACCGAGCCGAGTTTCTCTCCAGAGCCGCCAGCGGGGGGCACACCACAGCGAAAAGGACACGGTTGCTCTGGAAAGATGCTCGGCGATACTTTTCCATACGTAGACACAGCTCTCGGCATTTCCATACATAGACACAACGCTCGGCATTTCTTCACACCTCCCCCATTTTGTCGAGAAAAAAAAAAAAAAAAAAAACTGCCTCGAAATTACTCCGAGGAGATGTGATATCTTGTGAACTGTGTGAATAAGGTAAGTATTAATAGAGCTGTGAGTCGGCAGGACTTTACGACTGATAGATTCCTCGGTAGGTGCCGCTAGCCAGCCATCTGACCTTAGTCGGCAAGTCGGCCGTCGCGAAGCGAGAGCCAGATCAGCCCTCTCCCCGGCCGAGGGGGGGAAGGGAGGAGGGGGGGCGACCAAAAAGTGCAAAATGCATGCCGCATTCAGCAATCGTTCCCACCAGTTATACGCTACTAAGAGTATGGAAACCCCATAAAGTCGGATAGTCGGGCACCTCCGTTTCACGTCTAAGTATTTTGTCCTACTAATAACCCGATGGCCGCTTCGCCCTTTTAGAAACCGCAGTGTGCATACACCCGTATATGGCGCTAATTCCGAAAAGTGTTTTTGTTTTCACGTCGGTAGTTCGGTCCTTAAGGCCAGGGGTCCTGTGAGGAGCCGACTCACAGCTCTCTACTATGAACCCTCTCGAGACTTAAGAAGAGGAAGTTGATGACGAGAGAAAAAAATGACGTTTTTTTACTGCGCGGTCCACCGCGTGATTTGGAGGATAATTGCGGGTTAAGTTTCGCCACGGCAGTAGTAGCTACACACTATGCTCATTTGTGCGCACTCGGACGCGCAACGTTTCGTCATCAAAACACCGCTTGTCTGGCCACCGCATCACGCAATGACGTATACAACAGGCAGCGTCGGGCTTGCGACCACTGGGATAATTCACATCGGTGTCCGAGCTACAACAGTAGATACAGCAGTGCGAGGAGTCGCACGCCACTACCCGTGTTCCTTGTCGTAGAAATCTGATAACCTCAAAAGCTACCAATTGTTTCGGCCGTAAATACATAATAGTGTGTATAGCTCGTTTAGGACCGCGCTGCCGTCTCGGGGACAAATCGCTTGGAATTAGAGTTATATATTGTATACCTGGTAGATTTTACTTGGAGCTAGAGTTATGTGTTATGTACCTGGTATGTTTCTGTGTTGTGCAGCGGTAGTAGAAATAGTTCATCAGGTCTTGCAGACGGGGGGCCGTCCGTGGCGGAGGCCTCGACCGCCGTTTCCTGGAAAATTTGGTTCCCAGTTGAGACCCGTGCTATGAACACGATATCATATAGAGGTACGCAGCACTTTTTGGCCGGTCGCTGGGGCTGACCGGGCTTCTTAACCCAGTATCATACCGTCAGAATACCACTAAAATGGTGTTTTTTACTATATTTGATCCTGATATAACTACGTGTATATCAGGCTTTGGGGTTACATCGGGGTTCGCACGTTTGTTTTGTTGCTTTTCTCGAAATCAGTTTATGGGTGACTCACTACAGTAATAGTATAGTGGAGCCTCAGAAAAGGTAGGCGCTACCCCTATGCAAGGCAAGCAAGCACACGTCAGAAACTTGCCACGCAGTAGTCTGTACCTTTTCGGGGGGGGCTTCATGACCAGAAGCCACGATGGGCCGAAAAGCCAGCTGTGTCCCCCACCATGTCTGGTTCTGATAAATGCCGTGATATGTTTCCCCGCGTTGTTGTATTTACACTGCGCTTCCCGCCTGCGCGCTCTCTTGTCCGTGTGCTTGTTTGCCCTTGCCCCCCCCCCCCCCCCTTCCTTCTTACTCCTCAGGAGTTGCTGAAGGATAGCATCCAAGTGTTGCGTCAGAAGTGCGAGGTTTTGATCGGCGAGGTAGAGGCGTTTGAATCCGGGGTAGACTTCGACGAGGCGATGCCATGACGGCCGCCCCGTGTGTAGAGTGTCGTAGGGGTGCCGTGTATGACACGGGTGATCAGAATAACACCGTATATCACACGGATGATACCATAACACACGGGTGATACTAAAACACCGTATATCACACGGGTGATAAGATAACACGGTATATCACACGGGTGCTAAGATAACACCGTGTATCACACGGGTGATAAAATAGCACACCCCCCTCGGACGAAATTCCAAGGTGATTTCCTCAACAACGGGAAGAGTGTAACCGTCGAGCGATGTATGTGTTTATGGGAAAAAAAAATCGGCGAGGTCTTCCCAACGGCCGCCATTTTCATTCTGTGTTCCCCCTTAAGGCTCGGTTTCGGATAAACTCGTCTCGGAAATCCGTCCGAGGGTGTGTGTTATCTATCACCCGTGTGATACGGATTATAACCCGAGCGAGTGTTGTAGGGGTAACCCGGGGCAGCGCCTTCAGTTAGTGACGTTTTTGTTGTACGTTGGGGGGAGCGGGAAAGGTTTTTGGCGCTCGGCTATTGGTTTGTTGCTGTACCGAGAAATGTTGGCGATGCCTGGGCGCAACCGGCGGGGTTTCTGCGCACAAGGTATGCGAGCTATTCGGTGACGGTGGGTATGGAACGATGATTGGGTTTTACGTATATATATTATACTGATACAAAGCTAAAAACAAACATCGGTACATATCGTCCTTTACGAACCTTGGTACGATTTTGATGTTCGATACATACGTCGAAGCTTTTTTGTTTCGGTTGTCAGCTTCAAGGATGGTAAGAAGGGGATACCGGGGATGGAGGGCGAAACGCGTTGGACGCGACATATCGAGAAGTATCGAAGCCTGCTAACCTTCGAGACGATGGCCAGCACTGTAAGAGTTTCCAACGCTTCATACCTACAGTAGGACGGACAGATCATTCATTCCCAGTCGATGATGATTTAGATATTTCAGGGCAGACTTATCGGGTATGGTGTGGATCACGTTACGGGATGGTACCAAATGATCAGCATGGTCTACGTTGGGGACGTATTTCTTGGGTTGGATGTGCACTGAACAAAATCCTGCACAGAGCCTCATAACTCAGAACGGCAGGTTAAAGGGTCTGCCGTTGGACGATCTACGGGGATCGCCATCTAAATGCTGCACGAGCAAAAATACTTCCGACACCACAATATCGACTTTGGTTCAACGGACGAAATTTAGGGGAGGGGTGTGGGAGGGGGGGGGGGGGCGTACTCATTGGTGGCTTGCCTTAGTCATCTGGCCATTGATCACGCGTCCCTTTCGAGGCGAATTGTAGGGGGGCAGGGGTCTGCCCGGACGGGAATTAATCGCGGTTCCGGACAGAATAGGGAGAATATAGTAAGCAACGCACCGTACATCCATTGGTATATCGCCGAGGGCTTGATTGAGCAGCAAGACAGCGCTCAATCAACTTCACCGAATGCTCGGGGTACACGCTTGATCGCCGTCATCACTCCCAAACAAAACTGGCGGCGTTCGGATGCAAGAGGAGAGGCGACCCGTGGTCTACTTTTTTTTCTTCTTTTGTTTCGTGTTTTTGATGAATCGCCATGGACATTGTATTGTGGCGATGAGTTAATGTGAGAACAGCAACCCCATGGGACACAATTCCACGGGGCTTGCCCATGGACACCCCACGGACCTCCCCCCGAATGAACTGCACGATAAAAAATAAACGAAAACATACCCATACATTCGCAAAAATGTCGAACAGTCTCAATCGTCATACATACGCACAAAAGTCAAACAATGTCAATCGTCGAGGAGAGGACGTTATTATTTGGCACTACCTGGCCTGTACGTCGTACGAAGAAGCTCAACAACAACAGCAGCAGTAACAGCGATTGTATTGCTTGTATTTTTTTATTTGTTGCCACGTTGCCACGACCTCGGGCAAGTCAAAACGAGTTTTTTCCAGACCGCTCCTTTTTGCGCGCGGACCGAGGCCCAGATCAGACCCTTTGGGCCAAAGCGAGGCCGCGCCCGCCCTTCATTGCTGTTGCTGCTGTTGGTTGTTGACTTTTTCTCCCTTGGAACCAACGCCCATGAGGACCACTATCCATGGGGGGGCCTAGCGATCAGAACGCACGACAGGCCCCAAAAACCATATATCCACATATGTATGTATGTTTATGAAATATATTTGGTTTTTGATCACTGTTATGTAATTACTATTAACATTACGGGGGACGATAGTAAAGAGGACCAAATATTGTTAGTAAAAATAGCGAAATATATAGGTTTTTGTGTATACCATAGGTCCTTTTAACTATGGTCCCCCATAATAATGGTAATATTAATATGTGTCCCCACTTAAAAATACCAGTATAATGTCCCCCATAGTAATAGTAATATTAATATGTGTCCCCACTTAAAAATACCAGTATAATACCGGTGCGTATCGTACGTACGTAAGTGCTACGAGTATACCTGGCATACAACATAGATACCCCTTTGTTCGGAAATGTAGGGACCGTCCAAGTATTGTGTTAGTGCCCAAGCGGTCTTGACAAATCCAGACAGAGTGGTAGCAGGACCCCAAGTACTGCTGTACTCGTGCTCATACCTTTCCCGCCAAAAATTGAGCGCCCGCCACGCGCTCCACACTGCACGGGTCGAACCCGAACTTCGGCCAATGAATGTTTCCGGACGGGCTTCCCGTGTTGGTGTACTTAGCGTTTTGCCGAAAAGTACTCGGACGAAGATAAAATTTAAAGTTGGAAACAAGACTTTTTTTCTCAAACATAACTAATGTATACCAGTACAGTAGTACTGTATACATTTACATGAATATTCCGGGCATAACAGGAATACCCAAACGATCCTTACGTTTGCGAACAAAGTGGTCTACACTGTCAAATAATGCTTGGTGCATACGAAGTAGAGGACAAGCACACTTTCTCTGCCCCGAAAACATTCGGCTCTTGCACAGCTCGGACATATCGTCTACAGATAGATCATGATGTAGATCATCTACAGATATATCACGATCTAGATTATCTACAAATAGATCATGATCTATTTGTCGACCATCTGCAGATAGATCATGATGTAGATTGTCTACAGATAGATCATGATCCATATAATCTTAAGATAGATCATGATCTAGATCGTCTTAAGATGGATCATGATCTGAATCATCTATTATAATAGATCATCTAGTTCCTCGCCTGACCTTTGTGAGAGGTTTTGCAGGATCTGCATATATAGCACAGATCCACCCCAGGAAATACGTGCCACGTGCATCATGCAGATAATAAGGGACTCACCCGGCAACTTGAGCTACTCTGTAGATCATGCAAGATCGGCAGTAGTGCAAGATCGGCAGTAGATCTGCCTGGAATTATCTAGATCATGATGGATGAGGTGGGAATACATGATCTGTTCAAGATGTGGACTCTTCGAAAAGCGGCCGGTCCCTTGTTACTTGTTACGCCGCAAGAAGAGACCGCATGTTGAACGCTTGCCATATGCCACGTCGAGTTGTTTGGTCAGTCGTGGTTATCAATGGCCACCATCACCAATGACTTCGTTCATCATTCATTCATCATCCATCAACGAACGGCTTATTGGCGCACTAGGTACGACATTTCTTTTTTCTTTTTCTTTTCTTTTTGTTGTTGTTGTTGTTGTTGCATCACCTCAACAACGGCGAACAAAGAATCTAAAAAACGACATTCCGCTCTGGCCTGGAAATACAATATTCATTTGAACTCTGATGTGCACTGCTGTAACTACAGTAAACGTGGACTACATTCCCGGTCAGAGGGGTTCCAGGTACTGGTACAGTAGCTGGTCCCTCTATAGTGCAGGGTCGAGCAGTGCCGGCTCCCCGCTATAATATAGTGCCTGTGAAATCGCTTGGCGCACCATATGAGATTAACCAATGCGGCAGTGTGCGGAGGGAGTAGTGCTGGTTGCCGCTGTATGTAGTGCCGGTATCGCTGGCTGGCGCATGCCGACACTATACGAGAGGGACCACTACTGCTGTACTGGTAGTAACAAAATCCGCATATTATACAAACTCCATGGTACCCCCTCGTACGGAATTTGAAGGGCCGCTTGGCTAGTGATAGGAGTACCTAAACGATCTTTAAATTTCCGGACAGACTGATTCCTTTCATTGTCCATTCGGTGTTTTAAAGTTAATTATACCTGAGACACACATAGATGACGTCTGGAAGTAGGGGAGACCTACTGTAGTTCTTGCCTCGTCTTGGACCCCTGTTCCCCAAACAAATGGGCATCCCAAAAACTACGCCATTCTTCCAAATAAAAATCCCGTGCGCTTAGAGGCCTTCCAGGGTAGGACCATAACACTAGCCCACCCTGAAGAGCCGTATACCGGTACGTAAATGCAGACATACGGATAATTCGGGGAAGAACAAATTCCACGTGCTATGATAAGGAGCAGTAAGAAGCAATGTTGTTATTACATTTTCCGTCCGATGCTGATTGCGCAGGCATCATGATTAGCTTCAACATTGATCACTCATAAGCATTCCCGGAGAGAAGGAAAAAGCCAGAAGAAGAAGAAGAAAAAAAAAAACAATCGAAGACGCGGCGGGTCCTCAAAAACCCACTCCCACGCCCCTATACCAGTGTGGCCGGTAGGATAGAGCTCGTTTGGAATTTTATGTGCACATCAAAGGGGGGCCATATTCACGGCCGGAGTGGTATATGCTGTGCCCTGCAAGGCTTAGGAAACGTCCGGGAGGAACGCCGAAAGGAGAAAACGAAAGAAAGTCTTCCCGTCAGGGGGCTCGACAAAAATCAGGCACCGATTCGATCTCCGCATCTCCAGCGAGGTGGGGGAGGAGGAGGGGGGGGGGGGGGGAAGTACTCATGGCCGTAGTCGTATGACCATAGATTCTGTCATCCCGAAAATGCCGGTGCGGAGCACGTCTAGTTTCCAACGACCAGACAGACATTGCTTATTGCACCAAGCGCGGAGCGAAACGTGAGGTGTTCGGCGAGTCGCATGAAGGGTGAGCTGCATCCCACCAAGAACCGCTTGTGAGACGGACTCTCTTGCATATGGACTACAGCGTTGAATGCATTGGGGGAGGCGAGACTGTATCGGTGAATAGGAGAGGTTAAAGTATTGCCGTATCTCCAGCGAGCGGGGGGGTGTACTCATTATCATGCATGGCTGTAGTCGTATGACCATAGCCTGTGAGGCGGACTTTCTTGCATATGGATTACAACGTTTGATGCATTGGGGGAAGCGAGACTGTATCCTTGAAAACAGGAGAGGTTAAAGTATCGCCGCATCTCCAGCGAGCGGGGGGGTGTACTCATTATCATGAATGGCCGTAGTCGTATGACCATAGCTTGTGAGGTAGACTTTCTTGCATATGGATTACAGCATTGAATGCATTGGGGGAGGCGAGAGTGTATCCTTGAAAATTAAAGAGTTAAAAGTATCGCCGCATCTCCAGCGAGCGAGGGGGGGGGGGGTGGGATGCATTCGGAGAATGGCAGATCACGAGCTACCGCTACATCCCTAGCGAATGGGGGGGGCTGTACTCATGTCATGCATGGTCGTAGTCGTATTCCTGTAGAGACCCCTGCATCCCTACAATGCCGGAACGGAGCACATCGGGTTTTCACCGACCAGGCAGACTCTGCTTGCACCAAGCGCCGCAAACCGGGGGGGGGGGGGGGGTTGAAAAAGGCTGAACAGTCCCAATACGATCCCGAATCTCCCCCGGCGATGAGCTGGGGGGGAGGGGGACCCAGCGGGACGAAAAACGGAAAACAGAAAACGTGTTTAATTACGTGATGGCAAGGGCGAAAACGCTGACTGGGCCACCAAAACCTTGGTCACTGAACCCGAAATGATCACAAACACTTTACTACCGGTTCATTGTAAGATGAGCTCTATGGTCAGAGAGGATATCGTTCGACTGACATTCTCTCACAGTATAATTTATTTGCGGAGGTTTCCGTGGTTAAAAGACAGCAACTTCGTCAACCACAGCCGGCGGCTAATACAGGAGTACAGGGCACCCAGCGAGAAAAGGGAAAAAACTGGTCCAAGGATGGGTTTCTCATGTCGAGAACGGATGCGTTGTACACTGACTTCGGTAGTAACAACTCCCGAAATTACAACTTCCTGAAAATCTCAGCATGCCTTTCTTATTGCTCGTTCTCGTACAGTAGTGTGATAAGTGTCCTGTACTGCATGTGTTAAAATTGCGGGGGGGGCGCGTAGATGGGGGGGGCAAGGAGCCCCTTGCTATAGAAGGGGAGCCCGCAAGGAGCGTCTCTCTGCTTGCAGGTAGGCCCGGTTGCCCCACAGGAGGTTATCTCGCTCGAGGTGGGTGGGTAGGCGGATGGGTAGGTGGGTGGATGTTTCGACTCAGAAACTTCAATTGCGGGGTCACCTCACGGCGGCCACACAGGAGGGGCAGGGGAGACTATCTACAGGAGGATCAGAGGGCCAGGAGCCAGGAGGCTATCTAGGAGCAACAGGGGAGACACTCCATAGGAGGATCAGGGGACCAGGGGCCAGGAGGCTATCTAGGGGGAGCAGGGGAGACTAGTAAGAGGATGATGACGGCACAAGGAGCCAGAAGGCTATCTAGGAGGAGCTAGGAGGAGCAGGGGAGACAAATCATAAGAGAGCCAGGGTGGGGGGGTGTGTACTCGATATCATGCATGGCCGTAGTCCTATGACCATAGATCCTCGCATTCCTACAATGTCGGGACGGAGCACGTCGGGTTTTCACCGACCAGGCAGACATTGGTTGCTTGCACCAAGCGCGAAGCGCCGTGAGGTGTTGGGCGAGTCGCATGAAGGGTGAGCTAAATCCTACTGAGAACCGCTTTTGAGGTGGACTTGCATATGGTGGCAGCTTCGATAGTTCCCCTTGTGCGGAGTAAAGGTTCTCCACCCCCGTACAAATTATCTAACAAGCCCACCAGCTGTGACCGACCGCCAAGAAAAAAAAGAAAAAAATAAGGTACTCTGGTTGTCTAGACCAAGTAGTGAGCGGCATGTTTTACAGTGTCGTTACCAACCGACGCCAGCCCAACCCATATATATATATATATATATTTCATCTTTGGGAGGGGGGGTGCCATCGACATACGTTTCGCTCCCCCCACAGCTTGGGAATGATGGAGCCCGGGTGCGGCGTGCCAGAGGACACAGGGTATATATGAACATGCCATCAAAGAAGACCATTGAACGGGCAACAGGAGCAGTAGATCAATTTCAGGCCGGAGGCAGATAAAAAAAGTCAATGCTGATCGTGTTAGATGAGTTTTGACGTACTAGTATACCACTCTGTTCCGGACTATAGTGAACGCTTGTAAATTAATATCATATTAAAAATATCCTTATATTTCGGCCGAGAGTGGCGCAGTATCTACTGTAAGCTCCCGTGTTTTGATTTCCTCCTGTGGATTTCTTTTTTTACCGCGGTTAGCTGGCTAGTACGAGTGGTTGAGGTTTTTGTTCCAGCTATGAGACGCATAGTCTGTGAGGAGAAACGCGATCGTAAATGCAACTACTGTCCGTAAATGCATACATACCTGGGTAAATAATAGCGTTTGGGTGCTGACATGAATACCCGAACGGCCCTTACGCTTACAGCAAGTAGATGTGCATTTACGGGTGGGCATATGTAGTAAGAATCAGAACCCAAAGCGGACCCAGTAAGCGTATATCCCCCTACGATATGTTCACATGTTCACACACCATATTCGGTTCTGACTACTACGGGGGACCATAGTAAATAGGGACAAATATCGTTAGTAAAAAAAGGGAAATATATAGGTTTTTGTATCTACCGTAGGTCCTATTTACGATGGTCCCCCGCAATACTATGTTCACCGGTAATGCCGGTTGTAACACTCGGCTGATGGTGACAGCATTCAACCAGATGCAGAATCATGTGTTGTCGATGTTGTCGGTGTAGGTGTCAGACTCGACTTGATGTGGTGTCGTGAATATGTGAACGTTCTGGGCCATTTCGGTCACGGTGTTCGGCGTGGCTCGGCGGGGTAGTGGGTGGGTGGGTGGGTCGGTGGGTGATGTCACAACGGCTCGAAACGCGTCCGCTCGCGCCGCGCCGGGCCGCGTTGTCGTCGTCGTAGTTGTCGTTGTTGTTGTTTTTGTTGTTGATATTGTTTTTTGTTTCTGTTTTTGTGTTGTCGATGTTGTTGTTGCTGGTGATGCTGTCTTAGAAATTTGGTACAGTGCGGTGTTCTTACGGACAACAGGCGCCGCTCGTGGGTGTTCCGACCCCGATGTTTGGCTCGGGTCGGGGCGCGTGGCGGCGGCAGCGGCGGCGGCGGGGGGTGACACAACGGGCGAAAAGCGCCACCTCGCGCCCCGCCGGCCCGCGACGTTATATTTTTCATGTTCTTGACTTTGTTGGTGTTGTGATGATGGTGTCTTGCTTTTGGCGTTGTGGCTTTGTGTAAGGTCCCATCACAATGTGGGAGGTAGGATCTTCAGGTTGGCAGGCTGTTCAGGTATTTTTTTTCCTGTTGGGATCAAGGTCCGGGCGAAGACCCAACCCAACCCCTAACCCTAACCCTAACCCTGACTCCAAACCGCAGCTAAAACGGGCCAAAACTGGCCATAAACGCAACTGCGCCGCGTTTGTATCTGGCCAGGAAATTTCTCAATCGCGGACGACGATTCCGAAGCGCAGACCACGCTACGCATTTTTCAAGTCAAAAACACCCTTGAAGATCCTATCTCACAGACTTCAAAACCTACTCCTTTGTGTTGCCTTCTATTAGCCGAATATAATGTGTGCCCTATACTGGGACTTTTCGACCCCTGTTTTCGGCGTGTGAGTCGGTCGAGGGGGGGGGGGGGGGGGGGTGACTCACGGGCGAAAAGCGTGGCGTTTCGCACCAGCATTGGTCCGCGATATATATGTTGTTGGTGGTGTTGTGATGATCGTGTTGGTGTCTTGGTTAATAACGTACCAGGTAGCGTATAGGTGCCGTTCTGGGTCTTTAAAGTCACATTTTTCGGCGTGTGGGCCGAGGAGGGGTGGGGGGGGTGCACTCATTCCATACGTGTGTGTGTGTTCTTCACACCAAACCGTTCTTTCTACCCGTCGACATCTAGCACAGCCAGTGTCCGTGCCGATTCTTCAATCCTGGAAGAGATAAGGTTCTTTGTGTGGTCACAAAGCTACGCCACTGAGATACCACGTTGCCACGTATGCATGGCCGTACTTGTATCGCCAAAGACCCTCGCATTCCTACAATGCCGGGATAGAACGCCCACGGGTTTTTTCACCGTTAGCGCCGTGGGGTGATTGAGCGAGTCGCATTAAGGGTGAGCTGCATCCTGCAAAAAAAAAAAAAAAATCTTGTAAGGTGGGCTGACAGCGGGGGGGGTGTACTCGATGTGGAGGGGGGGGGGGTACTGGCAAAACGGGCGACAAGCAAAAGCGTCGTCTCGCGCAGCGCCGGCCCACGATGTTGGTGAAGTTGTTGAAGTTATTGATGTTGGTGTCTTACTTAGTTCAAGTCTAGTCTACGTGCTCTACTGGGATGTTTCGGTTTCGGTATTCGACGTGGGCCGGGGGGCGGGGGGGGGGGGGGCGGTGGGGGGGCGTGTGCAAAGGAGGAATCAAATCGTTTATTTAGCGCATATATCTACCGCACGTGAACGCGAACGATATAATTGGGGAAAACCGCCGAACGAAATCACGATCAATTCGGTATGTTGTGTTTGCTTTCGGGGTGCTTTGGAGTGGTCAACGCTTCATCATGTTGCACGTGTTGTTGGACGGCAAGAAACAAAAATCGTAATAATTTGAAAGAATGCCCCGGCTACACAAACAACAGTATATCCCCCCGCCGCTTCAAATTATTGGGGTGCACGCCCCGTGGCGGAGCTGGCAAGCTATTATTCGAGCGAGCGGAATGGAGCTGTCTTTCCAAATCAGCGAATCAGGCGCAAGTACACCTTTGTGTTGACGTATGGGCACATCAGCAGTAGTAGTACTGCTGTACGAGTAGGTACATGTTTGTTTGCGCTACAACGGCTAAACGCAGACATGGTATACTCGTAATCAGCGAACGGAGACAGATATTATTGTATCCAAACACAAAAACGAAACTAACCTGCATTATTACCCAGCCACTCGAACGAGTACGGGCTCTAGTATCATACGTACTGGGATGTGGCGTGTATACCAGCTCGTGCTGGTGTGATGTGTGTGTACGCGATGATGATGTGATGGGCTGGCTTCCTGATGACCGTCACATCAGATCAAACACCTTGCTTGCTGATAATATCATATCGCTCGTTTATTCTTGTATCGCCCCGGGGGGCGAAAAGCCCCGAAATGTTCTTCAAAAATATGCCCCGGCCATATAAATAGTAAACGCCCCGGGGGCGCCTTTTTACGCTCGGGAAATCATAATGACCCCGCAGGGTGTTTTATTCTAGACAGAGTTATTAATATAGTTGTATCAATCAGCAAGCGGCAGGCGAGTGAGGCGATTACTGTTGAATGTGCGTAGTGCTGTGTACCACAGAGCGGTTAAGCATAATACACTGCTGTGTATGCCAGGCAGAGAAAACGACGCCGCATGACAAACGAGCGAACAAAAAGCAAAGGCAAGGAGGGCATCGGCCGGGGGTGGGATTTCTGGCACGTGTAATAATAATTGTTTAAAAAAAAAGCGGTTGGTTGGTTGTGGTGTCGGTTGATCGTGGTACGATCGTGTACCATATGTCCACACGAACGAGTACATACAGCAGGAGCAACCAGCGGATGGATGCGGATAACCGTTCCTTATTTCCTTGGCGTACACGCCACAGCAGCAGCAGCAGCAGCAAGCACCTGCTCCGCTACTACTACGAGTACTTCTTCTACAGTTAGTTCGGGATTGGAGTATATGTATGTGTGTGGACTCTACAAGGTAGAGCTGTATGTATTTCTCATGACATGCATGATGGTGTCATATGATTGATCCAGATATCATGCATGATGATGAGCTCCATCCTGTAGGTGGAGAGGAGAGATATCGATAGATATAATATCTGATGTTGCGATTGTTGAGCTCGATCGGTGTGTGAATAACAGATAAAAAAAAGAGTTTCAATAAACGTTAAAAAGCCGAGCGGCCGAACTGGCAGATCCCAAAAACGAGCAGACTCTTCGACTCTTCGCTCTTCTCGCCCCCAACTCCGCCTCTTGCATGCTTCAAGCCTTTGCCCCGCCTCTTCCCCAGACAATTTTGAAATTCGCCTCCAAAATTTGGCGGACGGGGAAAAAAAAATAGGGTTTCCAAAAATGTTTTTTCTGTAGAGCGAGAAGAGCAAAGTGTCTGTGTCTCGCACCATCAACCTTGCAGAAGATAGAAGATAGAGCCGCGGGCGGAACACCGGAGCCCTCTGTAGGACGAGCCACTTTTTTTTTTTTTCACCGCGCTCGGTCCGGCCTGGTCTTGAGGCGGTGTGTACAAAAGAGGTCTTGTTGTGGGAAGAGGAGAGGGCGCTGGATTTGCCTCGTCGGCGCTGCTGCTTTTTCCTCTCGAAGAAAAGCTAGGGTCGGCAGGTCAGGAGCAGTCAGTCGCCATCGGCTGGTTGGTCGATCAAACAAAGCTAAAAAAGAGGTGAGATGTGAGATGGTTGTTTTATTCATTGTTGATGGAGACATTCGCAGCAATCATCATCAATCTCCATCCAACCAGCCGCCTCCCTTGAAAAACTTGGGCTGCTGGCTGTGGGTTTGTTTCTTTCTTTTCATGAAAAGAGAGAAGGTACGTAGAAAACAGCGCTGTGTGTGCTTTACCGAATTATGTCTCTGTGTTTGTGGTCATTGGTTTGTTCGCATCCACCAATGGTTGAGAGAAGAAGGAGTGGGACGAGAAGCATGCTCACATGGTTGATTCGTATTCTCTCAAATTTTGAACGTTGGTTGGTACGGGCTTCCAGATACCTGCTATTTATATGTATCAAAGCCGCACACGGCCGACACATGTACGGCCGCCGCTGGCCGCGTGTGGCCCCTGATTCCAAAAGGCTTGGCACCACGACAGAACGCGTCGCAGCGAGGGTGAGACCCGCAGCCTCGGATGATTCACGCCTGCTTCCGTACTCCCTGGTACACTGGTGCACCACGAGTAGAAGAAGAGCAGGTGGCCTGCCGAGTGAATTTTATTGATGGAAGAAGCTTGTGTGTTGTGAAGCTTCCTTCTCTCTTTTTTTGAGTTTGAGTTTTTGAGTTTGTTCGCACGAGCACACACACGCTATTTCGCCGGCTCCTCCCGTGTCGGGAAAGATGAGACAGATTCTTCTTCGAGGCACCATTATTTAATTTATGATGTCACGGCGAGAGCACGCCCGGCGACATTTTCGTGCATGTACGTCTTCATACGCTGTCGCCTTTGTTGTGTTCTTCTTCGTGAATAGTTGGCCTACCTTACTGCTGCTGCTGCTGTTGTTGTTGTTGTTGTTGTTGTTTGTGCTGGACTCTGGTAGTGGTACGATAGCACGGGCCCTTTTTGCTTTCGTTCAACTTCCCCGTCCCCAACCAACAACAGATAAAACCATAGTAAAATAATAAGAAACAACAAAAGTGGCTGTTTGACGCAATAACTTGCACGAGTTCGTCTTGCTGCTTGCAGTATCAGGTACAGTCAGGTGCCAGGTCTGTTAAAACAGACAGCCAGACACAGCAGCAGCGGTGTTACGTATGTACCTGGTAGAGCAGCAGCAGTACATTCGTATGCTTCTTGCTGCTCTGCTTGCTTGCTGCTGCTGCTGCTGCTGCTGCTGCTGCTGCTGCTGCTGCTGCTGCTACTGGTTCAGTTTGTGTCGCCAGGGCTGATCATGATAGATACCAATACTGCTGTATGTGATGTGACTTTCGTGTTTGATCCGCACCTCTCCAGCGTTTTCGATCTTTTACAGTTTGTGCGAGTCCGCCAGTTCGATTCCTCTTGTTTTCACGTTTTTGCGCGCATTTGAAATTTTGATTTTGACGCTCCCCCTTATTCTGTTCGACCTTTTTTCGTGGTCTCCTCCCTGCGCTCCACCACCCGTAAACAACAACGACGCAGGGGGGGCAGGGCGGCATCAATAGAAATTTTGTTTTTTCGTTACTTTTTCGACGTCGCCGGGGCCAACCGTCTAGCTGAGAGAGTCGGAGTCGGAGTCGGAGTCGTCGAACGTGAAACTTGATCATTGTTTTTCATCCCAGCATCCATCTCGCGGCGACAGCGCAAGCAAGCATTGATTGGTTGAGACAACGTGACCATACAAGGAGGCAGCCACGCGGGGCCGAGATGCCACTATGCAGGATGCTGGGGATTCGGATAGCGGTGGCTTAGACAAGACTGCACCAAGCGAGGTATGAATAAATGATACCAGGTATAGTAGTACCAGATACCAGGTATACCAGGTACATGAATATATATCCCACAAGTACAATACCATACTTCAAAGTATGATATGTATGACGAACATGTATGTGCACGTATCTCGGGAGGTTTTGGGCGGGAGGATCCCCAAGGAAGTAGGGGGGGGGGGGGGGGAAGAAGACGCGAAGTTACATATACATATCATGGAGATGTTCATTTTGATATAATATCGCTTTGATACTACCAGGTATGCATACGATTGTCAAGCAGCAAGTGTGTTGTACATTGCATGTTCATGATACCAGGTATTATTTACCGCGCCCTGACTTCGGCGTGTTTGTAGCCGTGTACGTACTTGAGTGACTGCTGTGAACAGCAGTGCTCGTTTTCTCGCATATGTTCAAAATGTACAACGTGGAGCAGCATCGATGCAAATTGCCGTCTTGTTGTTGTGCCGTAACGACGCGGTGCCAGAGCTTTTTGACTCGTGAGGCAGTTTGAATGTGTCAGTGTTAGTGTGAACATCATGCCTCATTATTTGCTATATTACGTTGTAGGATACCTGGCATTATTCATGTATTATTGTGGATGTTGCGTCATGCCCGGGGTACAACATACTCGCATACTTACTTCTCTCTGGAAAGCAAGTGATAAGTACCTGGCATGCATGCATATATATGATTTTTGACCTCGATACAACAGCATCCGCAATCAGCCGCCAGCAGCAGTTTCCTTTCCTGTTTGATAACCCATCTATATACGTACCAGGTACCTGTCAGGTCAATGCTCAGAAGGAGCACCCCATTTCTTCTTGTACTCTTCTGTGCTGCTGCTGCCCCTGCACCTACGCCCCCTCTCTTATCTGACACGATTCGCGCAGAACGACTTACTACACTACAGCAGTAGTACGTACAACTACTGTATCACCCCTGCTACCTTTCAAATGTGTTGGAAGTATAAATGTGCCAGGTACTGACTGCTGTATTCTGTGACACCATCGTATTATGTAGAAAATGTGCGTGGACCGTTATTTATACCAGCACGTATCATACATACAGAGTAAATATATAGAGTGAATTATTTATTTTCCGTCTTCGGCGCATCAACACGATCATTATTACCTGGTATTATTTATTTTCCGTCTTCGGGCACACGAAATGTACCTCCTACATGCTGCGGATATACGATGCCGACCGGAAGTTCATTCGTGGACTCATCATCGCGAATACCGCTACGGTCGTAGCCCCGCACAGACCAACTTCGTACGTACGCTTGGTGTACTTTGCAGCCCAAAATCACAGGAACACAGGTAGCACTTCACCTCGAACTTGACGTATTATTGCACATGTTTTGCCGTCGTTTGCAACTACTAATAATAACTCCTGTGCCTGGCGCGTTACGAGCACGAGACACCCGTACACACAACAAACAGCAGTACGAGTCGGCCTGCTGCCTTCGAGAAATCGAAGCTCGAACCTCGTGATGATGGATGATGAGGTACAAACATTCTTGGAGATCCAGATTTGGGTCAAAGTGAGGGATACTTTTCGATATCTACTTGATAGGTTTGTTGATCCGCCGGGAATGAATGAATGAATGAATGTGGTAAGAGCTGTAGATAGATGGTTTGACTCTTGGAGGCGTCAGTCCAAGGAAAAGGCGTAAAAGGCCGAACTTTGAAGACGATCCGATACCGATATGTGCCGCCCCCCCTACCCAGCAGCACGTAGCTCGTGCACCCCTCGCCGTGCGTATGTATACCTGCCCCGCAGACGTTCTACGAACTACGTACATATAGGAACAAACCTCTCTGTGTAGCAGTTTCGAGTATATGTAGTGTGTTATGCAGTATTACTATTATTAATAGTAGCGATGACCTGTGTACTGCTGTAGTACTGTTATTAGTAATAGCGGACCAGGTAGCGGTATCAGCGAATGTGCCGCGGTCTTGAGTCCTGCAAGGTACGAACCCTTTTTTCCTTCGCCACCGACACAACAACTCATCAGCATCACTTATTTCCAGCTGGCTATAACGTGAAGCCCCTACTTTCTACTTTCGTGTATGCACGTACGTTCGTACGTACGTACGTACGTACGATACGCAAGTGTGATAGGTTTTTCTTCCCCATGGAAAGATTGATTGGCCAAAATGGTTGGTGGATGGACGCCCCCCCCCCCCCTTGCGCCGCACAGTTTTTTTGCCCCCTTCCTCCCTGGAATGAAGGGAGGCCTTGAATCACCGTACACATCATATCGTATGTAGAGCTTGCAGGCGATGATGGGGTGTGTCCCGCCGCCTTTGGGAGTTCGGCGGCGGGGGGGGGCGGGGGGCGGGTTGTGGGGGAAGGTTTCATATTTTTTTCACGAAGATGACAATACTGAATCAGATGCTGTTATAGTATTTTTTTATTTGTTTTTCAATACTTTTATTTTTTTTTCAATAACACCGCTTTTGCGGCGCACAGTTTTCTCCCTCCTCCCTTGTGTAAAGCCGGCCCCGTGCAGGCGATGTATCGTTTGTTTCATGCCGCCCTTTTTCCGTAGCATAGCTGGTCGGGGTGGGGGGGGGGGGCGAGGGGTACTCATATATATCGTGCATGGCCGTAGCCATATGACCGCGGCGGGGGGCGGGGGGGGCGTCGTTTGTTGCTTGCCGTACTCGTTTGACCAATGACCACGCATCCCTTTCGGGACAGAGCACCGTTCCAACTCCTAATATGACACCCCCAACATTTTGGCGCTCATTTCATTGTTTTCATACATTACATAACTTTTTGCCTACCTAATCCTCTTCCTGTTTCGCCATTTATGGCCACCATCTATCATCTAGGACGGGGCGGGGGGGGGGGGGTCTTTTTCACGATGGTTGTGATGTCGGAGACCAGACATAGTAATGCGGGCTTTTTTTTCGCGACGATAACTTGTTACGAGAGCTTGTCGGAGGTGAATGTCGGCGGAGAGCAAATGCATTGATACTGCTTGCGGCGCACAGCAGTTTTCCGCCAGCGGGTCGCGAATCATGCAGCGTGCAGGAGATGTATTGTTTCACGCCGCCTTTTACACGGGGGGGGGGGGGGGGGGGGGGGGGATCGTTCTCATTAGTTATTTGCCTCAGTCAGTTGACCATTGACTACGCATCCACTCGGGCACGGAGCACCGTTGCTACTCCTACTAGAGATACCTCCAACAACTGGGCGCTCATGACATTGTTTTCACACACGAATGATATTCCATTTTTTATTTTATTTTTTTCTATTTTTTTATCCTCCGGCGGGTTGGTAAAAATAAAGCTTAAGATCACCACACTTCCTTAATATTCCATTTAAAAAAATGTGCCTGCGCACCTTCATTCTTTATACGAAGTATTGCTGTGGACAAACAACTCACAATTGTGAGTGGTTTGTCCCCAGGACGGCACTGCAGTGCTAGAGAGGTCATAACCTCATCCCCTTCCTGTTTCGCCTCTCGGGGCCCCTTGTGGCCACCATCTCTCTCCTACGGTGGGGGGGGAAGGGGAGGGGGTCCTTTTTTACGATGACAGCCACGTCGGAGGGCAGACACAGTAAGGCGTTTTTTTTTTTTTTTCACGACGATGGTTGTTACGATATACTGGTAGCCAGGTATGTATGCTATCATTGCTACCAGATACTACTCTAGGAGCAAATATGAGGACCACTTTATGTTAGTATTAGCGTCTAAACGATCCTTATATTTCCGGCCAGAGTGGTTTATATTAATTTTACATTGTCCGTAGATGTAAGGAACCTTTGGACTAAATATTAATGTATGAAAGTCCCTCACATTTCTGGACAGAATAGTGCTGGTTAATAGTGCTTGTCGGAGATGAATGTTTGGCGGAAGGCAGGTATAGTGACACCTGGTATTGCTTTTTCGCGGCGCAGCACAACAGTTTTCCGCGTGAGGTCGCGAAAGGTGCAGCGTGCAGGAAGGAGATAGATTGCTTCTCGACGTCTCCTTTTTTTTTTGGTTGGGGGGAGAAGGGGGGGGTCATTTTCACGAGGATCATAGTGTCGCAGGTGGCTTTTTAAGCTGTAAGTATAACGCTACGAGCACAGCACGTGGTTTGAATTTCCGTATCGCTGATTGGTTCATTTCTTTGGAAGTTTTATTCTCAGGTATAACGGGCAGGGGGCAGGGACATACTTGTGCCGAATTCTACCTCTAAAACGAATCCTTTCCCAGCCCTACGTAGTGCATATCGTATCATCTACAGTTGCAAGCGGCCATCATTGCTTTTTATGACAGGCAACGAGTTCGCTGCGTACAGAAACTACCCAGTTCTCGTAAGCGTACGCGCGATTTAAGTATCACACGCAGCTCGCAAATATGATTTTGGAGAATTTTTTCGAGCTCAAACTATTGTTTTTATTTTCTCGTTTTTTCTAATACGTAACAATCGTAAGAAGCTGTCGCTACTGACAAGAACGCCCGCTGTACGTAGGGTATTTAGAACTGTCGCTAACTTGTGTTGTGTGTGGGTCGATGGTGGACGGTGGTTTGTTTGGAGATTGTCGGGGACTACCGCAAAGAGCGCTGCGTTAGCACACGGCGAGGTGCGTTCGTTTTTTTCAGAGCTCGATTTTTCCAAAACGAGAAGGTTTCCAATGCCGAATAACAAGGCGTTTTCGGAAAAAATCTGGTCCAGAGAGAGAGAGAGAGAGAGAGAGAGAGAGAGAGAGAGAGAGAGAGATAGAGAGAGAGAGAGAGCCTTCCGAGGAATATAATGTTCGGCTTTAGCACCCTTTTCTTGCCGTTGTTGTAGAGAGAGAAAACGAGCGATGAAAAAAAAAACGGTCGTGCACCACCCCTGGGCATCCTCTCAACGCTCTTACCCGCAACGGTAGTATTACGGGGGACCATAGTAAATGGGACCAAATTTTGTTAGTAAGAATAGGGAGATATATAGGTTTTTGTGTGTACCGTAGGTGCTATTTGCTGTGGTCCTCCGTGATAGTATGCCTCGGTCGGTCGCAGATTAATGGTACTAGAATCTAGTAGTACTCGAAAATTGACGATTACGGCAACGGTGCCACTGCGTGGTTGGGGGATGGTGCAATGATTGGTGTCCGAGTTACAATGAATGGTTGAAAGCAAGGAGTCGTGCGGCACGGGCGCGACATGATCCTATCACACCGGCACTACTACTGCCTGGCTGGGCACTAATGCTGCTCGTCAGACGTGTTCTCGCGTATATCTTCCCGTTCAGGCGAACTTCTTAGATGTACCCGAACGCCCCAACATCAATAAATCGAGCCTTTCCAAGCGCAACGACTGGCTGGCACACCAAATACAGCAAGTAGGCCTCTCGTCAGGGTTAGGCTTAGGGCTAGGGTTAGACTTAGAGCTTCGGGTCGGGTTGGTGGCCGCCGTTAGCCGAGGGCGGAAATAACCTCACCATCGGGAAAAAAAATCCCCTACGTATACGATATACAACTGCAGTAGTGTCGTGACGAAATCCCTCCCTCATTAGAAACAGCATCATTTTTTTCGGGCACGTCTGAAGAGGCTTCGCCTGAACCGGCAGATTTACGCCAGCTGCGCGCATGTAGAATCTTGGCAACAACCAAAAAAGAAAAATGATCAATGCTTTGGTTTTGGTCGCTGTCTCGGGGTTTCCAAGCGCTATCTCGGCGATCTCGAAAGGGGGCTTGTTTTTTTTGGCCCCGTGAAAATGAGAATCTCGCATTCACCTGCTGTGTTGCACTCCCCACAAAAAAAAGCTGATACTGCCAAAAGTCTCAAGAACAAAGCCAATGGAAGCACGTCCGCCGCCGTTTTTTTACGAGGACTTTTCGTTTTTCTGCTCCAGCTCCGAAAGTTTCCATCGAGCCAAAAATTGGCAGGGCAGATTTGAATGAGCTCCTTGGTGTCCGTCCTCCCGCGAATGTGCCAAAGCGACAGCACTTTCAGTGTCCTCCTTCGGGGCGAGCTCCTTGGTGTCCGTCCTCCCGTGAATGTGCCACAGCGACAGCACTTTCAGTGTCCTCCTTCGGAGCGGACCTCGTCGCTGAAGTTTGAAAATGTGGTTCCAGGCGCTTGAATTTTCAGTTTCTTGTATTGTAGTCAAGCAGTTTTTTTTTTTCTGGTGTAGAACGAGAAGGAGAAACGTACTGCGACGTACACGTAGCTTCTGGGTTCTCCTGCCTGGTCGTTCTACACCATAATTCGAAAAATACTTGACTACAGTAGTACAAGAAACTGGAAATTCAAGCGCCTGGAACCACATTTTTAAACTTCAGCGACGAGGTCCGCCCCGAAGGAGGACACTTAAAGTGCTGTCGCTTTGGCGCACTCACGGGAGGACGGACACCAAGGAGCTCATATACCCTGCCAAATTTTGGCTCGATGGAAACGTTCGTAGCTGGAGCAGAAAAGTCTAAAGTCCTTGTGAAAAAAACGGCGGCAGACGTGCTTCCATTGGATTTTTTGTCGGGACTTTTTTTTGGTGTTTTGTGGGCAGTGCAACATAGGTGTGCGCTCGCTCCTATTGGCATCTGATGCCGGTATATATGCGCTCGCCAACAATACCGGCACTGTGTATGGCGGCAACCGGCACTACTACGGGCGGAGGCGGGAACGGGAGTGTACTCATGTCATGTATGGCCAGTCGTAGTCGTATGACCGTAGACCCTCGCATCCCTGCAATGGCGGGGGGGGCGGATTACGTCGGGTTTTCACCTGCCAGGCTGACACCGCTCGCACCGAGCGCGAAGCAAGCGCCGGGACCGGTGCAGTTACAGTAGTGAGGTCTACACGCGTACCTGTTACTGTAATAGCCAGAACAATCAAACCGACCGCTCGTGCTACTGACAACGGGACTTACTTGTATTAATAGTTATCCTGACTGATCAGTGTTTTTCAGTGTATAGCGATCGACTAATCACACACTGGTGTGCACTGGTGTGATGTGGGTTGTGCTGTGTAAGTAAGTGCCCGTGGGCAATATCGAGAAATCGATGTCGGACGCTGGACATATAGGAAGGCGACTGACCCGTGGGCGGGTCCACGCTGATCCCGTATTTCAATATATGACTAACTGAACTGCTGTTATCGTGACACACTCATTGCTATCCTAACAACACGACTGTTTGTAACAGTACGGCTTGACTTGGGACCAGAAGAATATTCGTCGTGTGTGGCTGGGTTTATGTGCGGTCCCTTCTTTGCTGCATGCGGCCGGAATTCCACCCAATCAATGACGTTCGTTCGTCCCCCCTCCCCCCACCCCCCCAAAAAAAAAAGCAAGGTTGATAACATTTCGGCGGTTAAATAGCGGTTAATGAAGACAACTGTTATCGTAACGCAACAACTATTATCGTGAACACAACCGCGATCTTAAAACTCTTTTTAGTACTGCAATCTACAGAATCCTGAATCTTCCTCTATTTCCAAGTGATTTTCACCCGCAAGGGGATTGCAGTCCTGAATGAGGTCGGTCAACTGAACCGCGGGTCAGCCCCGTTCGGGCGGCAAACTACGTAGAGTTTGACTGGTTTGTCCCCATGACGGAAGTGGAGCACCAAAAGGGTTGAGACAACTGAACCGTTTGTTGACAACGAGGAGAGTCAGGGCGCGGCTCATTTTGTGAGAACAATTGGTCGGTCGCGGTATCGCCGTCGGATGGAGCAGGCTGGATGCATGCATACATATCGGCTTGCCTGGTATATACTGGCGGTAGGGGTAGATGTTGAAGGTGTTTTGCGACCTGCTGATTGCCACCACAACACAGCAGTAACGGCAATCAATGCTTCGTGTCGCTGCCGATACGTGGTTTACCCGTCTCCGTGATCGAAGGATATGTGGATTGGTATTGTAGAAAGAAAGGAAGAAGCCTGAGGTCTCCGTGTTTCGAAGGAAATGGATTGGTATAGAAAGACAGGAAGAAGCCTAAAGTCTCCGTGTACGGAGGACACAGTAGTACAGGCCACCTAACAAGAAAACGAGCCATAAGAAAGGCAGGCTGGTACTTTCCTCTCCCACATGAAGCATATCGCGACCGGCGGCGTCAGCGACGACCGGTTCAACGTCCACCTCCTTCGCCGCCAGCTTGTGCACACTGGGGAGGCGGTAAGAAATGTGGGAGTCGTTGTACTGAAGTTAGCGTATATTGCCCCCATTCTCAAATAAGAAAGCCAGCTTGAATCAGCCTTCCTGTTTCATAATAGGTGTCCGGTACTACTGCTGTAGATTGGTGAATAAAAAGAAAGGAAGGCTGAAGTCTCCGTGTTCGAAGGACAGATTGATGATGAAAGGAAGGGAGCTGAAATCTCCAGTAGAGCTTGCCACTTAGTACTCGAGATTTGGTCTGATCGGCTTAGGGACTGGCTTAGGGTTGCTCTGATTGGCTTAGGGTCAGGGTTATAGGGTTGCGAAGTAGCTCTATTAGTCTCGTACACAGTGCGTGTCAACCATTCTCTCGAACAGGCGGTCGCAGCCCTAGAATTCTCCGGGTTCGGAGGACAAATTGATCAAAGAGAAAAAGGCATGACTGAAAGTCTCCGTGTTCGGTTCGAAGGGTAGCCTGAAGGAAAAAGGAAGGAAGGCTGACCGCCCTACGTACAGCAGTAGTAGTCCTCCTGCTGCTGCTGCTGCTGCTGCTGCTGCTGCTACTTGCTGTACAATTGTGTACATGTACATACGAAGTACTGCTGTAGAGGCATCATGCTACCATAGGCAGGGGCACACCTACACAACGCTTTCTGAGCTCTCTTCACTCGCACTCTGCGATACCTGGTACGGCAACTGACATTTGACAAAACCAACGCAATAATCTGTTTAACCTGGCGCATGATCCCAGGGTTACCGCTCAAGACGGATCGAATCAAATGCGATTTTAATGGTGCAGGATACTACTTGCCGCCGCAAAGAGCGTTGACTTCCCACAGGGGTACGACATTTTTTCAGCGCCTTTTTTTTCAGGACCGTAGTTCCGTTTTGGCAACAAAGTTACTTGGAAATTGAGTGGTTTGTTCCCAAAACGGGAGTGCGGTTCTCAAAGGGGTCAATCCCCTTAACAAACGCACGGTAAAGAAAGGGAGCGCAAAAAAGTCGAACACTCTATTTTCTGTTTTCGGAAGGCTGTCCGCCGGGTCTCCCCGAAAAAAACACAATGTTGTACTTGTACGGTGTTGAAAAAACTTTCCCAAAGTGGCTGAGAAAATGATCGCACCCGCGCGCGAGCTCAAACGCTCGCCACGGGATCAAACGGGGGCTGTTGTATTCCGTTCCGATTCGAGAGAAAATGCCGGTTTAAAGTACCCGTTCCAAGAGAGGTTTACTGCAAGCAGGCCTGACACACCACGCTCTTGAATCGTTACCGCATGTGGTTCCTCGGTGTCGGAGCCCCGGTTCGGTCAGTCGGGATTTTTTTAGGCCTGAAAGTGATCCCGTGATAGCGACCCCCCCCCCTGTGGTAGTTCGTATAGCACACTTTTGTTTACTCTTTCCGGACTGCGGTACCGTCCTGGGAGTAGTTTGTCCCTTATGTGGGACTGCAGTTTACTACGAGTATTTAGTACGGGGGGACCTTGATATCACGGGGCACCATAGTTATTAGGACCTACGGTACAGACAAAAACCTATATATTTGCCTATTTTGCTAGCAGTATTTTGTCCTATTTTACCACGGTACCTATATGTTTCCCTATTTTTTCGAACAATATTTGGTCCTATTAACTATGGTTCCCCGTAATAGTAAAACAGGACAGAATACTGTTAGCAAAATAGGTAAATATATAGGTTTTTGTGTGTAACGTAGGTCCTATTTACTATGGTCCCCCGTAATAAATGGTTTCGATAGTGATGCATCTACCCGTCTCGCGAGTGTGCCAGTAATCAGTGTGATTTCTTGACCCTTTGAGGGCGAACTGCAGTCAGTCCCGTCTTGGAGACAAACCCCTCAAATTTGCAGAGTAGTTTTCACCTAAGCGGGACCGCAGTCCTAAAAAGGTTGATACTGTTGTTGTCAATGTTAGTATTGCCATCCTGTACTGCAACATAAGTAGCACTTGTGCATTAATACTTAGTCCCAAAGGTCCTTACTTTTCGGAACAGAGCGGTACATGTTACTCCCGCTGCTGTTTTGTTGTTGCCGGGAGTTGGTATTACGGGGGTGCATAGTTAACAGGACCTATGGTATAGATAAAAACCTACATATTTACATATTTTTACTAACAAAATTTGGTCCCGTTAACTATGGACCCCCGTAGTAGTAAACGTTCATCGTCGCACCCGAAACCCGAAATGCCGCGATCGCCTGCCAACGATGGCAGCTATTTATTGCAGTGTTCTATTTATATGTTGAAGAAGAAACGTCATCTATCAGCTGTGGGATCGAGGATTTCGTCTCAAGCCATCTTCGCGAGCTTTTTATACGAGCAATAATAATCTACAGTACTCGTGGTAGCAGTAGCAGTAGATCCCAATATTGATACTGCTGTACCAGCTGGCGTAAAATCTGCCCATTCAGGCGAAGTTGTCGAGACGGGTCCGAATAGAATGATACTGTTCTAGTGAGGGAGTTAATGAGGGAGTTTTTTTTTTTTCACGAAACTGTCAGGGACTTTTCTCCGATGGTGATTTTTTTTTCCGGCTTCGGCTAGCGGCGGGCACCACCCCGACCCGGAGCTGTTACCCCTTTTAGTTAGGACCACAGTCCCGTTTTGGGGACAAACTACTTGGGATTTGAGTGGTTTGTCCCCAGAACGGTGTTCGATTATGAAGGATAGACCACTGAGCTACTCAGTCAGCGCAGTGGTCTATCCTTTATATTTCGAACAAAAGAAGTACCTTTGGGCTCGATGCGGCCTCCCGCCGATACCATCTTCCGGGCTTGACTGACTGAGTAGCTCAGTGGTTTATCCTTTATTATTCGAACAAAAGAAGTCCGGGGTTCGAGTCCCCGCCAGACGTCGTGTTTTCCGCTTTTTCTGCCGTGGGTAGAAAAAGGGAAACCAAGTGGAGTGAACCACTTTATTAAAAGAACGCACGACTAGGGAGGGGGACAATGGGAAGGAAAAGCCAGGCGCTGATTAGGGGCTTGATCAACCCCGGAAGATGGTATCGGCGGGAGGCCGTATCGAGCCCAAAGGTACTTCTTTTGTTCGATTATGAAGGATAGACCACTGAGCTGCTCAGTCAGCGCTGACTGAGTAGCTGAGTGGTCTATCCTTTATAATCGAACAAACGGGATTGCACTTCTAAAGGAGTTAGCTCTACTTGCTGAAGTAGTTGCTGTGCCAGCTGGTTGTTGCGCTTGGAAAGGCTATATTTATTGCTGCTCGGGCACATCTTATTCATAGGAAGTTCGCCTGCACGGGCAGATATATACGCCAACACATACTATACATATTCATGCGAGGGAAGAAAACGCGAAGTTCTTCTCGCGATAAAAATGAAGGCGCGTGCCGTAGTGTGTGTGTGTGTGTGGGGGGGTGCACTCGATAGCATGCATGGCCGTAGTCGTATGGCACGTAGACCCTCGCATCCCTACAATGCCGGGACGGAGCGCGTCGAGTTTACACCGACCAGGCAGACGTTGTTGCTTGCGCCAAGCGCGAAGCAAGCGCCGTGAGGTGTTCGGCGAGTCGCCGCGTGAACGGTGTGCTGCATCCATCCTACTAAGAACCGCTCGTTGAGACGGACTGGTACTTTTGTTGGCAGCTTCAATGACGGTGGGGGGGGGCGGGGGGCTGTGAGACCCAATGAATGGTTGCTCTGGGCTACGAAAGGGAGGGAGCTGGAGGAGTAGGGCGAAAAATAATAATGGGTGGGATGGGAAAAAAACAAGATTAATAAAGCGGCGGCGCATTGATACACAGACCAGATAAATCCGCCCTATATACGAACAAAAAATGAACGAAGCAGTGTCCACAAAAACCGTTTCTCGAGCGCTCGTGCGAGTTCAAAGAGGAGGAGGAGGAGGAGGAGGAGGAGGAGGAGGACGAGCAATGAAATCTCGACCCCCGACACGGCACATACACCCTACGCGCGTCTGGAGTATGTTGCCATCATGCGTCGTAAGCAGTATTGACAGTGTGACGTGGACACGTACCGGATGTTACACCATGTAAGGTACGTATACAGTATGTATTATATGACTAACATTTACGGAAGACCATATTAATAGTAAAGAGCACCTACGGCACACACAAAAACCTATACATGTCCCCAATTTTTACAACAAAATTTGGTCCTGTTTACTATGGTCCCCCGTACTAATAGTAGCTTTGCCTGGTACGTACAAGCCAGCGGAAAAAAAGGCAGCACTTTTTCTGGTCCAGGTACCTGATGAAATCTGCTTGGAGCCCTAATCGCCGCTTTCTTGTACGTTGCAGCCCTGTTTTATGCACAACCAGGTATGGTATTGTATCATATTATCAGGGGGAACCGTAATAAATAGGACCGTATATTGTTATCACGGGGGACCACAGTAAATAGGACCACATATTGCGAGTAAAAAATAGGGACATGTATAGGTTTTTGTATGTACCGTAGGTCCTACTTACTATATTCCCCCGTAATAGTAAAAATAGGTAAATACCTGGTATATAGGTTTTTGTGTGCACCGTAGGTCCTATTTGCTGTGGTCCTCTGTAACAATAGGTATATAGTGCTTCACGTATAGGAACTTGTTATCACGAGCGTAGATGTAGAGCAGTCATGAAGTAACATTAGTCTCGGGGACTCGGGGCATTGATGTGGTCAGATTTGTCACAATACGCACGGTCAGCCCGGAGTTACTTTATGTACACTGCTATTGCTGATGATGATGATGCTGTCTGCCATGTTTGGCGCAGCAGACAGGTCGCAATTTTTTTGTTATTTTTTCGCGGCAGCTTTTTCCATCGCACCGCTCACGTCGGGAATGTAACGAACGTTTAGGTTCACTATAACGGCTTAAACGGGGATTACATTTGCGGTCAGAGCGGTAGTTCCTTTTGGGACCCATTCAATAGGCTGTAAGGCGCTCTGTACCACACGAAAATCTGATGAGTACAATGAGTGATATCTTGCTAACCGCTACTGCTGTAGAGTAGTACTGCATTGTGTTCACTCGTACGGAGTGTGAGTAATCAGTTAGTTGTAAATACTCGTAAGTAGTGCGAGCAATCAGTCGCTCGAGAACCGCAAAAGAGGGCCTTGGGTTCGTGCAGCGGGGGGTGCGAGTAGGGGTTCATAATCTGTGAGTGAGGATCTTTAGGCGTGTCTTTGACTTCAAAAAGAGCGTACATAGCCCGGTCTGCCCTTCGGAATCGTCGTCCACAACTGAGAAATTTCCTCGTTCGATGCAATCGCGGCGCAGCCGCCTTTATGGCCCATTTCGGCCCGTTTCGGCCCGTTTTGGCTGCGGTTTGGGGTGAGGTTTAGGGTCAGGGTTGGGGTTAGGGGTTGGGTCGGGTGTTCGCCCCTACCTCGATCCCAACAGGAAGCAAAATGCCTGAACAGCCTGCCAACGTAAATATCCGCACTCACATATTGTAAGAAGACCTCGGGGGTGCGGTCGTTTTTTCACCGCTCGATTTTTCCAGGAGAGCCAGCCACCACGGGGAAGGTTTTTCCAAATACCCCAAAAAAAAAAGGCGTGTTTTTTTTTTTTTTTTCAAGAGATGATCTGGTCGAGAGCCTACTTTCGATAACGTCAAGTGCTCGACTCTTTTTTTTTTTTTTTTTTTTTTTTTTCAGCACCGTTGTTGAGAGAAAACGAACGCTGAAACGCGATCACACCCCTGAGGTTCGTACAGCAGTAGTAGTCATGATATCATGCAGCGCGCCCCTGCCGTCTACATAAACCCTAGCTCGGACGCTACGCGCACGTGTCGTCCCCTGGTCGTTTGACCCCGGGCTTCCGCCCGTGATGGACGGTTTATCGTTTGGCGTCCGACAATGTGCAACGCTTACGTATTCCCATCGTATATACCAGGTACAACCCAAATAAAAAAGGGTAACTGCAGTAGAATTCAAATGACTTGGAACATGGAAGGTGCTGCCAGTCAGACCTGATGTTTTGGTCACGTTGCAGACAACGGTATCGGCCCTCTCGTAAGGAAACGGACTTGAGAGAAGTAAGTGCATGGTGTTAATACAGAGTAGAAAGAATTTAACAAAAACGTGGTACGAAATTGTGAATGGCACCTTTACTAATACGGTAGGCGATCGTCGTGTATACCAGGAATTTGTAGGAATTCTACCTCTTTCTATTAATAGCTCCGCCGGGACAAAGAACAAGGGGCGCATGTCACCCTTTTAAAGTTGATTGGTGAAACGTCGGTTAGGAGTCAGCAGAGTCACTCACGAGGGGAACTGGTACAATTTTGTCAATCAAGCATTCAGGTCTGATTGATAGCAGCTTGTTCCATTTTTGATTCAGGTCTGATTGATAGCAGCTTGTTCCGTTTTTGAAGTAATTGGATTCTAGTTACTGTATCCTTTCGTATGGGGATGATACGATTGGAATACACGCTACACAGTGTCAGATCGCAAATGGAATAATAACAACATATGCATATTTGTAGCCTATCAATAGGCGATCGTCGTGTATCTCAGGAAATCGTAGGAATGCTACCCCTTTCTCGCTCCGCCAGCGTAGGGAATACGGGTGTCATCATGTTAGCCTTTCTAACATCTGATTCCAGGTTTCCAACGAGAGGACCGACGATACTAATGCTGTATTTTCCCTGTGAAATGCCAGTAGGGACACAGGGTTATTAACAGCACCACCGTCTACAGTATGTAGCGGATGGCATCGCACCCTCCCTGGGACGACTTGCCGAAGAGAGCCGATTTCCTACCAGACACAAAACACGGGCGCGGGGGGGGGGGGGGGAGCACACGCAAGAACGAAAAGCGTTGATGGCCTTTGTTGAAAATGTCTAGTCGAGACCTTTGTGTTAGAGAGAGAGAGACGCATCGTTCGCTGGGTGTTTGTTTACGCTCTTTTTCTTGCCGTTGTCGAGAAATAATCCGCTTGGAAGTTCATCCGACGGGGGTGTGTTTTTTCAATGCTACGGAGGACCATATAGTAAGTAGGACCTACGGTACACACAAAAACCTAGATATTCCCATATTTTTTTCTGACAATATTTGGTCCTATTTAATATAGTCCCCCGAAACAGCGTGTTATGCCGTACTATTAATACTATACTGGTGCAGTGAGTAGCGACGAGGTTGACCTATATCTCCCATTTATTTATAGAATATAATCAGGTAGGTGGTGACGATGATGCCGGTGTTGGATGGAGCTGTCGCGCTTCCCTGTCGTGACCATCGTCACGCGGAAGTCCCGCCTGCATGTTCTTCCTTTCCCCTCCCTCTCATTTCGCGTGTAATGACAATGCGAAAACAAGCGGATTTTCTAGTTCCGAGAGAAAGACATTTCGTGCCCGCAGTTTTTTTTCTAGTGTCGGAATGTCTTTCTCTGTATGATAACCTGCAAATAACTCAGGGGTACAAAGTAACCTACTACTATGACTCGTACTGACATTTGATACCCACGGACGAAAAACGGAACCGAAACGTCCCAGGACGGCGCATCCGAAAACTTGACAACGGCAACGCACGACTACAACACCATACATTAGCGTTCCATTTTATATGCTCAAATATAACGTACTACTGCTGCTGTGCAGCACAAACAACATGTTATTGACGGTAGCCGGCGTTTTTGGTCGCCAGGTATATACTGTTCTGTGCCTCGCCGAATCAGCGGAATTCGCTTGTTTGGGACGAGGGATGATCTCAGTGGCAGAACCCGCCCGTGCTCTGCATACAAAGCTGCGTTATGACTGCGTTATGAGAGTACGATGTTTGGGCTTCGCTCTGTTGCTCTAGTCGGTTGATTTGCTACTACTGCTGTATCAGGTATCTGGCATCTGGTATGTATGTAAGTTCGAAACCGTCAGCAAAGGTGCCTATTCGAGGTTCGATGATACATCATACATGCTAGTCATGCTGCTGCTGTTGTCTTACCGTCCTCGACGGGTCTGCTGATAGCTCGGTCGGCTGTGGCAGTTGCGGGGGTGCTTCAACGCGACGCTTACTTCCTGCTGGTGCTGGTTGCTGTGATGGTTGCTGTGCTTCTTGCTGCTCGCTGTACTCCTCGCTGTTGGTTTCGGTGTTGCTGCTGCCGTTGCTTTTACTGCTGCTGCTGTCGCTGCTGTCGCTGCTGCTGCTGTTGTGTCGTGTCGGCGGACTGCCTGCCTCTCTTGACTATGCCCACGCTTTGTTCGGGCTGCTATATAGCAAGACCGCCCTCTTCTTCCCTTTCAAGAGTACCGGTGTATTGCAGGTCCATGCGCTTCATTTCTTTGCAAGCCCAGCGTTTTACCCCTACAAAATGACTTTCCGCGCGGGGGGCGCGGCTTGGTAGGCGTTACACGTACACCTGGTGTACTTATACGTACTACACCAGGTGCAGCACGGTGGGTCGGAAAAACGCGCTTCCACCTTGCCCCCCGACCCGTGTGGCGGGGCGTTGCGCCACACCCAGACATGCCATGCGTCTGTTGTGGCCACGACTGGCCTGGCCTTCCCGTGGCGTCGCAAAGCTTGCCCCTATCTTCTCTCACACTTACGCTTCGCCCGGACCCCCCCCCCCCCCCCCCCCCCCCCGCGCGCTCCCCCTCCCTCAGGATAGCACCACCGTTGAGCTCCGCAAGAGCTGCGACTACTGCGTCCGCCTCAAGCGGGCTTGTGACGGGAAGAACCCGTGCTCCCTCTGCTTGCGCCGCCACAAGCCGTGCACCCGCAGTGCCCGCAAGAAGAGCGGCCCGGCCAAGGGCACAAAGTACGCGCCCCGGCGGAAACGGTCAGTCATCGCGGAGTGGGCTGACCGCGCCGCCTTCGGAGCGAGAGAGCACCCGCATGACTCCCTTTCTTCCCCTTTCGGGAAGGTGGGTGTTGGCGGCGGCGGCCTTGGCATCGGCGGCGGAGGTGGCGGTGGCGGCCAAGGTGGGGGTGGGGGTGGGGGTGCCTATGGCAGCGGTCAGCCGCTCTACATTCACGCGTCGCAGGCGGAAGCGGCGAGGGCCATGTCGTTTCCTTTGTCTCACGGCCGAGTGAGGCGGAGGGCAGACGCTTGGGGGGATCCGACCGCGGCCGCGGCCGCGGCCGCGGCGGCGATGTTTCCAGGAGGCCGGGGACAACAGCAGCAGTACCAGCAGCACCAGCAGTCGTCGTCGTCATCATCATCCCCCGCGCTTGCATTATCGGACTGGCACGTGAAGCAGGAGACGGTGGCGGCGGGGGCGAGGCCGGAGGCGGGAAGCAGTGCGGCGGGGGCGGGAGGGAGCGGGGCGCACAGGCGACTCGCTCCCCGCCTCGAGCTTCCCTCGGGGCTAGCGCCGGGTGCGGTGGAGGGGCATACGCCTCCCCGGCAACAGCACCACGCCCCCCCCTCCCCGTGGTCGGCCCCTCCGATGGAGGTGCCGGTCAGACAGGGGCTCTCCCGCTTCGAGACGGTGGCAACGGCCGCGGGATTGTCGATCGGGCGTGTCATGGAAGCTGGGCCCGGGGCGACGGGGCCTGGACGGCTGCAGGGGCAGGGCCAGGGAGACAGGGCGCTGCCGCCGCCGAGCGCGCGGGGCGGGGTGTGGGAGCCGCCGCCGCCGCCGCCCGACCATTGGGCTAGTGGTAGCCAAGTGGACGCTTTTTCGAGACCGGCGGGATCGGGCCAAGGCATGCGGCTCCGGTTGGTGAGCCCGCGTTTTTGGTTTTGATGTTGTACTGGAAGCGGGGCAGTTACGGTACACGGAGTTTGGGGAGGGGGGGGGCGTACTCATTTTTTGCTTGCCTTAGTCATTTGACCATTGACCACGCATCCCTTTCGAGACGGAGCACCGTTCCTACTCCTAATAGAGACACCTCCAACATAAGGGCGCTCATTACGTTTTTTTCCATATATTACATAGAAACTTTTTGCTAATCTTATCCCCTTCCTGTTTGGCCTCCTGTGGCCACCATCTATCTCCTAGGATAGCGATCGTTTTCTCGCTGCTATTCATTGTGTCAAACTCCTCCATGTCACATTCGTCTATTTTCCTCATCTCCTCTTCTAACACATCCCGTTCCTCCTTGTATATTTCACATTCTCCTACTATGTGAATTCTACTCTCTATTGCTTTGCCTCACGGGCACATCTGTGCGTCTACTTCCTCCTCCCGGCTACTGGTGTACCTCTTTCTTCTTTCTGGCAGGTCCAGGTCCCCTACACGAAAGCGCAGTTTCAGCGTTTTCGCGAAGTCCATTGGGCCATGCAAATACGTTTTCATTCCTATTCCTTCCCTCAATCCCCCGTATATCTAAGTGTTTTTTTTTCCGATTCCACCTTGTTTCTTAGCGCTAGCCTTTCCCTTCTTTCTATCCTTTATTCTACTTCTGCCTTGTACCTCCCAAACTTCCCGGCGGACATCATCTGTTCTTGGTTTCCCCCTATATCCTTCCATACTTTCTCAACTACGCCACCCCACCGTATTCCAACTCGCCCTTTTGTTACTTCTCCCATACAGCTCTATCAACTATAGCTGGCAACCTCTTTTTTGGCATGTTCCTTACTTTATATTGCCAGTTCAACTTTCTCGTGTCTTTATTTGTCTTGAGTGGGCACATTCCCAGTTCTGCTCTTAATACTGTATTACTAGTCGTACTTGAGCATCTTAGGATTTTTTAGCTGCTGTCATTTGTACTCTTTCCAACTGTTTTACGAGTTTCGCGTTCCCTTCCCATACTTCTCCTGCACATTCTAGCTTTGGTACTATCACATTCATCAAGACACATCTCTTAATCCTAGTGTCAAGGTTCGGGTCTGTTAGGATCGCATCCATCTTGCCTACTTGTGCTTTACCCTTTCCTATTACTTTTGCTATATGTGTATCCCAAGAGCAGTCTTTTGAGATCTCTACGCCAAGGTATGTATACTGGTCTACGATCGGCAAGTCATCTTCTCCCCACTTCCAACTAAAATTTACCGGGTTTACCTTATCTTCGTTGCAAACAACTACTGCGCATTTCTTGACGTTCGCCGCCACCCTCCATTTCCTGGTGTATTCTAGCGCCTTCTCTATTTGTTTCTGCAATCCTTCGGGTGTTTCTGATATCCCCACGAAGTCATCCGCAAACATCAATCCCGACACCGTATCTTCCCCTACCGTGACTCCCTGCCTTGCTCCCTCGACTGCTACTATCAGGTCGTTAATATATATCTTGAATAAGTTAGGTGACAACGTACATCCCTGTGCAACTCCTTGTAAAATATCAACATACTTCGATATTTCCCCGTCCAGCGTCACAGCACTTCTCGCACATTCCATCATCTTTTTCATCATTCTCCACAGCTTTCCTCTGATTCCTATTTCCCACAGCTTTTCCACAATCCATTTCTCCATACTGTGTCGTAGGCTTTCTGCACGTTTAGAAAGAAACAGTACGTTGTCGGAGTTCGGGGGGGGGGGCGGAGAGGGGGGGGGGGGGGGGGGGGGGGGGGTGGCGATGCCGCATTAATGATCCCCTTTGCTATGATACCTACTGCCGAAATGGTCTACCTCTGTTTTTAAGTGCGTGTTCCCAGAAAAGTGGTTTCGATTTCTTAGGGTTTGCCGGGGTGGGTTCTGAGGGGGGAGAGGGACGGGGGAGAGCTCTGCCTTTCGAGTCTTTGTGTTGAGTATCTTGCTTGAGCCTCTGCCTTGCGTGGTGCTCCGTGTTTCTCGCATTTTTTTGTTGACTGTTGGGTGGATGTGAGGAGGGCTTGTTGGCAGCCCGTCTTTTCGTTTTTCTCTGTCCGTGCGGGATATCTCGCACGTGCAGCATACACAACAAGCGAACGCCTCTCGTAGTTCAACTTCGCGCTTTGCAGGACCGCATGGCACTACAGCAAATCTTCACGTACATACCGCTAGTGTTGCGAGGGAGAGCTGATCACACGAATCTGCACCATAACATGTTACTATTACGGGGGTCCATAGTAAATAAGACCAAATATTGTTAGTAAAAATAGGTAAATATATAGGTTTTTATGTACCGCATAGGTCCTAGTAACTATGGACCCCCGTAATACTGTTTCATCAACCCAACGGTGTTTCCCATATTACGCACGTGGTATAAATGTATAAATAGTACTGGTACGTTCGTTCGCGATGGAGCTGTCTCACCGGAAGGCGGGCTGTAAAATGCTGCAGCAGGCGACTTGACAGACTGGCTTGAAAAAACGTCCCCAAGTTTTCATTGATGACGAGAATAACGCCCGGACTATTGAGGAGACGAGAAAAACGTGCGAACCTTCGATTTTATGTATTTAAAGCTAGCTGCTTATGACAGGAAAAAAAAAACAGCCACGTCACGAGAGCCCACACGCTATATGCTGCCCCCTTTTGCGCCGCCTATCTCGCCCGCAGTCGCCCCCGTGCTTGCCTCCAGATGCCACCCGACTGTCGCCGAGGCAGGGCGGCGACCCTTACGCTCCAGGCGCGCCATCCCCTCGGGGGAGGGATGGCGACGGCAGAGGCTCTGCTGCTCCTTCCCCGAAGCGACCTAGGCAGAGAGACGACGAGGAGGAGACGTCGCCTCCTATGCTTCCCCCTCCCAGGGAACCCCCCGACCCCACGGCCGGTTTCACTTTTCTACCGGCCGCCAAGCTCCTGTCGTGGAGGCGGCCGTCGCCCCTGGCCCCGTGGGAGCCGCGCAACGATTTCGGCGGCCCGTCCCACACCCAGTCTCCGCCGTTCGATTACTCCGACCGGCGTTCTTCATGGAGCAGCGCTGATGGTGGTGGCGGTAGCGGAGGGGGCGGGGGCGGCAGCGGTGGCGGTGCAGGTGGTGGCGCAGGTGGTGGCGGCGGGAGTAGTGGTGGTGACCTTGCAGCTGGCCGGGGGTATCAACAAGAAGAGCAGAAAAGAGGGGCGGCAGAGGAGCAGGAGGGCGGCGTCGCGCCGAAGGTGGAGCCGTTCGTATGGCACCTGCCCGCGGTTGAGACCGACCCCTATAGCGAGCGCTACGAGCTGCTGCCGCCACCGCACGCCCCCGGTCGCCGTCAGCAGTCCAGAGAACGCCTCCGCAGTATCGGCGAGGCCAGGAGCGGGAGCGGGGGCGGGGGCGGCGACAGAGAGAGCGAAGAACGGCAGGGAGAAGGGCATGCCCCTGACGCAGCACCCCGGAGCGCTCCCACATCTCCCGGGGCGAGGCTGGAGGTGGAGGGAGGGCGGCGGCGTGTGTTCGGGCATGCGGCGGCCGCGGTGGGCGCTGGCGCTTTTGAGCGGCAGTTCGAGCGGCCGAGTGGGAGCTTTACCCCCGACACAGCCGTCCACAGAAGAGGTGACAGGGCTAGCCTTGAGGGTCGAGAGCAGAGTCAGGAGGACCAGCAGCGACCAGATAGCGGACGGCGGGGCCTTCCTCCAGATGCACATGGCTGGGATGGGGGTCGCCGGGGGGCGCGTGGCCTGTCATCGCCGCCGATGGTGCTTCTACCGACGCCCCACGCGGGCGGCGCGTTTGCCCCCGGCGGGATGGGGTTTAAGGGCGCATCGACCCCCCCAGCGAGCGCTTCGGAGCGAGCACCGCAAGCTCTCGGCGGTGCCGATGGTGGCGGCGGTGGAGGCGGCGGCGACGGCGGCGATACCAACATCCCGTATCAGTGGGCATCACAGCGAAAGCCACTAGAAGGAGAAGGAGGAGGGGAGGGGGGGGACGGAGGAGAAGGACCTCTGCGCGCGGGCGGCCAGCTTTTCTTGGCTCGGTCGACGACCGACACGCGAGGTGGAAGAGAAGCCGCAGCCCCGACGCCGCGTGCCTCTTTAGAGGAAGGAGGCCGGCACGGCGGGGACGGGGGCTCGCCTCAATCGAGCGCCTTGAAAGGCGCCCGAGGCTCCCAGGGCGAGAGTAATAACCACTCTCGTCGGAATTCTCCCGCCGCGGGAGCGAGGAGCGACCGTGACGAAGATGAAGGCGACGGCGCTGGAGGGGACGCCGGACGCGATGGTACCAGAGGCGATATCAGAGATGATGGTACCAGAGGCGAAGCCGAGGGCGGCGACGGGCGACAGTGGGCCGGAAAGAATGGTGACAGCGGCAGGTGGACGACTTTGCCGTACCCCCGTTCCCGGACCGGGGGGGTGGGTGAGCCTCGCGCTTCAGAGCCGCCGCCGCCGCAGCAGCAGCCTCAGGCGCATCAGGAGCGGCATCAGCCGCAGCGGCCGCCGCCGCCGCCGCCGCCGCCGCCGCAGCAGCAGCAGCAGCAGCAGCAGCAGCAGCAGCAGCAGCTGTCGCCATCACTCCCGTTACCGCCGCGGTCACGGGGACTAACGCCGCCGCGTCAGTGGCAGGCGGACAGGGAAGAAGCGTGGCGGCGTGAATTGGACGATGAGATGCCGCCGAAAGAGTCTGAAGGATACCCGCCACTCCAAAAAAAGGAAGGGTCTGGTTGATGCAACCCTCTGCACACACACAGTTTCGGGAGGGGAGGGGTAGCCACAGGTGCGAAGTAGGCATGCGGAATTGGGAGAGGGAGGGGGGGGGGGGGTGTTCAAGGGAAAAGCACGGACGAAAAGCGGACGTGCGCCTCATGGCTCGTGGTTATACGTGAACACGGTGCACGTGTCTTAGCATCGCGCGTGCGTAGATATATTGATACTAATATGTGTGATTACGCAGTATGGAAGCCGAAGACCCGGGGGAGGGGGGGGTCGGAGGCGGGGTGGGGGGTGGGGGGGGGTGCGCTGGGACGCCCCGTTTGTGGTGGAAGGCGGGTTATCGGCGCTATGCTCCTAGCGTTCGGAGAGGTAGCCCGCTGAATCGTATGGATATGGGTTATATGTTGGTGGTGATGTTTTCGATGTGGGGCTTTGTTGCTGTCGTTGTTTTGTGTCGCGCCGCCCCTTTGTTTCGATTTTTTTTAGGACTGTTTTTTGTGGCCTCGAAATGGGCGAAAATCGAGGTCGAGTAATTCTAGAGAAAAAAGAAAAAGCAAAACTGGCGCTCATACTCACGGGGTTGGAAATTTTCGAAAAATCGATCCCCATTTTCTTCGTGCCGCTAGCGATTGTGGATATGTGTCTGGTGGTGGTGTTTCCAGATTTTTGAGCTGGGAGGGGTGGGTATTTTGGGTTTGGTTTTGGGTGGGTAGGGGGGGGGGAGGCAGGAGTCATCGTTGGTTCGCTCGTGCAGAGGACTGGTGGCGGTAAAACGCTTGAGACATAGGTCTCGCCGTCGTTTTATATTTTTTTTTACAATTGTGCTGTGAGCGGGGGCTGAAAAATATATCGGTTTCGTTTTTGACAACGGCAACAAGGAGCGGGGGAGGGGGCTTTGGGCCTTGATACCACTATATGCACGATGCAGCCGTGTGCGTTCGAACAAGACTTGTTTATTGCTTTTTTGGGACGCTCGATCACCTCCTTTGCTGTTGTGCCGTTTGTACAGAGTCCTGGTAAAGACTTGACTATCTGTGTGTGTTCTGTGTGTTTTTTTCCCGTCTTCGATCTGATCTCAGCGACGGTGATTTGTTCCGACTGCGCCTTTTTATACAGTTGCGCCGCGGTTTTACGGTCAACACGGAGAGAGGGGGGGGAAAGAGAGAAGCAGAGAGAGAGGGAGAGAGAGAGGGAGAGAGAGAGAGAGAGAGAGAGAGAGAGAGAGAGAGAGAGAGAGAGAGAGAGAGAGAGAGAGAGAGAGAGAGAGAGAGAGAGAGAGAGAGAGAGAGAGAGAGAGAGAGAGAGAGAGAGAGAGAGAGAGAGAGAGAGAGAGAGAGAGAGAGAGAGAGAGAGAGAGGTGGGGGAACGGCGGGGGGGTAGCAGTTGAGACTTGGGCGAGGGGGTTGGGTTGGATCGGAATGAGTTTTTTGTTCAATGTTGGTGTCAACTTTGTGTTTTGCGTGTCCTATCGAGGCGATTAGCGGTACATACGTTTGTCACGCAGCGGAAAGGTACAGCCATTTTTGGTGTTGTGTTATATAGTGGATTAACGTTGTACGAAGTAGGTAGATACCGTTTCCCGCCGAGATGCTCTATGGTCGACGACAACCCACCGGCAATGGTCGTCATAGCAAAGCAACATCGGCGTACACGTGTCGTTTGGCGAACGTTTAGCGCAATACCTCCACACAACAGGCGAGTTATTTTATAGTTTTTCTGCCATAGGTGCTTTACCCCGTGGCGTAGTTTCTCATCCAACCGTGGAATATCTACCACGTGTGGTGGGAGTTGGAGGAGGAGGAGGAGAAGAGAGAAGGGGGGGGGGGGGGGGGGTGGGGGGGTGGGTGTGGGGGCCCGTCCGTTTTATCGCTGCTGCTTACTGGGAAAAAGCAGAATTGGGTAGAGGCATACCGTTCGCCGGGTATGTGGGTCTAGTGGCCCCGCGGACCGCCGACCACCACCACGGCCGCCGCTTTTGTTTTTACCGTGCGTGCGTTTCGTCCGCGGAAAATCGAAATCATCGGTTAGATTTTTGTTTATCATAGTCGCGGGAGGAGGGGGGAAGGCAAGAGAAGGGGGAGGAGGAGGAGCAAATATGCTAATCCGGAGACCGATCTTTTCGGGGGCGTCAAGGCCTTTTTTGGCTTTAATATATTAGTTTTAGCGTGTGGGGGCGGGGGTCGAACCGCGGTCCCGCCTTCGTAGCATGTTTTGCAGCAGAGGGCCGCGGTTTCCTTCCATCTTGAGGAGGAACGGGATGAGGAGGAGGGGGAGGAGGGAAAAGAGAGGGGGGAGGAGGAGAAGGAGGGGGGGGGAGGAATTTGATCTGAATCGTTGACCAGTTAATTGTCGTTTCTTCTCTTCCTCCGTGCCACTTTTTTGCCTTGTCTCCGGTAGCGGCGCGAAGATTAAGATTCGGAGGGAAGCGAGAAAACGGCTCTGTCTGTCTTGCCTGTTTGTCTGTCTTGTCTTGTCTTGTCTTGTCTTGTCTTGTCTTGTCTTGTCTTGTCTGTCTGTCTGTTGTTTGTCGGTGGCGCGTTGATTTTTGCTGGCGTGCCGCTGCAAACCTCATCGTAGGTATGCTTTGGCAACCAAGAAGAGGCGGCGGTGGGGTGGGGGTGGGCGGTGAGGATGAGAGTGGGAGTTAGGCTCGGGGTGAGTAGGGATGAGGGTCAGGTGTGGGAGTGGGAGAGGAGCGGTAGATCGGGTGTGGTTGGGAACATGATACAGAACGGATTGGGGTGGGGGGTGCGGGTAGGTCAGGGTATAAAAGTACATATATATATTTGTGTATCGGTTGGCGGTGCTGCTTGCCTTTCAGCTGTCGTAGTAGCATTAGTAGTATTAGTAGTAGGTCCCCCTACAGGCACAGGAGACACCACTCACCGTTACCTTGATGCAAAGTATGGCAGTGTACCGGGTAGCACTATATGGCGGAGCTTGGGATGCGGGCGGGTCGACATGTGTACAGCGACTTTTGAGTTGGTTGGACGACGCCGACACAGGCTGGTCAAGTCGAGCACACATACAGCGATTTACTGCTACTGTTGTATGATCGATCGATTGCTCCCTTTTTTCGTTTTTCTTTTGTTTTTTGTTGTTGTCTATTCTCCCTTCCGGCTAGACGGTCGGTTACGCCAATGCGGCCGGATCGAGGCGGACAGCTGGCGTTCATTGTTGGAAATGTCCCCAGGGCACTCACTCCGACCGTCCCGGGCCATACCGGCGCCGCCGCCTCCGCTGTTGATGGGCGTCGTTGTTGACCCTATTCTTCTGCCCGGGCGGGCGATGCTTCTGTAGAGCAAACAACCACGCGCAGCGCGTACAATTTTTATCGTACGTGTAGCACTTTTCATCATTGTCTCGAAGAGATACTAGTACACTCCCATTACAGATCTACTGCTGTATCTATACACTCGGGTGACGATGATGTAGATCTGTATGACGGGGGGGGGGGGGGGGGGGGGGGGACGAGAGAGGGGGTAGTTGATAGGGTTTACAGTGATGTGGTAGGGTAGGGGAGCGGGAAGCGGGGGGTGGGGGGGGGGGGGGGAGTAACTTTATGCGTTGTCGCAAATGTTTCGCGGCAGCTTTAGTATGTACGCACGTTCCCCGCGACAATAGTAAGCATACGAAATACGAGTGGGGAGGGTTTGGGAGCTTTACTGGGTTGGTTTGATTGGTTAATTGGTTGATTTTGATGATGAAGTTGATTGATTGGTGATTGAACTGGTTGATTGATGGTTGCACTGATTGATTATAGATGATGACTGATGATCGGATTGACAAATCGAATGGAATTTACTGTATCTGACTTCTTTACTGCAGTTGATTCTGACAACGATGTCGTCGGAATAAGAAAAGAGTTTCACGACGGACGCACATACCATACATGCATTCTGTCTGTGTTGTGTCTTGTCAGGTCAGTTCACCATTTATTGTGGGATGGATGTAGTGTAATACTGCCTGTCGGTCGCGTACAGCTATCGGTCGCAACCTTTCTTCGCTGCTGCACGCTGGTGCTTCCTGCTGGTGATCCTACTTTCGCTCGGGGTTGACCACGTACATATTGGGTTGTTATGGAGCTGTTCTGTTACCATGGAAATGAGAGGAAGCTGAGGAGTATTATTGTTTTACAACTATGTTCGACCGATTGTAGTATATCCCCCAGTATCAGCAGTTTTATCTTCATGCACGAAAACACCAACACCTATTGTCTGCTGGTCTGATTATCTTGGCTTTTTTTTGTCTGATCTACCTACTGTCTTGATTTTGTCGGATGATCACACCCCGTTATCATTGCAGCTTGGAACCTCCGCTTTCGTTTTTGCTCAGATCATCAAACGATTGTCAACACTAACCCACACCCATATGTCGCAAAACGATTATGATTGATACCCCTGCCGACGGTTCATTTTCAAACCATGTCACTCCCTGCATAGTGAAAACCACGGGCTTGTGTGACTATGATAGAATTTTACTACAGAATCAGTCGGGCGCAGGATCCGTAATGGGAACGCCAGGCTCCATATACGAAGCGATCATCCTTCGACCTGATGATTAACTCCACCCCAACAGCGGGTGGCCTGGTGACGTCGTGGAACGGCATGCTCGTATCATGGACACTCGGACGGCTCTCGGATTCAACTGGCACTACACTACTACCGATTGCCATATCGAAGACCATGGCCATATCGAGATAACCGCATCCCAATGTGCACGATGGCGAGATCCCGCACCAGTCTTGATTCCGCACGGACCGCCCAGTCGCTCCATGATGCAGTCAATGCCTTGTTCCTAACCGGAGCCGCCTCCGACTTCCCATTTCCTGGACCTGCTCCGTGCCCCCCTGCGACGAGAGCTGCGCCCGGCACATCAGAACATCCACATGGTCGATTCTTCCTTGGAGTGCGGACAACGCCCCAGATCGCGTTTTCTTCGCGTCTGCACGTGTAGACATCTACGAGGACGCCGGAGAGCCGCCAGCACCGTCACCCATTTTGATGATAGGCGTTGAGTACTGCCTCGTAGCTGTCATCTACTCCCTTCCGAACCATTTCGTGACCCAGTTGCGTTCGAGAGGGCGGTGGTTGAAGTACGATTGCATACTCGGGGGGAGTACCACGTCTTGCGGCGATTTCGACTATGACTGGTATCATGGTTTCCAGCATATGTATGTCTACCTTCGAAAGTCTATGACCTTGCCTGTTCCCCAGGCACAAACGACACCATACCGTAGTGCTAGCTACCATGAGCGCGCAAGCCAAGAACGCGCGGAGATAATCGAGGCGACTAGACAAGGACCCATCATGCCTCCGCCTTACCGAAGTCCTGGCCACTACGACGTTGGGAGCGCAGCTGTGCCTTGCCGACTCGACTCCGACGTACCGCCGCCTTGAGCGTCTCCCGTGTTCTTCACATGTATGTTGAAACGTTTTGATTTTTGATGTGATATTGCTTCTCGATTAGGACTACCTGCCTTCTTGTTTCCCTCTTTTTGCTAGAACGCATTTTGTAGAAATGTTGCACGGCGCGTCCAGCCTTTCGAGTTCTGCGCGGCTACATTTATATTAACTGTTCGGTCGACAGAGCGTTGTTCACGGGGTGCATGTACGTGACGATCATCGGCGAAAAGTCTACTTGTATGCCTTTTGTCATCTTTGACTTCACGGCAGCGTTTTATGTGGTGTGGGTGTGTTGTTTGCGACACGTCGAGGTCATCGCAAAATCTGCGCGATGCTCGACTGTGACGTTTTGTTTATGTGTTTGCTTCGAAATAGCGGCAACAGCAGCATCTGCAAACAAGTAATATTCTACGTGGCAAATATCGACGTCGCGAGAGAATTGTCATACCGCCGGCCAACCTTTTGTTTTATGGTAAAACCCTAGGGAACAGCGGGGCAACCCTTGCCCTGCCCTACAATGATTGATACCCCTGCCGACGGAAATCAATAGCTGACACACACATGCAGCCTGCGCGAACTCCCAGCTTGTCGGGTACCCTCTCAGCTCATGTGTCCCGTGAACATCGAACGGCTTGCTTTTGCTTCTCGGGTGCCCTCGGGTGATTCATGCACTGACTTGTTAATACACAAATGAGGCACTGAGGAAGAAGGGAGGACCCGTTGAAGGAAGGCTCACATTGTTACCGAACGATGACCGAAATTCCAGTGTTGCACCGACGGCAGTTGTGCGTCGGGTAGGAAAGGTGTTGCAGCGACGGGGTGCCGAGGAAGAGTGGAGCATCCGTCATATAGAGAAGGCGTACGCTGTTAGTATCGGGCCGTGACCGGAATGCCCGTTTTGCACCGACGATACTTATGCGTCAGGCATGAGGGATGTTGCAGCGCCAGGATTTGGTCTGTTGAAGCATTGGCACTTTTTAAACCAGTCACGAACAGAGCGCCTACCAGGTATTTGTTATGAATAGGGATAAAGGTTCCGGACGGTTTTCCTGCTGAAACAATAGGGCCACAGAAGAGCGTACCCGGCGGGTTGAAGCCTTCACATGCCGCGGAAAACAAGAAACGGAGGCAAACGCACGCGTCACCGGATGCATTCGGGACCACCCAAGGAGCAAAGAAACATAGTCAAACGATCTGCGCCAACCGTCCCATCCACCTGTCACGCATCACACGTCGTGCTTCCATATCGCCCGCGAGCGCATTATATGCATCGTTAATCAACCGTGTTGCCCGTATCAGTAACCCCAACACTGGAAATCTGAGGATTCCGAGGATCCGACGAGAATATGTAATCTTGGTACACAGATAGGTGGTCGAGACCTCCCCCCTTGCACAACGTGAGCGTAACAAATCGTTTTGGAGACATTAAACAATGTAGCACACTATTGGGCGTACCGAGTACGATCGAGGTTGTCGACACTGAGACTTGCTACATTGTTGAATGTCTCCCCAACAATGTAGCAAGCCCCACGAGGTGCCGGCAACCTCTCACTTCGGTACGTCTACTGTAATGATTTTATAATATAAAATAGTTCTCGGGCGATAGATGCCGCGGACTGATTCCTGAGAGTCTAGTTTTTTTGGAACGAGAGATGTCGAGGGGAGAGAGGAAGAGTACTATTACGGGGGGGCATAGCTAACAGGACCATTGTTAGTAAAAATAGGGAAATTTTATATAGGGTTTTGCGTATACCATAGGTCCTATTTTAACTATGTACCCCCGTAATACAATATATGAGTATGGGTAAAGTGCAAGAGATGCGTACCTCAGGTCGGTGGGGTTCTGTGAAGTTTCGTGAACCAAGGGGACCGCGTACGAATAGAAAAACACAATGAGACAAATCAACTAAAATCAACTTTAAAGAAGGAAAAGGTGAAAAAGCATGATCACCCGTCATACAGACAACGAATGTTGAAATTATTTCGTTCATTGGTGAATGGCTACGCTCGGGGTGGTGGTAGTTCTGATTTGTACTGCTGTAGAGAGAGGGAGAGAGAGAGGAAGAGAGGGAGAAAGAGAGAGACACAAACCCCTCGCCCCGCGGTATCCTCCGGAGTCGCCTCGCTTCCGATTCCGATTCGGTCGGAGCCAAGCGCCCCTCCTCGCTGTCCCATGGAGGCCCCTCGCCCGCTGTATCCTTCGGGCGGCGTGAGGCTAGCTCGACGTACTACTATTTTATTTAGCTGTACGATGTAGGAACGCTGTAGTCTACTGCTGCTGCTACTGGGAAAAAATCGTAGCGGATGGTCTGAGATGGTGCCGTACGGCATGGCGTGGCGGTTTTGTTGGGCAGGGGCTGGCTGGTGTGATGCCCCGGGGTCCTGAAATAATCGCCCTCAGATATCCGCTTCAGACTTCTGAACTGATTTGAGATGTAACCCAGACGAAAAACCTGAGAGTGAACTAACTCTTAAGGACTGGTTCGATGTCTCCACAGTTTTATTTTCATGCCCACATCTATCGGTGCAAGGAGGGAGCCCCGGCCGCCTTTGTAGGACTCCGTTTGACGAAACAGCAAGGGTGAGACACCGCGGGTGTATAGACAATGATTTTCTCGAGGTCTGACGGCTTGATCTCGCCGTAACACACCTGCCTTAGTTTCACTCGTAGCTATCCCATCCATTCGGAACATGAAAAAAGACAACAAACCATATTTTGCGGTTGTTAGTTCTACCAGTTGGTTTTCGGTAGTTCGCATTCGTAGTAGGAAAGCTGCTCGCACGACCGCCCAACGAAAAAACAAAATGTACAGTGGGGAAAACAGCACACCAAATGCTCTTGATTGGCGCTGCTTTACCACCACTTCAGTTTATTCTTACATGAACGCTTTCTACAGGAGTTCACGCCTGCTTCGTGATTCCCGGATTTTTTTTTTGGTTCAAAGCTTCGTCCTCGGTTGCTTGTCTTCCATCTGTCCATGCGCGTGCGAATCCATGCCAGCCGCGGCCAAATAATCTCGCCACGAAAAGTTCTGCGCTTCTAAGCCTTGGTTGTCTTTCCCTCTTTTTCGTGGACGAAAACAGAAAAAAAAAAAACATCAGCTGAATACTGATAGTATAAGCAGCGCGCTGACGACCGCCACCACCACGAATATACATGGGCAAAAATAAGAATTACCATATATTTTGCCTCTTGCGAACTTTTATTTCCCTCCTCATCTTCGCGAAAAACACCCCCTCTGGGCCTTGACGACTCCCCCCAACCATCTTCTACGCACACGCAAACCGTCAAAGAAACCATTTCATGTATGCCTTTCGTGATGGCGCGCTCCTCCGCCAATGCTGTGCTCTAATATACCCTATGACGTCCTCGACAGCGCTGGAAAAGAAAACTCGTAGGCATACAAGACAGACACACACACAGACGTCACTTTGACTTGACGTGTCGCAGCGTCACTTGTAATACCTCTCGTTCTCATCCTCATCCCCCGCGGCCTTCACCGAAAAACGAAGTGAAGCAAATCCTGATTTGGCTCGAGCAATTTCCATGAAAAAAGACCGAAGGGCCCTTGTGTTCGTTGGTGCTGCTGCAACTTGCAACTGCTGCTGCTCCCTGCCTTACCTGTCGTGTGTACCCCTCGTACAAGATACACCGGCGAGTTTTTTTTCCTCGGCTGAAGAAACAAAAAACTCACCACGAAAAACACATCCCACCAGCGCGTGAATCGCTGACCTTGGCGGCCCGGAACACGCAAAAAAAACAAACGCGGGGTGCTCGGAGCGCGTGCGCACAACAACCACGGCACCGGCGAGAGATCCGCGTGTAGGATTATTTACCGTCACATATAGAACCGCGCCGCATCGCCACGCCTCGTCTCGAGCGAGGGTGCCTGGGTGGGGCGACACAACCAACACAATATCCGGGCGCACGCGGGGAACGACGCGAGAGGGTGCGCGCACCCCCCCCGGCTAATAACGGCCCCATCGCGGCCTCGAACCGGCCATCACATTTAGGCGGCGCTACCAGAACCCCTCAAGATGGGGTTTCAGCATGACTTTTACCTTCCGGTCGTGCGAGGCCGCGAGATGGAGGCAATACGGGCGCGTGCCTCGTACGCATATAGCGAAGCAGTCGAGTACGAAGAAAACGCTGCTATTGACTGCTGCTGTACCACGAGCGCCGCGGCAAAAAGACACTAACCTGCAAATACAGGGGAGGCAGCGGTAACCACGAGATTTATCGATTTTCAGGCATAACGGCCGCCGCTTCTCTGGGTTCGCGTCGAGCGAGACGAAAGGTTGGGAAGCGCACACTTTGGCGTTAAGCACTACAAGGGGCGCACGAGTAGACGCCAGGGACGGCGGGAAAGGGACAGCAACGCGGCCGTTTGGCGGTCACAGCGGCGATCGCTGTCTTTTGCTCGTCCGCAATTTCACGCCCCTTCCTACCTGGAGAAACGGCAACTACACGGCCGCCGCCGCCACCAGCAGCAGCAGCAACAGCAGAAGCAGCCGCAGAAGCAGCAGCAGACCATACTACTTGCCTAAAGCCTTTCCTAACAGCGCCCGTCAGCAACAAGAAGCAAAGAGAGAACCCGGTTGCGGCGAGATAATTGGCAACGGGACAACAGACAAAGGGCCAAAAGGAGGTACCACCAACCGGCACGACCCCTGCCATTCTTGTTTTTTTTCATTCACCATATTCATTTACTTATTTTCCAGTGCCCCCCCCCCCCCCCCCCCGACCGCCCCCCCCCCCCCGTCTCTCTCTCTGCCGCCCCCCCTCCCCCCCAATGTGCGCCCGACACCCCGCTATTCTAGCGCGATGACAAGTCGCTTGCCTATCGCCGCCTCCTCCCAGGCTGTCCTGTGCCCTTGCCGCCTGTGCAAATGCGAGCAGAGGAAAACAACACATCAAGCGAGAGAGAGAGAGAGAGCGCGCAAACCACACGCGGAACATGGCAAAACAGGAGCAGCAGCAGTAGCGGTGAGTAACCGGCATCCACGTTTCTGGCGATAAACTACATGGAAACAGACGTGTCTATAGTTTTGCCTTTCGTATGTGGTCCCATTGGACTAGGCTGCAAAGCGTGCAAGGATGCGACTTTCTCCTGTTTGAGGCTCACGGTGTGTTTCAGACATGAGGTATACGTGGCTGTTTTTTTTTGTTATTCGATTTGCTACTTTTTTTTTTTTTTGTTTTTTTTATCCTCCGGCGGATTGGTAAAAATAAAGCTTAAGCTCACCACACTTCCACGTTCGCGATTTCGTGTCGTGTCAATTTAGCCCAGTTGGGCACGTTGACCCGACCTGACCCCCCGAGAGGAGCCGGTGCGGTGGAGATAGCCACCCGGGAGAGTCATCTCTCCCGGGTAGTGTGCGGTAGATTTTTTCCCCTGAGGTATTCTTACGCTTCAGTTTTTGGAGCCTGTCCTGTGACCACGGACTCAATATTTTGGACATACATGAGAACAAAAAACCTGCGGAAGCGAAATGGTTCTGAGCAGTAGTTGAGGCAAGAGCTTCGAGGCGAGGATCTTGGCTGACACAGCGATACGACCGTTTATGGATACCTCACGCGATCGATGGAGTGGATTTCACGGCTATCATTCCTAAAAAAAAAAAACCGGCGAAGCGGCGCAAGGCTGCACGAAAACGATGCCAAACAGCACGCCAAAAGCAAAATTTTAGGAGACCGTGGTTTGACCCCTTGATTGACCGCCCCCTTGCACTAAAACTCGCGCGACTGACCGCCCCGTTGCACAACACCTCCCTTAACTGATCAGTAGAGCTTACCACTTACTCGAGGTATTTTCTGATTGGCTTAGGGTCAGGGTTAGGGTTGCTTTGATTGGCGCAGGGTCAGAATTGGGGTTGCTCTGATTGGCTCAGGGTCAGGGTTATGGGGTTGCGTGGTCATATCCGTCTCGTACACAGAGAAAAGTGTGTCAAGACTTTATAGAATACCAGGTAAGTGGTAAGCAACCCTCTGACTAACCAATCCCGTAACTAAAACTACTATATAGTGGCGAAATGAGGCCTTGACGTGCCCAAAGAACCGTCTCTCTTAAGTACCAGGTAGCATATGTTCGACGCCCACAGCTCCCGCGGAGCGCTTTGCGTGTACACGCCATTAGACAAAAGGTCGGCGCAATCGACTCCTCTACAACCAAAACACATACCAATCTACGTAGCTCGGCGAAATAACGGCTGCGACTGTGACGGCAGCGGGAGGGGAGGGAGGTGGGGGGGGGGGGGGGGGGGGGGGTCGGCGCAGGCCTAACTCCGCACACGTCGGACAGATCACCCAACAGATCATTTTCACTTGATCTAGATCTGTCAGGGCAGCAGATAGATAATCAATTCCCGATCTGCATAATCTAGCTCGCGTTGCCGGGTGGGAGCTATATAATCTGCATGATCTACTACTAGCACAGGTCTCCTATGGGTTGGATCTGTACTGCACAGACCCTGCACAGCATCCAACATAACGGCGCGGTTAGAATATAACAGATTATCTAGATCGTCATTTTTCTCTCCGACGTGTGAACCCTTCTTCTACCACCGCAAAAATGATCTCACACTAATTCCAAGTAGTTTGACCCTGCACAGCATCCAACATAACGGCGCGGTTAGAATATCACAGATGATCTAGATCGTCATTTTTCTCTCCGACGTGTGAACCCTTCTTCTACCACCGCAAAAATGATCTCACACTAATTCCAAGTAGTTTGTCCCCAAAATACGTTGGTACATGCAGTTGTAAAGGGAGTCATGTCACAACTCAAACGTCTCGATAGCGCGACGCGACGTACCCCTCACGAAGGCCCACTTCACGGAAATGTCCTGCTCCAAAAGCTGTGAACCGTCCATCTCGTCGATAGCCAGCTGTGCTTCCTCCTTCTTCTCGAACTCCACCAAACAATACCCCTGTGGGGCAAGGCGGGGTTTGGGTATTTTGTCGCATTTTTCCGCAAGGGCGAATCGAAAGGAAGAGTTAGGTGGAGGTCGGGGTGGGGATGGAGGGGTACTCATTATCATGTATGGCCGTAGTCGTATGACCATAGACCCTCCCATACCTACAATGCCGGGACGGAACACGTCGGGTTTTCACCGACCAGGAGGGGAGGGGGGGGGGCGTACTCATTCGTTGCTTGCCTAAGTCATGTGACCCTTGATCATGCTCCCCTTTTTCGAGACGGGTGGTAGGTCACCATAAAAACTCCAACATAAGAGACCATGCGCGTGGTCCGCCGTAGGGGAACAGAGCATGCCAAGTCCTTGTCAGACGTGGGCTGTCATAGGGCAACAGAGCATGTCAAGTCCTTGTCAGCCGACGCCAAAAGTAACTTGATCCTAACCCTCACCACAATCCAATATAGTACAGCAGTCAGGAAGTGCGGGCGTCTCCCAGGTCGGTGTAAAAACAAAAAAAAAAATCTCAATTCATCGAGAGATCGGGACTGCTGCAGCGCCAGGCCGCGCTTCGCCCGATGCCGGAGGCGGCATGAAGCAACAACGCAGCCTCCCGTTCTTCACATGAAATCACCGTCAAGTGTGCGCCCACAAAACCGTTGCATACTTTGGACAGATCATGATCTATTTTATCTGTCTACAGATAGCCCATCTAGATCCTAACATGCCGTTACGATATCTCGTGCAGGATCTGTGCAGTACAGATTCAACCCAGGAAACGTGGCCTAGATCATACAGATCATACGGCTCCCACCCGGCTCCGTGAGCCAGATCATACAGATCATACAGATCAGGGATCTATCTGCCCTGAAGTAGATCTCAGAATCAGGTGGGGATCGATGACGTATCCGAGGTGTGAAATATCCATCCTGTATATGCAAGCACGACCAGCCGTGTCGACCACCATGCCTGGCATTGCCACCAAAATTATCCCATCCACACCAACGATTGGTTGGTATGCAGGCCAAATATCGTGTATAAAAAAAGGACAGGTTGTCAAACGCACAAGAACCCCCCCCCCCCCCCCTTGGACGAAATCCAACTTGATTCTATCGAGAACGGGCGGGGGGAGGGGAGCGCACACGCCGAGCGATGAGCGATGCGTCTTGAAAATATGCCTACCGTAGACAAGATCGATCAAAAGCAAACCACTACCGAAATTTCGCGTGCGTGCGTGCCTCCCCTGTTTGGGAGGAGCCCATCATCTTGAAATTTAATCCCAGAGGGTGTGCTATTTATCCCGGGGGGTGTGCTATCTTGTGTGTTGCACGGTCGTAATAGTACTGACTGGTGTGCAGGACTAACATAGATAGCGGCACGGCGAGGCAGTTGGGTCAACCTTGGCACCCCCCGAGCTCTTGCCCACGTACGTACACTAACCATTAAATTACTCATCAGGTAAACCGGTAGCCCCCTCCCCGGCGGGACCACACCCGACCAAAACTATGGGTCTTGCCATCTTCGTCAACCTTTTGCTGTGAGGGGAACTCGAGCTGTCGTAAAGCAGCATCAATATGGTTGGCGGAATACAACGCCTTGCACGTCACGATATCGAGCAAACACGGGCCATCGGAACGGCCGGCACGTCGACATCGCTATCGTTGTTGCTGTCACTTTGGCGGTCACTCTGGCACCGACTCCGGCTCTGGCTCTGGCCCTGGCTCTGGCTCTGATTATCAGCATCGCTATCCCTTGTTGAAAACAGGAAGAAGCAGTCCAGCAATAGGCGCCCCCCAAATTGAAGGCTAGCTCTCCAGATTAGTGGCGCCGCAGTGCAACCATAAACATATCTTCAAACCATGAAATGAGACTCCCCCGCCCCTCACCCCTCCCCGCGGAAGTGGCCACACCAGAAAATAAATGAACTCATTGAAGCTGTCAACCACATGCAAGTCCGCCTCACACGCGGTTCTTGGCAGGATGCAGCTCTCACTCTTCATGCGACTCGCCGGACACCTCACGGCGCTTCGCGTTTGGTGCAAGCAATGTCTGCTTGGTCGGTGAAAACCCGACGTGTTCCGTCCCGGCATAGTAGGGATGCGACGGTCTCTGGTTCACACGACTATGGCCATGCATGATAATAAGCACACCCCCCCCCTCCCCGCGCCGCTCCACTCCTCACATCTCTACCCGACACACCTCCTGGAAGCACTGCGAGTACCCAACTCAATTTCCAACCTCTACAGACAGCATCACACGCGCTACACACATTAATACACCAAAAAACACATAAACCCACACCTTGACGAAGCCCGTGCGCCTGTCGAGATTCACGTGCAGGTTTTTAACCGCGCCAAACTCTGAGAATTTGTCCATGATGTCGTCCTCCTGGGCCTCTTCGTGGACGTTGCGCACGAACAGGATCCACCCCTCTACACTGCGCTGTGGGCCGCCGGTCGGGCCGACGTCCACCGACTCGAACACGCCTCCGCGACCCTCGTATCTTTACAACAACAATCCACGAAACACAAGAAAAAACGCCATCGCCGCAAGTTCGTTGAGACGGGGGACGAGGGACGAGCGGGAGCGTGATGCAGATGGTCAGGTGGCGGTCCAGAGTATAAGCGCAAATAACGCCGGCCGCCGGTCGGGTTGATGTTCACCGGCTCGAACTCGCCTCCGCGATCCTTGTATCTTCACGGCAGAAAAACAAAAAACAAGAACACACGATAGTAGCAAGCTCGTTGAGCCGTTGAGACGGGGGTGGAGACGCGATGCGGATAGTTAGGTAATGGTGGAGAATACAATCGAACAAAAACGCCCGCCGCCGGTCGGCCCGACGTCCACCCGCTCGAACACGATGCCGCGACCCTCGCATCTTGATAACAACAAAAAAAATAAACACACAAGCACATACACAAAAAAAAGAATATCAACAGCATGTTCGTTGAGACCGGGAACAGGGACGGGCGTGTTGCGGGTGGTTAGGTGGCGATTGAAACTAAAAATAGAAAAAAAAAAAAAAAACGCCACGGCCGGCCCGATGTCCACCGACTCGAACACGCTTCCGCGACCCTGGTATGTTTACAACAAAAAAACACAAAAAAAAAAACGCCATCGCCACAATTCTGTGGAGAAGGGGGACGTGGGACGTGGGGGGGGGCATGATGCGGGTGGGTAGGTAACGGTTGGGCATACCTACAGAAACAATGCCGTCGTCATCCCTATGCCCGTTGAGACGGAGGGGGGGCGTCGGTGCGTATGACTACTAATATATCGTTGAAAAAAGAGAATCGGAAACAACGACGAAAACAAACGGCGTACATATCGCTCGAAGCTCGAATCGAACCGGGCGCGCAACGGCTTTCGGTTGTTGGTCGGCTGATATCGCATTGGACGGTGGGTGCCCAACGGTCGTGTCGACAGGCATCAATCGTCAAACACCGCGCACCGCTTTGAAACGGACGGTAGTATGTACGGTGGTGAGAGCCTTCAAAGCAGCGGTAGCCTGTTATCAGCGATCGAACGCGTGATATCGCGGTTGCCGCAAGACCTCAGGACTCGAAGAGGGTGCCGTGCTTGCGCTAGCAGGCAGCCCCCCTGAGTTGTGTATCTACATTAGCACTCTAGTACCGACTGTACGGCGTTACGGTCACCTCCCTGTTATCCTATCATACAAGGTATGTACCAGTACCATTTTGGAGAATTCGGCCTTGCCTCTTTATATCTTCCTGTTGAGTGTTCTGCACCCCCCAATGGGATGTGCAACTATTGTACCAGTGAGTTCCGTAGGCCAGTCAACTCGTTGCCGAACGCCGTGCAGCTTGTGCCACGCATGTTCTTCTGTTTGTAAACTCGACCCTCCCCTCCGCCGCTCCCTTCGACTACGAAACACTTGCACAAGAGACCTATACACGAAAGCCGTACTTTTGTACTCTTGTTTTGCGACAAAAAGCTACCGCCTCAACACTCTCACAGCCGCGAGAAAACTGCACGTGAACCTCCTACTCGTACTCGTAGCGCGGCCAGAATTAGCGCACGCAGACCATGAAGAGAGAGGCACAAAAACCGTACAGTAGTAGTGCGCCCCGAACTCCGAAAACCCTACAAGCATATTCTGTCCACCAGAAATGCAACGTGTATCAACAGCAAGAAACGGGTAGCCTCCGGTTCGAGCACGCCAACGCCAACACCAACACCAACACGCAGCATTGCCTCCCTGGTCTACCCCCGTCTCACAAGCGGTTCTTAGTACGGTGCAGCTTCCCCTTCATGCGACTCGCCGGATACCTCACGGCGGTTCGCGCTCGGTGCAACCAATGTCTGCCTGGTCGGCGAAAACCCGTCCTGCTCCATCCCGTCATTGTAAGGATGCGAGAGTATATACGACTTCGGCCATGCATGATATCGACAACACCCCCCCCCGCTCCCAGGCCGCGCCATCACAAGCTGCATTGAAAAAAAAGCCACGACTCTTCGTATTTTCACACATGAACTACCACAGCAGTATATCATACCCCCGAACACGAAACTAAATATGAATTGGGGTCCTTCTTGCCTGTCTTCCACTTCCATGGCGGCGTTTTGATGCCCCCTTCCTTTGGTCGCGCCTTTCCGACCCTTGCCGCCCGACGGCGTCCCTGCCGCCGCCCCCGCCGCCGCGCTGCCGTTGCCTAAATCCTCGTCCTCTTGCCCACCCCCCTCTGCCTCGCCCTCGCCTTCGTCCATGGGTTGCTCCTCATCGTACTCGGGCTCGAAATCGACCTCTTCCGCCATGGTTTTGGTTTGTGTAGGGTATATAGGAGCACAGCTGGCTGGCGGGAGGCGTGCAGGAGGCGGGAGGGGGGGGTCGGTTTTGCTATTGGGTGCTGCCGTTGCTGCCCCTGAGTTTCTTCGCGGAGGCGATTGGGTGGGGTGGGGTTGGGTTGGTGGCTTGGAAGTAAAGCGGGATGGAGTTGGTACAGCATCGATGTGAGTTACACTCGTAAGATATGATACGGTAAACGAGAGGAGGGCGGCCAAGAAGAGACGCCGCCTGCTACAGGGGAAAACCGATGCCTCAGGCCGAGGGGTGGCTAAACCGATGCCTCAGGACGAGGGGTGGCTATATAGACAGTAGTAGTAGCAAGACCAGGAACCGCAGGCAGCACCATAACGTGCACCAGGTTACTCCGTAAAAAACATCACCGTGGTAGGCCCATGCCAGGCGGAAGGGACATCAGACTACCTCAGCACGCCGACATAGCAGCAACAGCCGAGAAAGAGAACTGCCACTGCTTGTGACTGCTGCAATGGGAGTACAAGTCAGCCCCTCTTCCGTCGATGTACCAGTAGTCCAGCAGCCGACGCTCGTCCTATATATACTGGGCGATCAACAGACCGGAAAACTAAAGATCAAGCAGCGCGCGCGGCGTTGCCATTTAGAGCTATGCTGCGAAGAAATTAAAGCGAGCATCGAGGGTCCAGTTCTCGTGAAGGGTGATACCCAAAACGACAAGGAGCTAAAACAACATGGTACTGGTACGAGTACGTCCAGGTACCAGGAAATCGGTCCCAGGAACCAGGTGCCACGTAACGTTGACGCTCTGTCCGGAAATGTAAGGGCCGTTTACGTATTACTAGTAATACCTATTATCAGCGGTTCTTACATTTCCGCACATAGTAGTATGTCGCATTGGAGTCTAAAGGTACCAGATATAACGAGGGAAAAAGCAGCGCCGACACAGCAGCCGCGCCGACAGACCCTCGAAGGTGCAGCTCAGGAACTGCGCGAGTGTGAAGTGTTAATTGCTTTCCCCTCTAGCTCTCGCCGCCACTTGTGCCAGGCGGGGTTAAACGTTTCCTTCTAATTGCGCCACAAGTCACACAAGCCAGAGAGAGGGACAGTAGTGGAAATAAAAGCTTGGCAGCAGCAAATACTTGACAAAATCAGAAAATTAACCGGCCAGCTTTGCAGAGAGTTGGACCACATCCTCTCTACGGTAGAGGCGAGCAGTTTGACTGGGCGGATCCAGGTCCACGTCGTCATAGCGCCAAGAGAGGGCAACAACACCCTGCACCACAAGAACCGCGCACGTGAGGCTACGGTCGCTCAACTGCTGAGGTTGATAGCCAACCGTCTGCTTTCTTCCTCTCTCTACAAGTACCCCTCCCTCTGTCTCGTATCGCGGTGTGGCGCGTGTCTCACCATGGGCGGGACAGCAGCTCCCATCCAAAAATATACCTCTCTCTTTGTCTCGCTACCGTGGCTTCCCCGACTCAGAGCAAGGTATCGAGCAACCCTGCGCCGCTCGACTACTGCCTGACCACTTCCTCGTGGAAGCGAAGGGTGCCGCCGTGCGCGAGCGCAGAGCAATCGAACTCGGCGCGCTTTGCATCGAAAACTTGCAAATAGCTGCATCTTGGCCATTCCGCCTTCCGACTCTTAGACCTCCCAATCAGCCAGGTCGGCTTTTGGGATGAAGCAGAGAAGGCCATCGACATATTTTTTACGAGCAATGTAGGCGGCGGTACACACCTGCTCTATGTGGTTCCCTTGTGGATCCAGCACTCGACTTCGGATTGCGCTGTCGGCTACACACAAGATGGCTGGTCGTGGCTAGGGGTGATACGCATGCCATCCCCTAATGCGAACGCCGACGCTATCCAGTGAACGCCCCTCTCTCCTCTCGTCTCTTGTCTCTGGTCTGACGGCAACCCATCTTTATCCCCTCTCCTGCGATACCGACGTGTTGATCCTACACAGGGTGCGCAGACCAAAGAGGGGCGAGGGTTAGAGAGAGAGAGACTTCCCTCGGTCGCCACCTCCTCGTTGAATTGTGGGAGAAATTTGAGCGCTCGGCGACTGAGGGGCGGAGGGTGGAGAGTGCAAATCGGGTAGCAAAGCAGGGAAGCGCTGCAAGGCTGCCTGTTAATAGCTCAAAGGGCGGAGGAGGGGCGAAGTTTCAGCTAGGATCGGAGCGAGGGCATAGAGTTCTCCATGGCGGACCAGTTCTACTGTCGCTACTAGTGAGTGGAAGTGCATGGGGCGAGGTGTTTGGTGTGATGGGATACCCAGGGACCCATATTGCGAATGGCGGTGGGCGGTGGGAGAGAGATCTCAGTTCGAGAAGGGGGGACGGAAAGAGAATCACGCCTCCTGATTCTCGAACAACTTCTGGCCCCTCCTGTCAGTTTGGATCAAGTCGGGGTGGGATCAGGGTACAAGCGAGGCCAGGCTAGGGTGTGCAAAGTTATTTGCATGCTGCACTTGCATCTGATAATCAAGTAGATGTCGTCCCCCCTCCCCTGCGTCTCGGTCCCGCTTGGGCGCAAGGGTCGAATCGCTCTACACAAAGCTCCATGGGTGAAGACCCTGCTCAAGACACCCGTAGTAATGCTCGTTCTGCGGCTTACCGACTACCACGTATTAATAACCATACCTGGTAATGGGCTTGATTCAAGAATGCTGACGTACAGGTGCCTGACTTGATGTAGCATAGACGTATTATATCGTATACTGGTGTTCGGTATGCACGAGCTACGAGCATAGAGTTAGCAGTGTTCTAAGGTCCCTCGTTATTGTGTCTCGGGCAACTTCGATACACCTGGGGTGTTGTTCTCGCTTCATGATAAGAGTGCGAAAAAGTCAACAAAAGTGTCCTCACAAAGTACTTTCCTTCCGCTAGACGAACGGAATTCCCTTCCCATTATGATTTTTGTGTGTTTGCGGACGAGGTACACCAAATCCTGCAGGCGACGCCTCCGAAATCGAGGAGGGCAGTGGGGGTGTTGTTGTTGTTGTTTTCTTCACATTAAACCGTTCTTTCTACCCGTCGACATCCAGCCCAAACGGTGTCCGTGCCGATTCTTCAATCCTAGAGAGATACAAGTTCTGTGGTCACAAAGCTGCACCACAGAGATGCCACGTTGCCACGTATGAATGCAAAGACATGTCATCATACTGCATACGACAGGCACTGGCAGACGCTCGAAAAGAACGAACTGGAAAAAAAAGGAAAGAGAAGAAAAACACCACTATTAATAGTCGTCGTCAACAGAGCAAGACTAAGAACCAAGGGAAAATAACAGGCAAACCGAAGCACAGGTGTGCGGCAATGCGGCAAACCGTTTAAAATATCCAAGTTGAAAATAACGAAAAACAAAAGAACAGCGTGCGAGTAGCAACGGCAGCCTAACAACGGTGTCGGCGACAGAGTTGACCACAGTGCCAGTGGCGGCGCAGCGATCCCACGACCGCAAGCAGCAGCACAGCAGCAAGCAAGTGACAGCTACTGTAGGGGCACCATCAGCTTGAGCAACAAAAATGAACCGCATCAACACCAGCACCGGTCCATTTTTTGCGTTTTTCGATTGCTGCTACTGCTGCTGCTGCTGCTGCGCTCGGCCTACGCGCGCCACAGCGCCGGCGCGCTCAGCTCCGCCGCCGCCGCTGGTGCTGCTGCTGCTACCGCAGTACGGTGGAATTGAAATGATACACGAGCTGCCATGCTGTCGCGCTCCACAAGCAAGTCGGTACGAGCACGAGTACGAGTACGAGTCCTGTCGGGACGACGCATCCTCCACGACACCAAGCAGGCGAAAGCGTACCGTAGCAGCGAGCCGCCGGCGGTCCGCTGGCACAATCCAACGCCGCCCGTCCGCATTAAACTCCAGCTACACCTCTCGAGCCTCTGTGCTATGTCGTGTTGTGTACAGCAAGCAGTATGGTGCGTGGAGTCATGGAAGATGCTCGATGTTTTAATCCTCGGAGATGCGTTCTGCGTCGGGATGATGCTCGGTGCGTGTAGGCCATTGAAACAGGGAGAAAAATTACCGCAACGTTCGATCTACAGTAATCCTACCCTCCCTACTACTTAAAGTACTTTTTTTTTTCTTTTTAAATATTACTTACCTCAATTTTTACTTGAGAATTTCCGAAGAAGTAAAAGTCAAAAACTATGTATATATATATACCGCTCTCTATTAACTCTCAAATCAAGGAGTCCGTTGTAACACAAAGGTGCTGGAGCCCTACGTAGGTACATCCGAAAAACCATTAAAAAAAGAAAAAGTCGGCTACATATGCGATTTTGGTCGAGCTGGCTTCTGGATGTACTCGTGTTCATATCATAGATCGGCAGGGGCAGTGGGAATGTAAAGCAAGCAGACCGGAGATGCCGACCGCCGACGTATGTAGAGATTTCCTGCAACATGTTTTACGTGCAGCCCTTGCCAGAATTAGTACGCGCCCAAGCCACAAACAGTTGAACCTGGTAGATTTGTGACCAGTATTTGTCACTGTTATATGCCAGTAAACGACTTGTGAACGCCGACGCTGAAGCAGCAGCGGGTCAGCTCAACGTTCGCGCCTATGGGTGACCCGCAAAAGTCCGTCGGCTTCAGAACAGCAGACGGTCTGTGCGAGTGCTTAGGAGGCGTTGGTGGCCTAGTTGTGCTTCGACAGGTTGACATTTTCGACACCCTAACAAGATTGACCATTTCGGGATGCATGCATGTGGTTCCGCTGGCGTGTCTCATTTCGCAAAGCACTTCCTGCGTCGTTTCATGGGGATTTTTGGACATTAGTTACTGCTCCCTCAGAGCACCGCGAGAAAAAGCCTTGTCTCTCAAGAGAGAGACGCGTCGTCACCCTCGACCCTGTTCATCTGCTTTCGATGAACATTTTTTTTGCGGCGATGCTTCCTGTGTCGTTGTGCGACTCGTTTTTGACGATCAGTGTGGGCCACAAGGGTAAGTTCGGGCACGAGTTCATGGAGTTCGAGTTCTCCAGCACCGGCAAGCTTCGGTACGCCAACAACTCCAACTACAAGAACGACACAATGATTCGGAAGGAGGTGACCGTGAGCCAGGCCGTCCTCGACGAAGTTCGTCGGATCATCCAGGAAGCGGATATCATTGCGTGAGTGTCCCGCACGGAAAACCCGCCCACACCAACCCACATCTCTATCGGTAGCGGCTACAGTGCTCGTGGATTCGCACCATTTTCCGTTATACAGTCAGTGGACCCCGGATTGTGCGTTTATTGGTGATGCACCTAACCACTGAGCTAAAAGTTGGCACTGGCTGTTAGCTCAGCGGTTACGGTGTATCTGTAACAGAGTTCGCTCGCTGCAATGGGCGGGCGGCAGTAGTGGCGGAGGCAGCAATGCCAGCCCGAAGGACAAATGCCCCAGCAGTTCCGCAACACATTCCAGTGCCCGATACCAGTATAGGGCAGGGGATCGTGCAGGAGAGGGACCGCCAGAGGCCGGGTTCAGAAACGTATCATGCAGCCGTGTCCCCTCAAGCGCACTCTCACCTGGTCATGATCCAACTCTCAACCTGCCCTCCTCACTGACGGACGAAGGGCGAGGGAGATGCATCGTGCGCAATCGCCGCCCGTTTTCCTTTGGCGTTTTCAAAGCGTCTGGTGGGGTTGGCGCGACGTGTCCCTGGCGTATCTTATGCGATGGCTTGGGTGGTCCCACGCTTCGTACGGAAGGGCTGTAGGTTGTATCAACAGCGTTGTTCGCGTAGTCGCACTTGCTGAACACTTGCCGTAGAGCATTTTGTCTGCCTTGTCTGTGTTTTTTTTTTTCCCTGCCTACCCGTCTGTCTACTCTTTTCGGGCGAGGGTTATCGTAAGAGTAGTTTGTCAACCTTCTTATGCCTGAGACTTACGGGCAGGCGGCACGGAAGGGTTATATCCTTGCGCCTTTGCGTAGGAGAGCTTGCTGTTCGTTCGCTTGGGCATGATTGTTTCCCATGAGTTGGGACAGTCAAACTGCACCAACAATGGCGCATTATCAAAAATCGGGAAGGACTCGATTCCTTGACGTCGCCTTTTCCGACCACAAGCCTCGGGACTCTTTTGTGAGCCTTCGCTGCCTGTACGCCTAGTCCCTGAGCATCGATGCAATGCCTCTAACTAGTCGGCTTCCGTCGCCTCATCGAGCAGGGAGGACGACCACAACTGGCCGGAGCCCGACCGTGTGGGGAGGCAAGAGCTGGAGGTAAAACTGGGCAAGGAACACATTTCCTTCACGGTGAGAGAAGGCGTGTTTGGGGCAGGGCTGTTGGCGTCGACCGCACAGGCACTTCTCGAATGAAGCCCAGGTGTTGAGGGCGCGTGCCGTCACTTTCTTCGACAGGGAGTCATGAGGTGACCAATTCTTCTCTCGTCCCCCCCGTCCCTTACGTCTGGTCTTGACTCCGAAGTGTTCCAAGATAGGATCCCTACTGGATGTGCAAGAGAGCAATGACCCGGAAGGTTTGCGCATTTTTTACTACCTTATCCAGGACCTCAAGTGCCTGGTGTTCTCCCTCATCACCCTCCACTTCAAGGTAGGGATCGGCGCGTCACCAGCCCGCGTTTTTTTACGGCAGGCAGCGCAGGCTGCTTTATTAAAACCCGATGTTCTACTGTGATTCATTGATTGAGCGGCTCAGCGGGTCAAGTATTTACGAGTAGGAGTTTAATTCGGCGGGTGTCCCGCGAATCATGTCAATACCTCTCCGCGTCCATTCTACGGGAAGTCTTCTCGGCAAAAGTAGCCGATGTCCACAGTAGACTACCAGGTAGACTATAGCGATAGCATCTGTTTGTATTTTGCCTTCACCCGTACGGGTAATACTTTGCTCGATGGGATGTGTTTTCGGCCGGCAAGTGTTTGAGGCGGCACGTCGGTCGCCCTCCATGACCACCATATGATTCAGCTGTGGAGGTGAACACTTTCTGTCTGGACCAACGAGGCTCTTCAACCCCACGCGTTCCCGTCATTTTTATGCAACACCAATGCTTTTGCGTTGGGACACAAGCGCTAGTCAGTTCACCGCCTTGAACTCGTCTGCTTCATTTTCCCGAGGCGTGCTTACTCCCCACCTGACACCACGTCCCGTCTTGTCGTTTACCATCAAAACTGCTGACCTCACCAGATCCGACCTATCCCTTAACGACAACGCCTCCCGAGCTTGGCGAAGACTGCCCGCGCCCTGCCCTGCAAGCGCTCATCGGCCGCTTCATCGCCGGGCATTTCAGTTTAGGTTCAGATATTTCTAGATTCGGGATCGCTGGCAGACGGAAGAGAGGAGATTACGCAGCGTGTGCGGATGGTGGCTGACTGCCCTCGTTTTGATTTAGGCACAGTGCAACAAAAGTAGCATCGGGGGTCCACCCCTCTCGCCGCCCGCGCCTGCTCTCAATGTTAGAACCGGCGTTTGAGAGTAAAAACTCATGTGAGGGTCCTTTGGTCGCCGTGTCAGGACATGCCTCCCGATTTTAGCGGGGCCAGCCTGCCATAGAGCGTACGAGGGAGTGTGTAGCAGCATGTGGACCGGTGCGGCTGGGTCCTTGACCGCGTGCGGTACCGGTAGTAGTCTCGCCCCTGGCTTTTGGTGTCGACGAGAGAGTTTAGGTCGATGGTGCGCCGCAATGCATCGCGATGCACGTGTGGAAACCCTCGTCATGCGCGGGTGATCTGTTTCGTTTGAGGCATTATGCACTCCCTGTCATACTCGTACATAGCTCTTCGCGGTTTTACAGGGATTCGGGTTTTCTAGAGTGCATGACTTTGCCGCTGGCCGCTGGGTGGGTGGGAATCCTACGATAGTATATAAAACAGTACGGTGGTCAGAGCTCGATCGACTTTATGCTATTCACAGCTCGAGAGAAGGGGCTTTGTCGGCTCTCGTTTGCCTATGCCTATACACAAGAGACGAAAAGCTTCACGTACGCAAAACGTGAACACGTCAAGCATCATCCTCAGGAAGCATGTCCGGGAACAGGCCGAAGTAAATATGCGTCATCTGTGAGCACAAGCAAGTATTGCGGGGCGCCACAACATAATATATATGCTTTACAAGTACTGGTGATGCCCCTCTCGCGCGCGTACCACAAAACGCCTAGCCAGCACTGATAGATGTGGCACACGCGTTTGCTCTTGTGTACAGGTTGGTTTAAGGACGAAATGTGATCCCCAAGCACAATTCAAACGAGCAGCAGGGGGTCGCAACTTCTGAGACTACGATAACCCCCCAGCACGTGTTTTGTAACTTGTATACCAAAGCAGAGATCCTGGAGAATTTGGGCCTTTTTTAAATACGGGTGGGCCGCTAGAGAAATTCTGCAAATTGTGCGTATGATGGGATGCAATAGAAGTTGGCCACGTCCTCGCTCCTGCATGACACCCGGTCAGTATACATACGGATTCCACAATGCCCGCATACATTATTTCATTCTTATGTCTACAGCTGCGCCTGGTATATACGTTCACAACCTTGGTCCCGCCATACATGACGTTTCCTGGCCACGTGCAAACAAGTTTGCACGAGCCTGCTCACAATGCCCGCGTTACCCCACCCGTTCGTGTTGGTCTGGAAAACAAGCGGTGAACCAGAGAAGTCCAGTGCTTTCTCTCTGGCCAAGCTCTGGCCCGACAAAATTGCTCCCACCCCAATTCAGCAAACAAACGTGATACGCACGAAAAACTTATATACCCATCTCCGTTGTCCGACCCTCTACTTCGGTGATTGCCTGAAGGGCATCAAAACACTATGCTTCTTCCTCGGCAGCAACTGCGACCCCCCCCCCCCAGTCCTTCCCCACGCTACACATCGTGAAGCACGCGCAGTTACCTCGAGGGCATGCGGTAGACGTAAGAAATCCCGCACAGCCTTCACAACACGTGCGTGGTGAGTAATAGACGTTAAAAACGTCCCGCAACTATTTGCGGGATATCTCCTTCGTGATTAGTGAGTGAAATTCCACAAAGCCCCCACACATACGTATAAGCATGCATGGACATATATTTAAGGGTGTCCCAACGTTGGTCCGCCAAAACCACAAACATGTTTTGCACGAGCCAGCCCATAATTCTGTCTGTGTGTGTCCGCCCGTGCCCCAGCTTGCAGGGCTCTCCTGCGCTACCAAGGGATCACTGAAGGCACATACTGCATTGCACCAGACCCTTCTGGTCATACGACTATGGACATACATGGACATGAGTACACCCCCACCACCTCCCTCAATACAAACGTACCAGGTAAATCATATCAGATCATACACATCATACAACCAAAAACCACATGACCACATGTATTGGAAAAGTTACCGGCCCACACCCTTCGTGTGGAGTTGAAGAACACGCGCGGCCGACATATAACGCATCGCTCATCACCTATAAGTCGAGTTCGTGCACAGCAACAACAAACAGCTGTACATCAGTGCAGCGTTTGGCGAACACGAAAGCCTGGAAACTGGAAAGCACAAAAATTATACCAGGTACCTGGTATAAAATAAAATACAAAACACAAGTTTTCAACATGATTAAGAGGCGTACAATATCTGGGGCGCGCCGGGACACAGGACGTCAAAAAAAGAAAAATGGGCCGCATTGCGAGGTACTACTATATGTATCCAAGCTGTGGGTCCCAGGTGCCCCCTCAATAATGGGCTGCGGTGCTTCAAAACGCGGTGGCCATGGATTTTACCTGGGAGATCGGCCGAGGCTGTGAGTAAAGTGGCTTGCCGATGTTGCCAGCCCTTATATTAGGTTTTAAAATTGGACAGCACCTTGCACTCGTTCCCCCAGTTGTTGTGTCTCCAATTTTCAAAATTCTTCCGAAGAGTCTCCGGTCGAGTCTCCAAACTTCAAGTCAAGGCGCTCTGTTGGCACCGAGTGTGAAGCAGTCAGTAGTTGTCCTGGCGTCCTTACCCGCCTGTTCTTTCCGCTCGGCCTTGCTGTTCTTTTTGCATGCCACAGGGTGAAGCGGAGCCGTGGGCACTGCTCTATCGCTGACAACAGTCTGGTCCGAGAATGTCAGTACCAGCACACAGCAGTAAAAAGTAAAAAGCAATCAAAATATGCGTCATGATTCGTATCAGATCATATGATATCTCCTTGTTCAGTACGGCACAGCATACACGTGGTATATGTAGGCATGGGCATGGCTTGACGCTCCCTCCAACTCTCCAGTCTCCCTGTTTTCAAATCTCTTTGGCAGCCTGCGCACACGTGTTTTTAAGGCTTTGTCGTTTTTAGGTACGAGCGTGGCGCGTACGCAGCCCTGGTTGTCGGCAGTTGGCGGTGCCGATCTTCAAAGATTATGCCCTTACTTTGTAGTGAAACTTCACTGCTGTTCATTCGAATGACGTCCTATTAATAGTATTCCGAAATCTTGTCGTCGAGACTCTGGATTGCTGGGACCGCTATTACTGACTGCGCTGTTCGCTGCGTCTTGAGCTACGAGCACGAAACTTACCCACCTGTAGGCCCGTTCCATGTCTCAGGCGCATATTAGGCACATGGAGATAGGCGCACCGCAGACGAAAGAGCCCGATATAGGCACTATGAAAGGCCAATGCCTGCGAGGCCAAAACGTGCCTGAAACGTACCGGAAATAACGCATCTATAATTGACTTCAGACGTGCCTGAAATCTGACGAGCCCGCCACGGCGCATCCTTCACAAATTTCAAGTAGTTTAGGGTTTCAGGCATAAATGCCAGCTCGCCCAACACATGGCTCTAAAAGGAAACGAAGGAAACGCAGAAAAAATAATCCCCTTTCCCCTACTTTCGGGAATTCTCGCGGCGTTATTTTTATTTTTTAGCGCCTTTTGTCACGTTTTGAATGCCTCGCAAAAGATGGGCAAGATCGGCACGAAGGGCGTTCGGGCACGAAGTGTTAGAAAAGGGATTCAGGCACGCTGTTTTAGAAAAGGTCATCCAGGCATTCTTTCAGGCATGGGCGTACCCACCTGTGTAGGCCGTACTGCTGTGCTTTGTGGGTTGCCTGGGGTATGTGGATCGAGCGCCAACTTTATTAAAGCGATTATTTGCCCATTATCTGACAATACAATGACCTTATGGGTAATACAATACAGAAATGGTGCTTAAATATTCGGACGTGTTGGTAGTACATACAAAATGTAGGGAATGTCGAGGAAATATCGGAATATCTGCTTGTTCGACACCTATTTATACGTATCGTGCCCAGGGTACTAGAACCAGATACCAGATATGATGCCATTGACAGAGATTTGATATTTGGGCTGTTTCCTATGCGGTTCGATTTCGAGCTTCAGATTTGTATTTTTCGATCTCGAAAATGAATGACCCTGCTTATGCAGTCCAAATATGCAAAATCCGACCGGAATTTTTTCGATTTGAGAATCCGATGACCCAAGTCGTCGGATTTTGGCTTGGGTCATCGGATTCTCAAATCGAAAAATGGCACGCTCTTTAAATTCAAGATGTTATCCACGACAGCAAACAGCAGCAGAACGGTTGATGAGTTGGACGGTCATACAGCTGTATAGCGACGTTGCTTCGCGCCCGGCACGCGGACGGCGCGTCCCTTTGTGGCCAGACTAGAGTCGGTTGGCGCGGGCTCGGGCCTAGAGACCAAGAGAAGCGCACTCGGCACGCGCCTCTCCGTGGATACGTACTCGTAGACTACACTGCTGTACAGCAGCAGCAGCAGCAGCAGTCAGTCACAAAATGAAACACAAAATACCAAGACAGGTTGACTCTAGCGCACTCGCCACGTCTCTTCGCCGCCAGACCAGAGGCAGTCAGCGTGGGCTCGGACGCTTGGGTCCTACGCGCAGGGCAGCGCACCCATTGCGTCTCTTCGCGGCAAACCACAATAACAGCAGTTGGTCTCGGCGTTTGCTCGAATCTCTACACGCACAATAAACTGATTTTTCCGCGTAGGAAGACCCTTTCGCTTTGCCAAGTTCATATCTGAAAATGCCATCGGGTCAAAATCTGAAGCTCAAAAATCGAACCGCATAGGAAACGGCCTTATGCGGTTCGATTTCGAGCTTCAGATTTATATTTTTCGATCTAAAAAATGAATGACCCTGCTTATGCAGTCCAAATATGCAAAATCCGACCGGAATTTTTTCGATTTGAGGATCCGATGACCCAAGTCGTCGGATGTTGGGCCAAAATCCGACGACTTGGGTCATCATATTTTCGAATCGAAAAATGGCGTGCTCTCTAAATTCAAGAGGTTATCCACGACAGCAAACAGCAGCAGAACGATCGATGAGTTGGATGGTGACACAGCTGTATAGCAACGTTGCTTCGCGCCCGACGCGCGGTCGGCGGGCGGCGCGTCCCTCCGTGGCCAGACTACAGTCGGTTGGCGCGGGCTGGGGCCTAGAGACCACGACAAGCGCACTCGGCGCGCACTTCTCCATGGATACGTACTCGTAGACTACACCGCTGTACAGCAGCAGCAGCAGTCAGACACATTTTGAAACGCAAAATACCAGGACAGCTTGACTCTAGCGCACGCGCCACGTCTCTTCGCCGCCAGACCATAGGCAGTAAGCCTTGGCTCGGACGCTTGGGTCCTACGCGCAGGGCAGCGCGTCTCTTCGCGGCGCCAGACCACAACAAAAGCAGTTGATTTTGGCGTTTGCTCGAATCTCAGCACGCGTAATAAATCTGTTTTTTCCGCATACGACGACTGTTTCGATTTGCCAAGTTCACATCTAAAAATGCGATCTGGTCAAAATCTGAAGCTCAAAAATCGAACCGCATAGGAAACGGCCTTAGGCAGACATCTGTGTAATTCGAATTGCACGTGGGAGACGGATAAACCTACGGTTATACTATGTTGTGCAGGATCTGTATAAGTACAGGTTCAGTTCAGGAAACATGCGCCAGATGGTGCAGATTACACGGCCCCCATCCGGCAACATGAGCTAGGTCACACAGATCATATAGATCATACTTATCATAAATCTATCTATTACGGGGGACCATAGTAAAATAGGACCAAATATTGTTAGTAAAAATTGGTGAATATATAGGTTTTTGTGTGTACCGTAGGTCTTATTAACTATGGTCCCCCGTAATATCTATTTTCCCTGAAAGACTATGTTTCGCTCGGAGTATAAATAAAAACCATCCCGGATTTTCTTTTTTTCATTCCGTCCTGCAGCCTTCGTGTTCGATGTCGTCTGCAGCGATCTACCGCCTGCAACAATCTGGTTGTACCCTATACATATATGCTCAAAACAACCCATGCTGCTGCTGGTGCACCTGATACCGGTATGTTTTGATGCATGGCTCCCATCCGATTCGCGCCAATATGTCGCCGGCTCTTTTTTTTGTCGATTGCCTGCCGTTTTTTTCTCCTCGGGTGGGTGGGTGGGTGGGTGGGTGGGTGGGTGGATGGGTGGGTCGAATCATGACACCAACAAGAGCAGTGTTTGACGAGGATGTGCACGAAGCTTATGACTTCACGGGGCCCGTGCTGGGGTCCGGGGCCTTCGCAACGGTGTTGAGGGTCAAGGACCGCATGTCCGGAGTCGAGTACGCCATCAAGCAGGTGCGCTATGAACATGATATCACACCATCAGCAGGGGTGTCTTGCCATGTATTGGGGCGAGCACCGCACGATGGCGTTGATGGGCTTTTGCTGCGTTGAGCCATATTTCACCGCTTGCTGTAAACCATGCCGTAAATGCGCAAAACGTGCTTGTACAACGTCGGTAGAGAGGCCATTCCGTCGGCGGTTCCAAGAGCCGGGAGTTTGCCCATTTAGTACCGCGCTTGACAGGAACACATACTACTGCTGTATCTTATTGTAGTTCCAAGTGATGTGATGTGTCCTTGAAACGGGGGTGCAGTCCTTAACGGGATTAACAATATGTACTGGTCGCCTTTTATCATCTCAAACTCCTCCTACCGAGCACCGGTTGCAGGCAATCCCAGTCTTAGCCGTCGAACAGCCCCCACCCGCGCGAGGCGTTACTACAAGTATGTTTACCCCAGCATCGGTGTTAAGGCGCTGTGAAGCGTTCTGGCTGTTTTGACTTCGATGTTCTCAATTTCGCTCGAACAACTTTTTTTTGCGGGGCCAAGCACGATCTCCTCACGCATACCCCCCCCTAAAGATGGATGCGTCCACGCTTCCCGCTGTGCTAACTAATCAGAGGAGTTCTTGGTTCGCAGTCACTAGCTGAACCCAGACACCTGTAGTGGTGGGAATCCGATGTTGCCAATAACTATGTATGGTTCGGCAACATCTGAGCGTCTCGTGTCCACCCCCCCCCCCCCCCCCCCCCCCCCCCCCCCCCCCCCCATCTTAATGCGCCTCGTCCAACTGTCAGGTTAATCTTGCGGGTATCAAGCACCACGCGCCGACCATGCGCATGCTATACAACGAGATAGAGGGCATGAAAATGCTGTCTCACCCCAACATCGTGAGGTTGCAGGAGGTGCGTGACTTCGGAGCCACTACGGCACCATACTACTGCTGTGTTCACGACACCTGCACGTTTCGATCCCAGGGGGCGGGGTTGAGGGGGGGGGGGGGGGGTGTACTCATTATCATGCATGGCCGTAGTCGTGGGAGGGGGTGGGTTTATACGCCTCCCTTCTCCGCCGTGCGGGTATTGCACGCCTCGTGAAAGCTAGAAACCCAACGCTTTTTTGCACCTCGCCCTCTAAGCTCAGAAGTGGCACTTAACCCCGTCTTTCAATCTCTCGCCGATGGAAACGGCAACCACAGGTGTACCAGCCAAAGGACGAAGAGAAGCTGTACCTGGTGCTGGACCGCTTGGAGGGGGGCAGCGTGGATGCCCTCCGCAAGAAGGAGGGCCGCATCGAGGAGGGACACGCCGCCTACATCATCGCGCAGGTGGTGGATGCGGTGCGCTACTGCCACTCCCTCAACATGGCGGTGAGTTACGGAAGAAAGAGCGATTCGGAAACAGCTTCAGGCGCTGTGCTTGTCCCACTTAGCGAGGTGGGGCCGGGCAGGGCAGGACACGGCGGCTATGTTTTTTTCGCAAGGCGTGCCCGTTAGATCATGGCCTAATCCCCGCTTAGCGATGTGGGGCGGGGCGGGGCAGGGCAGGGCACGGCGGCTGAGTTTTTTTTGCAAGGCGCACCCGTTAGGTCATGGCCTAATCCGTTCGACGAAGGACCCTTGCATGCACTGGCATCGGCGGGCGGCCGCGGCGATAGCAGCAGTGGTGGTGGTGGCAGCAGCAGGGCAGGGTTATTTGTCGGATGATTGGGCATGACTTCCCGAAAAGGGAGAGGGGAGGAAGGCTGCGCGAAGACCCTTGCACGAGTTGTGATGGCGAGGAACACGGTCACTCCGATCGCCGTGATGGTACTTCACGGGGTTCATATGCTTACTGCGGGTGTCCTATTGGATCCGCCCCCCCCCCCAAAAAATCAAGACATATTTGATGTGTCAGGCACGCATGATATGCACGTATACTTTAGAGGGGGACATAATGGTCATTTTTTACCTCGACATCCTGACCGTTTCGATGGTGATTTCCTCGATGAGGCGACTACTGCTCGCAAAACGACGCTTCGCTTACGTCACTCATCGCCTCTTTCGCAACCCACTACTTCCACTCAAATCCGTGCCATGATACCGTTTCTAGTTTAGTATGAGTTGATTTTTTTCGACATGAAGCGGTGCTCCAAGCCTTGCGGTCTCGTAGCCTAAAACAGACAGGCACCAGTTAATGGCTTCCTGTTTGCTTTCGTTTTCGACGTGCTGTTTGTCAACCACGCAGCCCCCCCCCCCCGTGATTCCTTTTGTAAACGCCGTCGGACAATCGCAGCATCGGGATCTGAAGCTGGCGAACTGCATGTTTGAGGACACCTCGGCGATGCCCATCGTGAAGATTATCGACTTCGGTCTCTGCGCGGAGTTTAAGGACGGTCACACGTCGAGCGCCTTCGTGGGGACCATGACGTACGCCGCACCTGAGGTACGTACCGACTCAGACAGTGGCAACCGCTCAGCAGTGCAGTATCACATCACAGCAGCATTCCCGTTCAGTAATGCAGTATCACAGTACAGCAATATAGTGCAGCACAACGCAGCAGCAGCTTGCAGTTCAGCAGTGCTACAGCATTACAATACGGCAGCAGAGCGCAGCAGTATCGCAGTGACAGCAGTATTGCAGTGACAGCAGTGTAGCAGTTGAGCAGTACAGCAGTAGCTCGGGTCCCCGGCTATCGGGCATGCTGCTGTGCGCGTCGAATGGGCGCCATCTTAGGACGTGGTACAGTCGGCATACGTTGAGTACGTCGTGAACGGCCCGTTCCTGCTGGTGCTGCTAGTGGTGTTGCTGTTGTTTTTTGGTTTGTTTGTAGGGCCGCCACTGGTTACAGAGTAGGATCCTTCTCTCCCTGATACCCCTGCATTTGCGTGCTTGCCTACCGCTCGAGAGACAGGTGATCGTCAGGAACAAGGGCCACGGAATCGAGTGCGACATGTGGTCGGTCGGCGTGATGACGTACGCGCTCGTGGGCGGCAAGCTTCCGTTCGACACCGACGACGAGGGTGCCCTCCAATTTCAGATCAAGTTCATCCCTCACTCCTACGAGGATGAGGTGGGTTAGGGGGGGAGGTGGGGGGTAGGGGCGAGGGCAAAGTGGTATTTCGGAAGTCTGAATAGCAGTATTTACGGACGTAAAGTGGTACGTTTTTTCCGTGCACATGTTGATCTCCCGTTACGGAGCAGTGGTTCTCTTGTGCGAGGGCGTGGCTCCACCCGCGGCCATATACATAGGTGGCTTAGACAGGCGCAGCACACGGTGGGGTCCGCCGCGCTTCCTGCTCGCCTCAATACTTTTCGGTTTCGGTTTTTAGCTGTTGCTGTTGTTGTTGTTGTTGTTGTTGTTGTTGTTGTTGCTGTTGCTGTTGCTGTTGCTGTTGTTGTACCTGAACGCGTTGCCCCACCTCCTCCCCCCCCTCCGCGTCCCGCGGGGCGCCCTCGTGTTGCTTCCTTCGCCGCACCTTTCAAGGTGTGGAGAGGGGTATCGGCGTTGTGCCGCGACTTCATAGACAAATGCCTGAACAAGAACCGAAAGAAGCGGATGACAGCGAAGCAGGCCCAGGAGCACCCGTGGATCAAGATGGCCGCGAAGGCGATGGAAGGGACGCCATTGAGCAAGGAGGCCATGCTCTCGATGGCGAAGTTCCAAGCGACGAATACGTTCGAGAAGTGAGCGAGCCATGGGGTGGAGTTGATGTCGGGTCAAGGGGAAGCCACTTCGTTTTTGTTGTCGTTTTGTGAAATACAGACTACGGAAGAGCACTCAATAGGGGGAAACGTCCTATAGCCGAACCGGTCTTTTCTCGGCGATGGGCGAGAGCGCCGCTCTCTTGGAGGGTGTCAACTTAGTAGGCAGTCTCGCCCCGGCACATTGCTAGAGAACCTGTATGACAATGCCCATGCGTGTCCCTTGCAGGGGGTGTTGTCGTGCCGTGACGAGTCCCTCCGGTGGGCATGGCCCGTGCTGCTGTTTCTCCCAAGGAGAGCGTAATGTACTTCGTTGCGGTGTTTTAGTCGTGCCAGTGGCTCTGGAGTATACCTTTCTTCTATGCTGCGTATTTTCGAGACCGTAGCAATCTAAATTGTTCGCTTTTCATCCGTCCTTCCGTTTCGCCGCAGGATCGCCATGGAGCTCGTGGCGTACTCGTACGAGCCGTCACAGATCAAAGACCTGGAAAGACATTTCCTTGAGGTTGGTTGATGAGGATTCCACGAAGAACGCCCCCTTTGGCAGGCGCTTCTAACTAGAAATGCCGTGTACGTGATACGTAGCCGTGTTTTATTCTGATCGTGTCCCCGCCCGCTTGCGCTTTGTCCAGCAGTAGTAGGCAAGAGGCGCACCTCTCTGATGGCAACACACGCGTGGGTCGCCGAGGCACTCCGGCAGATATGTTGGGCGCTGTTCCTTTTGCCCGACGCAGCAACTTGGTCGAAGAGTATGCGCAGTCCGAAGCAATAGCCGGTACGACAGACGCCAGCGTTTCCCGCCATCGGTGTCTTGTGGCTTGCCCCGTGGCCGATGGCAAGCGGACCTCTGCCGCCTCACGGCGTTCAGAGGAAGCACGCAATTGGTGCAAAAGATACACGCTCAGCTCCCGCAGTCTTGTGCACCGCAATCGCTTCGTTTTGAATACGGTCGGCGCAATCGACTTCGCTGTTGTTTTTTGCTCTTCTCTCTACCGCCGCCGCTGCCGCCGCCGCCGTTTCGATTGACTCGTTTAAAACAATTGTGCTGGAATCAGATGGACACAACCGGCACTGGCGCTGTGACGCTCTCCGAATTCAAGGCGGCGATCATGGAGCGACGGCGAGCCATCGTTCAGCAGCAACAGGAGGAAAAGGCGCTGAGTGCGCTGACGGCAGAGCCAAGCGACGGGGACGGAGCTTTAACCACCGTCGCCGGTACAGGACAGGAAAGCCGCGAGGAGCCGCCCAATGAAAAGCCAGAGGGAGCGGGGCGGGATGGCAGCGGTCAGGGCGACCTCGTGGCCAGCCAGGAGCGAGAGAAGGAGCGAGAGGGAGAGGGATCGGCGGCGGCCGGTGGCGAGGACTTCTCCACGGCGGCATCGACTATGGTGGATGGGGGCGTGGGGGGAGGCGGGCGGGGAAGATGAGGTGCGACACGAAAACGAAAAAAACAAGCAAACCCCGTCTCCGAAAAAGATCGCCCATGTGCTCTTGTAGAGAGCGGCATACCGCTGTTTCGTCAGCGGCACGGCGGGCCAGGGTCCGACGCTATCAGCATGTACCGAGTATGTATGATGGTTCGCGAGAACGAGATAATAGCAAACCGTAGTAAGCCCGACTGCATGTTGGCACCACAAGCGAGCGGAATTCAGCCGTCAGTTGCTACGTGACCCCCGCACTGACGGCTGCCATGCGCCCGAGGTACGCCGATGGCGACGCGGTGAAGGTGTTGAATTGGTTTGGTTTTCGGCGCAGCAGGAATTGGCTTCCTGGTCAGGGTACGCGGCAACGCGGAAAAGCAGCCGTTGCCTGACGATGGGGCGAGGTCAGTCAAATCGTCCGCAAGCTGAGCTCCCCAAGGTCTCACCGGCGACCCTTCCTGGCCTCCCTCCCCGCCGTTCTCCCAGAATTCTCGCAGGATGTACGGGAAGCAGAGCACCACGAGCAGCACGGGGGCGAGCGTTGTCGGTCGCTTCGACGAGGAAGGGGTGAGTCGTCACGGCCGCCGCTGTTGTCGTCTAGTATAGTGGTGCGCTTCGACCCAGCACGTCGGCGAGCGTCGTCAGTGCCGAATGAACCCGACGCACGACATACAAAAAAAAGGCGAAGGCCGTAACCGGGTTTTTTAAGCCAAGGGGTTCGTGGGGGCGTCCACCTCGTGACGACGGGGCTGCATGTGAACCCTGGAGTAAAGCGATAACACGGCATAAAGTAGTAAATAAAAGCTGGTGGATAGTAAGCGTGTGGTCGGTCGTTCGACCGCACTCCCAGATTTGGTTCCGCAGCGACCAGCCGGTGGAAGTTATCCAACACTTTTTTCAGGAGAGGTGCCGAGGCGGAGTCGGCGGCCCCGGCAGGGAAGGTTACCCGTACTTCGCTCGAGGGAGGAAGCCGGAGGGGGGGGGGGGGGGGGTACTCGATATCATGCATGGTCGTAGTCGTATGACCATAGACCCTTGCATCCCTACATTACCAGGCTGGGGCACGTCGAGTTGTCATCTACCAGGCAGACATTACTTGCACCAAACACGAAGCACCGTGAGATGTTCGGCGAGTCGCGTGAAGGGTGAGCTGCATCCTACTAAAAACCGCTTGTGAGGCGGACTTGCATGTAGATGACAGCTTCAATTGGTTGATTTTTTTTTCCGGTGTAGAGACAGAAATGGGGGTACTAGGTAGCTGCCTCGTAGGTGCCTTACCATAGGGGGAAGGGGGGGCGTACGAACAAAATCTATCGGCCTACAGCTCAAGCAGTGCAACCATGTCCCGCCCTTAGAACCACAACAGTTACCGCCAATTTCCACCGCTCCACCTCTACAGTGGTACGTTGTTGAAGAGAGTACCCCCCCCCCCCCCTCTCCCTCCGCCTCCTTCCCCACGGCGCACGTTCTCTGTTCCTCCGGCCGCCGGCATCCGCCTCCAGGTGGAGCGTATTTTCGAGGCGATAGACGTGGATGGAAGCGGGACGATCGAGATCACGGAGTTCGTCGCGGCGTGCCTGGTAAAGCGGCAGATCAACGACGCCGCTATCAAGGCTGCCTTCAGTCGTCTCGACTTCACTAGGTACCTGAGACAACAGTCTTGAATATACTGCCAAACAGACTTTGCGGGTGAGGGAATGGGAGTGAGAGGTGGAGGTTGCGGCGTTTGCGGCGTTGGGGGGGGGGGGTGCAAGGTTATCTTTGCTGAATAAAGCAATCCTTGCATATGCGTGCCAGGCTTGCGGGAGGGGAAGGGGATGGGAGGTAGAGGTGGGGGGGGGGGGGGGGGGGGGCGAGGGGGTGTATTCGGTATCATGCATGGCTGTAGTCGTGTGACTAGGGGGTGGTGCAAGGTTCTCCTTGCTGGATATATCTGCTACAGCTGCTCCTGCTACAGCTGCTCCTGCTGCTGCTGCTTTTTGCTGCTGCTGTTTTTGCTGACGCTGCTGCTTTTTCTGTTACTGCTGTGTGCCGCTTTCTCCGGCGTGCTGCAGTGTTGGCGCTCGATCCCGCCCTCCCCTTGTCGCCACAAGCCAGAACGATTTTCCCACCCACTTTCGCTTCGCAGGTAGGCGACGTCCCCGCGCCCCGGCTGTGTGTAAATTAGCCGGTGCGCGAGAGCGGGTACAGGAGAAGCGTGCAATTGATCGAGGCGAGGCACGGGGACGTCTTACCAAAAGTGCACCTTTACGGCAGGACGAACGTAATAGTGCACTCTCGCAGTATGTCAAGCGTCGGATACCGTAGGAAACCAACGAGTGTGCTTACGCTTTGTCCCGCCCCTCCCCCCCTTGCGTCCCAACCAGGGCGGGGCTGATAAGCGCAGAGGACGTCAGCATGTATTTAGGCGGCAACTTCGACCAGCGCAACATGGAGGAGTACATGCGAGAGGTGTCCAGCCGGAGCGACGGGTTGGTGAGGGACGGAGAATTTGGTTTTGCGATACTGCACCGAGCGCGGTGCGCGGAGACTTGGCACTCACGACCGCGGTGGAAACCGTTCGCCGTGGTAGCGTTGGGGCCGAAAACGCACCGCATCCCAAGTAACGCCGACAATCACCTTGTTGACGTGCGTCGCAGACAATGAATCGTTTCTCCGATTACTCCCGGGTAGGTCGTTGGGGACTCATGCGCGAGCTAAAGCACGTCAACTCGCGTGCAACACAGTTTCACAGGGAAGTCGTGTTTCTTCTCTCGCTCTCGATGTATGGGAAACTTCGCTGCGGATTCTGAGGGAAGGAGGTAGCCCCTCGAACAACATTTTTTTTTTCACGTTTCGTACCCAGTGTTCTTGCGACCTCCTCACACGGTAGCTGTTACCGGCAAGCGCTCCAGTCGTGTTACCATTGCGGTCCAATTTGAGCCGTTTCATGAACCCTCAACTTTTGTACGTGTTGCTTGCGAGGTGGAGACCCCCAACATCGTTTTGTGCTCGTGTCGATCGTCATGATGAACAGGTGACTCTCGACGATTTTTCCAAGTGCCTGAAGGCGCGCGTCCTCAAGTCTCGCTCTGTCTCCAAGCCTAACTCGCAAAGGTAGTATCTTCTGTAAGAGTGAAGATGCTTCTGTACGATGCGCTTGAGGGCGGGTGAATTGCTCCCCCTACCCCACGTCGTTTCATAGGGGTAGAGAAACAAGCCCCTGCCATGCCCTTCGATGTACGCACGCACGGAGGTCCGCACCGTATTGTTTTGTACTGTGCTGTGCGCTGTACGGTACTGGTAGGTAGGAGTAGGGAAGCACCGCTGCTGAAGGTCGCTCCGGTTCTTCTCCACAAAGCAACCGCCAACTATCTGTAATCTGACATTTTTTTCTCGCGTCGTTTTTGTCTGTTGACGGGTTCGGCCTGGCCGGGATCCGTCGAACAGGACGACCTTGAACTCCCGCACTTCGCAAAGAGAAACGGGTGACAGCAACCGACCAGATCTCGACGACCGACCAGAGGACAGCGATCGACCAGAGGGATAAATAGTGACCGACTGGAGAATAGCGAGCGGTTGGAGGACGACAATTGTTTGCAGGGGGACAGGGACCGATCGGGGGATGGCGGTCCGTTAGTCGCCGCACGACCCTTAGTTAGCTTGCCGGGCGGTACCCTGTCCCGCTGGAGAAGGTCCCAAATATTTCGTCAGCGGAGTTTCTAGTGTCTGCATATGAACGCATAATCCGGCAGAGGCGGCACAAGTCGAGTGGCCCCCTCCGACTATATACATACATGGTATACCTCTGTGCTATTTTTGAGCGCTTAGGATTGCCTGTGAAAGCAGAACAGCACATGACAATACCGTAGTGACGACACGATGATAGTTGTACATTTTTGGGCTTGACATGGAAGGGTTTAACTCTGTGTGCAGAATTTACGCGTACCTCCTCTCATGTTGACTTTGTAGTCTGCCGTTAACGGCGAACTACTGTACACCACATGCACAACCAAGCCGCGATTGGTAACAGTATATGTACCTAACAATAGGCGTAAGGAGGTTTGCTGATTTGAAACCCCTTCTCTCTGTGGAACAGAAGCCACATATGCCTTATTCAAAGACGATTGCTTCCTTATTCGATAGCGAGGCCTGGTGGCTGGGTCGTGCGTTGTTCGAGGGTATCTCTAGTTTTTTTGTCGTTGTAATAGGGCGGCATCGCATCTCTACGTAGCATAGGCGGGGGTGGTGGGACATGGTTTGCCCAGAGTCGATGTTTCCGAAGGAGACATCGCCTCTCGCTCGTGCGCCCCATGTGTGTACGGCATTTTGTCACAGTGAGGAGGTTCCAGACCCCAACCTGTGGCGAGTAGCGGGGAGCGCGGATATGCTCTGGTTCAGCAGCAGGTATGTTGCTACTTTTCAAGTATCTGTAAGGAAGTACAGGGTGTTTTGGGTCAACTGAAACCAAGGCCGCATACGGTGCGTGGTGATGGTTGGATGGGCAAAGGGATGAGTGTACAGCGCGGTATCTTGCCGCTGCACGGAGCGAGTGAATGATGGAAGTGTCCCAAGGGAAGAGTTGTAAGCTGCGGAATCTTTCCGTGCATGCACCCCCCCTCCCCGACATTTTCTCCACGTTCGTTGTTTTGAGAAACATCGTTGTTGAGGGATTGGTGCGCCGCTGCCACTCTGGGGATCATGTCGCACGTTTTTTGTTGTCTTGAGACCCGTCTCGTCAACTGGACGAAACGAAGTTTCTGTTTGTCGTTGTTTTTGTTGTGTGTGTTTTTTTGAGTGATGCGCCTCTTTCGTAGCTTCTCCCTGCCGATTCCTGTCGCGGCTCCCGCGCGGTGCAACTGATATTTTTTTTCGCAATTAGCTTCGTTTTCGGTAGAAGAGCGACAAACATGCCCGTTGTCCTGCTGCAAATCACTCGAGTTGCGAGGCGTATCGCGCTGGGCCTACCCCAACCCCCAGCAACTCCAACAACGACATGTGCTTCCCGTTGCTTGTACCGTCGGCGCATAAAGAGGCGAGTATCACTCGCAGCCAACTTGATTTCATTCGTGAGCGTATAGAGCAGTATTAGCAGTCCGCTGCATCGATCGGAAAGGAAAGGCGAACGTTAGCAGCCGCCACTGAAACTGCTGACGTGATTGCTACTGCTGTAGGCACTATTGCAGGTTGCCGTACACGAGTGTGTTGTCGTACATTAATTTTCAAGCGGCGTCCAGTCAGATACGCGAATCAGGATAGATTCGACTTTCGTCGCCACACACACATACTGTTATTAGCTATCGAAGGTAGATGTATAATAAGGCGTGCTTTTTTAGTGTTTTTCCGAGAGGGCTTTAGTGAGTGTGCGACGTTGTCCAGTTCGAGAGGGGCGCGTGGTCAAGCGGCGGTGTACCCTCATCCCGCTATCAAGTCTGAGGCCACGATCGTGAAAATCTGCCGTACGTTTATCATACCAATCTATTGTACGTAGCTAGGATGTCGATCGATTCTTTTTTTACCTAGGATTTAGGGTGGAATAGCACACCTCGTCCGAGAGCGATGTAGAGCACCGCAATCAACAGAGCCTTCGGTGTAAGTTATGACAACATTGATATTTTACGTAGTTCCAGATATTAGCCCCTCCGCCATTTGGGGCGGAGGGGCCGGTCCTAATCCGTAGCGTACTATTTTACTGTTTTAGTTGTACCACACCACGTACGTATCGTACAGAAAGTGCTCAAAATATATTAATAGTGTCGTGCGGCATAGCCCTGCTGTAGTCGTATATACAAGGCTAGGTTTTTAGACAGAGGCGGGCGAGTACATTTTGTGCATGCGGTAGTACTTCGTAGCAACATAGTAAAATGAGTGCAGTTGCTTGTTGTGTTCATGTCTTCGAGCCACCTGGTATAAAGGTGAAATTTTCTCAGCCGAAGTGAGTCCTTTTCAAACACCCCCCCTCTCCCCCCTGCAGCAGCGGGATTTTACAGCTGTGGGAAGAGAGTTGCAGATCAACGTAAGAGTATACCTTGAGGTGTCAGCTTTTTTTAGCTCTGAAGACTACGTACCAAGCATGGCAGGGGGGAATCGAACCCCACGTCATCGAAATATTCTGGACGACGCCATAGGGTAGTACCGGTAATGTGGTATCCCTTTTGGGACTTTCAATGGGGAAACATGGACGAAAAACATGCATGTGACAATTATTTCAACATCGGCCGCACGAAGCAGCCCGGACTGCTGAGTTTCGTCAAGAAGTGTCCCAACTAAGATACAAAACGTTTAGTTGCAAAACGACACGAGCGCGGCAATATATACATTACCTTTCGTTTGGCTGCGCGGCACTGTCAGCACTAGATTTTTTATCTTTGTATATACTCTCAAGACCACACTTAAGATGGGGGAATATCCTGACGTTATTTTGGCAATAAAACCGCCTGAAAGTAGTCCCAGCTTTCAATCTATACCCCCCCCCCCCCCACCTTTGTGTTTCCCTTGGTCAAATGATTGTTTCGGTCGCAATACCTGGGTCCTTCACAGGTTACGTTTTTAGAGCCCACTGGGCTACGTGCTGGGGGTAAAATGATACAATTCAAGGTGTGGAGATGTCCTCTGAACCTGGCTCTTCGCGCCGAGGGCTCTTAAAATCGCAGACCTAGCGGAATACTGCCGTGACAATCACCGAGCCTCGGCAAGAAGAGCCCGGGGCAGTTGTTCGGGAAGCTGCATAACGACAGCGGCATACAGTAGCGCTACACCTTGAGACTTGATACCCAATGTCGAGGTTAATATTATCGTCGGGCCGTCGAGAATACGACGGTGACGTGTGGTGACTGCCCGAAACAGTCCCATGCGGAGGGTCTACCGGGTTGTATTTGTATGTGCAGGGACGGTGCTGTAGGGAGCTCCCGGCCATAGCTTTAGGGTGAAAGGAAGATGTCCCGGCTGGGGGCGCGAATCTTTCAGTAGATCCGCACCACTTATGGGAAGGTCTTTTTCACGATGTGCGTGCACGATTTTTACTACACTACACGCAATGATATTAGTCTAAAAGCGCGTTCTCGCTGTGTCGCTGACGAGATTCATTAGAAGGAATTGCAGTACTGTACTCGCATCTGCGGAGCTATTTCAGTCACGTGTGACTGTCCAGGCTAGCGAGTAAAGGCATACGACCGATAAAACGTTGTGCGCGAGTTCGAGTCTCACCAGAAACGCTTTTTTGTCCCGGGATTATACCCTCTGGTAGGTCCTTGTGAGCTAAATAATGGTTATGATGTGCTCCTAGATGCTACTACACTGTAATACGTGGCGAGGAGTTCGCCGCCTAAATTCCGCCGAACCTCGGTGCTTCGAGCTCCAAAATATATGCCTTGTTGGCGAGAAGGGACTACCTCTTGGACTAAAGCATGATACTTCAGTCACGTGACTGAAATACCTCAACAGGCAATTCCTTCCATCTACAGTATAAAAATATGACGAGGCCCAGCTTGAAGAATCTCCTGCCAGTCCTCCGCGACAACAAGCAGTATTCATTTTTGCCACGTCTGTAGCGTGACACTTCGTTCACGTACGTATCTTCATTGTGCGCAGTAGCCAGGGCGACGTCATCAGCCCGGCCTGGTTGAGTTACCTGACGGGATCGCACCGTGCATGTCCATATAAGATGTACCTGGTGTGCCGTTAATATCCCAGCCCGACGAAGTTCGCCTCAACCAACCATAACCGGCTACCATGGGGGTAGTACCTAAATTTTCTGAGGCTTCCTCACTTGAGCTCAATATCTGCAGTAAGTCGCCCCAAGCTGATTCAGAGGAAATCTACATAGAAGGGAAACCCGTTGAACAATCCCAAAACCTACAGTAGGTACTGTGTGTGTGTGTTCTTCACATTAAACCGTTCTTCTACTCGTCGACATCCAGCAAGCCCAGTGTCCGTGCTGATTCTTCACCCTAGAAAGATACGAGCTCTGTGGTCACAGACTACGACACAGAGATAACACACCGTAATGCATTAATAGCCTACGTGGATATCGCTAAAAATATAGTAAAACACTAGTGGTATTCCAACGATGTTGGGATAAGGAGCCTATCTCTTTAGCAAGAAATGTTTTGGGTCCAAGAGTGCTCCATCCCTATCATAAACACGCGTCAGCTGCGTTGTCGATCGTCAGCCAGGCAAAGACCCCACACGATGGTGAGGAGCGCCAAATAGAGAGAGCGGCGGAGCATGCAAAGAACCCCCCCGAGCTTCGCGAATCGCTTTGGTCGGGCGATTGATTTCCGCTTACCCGACACAAACGTTGCAGAACATCCTTGCATTATGGGCTCTAGTCGTACAACACGTTATGCTCCACGCCATCTGCATGCTGGGGAGGAAGAGGTTCAGCCTGGCTCTTTCCTGTACACCATCCTGCCCGTCCTCCTCTCACCTATAAACGCAACTACTCTAAGCGACTATCTTCCACCGTCCTGCTGTGTTGTCCGGTTTCGAACTCCAATCCATCCCTCCTTCCTCGCTATCCTTCGCCCATGCGAATGTCAAACCCCGGCTGCGTGCCTCTGGAGACTGCTCCGTCTTCATACTATAGTAAAAAACCATAACACGTATCTGCTACCTCTCCCCCCCCCCCTCCCCCACATCAGCCCCACGCATGTTACAACCCCCTCCCATTCCCACTATCCCTAAATATATCGCCATTGGGGGGTGTTCCATCGCCACACGCTCTGTTCACTCCCCCAATTTTGCTGTCTGTACTGCCACCCTTGTATTGTATCATGCAAAAAAACCCGCCTGTCTATTCGGGCTCCCTTGCTTCTGGGGGCATCTTCTTGGCATGGCTTCGAGGCCACACAGTAAAATAACCCCCCCTCGATATTTCGTGCGTCCGATTCCTCGCGAGTGTACACAACCTTGCCTCGTTCCTCCCCTTCTCCTTGACCTTCCTTGAATATTTCAGTCCATTTATCTACTTGGCTGTTTTTCGTCCATCCCTAAAACCGCGGATTTCCGATCTCAACCAAATGAGATCTTCTGCAGTAGCGCTGGAGGAAGCGACGGAAGGTCATATACATGTATATATACATGAGGTTCCAACACACGCACGTCCGGGTGTCTTCGTCTTCACGGTCCCAATTCTAACCCCCAGGAGTAGGCAGAGTAAGCTAACACAGCCTGAAAGAGGGGCGGATACCAGAAGCATGCTACGACAAGGGGTGCACCTGCTATTTTATGAGACGCCTCTCACTCGAAGAGCTCTTCTGTGTGTATCACCCAAAAACGGCTTTCAAAGAAAGTTGTGAGCAATCCCGTCGCCCACGAGGTCTACATCGAAAAACATACAAAAAACAAACGATAAGGCGCATACCTTATTGAGCAGTCCCTCAGTTGAGGAGCCCCATCAGTCTCAGTGACAATCAAAAATGGCCAAAACGTGTCTACCCCTATCGTAGCACGCGTCGCCATAAACAATCATCATCTGTCCCGTGTGCATGTTGGGTCATTTCATCCTCACGAAATCACCGAGCACGCAAGGCACCCCCCTCTCTTGCTTGATACCGCATTATATACAGCACACCGGGCACGAATCAACCAGTTGATTAGCTGGCAAGGAATCACTCGTCACACGAAACGTAGACATGAAGGGGTATCACATGTGGCGCCTCTTGCACACCACCAGCACGCCCATCCTACCCTCCACCCGCTCCGGATTCCCTCAGATTCCCTGACAGTCGTTCGACCAGCGCTTTTACATCCCCGGCTAAATTCGCCCACGCTAGAGATCCCAACGGACAAGACGTTGCCTGCCGTCTGCAATACCTGACGAACAAGGTCTCTTCGCAATTGAAAGAGCGTCCATTCTCAAACTCGTAGGATAACCCACCCGAGGGTGGCATTGGAACGTGCTGCAGCCCCCCCACTTCTTACGTTATCTACGAGCACGCTTCCCCTCCTGAGAGATTCAAGGAGACTGGCATGAAGACGTGAGAGCGCACCCACCAACTCCTGTTGCGCCCCCCGTTCTGCATCACTCGCATATTTCGAAAGTGGCTCTATGCACAAGAGCGTCTTCACCAATTGCTCCAGCGCGTCCAGTGTATGGAACATCACGTCGTTTTTTGTTGCCCCGCCCCCCATCCCCCGACACACCTCGTTGCTGATGGTTTGGGCATCCCGGTCAGTGCCATCCATTCCTATTCCAGCACCAGCTAATCCGTTATCTAAAGACGTGCGCAACCTTGTCGATAGGAAGGTCACGCACTCTTGTACATGCGAGAACGCCGTTGTTGAAATAATACTGATGGCACCACCGTCCGAGGCCCCGGACCTCTTGAGCTGAGTAACTTGGTTTCCCACGATGAATCGCAGGAGCCTTCCAATTGAGGATATGAGGTTGGGTGCATCTACACGAAAACCTCCGGGGCCCTCTTCAAACCGCATATCGACACTTCTCCCGGCTTTTCCGACCTCCGGCTGCGGAATTTTGTCGGCGCCCTCTTCATGGAGAGCCAGTAACCGCAGAGCGTTTTCCAGGCAATACTCAACCATGAAAGAGTTCCAGGATTGTTCCACCAGATCGCAAGGTTCTAACATCCCAGTATACGCCTCCCAGAGGGCTTGGATTGCCCCGTGAGCCGCGGAGGCTAGAGTAGCGCTGCTGTCGCAGGCGATGCCTTGGAGTTCAAGCTGTAGCGTGAGTACCTCCTGGCGACAGAAGGGTCTTGCTGGGGCAATGCTTTCAATACAGCGCGAAGCGAGCACCTTCAGGAGAAATTTGCATGCAGCCGGTGCGGGAGGTCCACCGTTACCTAACGCTCGGGTGTTGCTAGATGTTCCATGTCCGGTGTGGTACGATTTGCTGCTTCCTGACGACAAAACGGTATCGAGTACCTGAAAGGAGGGGACGAGGCGCTTGCGGGAAGGGGCACCATTGGCGCTGGTGGCATTGCTTGTGGCCTCTTTGGTGTTCCAGATAACACAGACCTGCAGAAAGGCCGCAAGAGTCTGAGGGGCGTGGTCTAACCAGCACGTAAGTCGTTCGATCGCCACGGGAGTGGGTGCTACCACTTCCAAACAAGTCGCGTACACCTCTTGAAGGGCGGGTTCGAGTGCCTCATTGGCATGCCGCAGGTCTGATTCCCCGTCAGTAAGCACCAAAAGCGTACTGACTAGGTTGAAGACTGCACGTAAAGCTGTGTTGGCGTCCGTGTCTTTGCTCAAGCTATCCCTGCCGCCGCCGCGCCCTTGGCCTCGACGAGGGTTAAGCATCCCTTCAAGGATCCCCCCGCACGCACGGGCTATCGCAGGTTCAGGTGACGCGCGGTACATTGATACCCAACTTGCAGTGCTGATGCCCGGAAATATGCCGTTAGGCACATGGGAACGGCGTGCGCACTGCGCCCGCAAGAAAACAATCGCCAGCTCGGATACTTGAGACGTGCAAACTAGCTCGGAGTTCCAGTCGCCGATGCCACCGTTGCTCTTCCGTAGCAATACCGTCGGCGACAACGCAACGGACAAACGCTCGAGCGTTGCAGGAAGTATAGCGGAAAGCTTGTCCACCATAGTCGATGACTCCAAGAGTTTGCCGTCCCGCTCGTCCCGCGTTTCTCGCCTCCCATGTCTACGGTCACGTTCGGAAACCGAATCGAATGCCATACAGAAAAAGTCGTCCGGCGACATCAGGATAATACGAGATAGCCGCTGTATAATGGTTTCAGTCCGGCAAAGCTGGAGACCTTTGGCAACCCCCGACTCCCAGCGGTCTACGGCAGCTTCGAGTATTCCAACCAAAGCCACTTGGTCGCGACCGTCCATCGTGACGACGGTAGGTAGTGCATCCCGTCTGCCAAAATCTGCCTCTCTTGCACTTTTTTGAGCCAGGTCGGAGCTGCCATGGCCAACACACTGTCCGCGAAGGATGCCTAGCTGCTTTAGAACTCCGCTGATGCGTCCAAGGGGCGCGGCGACCAACCAGTCCTTCAGGAATGAAACACAGCCGGCTCGCACAGCGAAGGCCAGAGCGTTTGAGGACAGGGGGATCGTAGAGAAGGCCATGTCCACCACCGGAAATCGAGCAAGCACGTTTTGGACTGAGTCCGACAGGTTGCGATGGAGACGGCAAGGGCGTGCTCCAGGGCTTGCCCCACTATCATCACTCTTCAAGACAACGTGGGAGAAGAGATTGAGGCAGAATACAGCTTCCGGGAGGGTCTTCACGTACCGGAAGAGCGTCACGGCGGAGTCCACACGGCACCCCTGGTGTGGATGGAGCACGCCCAGGAACGAAGGGCTTAGGCTCACGAGTATGACCTGGCAGGTTGTGAGAGCGTGTGGCAGCGCGTGTCAGGTTCTCAAGCACAAGAATCTACAAGGATCTGCGAAACTTGAGCGCATGTGGCATAGTAGTATAGCATAAAATCACGCCTCGCCGTTTGAAACCCGCAACTCCTCCGTACAACGACCGCCTGTCTTCTTCGCGATCCGCTGAGGTACTTCCATTACCCCAACAAGCATCTGAAGGACAACATAACTTGTTAGTTCATTAGGGTTGTGCTTAGAATAACTACAGTACCTGTTGCGCTATATAGTCAACTTGACCACTGTACTGTAAGTAGCCCAATTGCTATTTCCTTATAATGAACAAGAGCACTAACTCCAGAACGGCACCTCTAACACAACTGTATATCCAACCATTGGACGCGCCAATGCGTGCCCTGCCAAGCTGTAAAAACACAGCCCCAGAAAGTTACAGGTTTCGGTTGTCTACGGCCTGTTGCTTTTCGAACACACAACTACAGGAACTCATGGAATACACTACATGTTGAGGCTCTAGTCGACGTCAATCCACGCTCACCGCAAGTTTCAGCAAGTTGCCATTATCTGCGCTCGTGCCCAACAGAGACATTGCGTGTTGATCTATAGCCACTGTTTCGCGGTCGCTCTCCTCCGTCGCGTTCCACGTCCGCAAAACCAAGCGCACAGTTTCCCCGAAAGGTGAATCCAACGTGCCACTCATCCCGTCCCCATCGCTACCAACACCGACCTGACCCATCTGCGAAGGACTGTCGACTCCGCCAACACACAATCCGTTTATCCAGCCTTGCGCATATAGGATACTGTGCAGAATATCTGCCAGCAGCTCACGGGTTGCGGTGAAGCATGCAAGGTTGTCATTCCTTTCCTTCGGCGACTGTGAGGAAGCCGCCTCTGTCCCAACATCTTCGAAGCTATTGCCCCCGACGCAACGACGATGCGGCTCAGCACTGGCAGATATGGCGACCCCGCACCTTGTGTAGAGTCTCAAAATCCACGACACGGTATCCGCCTCGACAGCCGTCCTCAAGATTGTCTCCAAGCACGAACTGTACGAAGTAGCAGCGGGGTTGATGGTATCACGGAGCTCAGTCGGCGGAACCCGTCCCTCTTGCAGACGTTGACAGTCACCGACCTCACCGGAACGCTGACCACCGCCCCCGTCAGAAGTCTGAGTGAGACCTTCATCTTCCTGAACGAGACTTATCAGCTCCTGAGCCCCGAAGAAGCAAGGTCGCACGGGCATATGCTGTAAGGCGGCCACCCCACCCCTAATGCTAGTTGTTTCCTGCCGTCGTTTCCACAAAGTGGCGGAAGTTACGTCGATTGCGACGCCCATGCACGACAAGAAGGCGACTTCGTGGGCAACGTTTCCAGACCGGGAAGTCACTCCATACTGATGTGCCAGACTGCGCTCATACGCCCCAAATACAAGGTTCGACAGGGCGGCGCCCTCTTCGCGAGTGTATTTTCCGTCGCCGCCGATGTTGGTGCAATGTCTTGTCGGCTGGGACGAGGGCAAGGACTCAGGGCACCCTTGAGATGCCACCCACTGCTCTACCAAGTGTAACAAGCTCTCCATGACGCGGGCAGCCTGGACAAGAAGACCGCCGTCACCATGCTGGTCTTGATCCATCGAAGCATTCGGAAGATCAGCTGATCCGGCCGAAGGGGAAATTCGTCCCGCACAATTTGGGGTTGACACTGTGGGCTGCTCGTACCTCGAGCTGGCGGCGTGCATGAGGGCTGTTTCCAAGTATCCCAGCAGGACCTCAACAGCGCCGATGAATTTCCCTCGATCCTGGTGTGGATCGTGGGGTACCGTCGTGACGTTACCGGTTAGCTTGGGTTCCTGTATACAACAACTAGATTGTCTGTGTATATAGTCGTGACGTCGTAGGCAAGTATGACAACGACATGAAGATTACAAAGCAATAAACCGGAAATATTGTGGAACCCGTGGTTACCTCCCCGGCAGCAGTATGTAGTCGTACTCTTGCAGTCACAGCTCCGGCAACAACACCTACCTTTGAAAGTGACACGTCTCCAGATGATATCAGGCATAAAACATCAGCGGCCACTCCGATTGCCCGGATCTTGCTTGCTTCTGATTGAGTTGAAGCTGCTGCCGTTGCGAGGAGCTCTTCCACGATACCTGCCGAGGAAGAGGCAGGTACAGCGACGAGGGCTTGCAAGAGAAGACGCGAGGACGACGCAAAAGCGCTCGCCTACAAGTCGCGCGCGCAAATAAATGCGAAAGTCAGCCGTATGACTTCGAGATATCGCAAAATAAAGTGACCCTTTCCGAGACATCATTTGTATACGACCATCGCTGAGTGACATGCACATCCCAGCGACCACTGGAGGTCTTCGCGTAGCCCCTACCAGATATAACGAGTGGCTGTGTAGCTGTGTAGGTTCGACTTCCAGTCTTAAGAGTGCGGCGTACATGCAATAAGTGGCGGGAAAAAGACGAAGGACAAGCGCCATTAATTGTGCGATAATGATCAATGCGCCTGAAATCGACGAGTCTGGGGGTTGCCGAACCTAACTAACGCAAGATGGAGGTAACTGGCCATGCGCCGGAGATGATGCACGGAGAGAGTCTTCAATGCGTGACTCAGGCGATCAAGGTAAAACAACAAGTGCGTCACCACTTTCTCTTTACGCCGCAGAGCAGCGAGCCACACAATTTATTGCTACTGTAGTACTACCTCAACTGTCCAAAGTCTGGAGGCACATGCAGACACGGCGCACTCTTTCTAGCGTACTCCCAAATAGCCCCACTTTTCCAAGTAATTATACATTTATGCTGCCTACCTCGTCCTCTTCCTCGTTGATGCGATCTGCTCGATCAAGGGGGGCTCCTGCATGCACGGTGAAGTCGCCCCCGACCACCCCTTGCCGTCTGGAGGCACCCAGTAAGATCGGCGCTGAAAATTTCATGGAGAAATTGTCGGTGTGGAAGAACTCCACCGGGGACAGGGCCAAGGCCTCTGCCGCGTCAAGGTAGTGCCTCGAGGTGCCTGCTCGCTCGGACTTGATCGCCTCGAACAAGAAGTCTGAGCACAGACAGTTTGGGAGTAACTGGTGCGCTTAGTGACAAATGTTCCCGTTAACACTGTACGGTGTGTACCTCGTAGTAAATACTGTGTAATTGCATACGCTTTTATTGACACACGGAGTAGCGATAGGACATGCGATGGCACATGGACTCGCACTTCCAGCGAGGAAGCACAAAGTCTGGCGAAGTCATCCCTTTGCATTCCACAACATTGTATAGATAGTATTATAACGAAGGCATAGCAACCTTGTTCTTGCTATGTACTGGTACCAGTCATGCCTTTAACAGGGGGTATACCTGTCGTCCTCGCCGCTAGCAGAGCCTCACGGAAGAAGCACCCGGCTCGGTTCCTTTTGCTCGAGCTTTCCGCGGAGGGCAGACCGTCACTGCAGAGAGAAGAGATCAGCCGCGCTGTGGCCGAGCGTACTGGATACGAAGAAGACATCAACAGAGTCTTGAGCGTGCCGCACAGGCCACCAGAGGGCGACTGTGAGCTGCTAGCCCCACCTATGATTTCGTGCTCGCCGTTGCCACTGCCGTCGAACAGGGTGGCTAAAACTCTCGGCACCCCTAATAATAGTAGAAAAAAAATGGGGAACATTGGATGACCACATCTTCGATGGAAGACTTTGCTGCACGCTGTACACTGTGGCAAATAGCACCTAAAGTGTCTTGTCCTATGCTTAAGCTGTGCCCATACAATACTTCACGCTACGCGCTTGTCGAACTTTGCTGCACACTATACACCACAGCAATAGCACCTAAAGTGTCGTATGCATAAGCTGTGCCCATACAATACTTCACGCTACGCGCTTGACGTACAATTCGACGGCATCTGGTTAGATGCGACATTCCAAGCATCTTGCCCTAACCCCTTGCGCTGCGGTTGCCCCAGAAGGAGACAGGCGTACCATCCTATAAAACCATCGATCCGATGGCACACATCCACCACAAACCTCTCTTCAACGTAGTCAGCTGATAGTACGGAGCGCTTCATCTGGCTCGGAATTCGGGGAAAGCAGTACCAAGTACCAAGCAGACTGGGCATGCTGTCGCCATCGTTACAATTCAACACATCAGTGCACGCCTGTCAGTAAATTGCAAACATCGTTGATGGATATAAAACACAAAAAAGGGGGCATGCCAGATGTACTAATGCATTGAAAACACTTCAACATAATATAACACCACGCAAGCGGATATATATGCCGCGAGTCACCGAAACCTTTCGTCCTCACCAGCGACAGTGGCGAACCAGCCTGGAACATCCGCTTTCGTACGATTGCAACAGTATGCTGTCACCGCAGCGAGGTAGGCGACACTACGCAGCTGGAGCGATTCGTCGCAGGAAGACCGGCGGACTAACAGGCGCGGAATAGCGAACATGATGCCCACGAAGGGGTCATCCCCCGGTCGCGGCAGGGAGGAACGAGTGTCCATGTCGTGCGTTCTTGCCCAATCCTGTAAGACGGAGTGAAGAAAAAAATGCGTGGTGTTACATGCTGTTGGTGAGCCACCCACTCGCCACGTCTAGTCGAAATAAGTTAGTATAGTTACAGTGGCATAGTGTGGTGTTGTTAGTGTAGTTAGTATAGAGACGCGTGCTACGATAGGGGTAGCAACTCTTGGCGCTACCAAAAGCCAATATGTCACCGTGAATATATTATTTGGGTTTTACTACTAATACTTGGGACCATAATACTCAGGACATCATGTACACAAAAACCCATGTGTTCCAATTTTTTTACTAAACATATTTGACCCCGGAAACTGTTGTCCCCCGAAATAGATACCTGGTACGTATTATCTATTTTATATACCTACGGCAGTAGGTCATAGGATCGTTCTTCGGGTTAAGCGTACTATTTTTCTCGAGGGCAGTTTTCTGGGTAAGGTACAGAGATCCTCACGCGAGGAACTTCATCCTCTTCGTTTGCATCTATACCATACCATGCGTCTGGACACAGACATATTATAATGAGATTTTGCGCACTATCGAATTGCTTTATGGCACTGCTAATGTAAAGCGACCTGCCACGGCACTGTCATGGCAATAGCCATGGCTTATGCCATGACCATTTGCAATGGCACCTGCCGTGGCACCGCCATGGCACACCACAGGGATGTACTGCCATGGGCTGCCGTGGCTGGACTGTCGTTGCATAGTTTTCATCAACCGCCATGGACTTTTCATGGCATAGATACCATGACACTGCTATGATACTGCCATTGGGCTGCTATGTGCATTCATGGCACTGCTATGGGCCTGTCATGGGCTTTCAGGATCTCCTAATGCCTGCCATGGTACTGCCATGGGCTTTCATGGGCCCTAATGGCACTGCCATGGCACTGGTATTTATTGGATTGCTCTGGCAAAGGCATCACACTGCCATGATCCTGCGCACTGCCATGGCCCTGATATGGGCTTGCAGGATCTCCCAATGGTTGCCATCGTACTGCCATGGGCTATCATGGGCCTTCGTGGCACTACCACGGGACGGTTGTGGACTGCCATGGCAATACCATAGCACTGTCATGGAGTCGCCATGGCACTCCTGTGGCACTGCAGGGCTTTGAAGGCACTCCAATGTCACTGCCAGGGCTTTTGATAGGACTGCCATGGGCTTTGATCGGCCTACATGGCCATGCCATATCCATGACAGTAGCACTGTTATGAGACTGCCAAGGCAGAGCCATAGGGGTACCATGGGGTACACATGAGAGTGTCATAGCACGGCATGGCAGTGCCATGGGAGGTCTCTTGGCACTGCCATGGGGCATTTCATGGTAGTGCCATGAAACCATTCATGTCGTGGCTTTCATGGCATTGCATGGCAGTCGGTGCATGAAAATCCATGGTAGTGCCATGAAAGCCCGTGAAAATTCATGAAGTGCCATGAGCTCCCATGGCGGAGCCATGGCATTGCCATGAGAACCTATGGCGGCGCCAATGCCATGGGAACTGCCATGCAAACCCATGAACAAGGCAAATAGTGTACATTACAGTCCCCATGCCGTTTCATGGCAATGGCATGGGCTTTCATGTCACTGACATGGACATTCATGGCACATGGCACTGCCATTACCGTGTGGCCGGACTGCCGTTGCTTTTTTATCATCAACTTCCATGAGTTTTGATGGCAATGGATGTCATGACACCCCACGACGCTGCCATGACACTACCATTGGACTGCTTTGTGGCACTGCCATGGCCCTGCCAAGGGCTTGCCTTGGGCATTCGGGACCTTCTAATGCCTGTCATGGTACTACCATGGGCTTTCATTGGCCTTCATGGCACTGCCATGAGACGGTCATGGATTACCATGACTATTCCACGGAATTGCCGTGGGCCTGTCATGGCACCCATGTGCCACTGCCATGGGCCTTGATGGCCCTCCCATGCCACTACAAATGGCAATTATATATCGACATGGTACTATCATCGGCTTTGATGGGCTTTCACGATCCTGCCGTGCCACCGTCATGGAATGCCATGAGGGTGCCATGGGATACCCGTGGCAGTCGGTGACAGTGGCACAGCAGTGCATCAAGGCCCATCGAAGCCCATGTTAGCGCCATATCGGTCATCAAAGCCCACAACAGTGCAATGGGAGTACCATCAAGGCCATGGCATTGCTGCCGTGTCATTGTCATAGCAATCTATGACAGTCTCCTGGCTGTGCCGTGAAAGCCGATGAAAGCCCTGGCAGTACCATGGCAGGCATTGGGAGATAACTGGTATTGGAAGTTCAAGGCACGTCCCAATGCCAAGCCCTCGGCAGGGCCATGACAGTGCCATGAACGCACACAGCCGTCCGATGGCAGTGACATGCCAGCGTCATGGGGTGCCAAAATATCCATTGCCAACAAAACGTATGGCGATTGATGAGCACAATGCAACGACAGTCCGGCCGCAACGCACCATGGCAGTGCATCCATGTGACGTGCCATGGTGGTGCCATGACAGGTGCCATGGTGAACAGTCATGGCATAAGCCATAGCAGTGCCACTCTGCCATGACTAATATCACGGCATCTGCCATAGGTTTTCGTAGCAATGCCATGCACATCATTGCCATGGCAGCGCCACGATAGATCGCCGAGCCATGGCAGTGCTATGGCTTGGGGTGAAAGCCCATGGCAGCACCACGGCACTGTCATGAAAAAATCAGACAATGCGCATCACAGACCTACAGCAACGGAAGACGAAGAGCCGTAGATATACATATATCCTGCCACCTTTGACGTAAACGTTAGACACACATACATGGACCTGCCTCTACAGCCCAGATCTTCTCGCAATATCTACTGCTGTATTATTACAGGGGTACATAGTTAATAGGACCTATGGTATACATAAAAAAACTATATATTTACCTATTTTTACTAACAAAATTTGGTCCCGTTAACTATGGACCCCCGTAATAGTAATAAGTTCGTAATAATACGTCGAGTTGCTAGTTCCAAGGATACCTTCTGATATGCCTGGGTCGCGCAACAATCCACTAGCTCCTTAGCGACGTACAACACGTCCGACTTGACGTTATCCGGGCAGGACAAGGACACGGCATGCGCCGCCAGGAACGAACCGAAACCTCGAAGCTTCTCTTCTACACTTCCCGGCGGACTGCCACCGCCGGAAAATCCAGCGCCCATCCTAGGTGCCTCGTGGATCCCGACGCAAGCGTGGCCAAGGGCAGCAGAGAAAGTGCGATCTTGAGAAGCGTTTTTCAGGAGCTGTCCAATGAGGTATAGGTGGCCCGAAGCTCGAGGAAGACCGAAGGATACAGTTCGAGAGACGAGGGAGGCCAAAACTCCTACGGGATCTGGAAGTTCCCCCTTCAGAGCCTTGTGCAATGAGCGGTGGAAACAAGCGAGGAAATATAGGGGATGAGCGAGAGGTTATGATCCACGATTATATCGAACTTCTTGTAGAATAGCAGCGATGGGCCTACGAACGCATTATTTGACTTTTAAGTCGTATACCATGGCAGTGACCGTGGCAACCCGCAGCTAACCACGGCACTGCCGTGGAGCTTGACATGGCTTGCCGTGGCTGGCCACGGCAAGGCCCATGGGTTGCTCGGTCATGACACTACCACGGCGCGTACTATGGTTGTGCCCGTGGTACGTGCTGTGGGATTTTGCTATGATTACACACGACCGTACCATGGCACGTGCCATGGCAACCCCCGCACGGCAACCCCCACGACAAGCCACGGCAAGCCCCATGGACATATCCACGGCGGCGAGCCACGCGGAAATCTCCATGGCAAGCCCCAAGGCGATGTCCACAGCAAGCCCCATTGCAATACCCACGGCAAGCCCAACGGCTATGTCCCCAGCAAGTCCCACCGTAATATCCACGGTAAGCCCCACGATACCCCATGGCAATATCCGCGGCAATCCCCACGGCAAGCCGTGGTAAGCCATGGCATTCAGTCCGCAGGAGCTGCCAGAGGCCCACCCAGCCGCCTAATTCCACCCGGACCTGATCCCACTCGGACCTATCCCCGCGCATAAGGTGCTGATAGTTTGCCCTCCACAGGAACCACCGGAGGCCCACCCAGTCCTCTGATCCCACCCAACGCTGATCCCACTCGGGACTGATCCCAAACAGCTCAGGCTCGGGTGGTATCAGGTCTGAATGGGATCAGGGCGCCTCGGTGTCGGGTAGATGTGGATTGCCGTGGAGAGTGTCTTGCAGTTTTCCGTTGCGATTGCCATGGGGCTTGCCGTGGGGCTTTGCCGTGGGGCTTGCCGGGGATATTGCCGTGGTGGTTGCCGTGGGACTTGCCGTGGATATTGCCGTGGAGCTTGACGTGGGGCTCGACGATGGTACTGCTGTGGATATTGCCGCGGGGCTTGTCGTGAGGCTTGCCGTTAGTCCCGCCATGGTATGCAGTGGGGCTCCCCGTTGCGTGCTGTGGAGCTTGACATGGTATGCCGTAGGAATGGCCGAAGGGCTTGCCATGGCAATGCCGCGGCTTGCCATGGGCAATGCCGTGGCACTGCCACCAAAAAGTCAAAGGCTGTAACAGCGAAATTTGTGTAAGTCTAATAGGCCACGTACGTACAGCAGTATAGACAAGGCAGTGATTGAGGATCATCTGCTGTTTCGTCGTCCCTTTCTTGAACGTAAATCTGACACCGTCTGTATAAAGAATCATGTCTAACTCAACCCCTGAGCTAGCGGCAACGGTCCTCGTACATTCACGTTGACAAATAACGACAACGCCCAGCAGCGATCCTCGTACATTCACGTCGACAACGAATGGCAACGCACAGCAGCAGCAACAGCGATTGACATACTGTACATCAGTATGAATGATATATATCATACGCCCCCTATGTGAGTAGAGGGTTGTCTCACCAGAACGTTGTCCGTTGCCAGCCTCATGATGCCCGTCTCCACGCTGTCAATTCCATGAAGCAGCATGGGCAGGCACGCCTCGATGCTGTCGTGGAGATACTGCGGGCCATGGAACTTTAGTATGATGCTGATACCATCCAGCAGTGCCAGCCTGCGAAAGTCTGGGGCGCTCTTGTACCTGCAAGAGCCATCGTTCACAGACAGTAGTAGAGGATGAGGGGATCAGAAAGTTAGATGCTCAAACGAGGTGATGGTGATACGAGGCTGGTTTTGCGCCATGGCTAGGAGGAGGGCGAAGGCTTGCTCTCCGGCCTTCTGCTCTGCCCCTCCCCTCCCATAACAACAACGCAGTGGTTGGTGTTTCCCAATTGCCAGTACTTCTTGACGTTTGCCGGGCGGTTATCTCTTTATGGAGGGTCTACCTGCTGCAGCTCTGACTCGGCTGTCGGAGTCCGAGCGTAAAAAGTTGGGTAAAATAATTTCAGTTGGACGACACCAACCAACAACGAAAAGTAGACAACCTGTCAGACGCGCAATGGACGCAAAACAGGTTTCCTTGGGGCCCCGAGAAAACCGCAGAGTGGCCCAGGGCATCATGATCGGGGTTGATAACGTGGTCAAGCGACAAGGGGGCGCCAGTGGCCATCCTCTGCTTTGCCATTGTGCCGTGGTGCAAAAGTCAAGTCACGGAGTTCAAAATGAAAAATTCATTTTTTCAAACGGCTGGTTGTTTTACAACACCCCCGGTGAAGACATCCCTTCCAGGACTATGGACCACAAACCTAACTCAGAGTAAACTAAAACACAAAAACTGCAGTGCCAAAGTGCACAGAGTGCAGTACCGTGCGATGCCCACCTACTATGCACAGCTGCTGCTATGGTCTAGCATGTTGTCGTCGCTCCCGACATCCGGCTCATTTTCCGTTGCTATACCAGGGGGATTCAAACTTGCGGGAAGATGTTCATCATCAGATCGATATTATTTATCGCGAGCAAGATCATGTGCAATGTGTTCTCAGGATAAGCTGTTCCTCACTCACGCCCCCGCCACCTTGCTCAGTGAAGTCGGTCGAGAAGCCAGAGATCGGCCAGGTGGGGTCGCCTGTTTTCATTGCTCTTGTGACGCTCGAATTTTCCCAGTGCAGCGACCTTGTCAGAGCAGTGTGAAGTCGCAGAAGTTAGTATCAACAAGTGCGTATAGGGACTACCATGTGCGCGCCACGCTGCTGTTGTTGCATCGGTATGATAAGGGTGTGACAGCACACTCCGCTGTGCAAGGTCATGTTTCGAACATCTTGCGCAAGTTTCAGCCACCCAGTCGATCAGATACTACTGCCAGGTATTTTCGCAGCTTGCTGTCCTTGCCCTAATAAATCGCGGCTTCCCGCGCACCCCGACGCGTGGCACGCCTCTTCTTGTGCTCTGCCGCAAACGGCATCCAGGCCGAGGGCTTGAGGACATCGTCCCCCTGTTCGCCGCCATGGAGGCAGCCTGCAAAGGCATATCGATGCTGGTGCAGCGTGCAGCCATCGCAGGGGCCACGGGCATCGCTGCGGGGGCGGGGAGAATGCCGGGGGTGACCAGCAGAAGAAGCTAGACGTGGTTTCGAACGACTTGTTAAAGGGCTTCTTGGCGAGGTCGGGTGTCGTGCGAGTGCTAGCCAGCGAGGAGGTGGGCCGTTGCTGGTGCGTGCTGCACGGCGGCAACGCTTATCACGCACTACAGCAGCAGTATGCGTTCGGTGTATTAAGACCACAGCCATACCACAAAAATCTCGACGGTGCGTACGAGTACTGCTGTACGAGTAAGAGGTAGAGGCTGCTCGATGAGTTGCAAAGAAGCTGCCTTAGAGTAGTAATTCGTACGTATCGGGAGCCACTGATCGGTTGGGCCCCGTGAGTGTCTCCTCTCAGTTTACACGAACACAGCGACCGCCGTAGAACCGGAGACAGAAGCGATGGTTAGTCACACGGAGTGTGATTGGCTGAGACGTCCCAAGATTTCGCGGAGGAATCATCCAAGCTCGAAGCTGGACGACTGCCGTAGAACTCGACTTGGTGGGTTTCGTTGTGTTAGTATCACATACCAGTAGCAAACACGATAGGTCACCCATTCCGCAGTATAGAGCTGTCACACGGCGGCGTAGCAGAAAGACGACTCTTCCTTGTTTCTCCAACTGCGAATACAACTGTCTGGTTGAACTCAGCCGGCGTGTTTGTCATACTTTATGACACCATAGGGTATACATATACTGTTGTAGTTGTCGTATAAATCGAGGGTACAGCAGCTGTGCTAACGGTAGTGTGGATATAGACAGCAGCTTTCCGCGTTGATGTGGTTTAATAAGGCCACTGTATTCGAGTGGGAGTAAATCATGCTGAATCGGTTCGTCACTCCAGTCCCCGCTCCAGCCTTCCGAATACACCAACGTCGTCGCCTCCTGACGACCCAGGAGGACGAGCCTGTGCTTGTCGAAGAGGATGGCGCCAAGTACGTGGTCGTGTTCGATCCGCTGGACGGCTCTTCCAACATCGATGCTTCAATTCCGACAGGTGCTCGTGTGATAGTCCCGGAGGCGCTCCTCGGCAACCTAGCGCGACGTGGGGTTGGTCGTACCTTGGTGGTCATTGCGACAACAAACTTTTATGATCTCCTCGAGCATCCCAGCTCTATCATGTCAGTCTGCGAATCAAGCAGCCTTCGAGATGTGTGTACTAACTGCTGTACCAGGTACGTCTTTTTTTCGCTTTTTTTTCGCCGTGCCATTACCCTTGACGCGCGGCGTTTTCCTTTTCGTCCAAACCAACCCAGGGACCATATTCGGGGTGTACTTGGCGGACCCAAGCAAGAGCGCGCGGGAAAACTCCCTCCAGCCCGGCAGAAAAATGGTGGCCGGCGGATATTGCCTCTACTCGTCCTCCACGGTGAGGGTGTAAATTATTAAAATGTCACCTGTGCTTCGAAGCCCCCCTTGCGTTGCCGCACGATGTTGCGAATGATTTTTTTCCGGTAAGAGTATACAAGGCGCTTCGCTCCGCGGGCGGCCTACGCTGCCCGCTGCGCTCGCTCAGGAAGGAAACATCAAATTATGCGAAGCGGACAGTGGTCCATGATTGAATATTGTTTTTTTTTTATTGCCCCTGTAGTTAGCTGCAAACTGGCGACTTGATAATGCCAAGAGTCCCGCCGCCATGCTTCAGGAGAAAACAGCTCGGACGCCACATATGCTTCGCGTCGCGGGCGGTTTTCCGCTATGCTCGCTCACACGTCGTACATACATACATACCCCAGGTAGGGTACTTATTTTCTTCTTTCGACATACTCTGTGTCTGTGTACTCGTCGTATGTACGAAAGATAAAACACAGAACGGCACAGCAACACAGCAAAAACAATGAAAATGAAACCGAAAAAATCTAAAAGAAATAAAATCCCCGTCCCCTTTCGTGTAATAATTTACTACCTGAGTGGAACACCTTACACCAGTCAAAAAAGAAAAAAATGGAAAAAAGAAAAAATCTTACAGCAGAGCTTCTCTCTCAGCCTCGTACGCCGCCCGCCCCTCTCGCGACCATCTCGCCACCGATTCAGTCCGGGTAAAGCTTCCCTCCCTCTCTTCCACAGTGAGCCCCGTCGCCCGCCTCGCGTGAAGCCCGGTGCTCACCGTGGACCTCGACGCAAGCTCGACAATGTTGGTGCTCATTCGGGGTACCTCCCTCTTGTGACTCTCAGCCCGGTCGCAAAAATAAGCACCGCTTGAATATTATCTTACAATCCCGAACGACTCTTAAATACTCGTACGTACTCTATCCAAAATCACAAATGGAGGCCAGACAGAGCCTATTGATGCATCCCTCGTGTCTCGAGGCACACGCGACGCCTAGGCACGAAAGCGGCGACCGCGCTCCTTGCAACTCCCCCTCTACCCGCCAGCATCCGCTGACACCCGCGACGGTGCCGGGTTCGCCCGCGCAACCGTGCTCGGAGTACACGCACGCACACGAAACGAAAAAAAAAAAAGGAAAGAAGGACTGAAAGTACGACAAGAAATGGAGAAAACAAAGACTCGCTGGAACGGTCCGGCAAGTAATAAACGGAGGCGATTCCCAAGTGGGAGCTCTGAGAGGCCAGGGATGTACCAACCGAGCACGCTCAGAGATCGAGATCTAAGTAAGTATATCTATACCTTGTGCAAACGCCTTTCTCGCTCATGGCTTTCCTGTGCGGCGGTTCAATATCCGATTGGGTGGAGACTCGCTTGCGCTCGGCATGGTGAACGTTCTGGTGATTTTAATCAGGAAAACGTGGAGGTCATTCGGATGAACGAGTGGAGGATATATATGCTGCAGGGCGTAGCAAACGACTGTGGCTTATATCCGAAACAATAGCTATCACTATCCAGATTTTGGATTGAAGGAAACGCTGCCTACTATGGAACGCATGTATGCCGACTACCTGTCGTATTTTTACTGCTGTCGGCGGAGGTATACTGGGCTGACATAGCCGCTCCATGTCCCGCCGCCTGGGGCTTGTCCCCTGGGCGACAGGTCCTCGACCTACACTCGTCGGTTGTATCTCCTTCAACCCAAACTCCAGATCGCGACAGCTGGAGTTTCGGATATAGTCGAAGTCGTTTGTAATGTCCTCCAGCTTATTGTCCTTGAATCGATCGGAGACGATGTCCCGGTTTTCCGTGAAGCGATCGCGTCGTTCATCTAGCAGGGTTAAAATGTAAACCACCAGAAGCTGCAGCAAATGATAGGGGCTCCAAAGGTGGAAACCCCCACAGGTCATCGGAAGATATTATATGCGCTGAAACTGACGAAATGTGATTGACGGCGGTGATCGTACGCATGCATCACGGTCATACCTGCGTCGTCTTCTGTTCACGCAAGCGTATCTGTCATGTTTGATCTCCGTTATTTTGTTTCCACGTATCCCGCGGTTTCGGCCTGCCCGTGCTCATCGTGGACTTTAACAGGTAATGGTGATCAGCCTGGGAGCGGGTACTCATGTCTTCCAGCTAGACAGCTCGTTAGGGGAGTTCGTGCTCAAAGCGCGGAGCATCAAGATGCCGAAAAGAGGTACTACACGCTGCAACGAAACGCTCCCCGCTACTGTTTCCCTGCCCTTGAATGCCACCACATGTTTTCTCAGGACTTTAGCGATGCGTCCCACGAGGGGTTCGTAGAGTAGAAAGGGAGCTGCACAGTCGACGTGGGTGTTTCGCGTTGTGGCTGTAATACGGAAAACGTTGGGCTATCTCTTGAACAGGATGACCCTGAAGGTCACACTTGCCTCTGTCCACTGGATCATAGTTCTCCGATGTAACCCCTCTCCCCTCCCTCTCTTCTCCCGCCATCCCGACGTATCACCCTTGGAAGGACGTAGCTACTCACTAAACGAAGCGCGGGAGCCCGACTGGCCGGAAGGACTTAGGCGGTACATCTCGGATGCCAAGAACGGCGCGGGGGTAAGCGGAGAGAAGTTCGATCTGGTGTACGTCTGTTCGCTCGTGGCGGACGTCCACTACACGCTGTTCGAGGGGGGGATCGCCATGAACCCAAGGTGACCTCCTGTGCTGTTTTTCCTGCAGATACAGTAGTATTTCCGCGCACAGATAGTTGCTGCGTTTGTGCGACATGGCTCTGTGGACACTACCGCCGCCGTCTGCTCCTTTGTGGGTCGGCAGAGTGCAGCGTGAGCGCGCCGTAAGCATCCGAGTTTGAAGGGTAGACTGCTCGCGCCCGTTCGCATTCACGGCAGCATATATTACGACAGTTAGATGCACTTTCGATAGTAGTAGTAATAGTAGTAGTAGTAGTAGTAGTAGTAGTAGCAGTAGTAGCGGTGATGGTGGTGGCAATACTACCACAGTACTAGCAGTAATGTTGGTAGTAGTGGCAGCAGCAACATAGCAGTAGTATTTGCAGGGGAAATCATAGCAGTAGTGGTAATAGTGTAGTATTGATAGCAAAACTAGTAGAAGAAGTAGCAGTAGTAGTGGTGGTAGTAATTGTAGTAGTTGGAACAATAACTTGCAACAGGAAAGGAAGCAATAAGCCGGGGAAATGCTTCCGTCAGGCCATGCACCGTAAGGAACCCGTTTGTTTTTTTTTCATGCAAGTCATAGCGTGCGACTGGTTCACCGAAAGGAATCTCGATCGCTATGCTTATGCACTCCCTCTTCTTGCCTGACTCACCGTTCAACCATTCAACAGGAGCCATCTAAGGCTAGTCTACGAGGGGAACCCAATGGGATGGGTGGTAGAACAGGCGGGGGGCAAAGCCTCTACCGGCGCGGGGGCAATGCTGGATCAACAGGTGGGTGTTTTCTGTGGCTTATTTGATTATGCCCAATACCATGAAAGCGCGATTATACTACAACGCCGAGAGCGGCGGAAGCGCCAAACCGCCGGAGCTGGATACCACTGTAGCTCGATGAGCCTGGGTCAAATCAATGTGGCACGCTGACCTATGAATGTCGTTAGTCTATTTCGTTGTTGGGGTGCTCCTGGGTATATCGTACCATTGCCCGGCATTTAACATTCCTCTGGAGACAAACTGGAGGCTAGCACGACTCCTGGTCCCAATGCTTCCCAGCGCTCCGCACCAGTGCAAGCAGCAAATACTAGCCGCATTTAGCAATCGGGGTACATCGCCAACCGTAGATCATCTCCATTTGCGCAGGTACATACTGCGTTATGATAAAAAAACAGTGCAGGAGGAACCGGGAGACCAGAATAATGCACTCGTCCGTCTATGATGGTTGTACAAACACTCACCAATCTATCGCGCGCACCACTCCTCCCTGTATCCATACTCATCCACATGTATCGGTATGCTCTCGATCATGGTTGTTCGTTCTCGGCAGCCGTCCGAGATTCATGAGCGCATCCCGACGTTCTTAGGATCCGTGGAGGATGTGTTGGAGCTTGAGAGCTACGGAGACATCCAGCAACTCGGTGACAAGAAGTACGCCGTCTAGTCTCTCTCGAGGTTTCCAGGTTTTCTCCAATGGTCGCTGATCAGATGTACCAGTACGGGCTTATCTCTCTCCCCGGAGCAGAGAGAGAAGGAAGTAGTTCGACGTTGGGTTGATCTACGGTACACAAGTGGCTAGCTGAGCCCGGGTGGAATGTTGGACTCGAGCTGTCAGCTGTCGTAAGAACTTCGGCAAGCGCTTGCCGTGCGGCTACGGCCTCGGTTTTTACACATGCAACGGGCTGCGAGGGATTTTATTGCTTTCAATTGTTTTAACCAATATGAAAACTGCGGGCAGGAAACCAGGGTTCGCTGGGGCGGGGGTCTTGAAGACCTCCATCTGAATTTTCCTTAAAACGTGTAACGTACCATGCCGTTGATGTTCGAAGATAGATGATAAAGGGAGGAAGGATAAAAGGTTCCCCACGCGCATGCCAAGACATCGTGACTTGGGGGTGTGCGAATCAAGTCAGGTTTATGAGTTCAGCTATATGTGGGAGCACCTGACCCAGGGCGCTCTTGTGTTGCCGCCGCCGATTGAATGTGTGGATTGAGGATAACGTCCCTCCGGGTATTCAGAGGGATCGCCGCAGAGGGGTCGTTTCGTCATCGGAGACATATTTCGCGGCCTCGCAGTCGACAACTCCATCTATATGAGCCTGGCGGGCAGATGTGCACTCACGCCGTAAGGCCCATCGCGGAGTTGCGGCATAAACAATCCAAAACTTGGAAGAACCGGCATGTTTGACGCATTGCTAGAAAGAGCGCAAGCAAGTTTACAGGGCAGGGTTGCAGCCAAGCGATCCTTGCGTGTGAAGAGGGACACAGCGCACGCCACTTACTGAGCTAGTCAGACCACAACAGTATCGAGAACGCAGCAACGGAGGATGCACAGTCGTTGCACGACTATAATCGAACAAGTGAAGAACAACAATACGTTTTCAACCTTGACTTTTGACACTCCCTCTCCCCCCATGCCCTCATATCCTCACGGCTGGTAATTGGATCCGACCGAAGGGGGTGCAAGCTGCAATCGTCGCGCATTCACGCACAGCAAAATATAGAGGAGGGGGCGACACTGCCACAAGCCACAACGCTCACGTGTATGAACAGAGAGGGGAGTATTTTGTTTGGTGCGCCACACAGCGTACAACTTCGGCGAGCTACTTCTAATAGTACGAGTACGAGCCGCACAGGTTTCACCAAAGCTAGGAGTCACGTGGCTCCGTCAGCATCACGTGACGCAGGTTTCGGAACACATTGTTGATAGATTAGACTAGTAATATTACTACGTCGTACAGTAGCATTACTACTATCACCTCAGCCAGTCAGTTTGCATGTTGTCTTGAGCACCCACCAGATTATTGCCAGAGGAAAAAGGAAAGGGGAGGCTCTTCCCCTCTAGAATTACTGCTGCAGAGCATCCCTATTTCGAGGATGTTTTATTTTATGCTGTCTCCCCGAGCGGCGGCGGCTGGCGCGGGGGTGGGGGGGTACGCATTTGTTGACTAATGGTAGTCATTTGACCATTGACCACGCATCCCCTTCGAGACTGCGGGGGGAGGGGCGGAGGCGTATTCATCTGTTGCTCGAGACGGAGAGATGGGCATATCCATATGCCATCCGTGTCTTAGCTATGCACCGTTCATGTGTTGCGGTACGTACATACTATAGTCATACATATGATGCATACCAGGTATCTCGTACCAGTACCTCCTTCGTGTATCTTCCTGTTGTTCGTGTTGCACCTGGTACCTGTTCCCTACGTAAGATACGATATCTTTCAGGCTTCTGTTGCGTACTGCTTATTACCGGTACACTACACTTCTGTTCTGTAGCTTCAAGCGGCTCCTTCTACTGCGCAGGTGCGCCCGCCCAAACGACAGTGCTTCCTCATACTATGCAGTCTGCGTTGTGGTGCATGGGGTTTGGCGCTTGGGCCCCCACGGGCCGGGTTCGCCTATTATTACAATAATTCACTACCCGACCCTTGAATCCCTTCGAACTCTACATGAAATCCTGCGGGGTTTGCTCAAAGGTACCGTGGGGAGTAGTATCTGCCCTTCGAATGTTTGTACGGCGAACTTCTGGGAAGGAAGGATCTGGATCAGTCTGTTGCGGGCATGAATCAACACGGGCAGCCGAGGGGGCCTGCACCTGTATCGGGTCAGGGACGTCCTCCACAAATGACGCCGCAAGCTGGGGGTAATCCGGGCGGCACATCGTTCTTCGTCGATCAAAAAAAGGGCGAAATCAACGAACTGAAGCAGGTGCGCAACTGTGGCTGTGAACGGCAAAGTGGTGTGGGGGCAATAGGTGCTGCCACGTCGTGGGTGTAGTGTTTGGCGTTGCTTTGCTGTGCTCCGCAAGGCCTGTTGCCGGTATTTGTGATGCTGCCGCAAAGTTGAGAGGAGACAACAGCAAAGCGCGAGCAAAGCGTGAAACAATCGAGGCTAAAATCAGGTGTTCCACATCGAAAAGGTGTACGTGGGTGATTTTGGTTGTCTCTCCTGGAGTGATGCGTGAGGTGTGGCGCGACGGCCAGGAGGAGAGGAGGAGAATGCGTGAGAAGCCTATATATAGTGCGTGGGCATGTGCGAGGAGAGGACCGCAACGCCAGAAGGTTTGGGCAATTGGTGCCATATCACATGATGGCAGTGCCAGGTTGTCTGCTGCTGCTGCTGCTGCTGCTGCTGCTGCTAATACGAAAGAACGGAAAGGCGAAATGAATCCCTCCGCTGGGTGTGCTGCTGTGACTCCGGAATCACGCTGCTGCTGTGCCGCCGAACATTATGTAATAACACTCTTTGACTTTGTCATCGAACCTTTTCACAGAGAGACAGAAAGCAGCACAACAACCTGCAGTCATGCTGCTGCTCTGCTTTTGCGACTTCTTTTGCACCCGCATTGGTCGTACCTGCTGAGTTAGGGGCTGCACATGATGCATCATACGGTACCGCCCGCGACACCGTGTAACTACGAACTGTATAACCCCGTTTTTGTCTTTTTTTGCGTCTTTTTTTCGGCTGTCGTTCCTTTTTTCGTGCGTGCTCTCTTTGCCTGCGCAGTTGCTGCGCACCGTGAGCGTGGATAGGGACCCGAAGAAGAAGCGAGAAGTCATCAAGAAGGTGCGCGCCCCATCAGGCCACAGCAGCAGCAGCAGCAGCAGCAGCAGTGCAGTGTGCAATATGTTGGTGTGGTGCCTCCGGCCCTCTACGTACGAGTTTGCTTCTAATATTCCTGCGTGTTTCGTGTTGTTGCCGACAGGCCCAATAAGTGCAAGCAACAAGGGGTATGTCCATACAGCATTCGTGGTGGGGGGGGGGGGCATTGACGTGGAAACTTGTCCCACGTGCGCAGTACAGTACGCAGGGTGGAAAAGGTGGGCGAGCAACCCTAACACGAAACAGAGCTATAATACCAAAACGTACCAGGTACCTGGTACGTAATAGGGCGCACTCACAAGCGGGGAGCACACGGAGCAACACAATACCGCACCCCTGACAGCAATCATTTACAAAGTGCTCGTAAAACACTTTTGGGATACAGAGGCAGCGACGAAGCGTGATGACATGTTTGGTCTGATCAACCAACTGCCCACGAGTCAGTGGGAGCGCCAGGCAATGCGGGTGGAGGAGGGCCATGTTGCCTGCGCCCGCGTCGTATGTGCAACTCCTTGCGTTGCCGTACCGTACTGCTGTACAGGTAGTAGCTACTAATAGGACACCAACTATGCATGCTGTTCCCCAACCCAAGCAGTGCCCGATGCTGTAGTCGTCTGTTTTCTTTGAATCACTTCCTCCCTCTCAATTCCCATGCCAGGTAAGTGTTATAAATAAACGAAAGCCATGCAGTACTCGTAGAAAACCGTAACGAGTACCACGGATTATACCAGGTAGTATGCAGACTTTGGACAAGCGAGCGAGCTCGGGTGGAATGGCAGGCGAAAGGCGAACGACCCAAACGACGCAGCCATCGTGTAGCGGTAACGGCTACGGTGGTATGCTCTTTTTGTCACCACTTTTCTCTACGCCCCACGACAAGGTGATCGCGTACATGACGCTGGGGATCGATGTGAGTCGCCTCTTCCCGGAGATGATGCTAGCCATCGAGACGCGGGACCTGGTAGTGAAGAAGATGGTGTACCTGTACCTGTGCACGTACGCCAGGCAGAAGCCGGACCTGGCCATCATGTGCATCAACACGCTGCAACGGGACTGGTGAGCCAAGCGGGTCGAGGACGTACGTAACATAGCCGGGTTTTCCTGCGTCTGGAAAGGCGGTGCCCCCCCCCCCCCCCCCCCCGCCCCGCCCCGCCCTTCAAGTTTGCCCGTGTTGCTGCGACCAGTCTTTGATATTTTGTACCGGTAACCTGAACTATTTTTATACCACGGGTAGGTACAGGTTTCCGTTTTTTCCGTGAAAATACTTTTGAGTAGAGTATAACACATACACGCAAAGGGGTCTGTCAGTCTGCCTGGACTGACTCCCTTTGCGCGGTACGTTGCGCCCCTCGTGAGACTGCACCATAGACCATGTGGTGACCGTTGTGGCTGTACCATGCGCCGTCCAAGCCACCTCACGTTGCTACTGCCACTGCTCCTGCTGCTGTGGTGAGCACGTAAACATGGTAACATCACCCCAGTATGCAGGAATGGAGGCGTTCTCCGACCCAGAAGAACAGACCTCCGCCTGCTATATTATCTCTGCTCTGTCTCTCCGTTGCTCTTATCTCTATGTGCGTCTGTGTGTTTGTTTGTCTGTCTGTCTGTCTGTCTGCCTACCTGCCTGTCTGCCTGTCTGTCTGTCTGTCTGCCTGTCTGTATGTGTGCCTGTCTGTCTGCCTAACTGCCTGTGCGTGTTTCACTCCCATCTATTTGTCCGCCCGTCCTTACCTTGATGTCTGTACGTCTGCCTATATATCTCAACTTCCCTTATTCTCTCTCCGATCACTATCCCTCGTCCCCCTCCCACCCATCACTACCCATCCCTCTCAAGCAACAACCAGGACCCGATGGTCCGCGGCCTGGCGCTGCGATCCCTGTGCTCCCTCAGGCTACCGGCGATGGTGGAATACATATCGGAACCGCTCAAGGCCAGCCTCACGGACGCTAACTCGTACGTTCGAAAGACGGGGGTGATGGCTATCCTGAAGATGTGGCACCTCTGGCCTCAGGCCGTGGAGGACGGGGGAATGGTTGACACCCTCTACAATATGCTGCAGGATACTGACGCTCAGGTGGGCCGCAACGCTGTGGTTTGCTGTACAGTGCAGGGCGGTGCTGCGATGGGATGAGATGTAGTGGGACGGGATGCGGTGGGATGGGATGGGATGCAGTGGGATGGGGTGGGATGGGATGAAATGGAATGTGCGGTGCTGTGCTATGGTCTTTTGGTGTGGTATAATGCTGTGTGGTGTGGTGTGGTGGATGCTCGGTGCGGTGCGGTGCTGTTCTGTGCTGTGCTGTGCTATGCTATGCGTTGAAATGAAATGCCATACTATGCCATTTCAAGTACCAGGTATTGTGGGAAGGGCCCGTGTTTATGTACCAAGTATGTGGATGGGCGTTCGCGTGCGTATCGCTTTCGGTGCATTCTGCAACCCCCCTACCCCACCCTCCCCTATTTCGTAGGCCCCATTTCTAGTTGGCAACGGATTCGGTTTCACAGGCGTTTTTGCGTGTACCAGGTGTGTTTATTGGACGGAGGTACTGACCTGGTCAAGATTGGAGTGCACGGGATCATCTACAGTAGATGTCGCCTCCTGTTGCCCGGTATAAGGTGCTCCTGTCGTCGAGAAACTATGTACAGTAGAACAGTATGAAAATATTACGGGAGTCCATAGTTAATAGGACCTATGGTATACATGAAAAACTGTACATTTACCTATTTTTACTAACAATATTTGGTCCTATTTACTATGGTCCCCTGTAATAGTACTTTTTAGTAAAACTATGAAGTATACTGCCTTGCCGAAGGCGCCTCGCACGAAAAGCGGCTGCTCGACTCGAGTCCGCGAGCAGGGGGAACAAATGCAGCACCTGACAGCAAAAAAGGCTAGTTTTTGGCGGCACGGACACTGGAATAGGGCGCAGGAGGGGAATAGGGCCCAGGAGGGGGGGGGGGGGAGGCACCCCCTGTTAATCGAGTTTGTCGTATGATCAGACGATTAATGGTGTCCTATCAACAATCGCGACAAGTTATTCTCGTCGAAACCTGCCGTGGAAACCTTCCTCCGGCTTGGTGCAATCATATCGCCTCTGCTTTCACCCATTGGGGAGGTAGTGACCCCCCCTCCCCGTGCCCTCGCGTGTTTTGCTTGCTCGACTGCTTTCTCTGCCGTTACGTGGTGCCGTGCGCGGGCGATAATAACGACTATGATAACAACCCCGACAGGTGGTGGCGAATTGCGTGGTGGTTCTGAACGAGATCATGGCGGACGCGGGAGGGATGGCGACGAATACCGCCATCATACACCACCTCCTGGGCCGCTTGGAGGACTTCAATGAGTGGGGGGTGTGCAACATCCTCGCCCTCGTCTCGAGGTCAGTGCTTACACCCTTCTTCCCTCGACTGAAAATAACAGCTAGCACTTGGTTCCAAATTTTTAACAGTGTGTCCCCTCCTCCCTCCGTCCCTCCATCCCTCCCTCTATCCTTTCCCCTCCCCGCCCCTCCACCCCCCTCTCGCCTCCTTCGACGCTCCCTTTTGCTACCATAGGCACGAGGCTGCTGACGAGGACGAGGCATTCGAGATCATGAATCTTGTAGACCCGGTGCTTCGCACGAGCAACAGCGGTGCGGTGCTGGCGGCCGTGAACTGCTTCCTCCTGCTCACCAAGGACATGCCGGATATGCGGTATCAGGTGGGACCTCACGGACATGCGATGCGGTGCGGTGCGGTGCGGTGCGGTTAGAAAAAAAGGAAGGTGGGGAAGAGGTGCCTGCAAGGTTTCCTGTTGGTCAACCAGCCTTGATGGGTCGGTCCCATGCTTTTTTTTCGGTGGTACGATTGCTATCGTGGGACTCTTCGCTATCAAACATCAAACGCTGTGCTGTAGCTGTCTATGACCCCCCCCCCCCCCCGAACAAGCTCACGGCGCTTCGCGATTGGTGCAAGCATTGTTTTTGCCTGGTCGGTGAAAACCCGACGTGCTCCGTCCCGGCTTTGTAGGGATGGGAGGGTCTATGGTCATACGACTACGGCCATGCATGATATCGAGTACACCCCCACCCCGCCCACGCCGGCCTCTCTCCCCAGGTGTACGAGCGCACGAAAGCGCCCCTGCTCACCCTCATGGCCGGAGGGTCGCCGGAGACGGTTTACTGCATCCTCAAGCACCTGGAGGGGATGCTGCCCCGATGCCCCGGGGTGTTCGACGACGAGTACCGGCAGTTCTTCACGAGGTCAGTCGGTTGGGTTCCTGCGGCGGCTGCGATGACGCTATAGCGATGACGACAACGGCAGCGACAGGTGTACTCATTACGACAGCGACATCGATGACAAGATTGACAACTTTCCGCTGCCGTCGTCCCTGGGATGACGCTGTACTAGGGTGTTGGCGATTGTAGCCCAATTTGGTTGGGTTGTAATAATAATTCGGAACCAACAAGCACGAATACCGGCGTCCCCGGTGGCTTGGTAGGTGGTCCGCGAGCCTATCAAGATCAATTTCGTGAGTTCGAGTCTCACCGAGTGCATGTTCGTAGGGACTTTTTCTTGCATAAAATTGATTAGCGGAAAGCGCGAGAGCGTGAGTTAGCTGTACATTCGATGAAAGTCGACGAGCAGTGGGAATGCTGAACCCTATGCGCGATAAAAACTAAAGGCACGTACCGGGGGGGGAGAAGGGACGACACCTGTGACCACGGCTTGTCCAGAAGATCGTCGAGGGTAAAAACCTCCTACGAGTGGGCTGGAAAGTAAAAGTGATGATGATGAAAAAAAAAAAAAAAAAAAAAAAAGAGCTGTTCGGTTAAAACGGGCGAATCCGAAGGCCCACAGGGCTGACCCAACCCAAGATTAATTAGGTTAAAGACGTCAGTTTGGTCACTTTTTCCCACAGCCTTCAGGATGACCCCTAGTCTTTTGCGGGTTGGGACTTTCAGCAATTATGAAGAAAATCGACTACAAAAAAAACCAAACGAAATTGGTTCCAACCTAGTTCTTCGATGACCGATAACGGTACCTACTTCGCATAACTATCAGAACCACGATATGGACATCGATAACTGATAACGGCAGACACACCAGCGCCCTCCCCGTGGCTTTCACCTGACCTAGCTTTCGTATAACTCCAGGCCCCCCCCCCCCCCCCCCCCCCCCCCCCCGCCACCGACCTCACAGCGTTTCGCGCTTTGTGCAACCAATGTCTGCGTAGCCGACGAAATCCCGGCGTTGTGGGGATGCGAGGGTTCTATGGTCATACGACTACGGCCATGCCTGACATGAGTTCACCCCCTCCCCCCCCCCCCGTGCTTCTCTTTCCATTTCGACGCCGTTACGGTGGTGGTGGTGGTACAGGTACAACGAGCCGACGGGGGTAAAGTACGCGAAGGTGCGCTGCCTGGCTTTGCTCGCCGACGGCAACTCGGCGGAGGCGGTCATTGCTGAGCTGGGAGAGTACGCGGGCGACATCGACCCGGAGCTGGCGAGGCAGGCCATCCGAGCCGTCGGGAAGATTTGCCTCAGGCTCCCGGGGTCGGCGGCAGCCGCGATCGAGCGCCTGATCGACTTAATGGGGATGGATGTGAGTCGCAGTGTGGGGCGTGGGGTTCGGGTTGGGTTGGGTTAGGTTGGGTTTGGTTTGGTTGAGTTTGGTTGGGTTACGTTGATTGGCTGGTTGCGATGCGTTAGATGAAGGGACGTAAGAGGGAGCCGGCTTGGTTGTTAGTTGTTTGGCGCGACGGAAAGGACGGGAAGACAATGGTGCGCCTTGAAACTGTAGTGAAACTGCGACAGCGGTCTTGCGCGCCAATGGTGATTCGCCTTCCACGAGAGCCCCCCACCCCCACCCCCTGCGTGGTTAGCGTGCCACCAGGCACGCCCATCACATTCGCTCGTCGGTGACAAGTATGTGCATTTTGGTTCCGCCAAGCTTCGACTGAGCTCAGAGCTGTGATCTACTGTCCTCATCGTGACCCCCAACCCGACCCACACTGCCACCCCGACCCACACCCCTGACCCCACCCCCACCCCGCCCGCCCGCTTCACTTTGCCGAAACGTACGCTCTCTACGATAAGGTGGGTTACGTGAAGTCAGAAGCGGTGCAAATGGTCCAGGTCTTGCTTCGGAAGTACCCCCAGTGGCGCACGGAGGTCTTACCCTCGCTTCAAAGGTGTGTGCCCCCGTAGCATATGCAGGCGTTTTCGGGCGCGGGAAAAGGGGGGGGGGGGGGGGGTAGTACTCGTGTTATGTATGGCCTTGGTCGTATGATCATAGAGGGGGGTTTGACGCGATGGGCAGAGCGCAGTCCGGTGCATAGCGCGCTAGGGGTTGATTGGAATTGAATGTACATCTCCGGACCAAGGCAGTCGCCGTCTGAAGTTTTGTGTGTGTGCGGGGGGCGGGGAGTTCGTCGTCGTTAGCGAGGAAATTATCTCGCCGCTGAACCTCTACGGTAGGCCTCAGTCAGGTTGATGTGTGCTATGTTGCCGCTGGATGGCGTGCTACCATGCAACAGTGTTATATTGCCTCGGGCGCCCCCCCGTGGCTACTGCCTGGCTGCTGCCTGGCTGCGCGATTTGGATGTCAATGGTCGGCTACAAAATCCGAGCGGGGGGGGGGGGGGGGAGGGGGGGGGGGGGGGGGGGGGGGGGGGGGGGGGGGGGGGGGGGGGAGCGAAGATAGTAGCGTGGTCCCTACACTGTTGGGTTGATGAACTCACGGACGCATGGTGTGATCCCCTCTGGTCGGTCCCCTCCTGTGCCGCTGATGTTGGCTTCGCAGAACCGCTCTACGCACCCCCGCTTGCTGGACCGCCGCCCTATCCCTATCCTACTCCTAACCAACCTCTACCCTACCCTTGCCCTACCCATACCCCAGCTCTGACCTACCCTTACCCTACGCCTCAACCCTGGCTCCTACCCTGACCCCTGCCTTATTCCCTGACCTACTCTGATGCACACTCAACCTCTACCCTACCCGTCCCCTAAACCTCTACCCTGACCCCTACCCTGACCCCTACCTTCATCCCTACCCTGACCCCTCCCTTGGTCCTCCCTAATCCCTACCCAACCTCAAGCATACCCTTACCCTACCCCTACCTCCGCGGTGCGCACACACGCGCTTCACTGGCGGTTCCTTGCTCCTGCCTTGTTTTTGTTGGACTTTTGGTTGATCGCGGTCGATTTGTTAATGTTCCTCGCGCCCGCTCTCATGTGAATACGTTCAATAGGTGCCTGAAGCACGTGGACGAGCCTGCGGGCAAGGCCGCGGTGATATGGATGGTGGGAGAGTACGGGGATGAGATTACGGTGAGCGCGGAAGGCGGCGAGATGTTCATTCGTTGTTGTCGGTGTTGGTGGTGATTGGTGTTGGTATGGTGGTGGTGGCATTTTTGTTGGTGGTGTTGCTGGGGGGAAGGTGTGCAGTGTTGGTGTAGGTGGTGGTAACGGCAGTGGATGTTGTGTTAATGTTGTTACTGTTGTTTTTGGTGGTGGTGGTATGATGGTACGGGCGGTGATGGTGGTGGTGATGACGCTGGTGGTGGTGTTGTCGATGATGATGCGGTTGGAGTGGCTTTTTTCTCGTTGTTATCCACTTGAAAACGTCGCCATCGCTGACGGGAAACGCCTCTTCTCCGAGAGGTCACACGAAGGCATACGCGGCCATCGAAACGGCACTCGAAACGATCATCAAGACGCCCACTAAAACATCGGAGCGAGCTGCACATCCGGTGGCATCGTTCAGCCCCCCCCCCCCCCCTCCCTGCAACTCCCTGGATTGTATTCCGGCCCGACCTACAACAGGAGGCCCCTTACATGCTGGAGCCGTTGGTGGACGGATGGGGGAGGAAGAAGCATCTTGTGACATAAAGATGCAGCTGCTCACCGCTGCGGTGAAGCTGTTCTTCAAGCGTCCCCCTGAGATGCAGGTGAGGATGGCGGTTGGCGGCGGCGGCGGTGGCGATCCGCGGTGGAACAGACGTCAGTCAACTTAGGAACTGCGATAACTAAAGATCCCCACGACAAACACCTTCGCGCTTGCCACGTCCTATCGTCGCGTTCTACGATGGAGGTAGCATATTTCCGCTAAAATGTTTTCTGAATGACGGGGTTCCTTAACCCAAAATCGTCGGAATGCAAATCTTGTTTCGAAAAATGACGCTTTTGTATACTTGGGCCATGGGATTATTCATCGGGATGTAGTTTGATTTCTGCTGAAGTCAGTTTTCGGGTGAGATATGGAGCTTATGGAGCTTCTTCTTAAGTGAAGAGCCCTCTAAAGTTTGGGCTGACCCTCTTATCGCAGAACGCCTCTATCCCAACCTTACCCTAACTACCTTGAGCTACCCTAGCCCTACCCTACACCACCCCGCCCTTCTCTACCCACCCTTATCCTGCCCCGCCGCGCCCTACAGCACCCTGCCGTGCCCTACCCTTCCCTACCTTACCCTAGCTTACCCTGCCCTTCCCTACCTTACCTTACTCTACCCTACTCCGGCCCCACGGCGGCTGTGTCCGTGACGCTTTCTGCCTATTTATTTAGTCCATGCTGGGTCGGCTTTTGGCCCGAGCTGTGAACGACGTTTCGTCCCAGGACCTCCACGACAGAGCCCTCCTGTACCACCGCCTTCTCAAGCATGACCCGGAGGTGGCCCGCAGGGTTTGCTGCTGTGAGAGGCCTCCTCTCACTGGGGAATTCGCCGAAGAGAGGGACACTGGTGAGGACTGGGTAGGGGTAGGGCATGATGTGATCGGGTAGGGTAGGGTACGGTAAGACACGGCGGGGTAGGGCAGGCAAGGGCAGGCTAAGGCAGGGCAAGGCGTGGCAGGGAAGGGAAGGGGGGGGGAGCAGGGCAGAGAAGGCCTGGCGCGGCGGCGACGGCGGCGCCGCGGCCGCCGCCGGTGGTACCGCCAGATAAGGCAAGCAGTCCGGCGGGTGGGATGGCGGCGTCATTCCGCGCGGCCAAAATATGTGGCGCGTGCAGCCGCCTGCTGCTCTGTTTTGGTGTGGGACGCCGGAAATGCAGCCCTTGGCAGAGCCACACAGCGTTTCGTTTTGCTGCGTTACGCTCACGAGCGTGCCTGCCCCCCTTGCCGTGAACCTGCCTGCCTTGCACTTGGGAGCGAATGCGTTGCGCCTGGACCTTCCTCGACGTTCACAGTACCAGGTAGTTTTTTATCCCCGGGGCACTGGAAGACCTGGAAGAATCCTATTACGGGGGACCATAGTAAATAGGACCTACGTAGACACAAAAAACCTATACATTTACCTATTTTCTACTATTACGGGGGTCCATAGTTAATAGGACCTATGGTATACATAGAAAACTATATATTATAATAATAAAATATTTACCTATTTTTACTAACGATATTTGGTCCTGTTAACTATGGTCCCCCGTAATAACAATAGTTGGTCCTATTTACTATGGTCCCACGTAATAAACGGATCTTGAAATGTCAAGAAAAAAAGAAGTCGTCATCCCCGCACCTCCCTCCCCCACCCGGCTCCCGCGGCCGTGGTGAGCGGGGCTGGAAGTACTTTCTCGGCCGTGTTTTTTTGTTCCTGTTGTTGTTGTTGTTGGTCTTGACGAATGTCGCACGTACTGTTTGGTTTGGTTTGGTGTGGTTTGTTTTTGTTGTGCCGAATCACAGGCCGGCGGGATACCGTTTTCAGCGAGTTCAACACGCTGTCCATGGTCTACGACGACCACAGCGACAATTTCACGCTTCCGGAGTTCCGTACCAAGGTAATGAGTGGAATGAGACGCAACGAAATGGGATTGAATGGAATGGGACGTGGTCAAACGGGACGAATTTAGCGGGACGCGGTGGCATGAAAATGAGAACGAAACTGACCGGGACGGAATGGGACGGAACGCAAGTTGAGCGAGACGGAGTGAAATGGAGCAGAGTTGAACGGGACGGAATGAGATGGAATTGTACGTGACGGAGTAGGATGGAATGAAGCGCAATGAAACGTAATTGAACGGAGCGGACATGAACGGACCGGGATGAAATTGAACGGAACGGGTTTCGAATGGAGCGGAATGGAAGCTTACCCGTGTTCGCTTGCTCCAATGTTGGTCTGCTGTTCGCGGTACCGCCCCAGGGGCCCCAGGTGTTATGTTTTTTTCCTGGCCTGCTTATCCGCTTTTTGTGCTCCGGGGGCGCAAATGCGGAAGGCGGCTCTTGTCCCCTCTGATGGTCTGAAGAGTACGAAACCGAAGCTCCCATACCGTGTTCGGCAACTTTGCACGGGACGCGGTACTTGGTAGTTTTGCGTGCGGGATCGTTCCATACCCTCGTGCGTATCATTTATTCCCGTTTCACTATTTACATATTTCAGGGCAGTAGATAGATTTTTTATCTGTGTTGGTATCGTCTACTGTAGCTCATGTTGCAGGGTGGGAGTCGTGTGCCCTGCGTGACATATATAGGTCATGCTTCCTGGGGTCGGATCTGTACCATGAACAGAGGATGGCCGGAGGGAGGGAGGCTACTGTTTCTCTACAAATACCGTGCGTTTTCCCCCTTCCACCGTTTCACGACGTACAGCCATTGCCCTTGGAGTCCCCGCCCGCAACGTACATGGCCCTCCTTCGCCCCAAGTATCGATAACTTTAGTGACAGCCCCCCCCCCTATGATCATACGACTACGGCCATGCATGGTCGGTGAAAACCCGGCCGTGCTCCGTCCCGGCATTTTGTGGGGTGCGTGGGTCTATGGCCGTAAAACTGCCTACAGCATGCATGATATCGGGTACACCCCCCACCCCCCTCCCCCGCCACCATGTAGTGATGAATCAGATGCCGTAAAACTGACTACAGCATGCATGATATCGGGTACACCCCCCCCCCCTCCCCCGCCACCATGTAGTGATGAATCAGATGACGGTCACCCCCCCCCCCCCCCCCCCCCTCCCCCGGTGCAAGCAATGTTCATGCCTGGTAAGTGAAAACCCGACGTGCTCCGTCCCGGCATTGTAGGGATGCAAGGGTGTATGGTCATACGACTACGGCCATGTATGATATCGAATTCCCCCCCCCCTCCCCCCCCCACCTTCCCCCTCCTTAGAGAATGAAGAACACCCGTGCCTTTCCGGGCGAGGCGGAAGCCAATGACCTAGCGGACCTTGGCCTCGCGCTGGAGCTGTCCAAGGCTTCGCACAACGCCGCCACCGCCGCCGCCGCCGCCGCCGCCGCTGATCATCACTACGTTTTCGACGGCGCAACAACGGCGGCCGGGGGCGGAGGTGGGGGAGGGGGAGGGGGCGCTGTAGTCTGTGAGCCGGAGGTTGACCTTCTAGGGCTGATGGGTGGAGAGGAGAGCGCAGGGGGCGGAGCGGGAGGAAGAGGAAGCGGGGGCGGGGGAGGGAGTGGGGATTTCCAGAGAGGTAGGGAGGGGTGAACTTGTTTCGGGACTGCTGTGTTTGTGTGCTTATTGTCGAGGGCGTTTGGTGGGCGTGTGTGACGAGCGTGCTTGTTGGGCGTTCTTGTCGAGCGTATGACCAAGACGTAAGGAGAACGCGGAGAGGTAGGGAAAGAGGCTGCCACTACTGCTACTACTACAACTACTACGACAACTACAGTAGTGCTCCTGCGACTGCTACTACTACTAGTGCTATTGCTACAAGTACCACTACTACTATTACTACTGCTGCTACTGCTGCTGCTGCTACCTGCTGCTCCTACTGCCCGAACTTAAGAAAGCCGTCTTCGTCTTGGACGCGATTTTTTTTCACTTCTTTTGTTCTGACTTTCGCCCCCCCCCCCCCCCCCGTACCTAAAAAATACACAGGCATCACGATTGATTCGGCGGAGTTCCAGAGCCTTTGGGGCCGTCTCGGACGGGGGGTGGAGTCGTCCTGCGATCTGTCCAGAGTCCCGACCTCGACGGAGGAGGTGGAGAGTTTGCTAGCGGCCAAAGGCGTTCGCACGATGGCTTCCGGGAACAAGCCGGCGGCGATGAAGTTCTTCTTCTACGCCAAGGTATCCGAAAGGGGGGTTTCGAGTTGATCAGGCGTCTTATGTTTTCGTTCGGTGCTGTTAGTAGTCTCTCCGGTGTTGGGAGTGAAGTCATCGCCGACTGGAGTATTGTTAGTGTTACGTGTTGGTGGTGTTGCTGTTGCTGCTGTTGGTGTTGATGGTGATGGTAATGTTGGTGGTGGTGGTGGTGGTAGTGGTGTCTGTGTTATTATTGGTGGTGGTGTTGGGGATGATGGTATTTTCGGTGCTATTTCCGTTTTTTTGTTGTTGTTGTGTGGTATTCACAGTTATCGCTGCCGTTCTTGTCGACGTCGTCGTTTTACTTGTTGTTCGCTGTTGCGCTATTCGTATCTATCCACCACTCCGTATGCTGCCGCCGCCATGCCGCGCAAAGGTTACCTCCGCTCCTTTGCGAGGGATATGTTCTTACGACTGCTGCCATGCGCGGCAGTGAGTGAACCTCCCCCCTCCCCTCCCTCCGCTTGCCTGCCTGCCCCCGCACAATCCCGTTTTCCAATGGGTTGACGTGCTCGTCCTATGCCCGACTCCCACCACTGTTTTATTACCCTATTGATATTAATAGCACCCTGCCACCCCACCACCTCGTCACCCTGTTTACCGCCATGCCCCGCTACCTTGCTATGATATAACTCTGTCGGCCAGGACCAATCGGGGTCGACGTTCCTGGTGCAGTGCTCCGTGCTGAAGCCCGAGATGTCGCTCGAGCTGGTGGTGAAGTGCGATGCCCTCAACGCTGCGGAGAGCGCTGAGATCATTACCACCGTCCTCAAAGACGCGCTCGCTTTATACCTACGATAATTTATAGGCGATACAAAAGGTCAGCTGGGTCGCTGGCGGCCCCCGCCCGCCACCGCTGCCGCCACCACTGCCGCCGCTGCCTCGCGCGTGAGGGGAAAGCCGTTGTGAGAGGAAAGGAGGAGAGCCGTTGGTATTTGACGGGGGGGTTTTTCATCAGCTGGGTCTTCTTTTTTTTTCGTTTTTTGTTTTTTGAGGGGAGGAGAGCAAAACGGTGACTGTTCTGAGATTTGGTGCGCTTGTTAATGCTCTTTCTGCTGCAAAAATGGTCCCTTCTCTGTTTCCAACTAATAGTAAGCTCTCCAAAAAAATGTGGTTGCGGTTCTGGTCGGTCCGTGTCCGTAGCCCCCCCGTCCACAAGAGGACCCGTCCAGGCCGGAGCTTTTTTTTTATTTTTGGTCTTGTACGTACGACTGGCGGCGGGCGGCAGCAGTACGTCGTGGGAAAAGAGCGGAAGGAACACGGGGGGTGGGGGGGTGCTTTCCGTTAATGCCTCCCATGCCATCCATCGACGAGGGGCCTGAGGAGGGATACTTCTTGTGTCCTTTTTCCACCCTCTTTGCGACTTTCAAAACGTACGGTTTGGACCTTTGGAGGGTCGGAACTTGAGATGTCGGATATCGGATTTCGGATCTTGTATCTGATCTAATGGATATTGAATCTTGGATGCTTGATCTTGGATCTTGAATTTTGGATGCTTGATCTTGGATCTTGCATTTTGGATAATGGAGTTTGGTAAGGGGTGGCGGTTGCGCCGTTGCGCAAGTCGGAGAGGGGAAGGGGGGGGGGGGCTTGAGGAGGGGAGGCGGGGGCGAGGGGGCAAGGGGGCGGATGTTGTAGGGGGGAGAATCTGTTAGGCTCGTGAGGAGGATTTGGTTGGGGCTCGATCGCCTTGGTGTGTCCGCTGGGGCCTTGAGGGAGGTGCAGTCAAAGTTAAGATCCGCCCTCTGGAGCCCAGGTTGCGGCAGGGTCGAGTCCTGAAACGTGCAACGCCGCTTAAGAACTGCACCCACCCATGTTTTTGGGAACTTTTTGCTTGGGGTTGATTGGACGCAGGATCGTTTTTGCGGTAGTGAAGGGGGGGGGGGAAAATGGTACACACACACTTTGCGGGACATGTCACGATCTAGATAGATCCTATAGATCCTAACCTGCCGCTTTTTCAGCTGTTTTTGCAGGATCTGTGTAGTACAGATCCAACCCAGGAAACGTATGCCCTCAGCAAAGCAAGTCATGCAGATTACAGGGCTCACCACCCGGCAACATGATATTCTACGTAGATCATGCCTTGAATATGATCAGAGGGATCTTTCTATCTGCAACGAAAAATTTAGATCGTAATGTGGGAATGATCTGTGGGCGATGTGTCCCTGGGTGTAGGATCGTGTCGCTCGTCGCGTGGAGCAGAGCAGGATAGGGTGGCGGTGCGGCGGAAGGTTTGGTTTGATCTCGAGATTCGACGTGCCTCCCGTTGAAGAGGGGGCGGATTCTGATTTGACACTTTGTGTGCGCTGGTTTGTACCGTAACTCTGATTTTTTTTTTTTTTTTTTCGCGAAGGAAGGGGGGAGATGTTTTGGCTGTGATGGACACGAGGTATGTTACAGTTGCCGCCTGGCTCATCAATCCTTCTATCCATCGATCCGAAGCTATTAATAGCTATTATTAGCTGTTTGTATACCAGGGACTATTGTAGTTGCTTGTTACGAGTAGAACACCTCCTGGAGGCATTTTTTTGTTGGCGAGAGAAGAAAAATTGAGGTTGTATACGACGACGCATTTAATTTTTTTGCCCTTGGGAGAAGAAAATACAAGGCCGAGTGGCGTTACGTTTACGCAAGGGGACACGACGACAGCTTGTTTTTTTTCTTCTTGTGTTGCAGCTGCGATCGCCCCTCTCCCCAAACCCCAAACAATGTTGACCTGTTGGGGCGCCGGTTTCCACCATTTTTTCACCGCACACAAGAAGGCCGTGTGCCGTGTCTCGCCGTGTCAACGTCTTTTTTTCAAGAGCCCTGCTCCAGGGGACGTTTGGCGCGCCGCCCCGTTTCATTGTGAAGGCGTGTTTTTGTGCGGTTGGTTCGTCAGTGCCAACTACAGTAATGACAACAGTGGGTGGGATCTATTGTGGCAGAAATTACACCTCTTTGCGACAGAGTTCCACTGCTTGTCCGCCGAGAGTGAGTGAATTCTCCATTATAGACGGGATCGGTCAATAACGGCTCTGAAAAAGCTGCGAGGTGCGTCATGACGTGGCGTTGTACGTCGTCGATGCTGCGCGCTCTAACTTCCATTCCATTCGGGCAGATGCTGCTGCCGGCATTAGTGGGTGTGATGATTTCTGTCGTTGTACTCGAACCAGCTCGTAAGAGAGTTTTATAATCGTAGGGTTTCTGTCGGCGCTAAATCCCAAACCACTTCGTACGCAAATAAATATTCTTGACCCCGAGTACCGCAATTTCTTGACCCCAATCGCCACGTCCTGTTGTGTTTCGAGTTTCGGATGAATCGGGGGCGTTACAGCTCGCAAACAAGTTGTTGATTTGCACTGTAATTGATGAATAAAAACCGCGATGAACAACAGGTTTTCGTTCACTCTGTTCTGTCTGATTAAACCGGCTTTCCGTTTCTGGGAATAACATAACGACTTCCAGCCAGTTATCGGTTATTGGGGTTTCTCATCCGATTAATACCACCCTGGACGAAATTGTGAGGGCCGATAAGTAAGTGATGATTGATACTTGCACCCCAACGGTCCTTACACCTTCGCCGAGAGTTGTAGTTTCCAGATACATACCGGTAAGCTAATCAATTTCACACTATTATACGTACTACTAGTTTATACCTGGTACCTGACATTCGGGCTACACTATAGTAGCTCTCAGCGTGCTTTTAGCAAGAGGAAGGTGGGGGTCTATGCTATTACTATTACTATACCTATTAATAGTGGACGCACCGTTCCGGTAGAGGTAACTCGAAATGCGTTGTACAGTAGTAGTTGTACCGTACAGCAGTTCTGTACCGTACCATACCGTATCGTACCACACTATACTGCACCATACCATACTATACTATGCCGTACCATACTACTGTACGCCTGGCCCTTCTAGGGGGCCGAAGATAGATGTCCGTACTTTCGAGAACTCTTACTACAGTCGCACTACCGCAACAATAGCGCGAGAGTAGTACGAGTGTTAATAGTAAGTAGCGGTAGTAGCCGAGAGCAACCCTGTCCCACATATTCAACCATCGAACGCGGCACAAACCAACGAGCGAACCAACAAACTCAATTAACCAATCAACCAAGTAACCAATCAGCTGCTCCAAAAAAAAAAACCAACCTACCAAGCGGGCGTTTTTCGCCCTAGGGGGCGCGCAAACATGCAAGGGAATATCCAAGGACTAGTACTGCCGAGCATCCATCGCCCAGCTGGGTCGTTACAACGGCAAACTAAAGTAAAAAATGCGACTAAAGCACCGGCTCCCAGTTCTGCTCGGGTGCCCAGGCTACTGCTACTGCTGCTGCTGCTACAGCTACCACTGCTACATGTTAACATACTGCTATTTCTACCACTGCTGCTAGCAGCTGCCACTACTGCAACTGCTGCTACTCCTGCTGTTGTTGTCTACTTCGCGCAAACATCGAACCAGTTTCCCTCAACCCTTTTACTGCTGTCTTAACCATTAAGACTGCGCTGCACATAAACCAAAACATGACTGTCTAATTTCAGGTGTTTTGTGTCCACAACGGAAACGCCGTCCTTAAGGCCTAAGGGGGTCAACTCCCCAATTCTGAAAATTCTGATGCGTATTATTGTAGTCATCGCCATCGTCAGCTCCGCCGCAGGAGCCCCCCGAAAACACACACAGAAAAAAAAGAACAACGCACACGATGAAAAATCTCAGCTTCGCTTTTCTCAGCACAGGAACAAAACTAAAAACCATTTTCATTCAGCATCGTATATTATACGTGAGGCGAAAAAACAAACAAAACACGAGAAAAAAACGCCCTCACGTACGTAACGGGAAAGAAAACGCATGGAGAAATCGCACGTTCTACATACACCCGTTGTCCCCCCAGGAGGCCTTTTGTTGCTGTTTTTTTCCCTTTTCAGTTAAAGTGGTCTACCAATAATGTGGCCGGGAATACAACAGGAAGGCAAAAAAAAACGTCCGTTCATACTACGACACGGCAACACAAAGTATTATTCCGAACCAAATATCGTTTCTCAACACAGGGGGATACCAAATATCGTTTCTCAACACAGGGGGATACTCGGGAGGGGGGGGGGGGGGCGGGGGCGGGGGGGGGGGTCCATCGCGGCTTCTGATCACTCTCGCAATACTCTTGACTCAGCAGCGACCCCAAACTGCGCCAGGTGCGGTCTTACCGACTCGGCTACCGGGAAAAACATGCAGCGGTACGGCTGCGACTAGTAGTATCATGTCGCGTGCGGGCGCGGGTCGGAGGTCTTCTCTTACTTCTTAGCTCAAATGCGCCCTCTATATACGATATACCCACTCTGGCGAAGTCTTCATACTGCTGCCTAAACGCGCCGTATATTTCCGTCCAGAGCAGTATGCCTTAGCAGCCAGCCCGGGCTTCTTCGTGGGAGAGGAACGATACTGCTGTAAAAAATTGTTCCGAGTTTTCCGACGCGTCCCCCCAACCCCCTTTAAGGCATGCCTTCCAAGCCCGCAACAACGTGTCGCTGCTCGGTAAGAATCACTTGAAAAACTGCATGAGGTCTTCCACCCGTAGCTTCTGGGCCTCGCCGACAGACCTGGAGGCAAGCGCGTTCTTGGCCATGTTCCCCTTCACTTCCTGAAATATGACCAAAAAGAGGCGGGGGTGATGGGTGGGGATCGGGGGCGGGGATGGGGGTGTTTGGACCCTGCTTGCGGGGAACGAGCAGGGGGTTGACCCCGCCCCCCCCCCCTCCCCGGAAATTCGTCTTACCTGTAAACCTGTACCTGTGAACTGTACTGTATGTACGTCTGATTACTATTACGTAGCATTCATGAGAACAACAGGCGTTTCTGTTTTATTTCTCCGGTATTTAGCGCCACTATTTCGGTCGAACCCCCAACTTTCAACTCCCTCCCCCCCCCTCCCCCCGTCCCGCCCTAATGCTCCCCCTCATCTCCCTCCCGCCCTCCCGGGCTGTCGCAAGTACCTGATCGCGTGCATTATTGATGTGAAATAGTAGTACCTGGGAGCGTATACATACGTGAAGGAGGAATCAACCTGCTCACACACTCAAAAACTCGTACACAGGGAACTGACTAACTTACATAGATAAAACATCAACGAACAATTAAATCAAGAAATGAACAAACCAAAGAATGAACAACAAAAAACTGAGTAAAAAACAAAACTGACAAAAACACAGGACAAAAAAGACAACACCACAAAATCATTAAATAAAAAAATCACGAGAATCACAAAATTATAGACCAACAACCAATAAATTAACAAAACATCAAAAACCAATAAACCAGATGACAACAAAAAAGTACGAATACAAGCTTGTACCTGAAGGGCGAGCATCTTGTCTTCCACAGTACCAGCCACGACGAACCGCTTCACGCTGACCTCATTAAGCTGACCGAGCCGATGCACGCGATCGATTGCCTGAGCCTCCACCGCGGGGTTCCTGGTAATATCAGAGGCGTCCATGTAGAGGGGGTGGGTTTAGGGGGGGGGGGGGATGGGAGATGGGGGGGGGGGGGTTGCGAGGGGCAAGGGGCGAGGAAGGTGGGCGCGAGGAGTGGGGGGGGGGGGGGCGTACTCATTTGTTGCTTGCCTTAGTCATTTGACCATTGACCACGCATCCCTTTCGAGACGGAGCAAACGGGGGGGGGGGGGGGGGGGGGGGGGGGGGGGGGGGGGGGGGGGAGGATGGCGGGTTGGGTGGGGGGGGGGGTATTCATGCCATGCATGGCCATAGTCGTATGGCATAGACCCCCCGCCTCCCTACGTACAATGCCGGGACGGCGCACGTCGGGTTTTCACCGGTCAGGCAGACATTGATAGTTTGCACCAAGCGCGAAGCGAAACGTCAGGTGTTCGTCAAGCCGCAGGAAGGGCGAGTGAGCTGCATCTATCCTCCTAAGAACTCCTCGTGCGGCGGATTTGGGGGGGGGGGGGGGGGGCGGAGGGGGGGGCGGGAAGGGGGGCGGGACGGGTGTGCGTGTGGAGGGCATAGAGGTGGGGAACAGCGCGGGGTGGGGGGGAGGGGGGGCGTGGCCCCTCTACCCCCTCCCCTGTTCTCCTTGGGCCGTGCTTAAGAGCGTGGGCTAGATTCTCACCACCAGGGATCGAGGAGGATGACGGTGGAAGCCGCCGTGAGGTTCAGCCCGACGCCTCCTGCCTTGAGGGAGACGAGCAACACCGACACGCTCGCGTCCGTGTCGAAACTCTGCCGGGGGCGGTGGTGGCGGTGACGGTGGCGGCGGCGGCGGTAGTGGCGGCAGAGGTGGCGACGATGACCGAACGGACAAATCGCACACAGTTAACGTGACGCGAGCCGGCGGGGTAAAAGGGAGGGGGGGGGGTGGGGGGGGGAGGTGCGGCGAATACAGCAACCAAGGTTAGGTTGGGTTGGGTTGGGATGGACTGGGCTGGGTTGGGTTAGGTTCGATTCGGTCAGGTTACTTTCGGTTGGTTTAGGTTAGGTTAAGCTGGGTTCGGTCAGGTCTGGTCAATTCCGGTTAGGATATGTTGGGCTAGGTTAGGATAAGGATAAGGTTGATTCGGTTCGGTTCGGTTCATTTCGGTTTGCTTTGCGTTCGGATTGGTTCGGTTTGGTTTTGGATTTTATTTGATTTGGCTTGGTTTGTATTGTGGTTCAGTTTGACTGGCTAGACTTAGGCTATAGACTATCTCACCTTGAGAGAAGACTCCCTTCTCTGCTGGCTCATTGCGCCGTCCAGACGCCTAAAGGTCCAGCCCCCCCTAGCCATAGACGTCTCTGCTAAATCGAGCATATGAGTCCACTTTGAAAGCCGAGAGCGTGGGGCGCGCGTTGGGGATATTAAGGGGACGGTCGGAATATACCAGTCAGACAACGAGGTGGGCAACGGGGGTGGGGGGGGGGGGGGGTGTACTCGACAGCAGAGATGTACTCGATCTCATGCATGGCCGTAGTCGTATGACCATAGACCCTCGCATCCCTGCAATGCCGGGACGGAGCATGTCGGGTTTTCACCGACCAGGCAGACATTGCTTGCACCAAGCGCGAAGCGAAACGTGAGGTGTCCGGCGAGTCGCATGAAGGGTGAGTTGCATCCTTCTAAGAACCGCTTGTGAGGCGGACTTTCTTGCATATGGATGGCAGCTTCAATAAGTTAGTTTAATTTCCGGTGTACCCACTTCCAGAGACAGCAATGAAAACCCTATGTAACTGCCTCTTGGGTGCCTTACCTTGAACACTACGTGATACGATCAATTCCGTTGTGCAGAGTAAAGGTTCTTTACCTCGCACAAATGATCTAACTCGACGACCAGCAGTGGGCGATCGCCAAAAAAAATAAAATAAAAAAAACGGTACCCTGGATGTCTAGCTCACGTAGTGAGCGGCATATTTTACGGTGTCGTTGCCAACCGACGCCAACCCAACCCATATATAATATGTATAACGGGGGGGGGGGGGGGGGGGGGGGGGGGGGGTGGGGGGGGGGGGGGGGGGGGGGGGGGGGGGGGGGGGGGGGGGGGGGGGGGGGGGGGGGGGGGGGGGGGGGGGGGGGGGGGGTACTCATTATCATACATGGTCGTAGTCGTATGACCATAGACCAACGGGGGGGGGGGGGGGGGCTAAAGGTACGGATAGAGTGTTGTGGGGTGGGGGGAGGTGGGGGGAGGTACGGAGACGACCATTGTGTAGCTAGTCTAACAGCACCATGCTTTCAAGATAAAACAAATACCAAAAGGTCTCAACTGTGAGCTCGACCGATGGATAATTGAAGGTCGATCCTTAGGCAGGTTGCATTTGTGAGGCAGGTTGCGTGCGCGTAACAAAGCTACAAAAAAAAAAAAAAAAAGCAAAAAAAAAAAAAAAAAAACACTCTGGGTGTAAATACAAGGAACGCTTCGTAGCAATACATACCTGAGAGAACACAACCGCCTTGCTGCCGGGCCGCCTCCTCCTCATCTCCCGCAGCTCCATCTCCAGCCGCCCCAGCTTCGTGCTCCCCACCCAGCCACCCCCTCCTCCCCCGCCCGCCCCTCCCGCCGCCGCTGCCCCTCTTCCCCCTCCCCCGTGTCCTCCTTAACGGACGAGACGAGGGACCCACCCTCGACGACTCCGCCACCACCACCACTACCGCCGCCAGCTTCGTTGTCGTCAACACTGTCGTTATCGGCTGCTGCCGGCTGGGAGTCGGGCACGTCGATGATGTCGGTCTCTCCCATGGCGGACCTGCACACCTATTAATAAGTACCGCCAGGGAGACACGGAGAAAACATCAAGAGGGGGTGGGAAGCGAGGAGAGGGAGGAGGAGGAGGAGGAGGAGGAGCGGGGGAGATACGAGGAGAAGTGGGGTTGGGGGGGGGAGAAGGATAAGCAGGGGGGGGAAAGGAGGGGGGAGAGACAAGGACAGGGGGGAGCGGGGGAGGACAGGGGGGGGGGGGCGTACTCATTTGTTGCTTGCCTTAGTCATTTGGCCATTGACCACGCGTCCCTTTCGAGACGGAGCACCGTTCCTACTCCTAATAGAGACACCTCCAACAATTGGGCGCTCATTACGCTGCTTCCATATATTACATAGATTTTTTTTTGCTAATCTTATCCCCTTCCTGTTTGGCCTCCTGTGGCCACCATCTATCTCCTAGGATAGCGATCCTTTTCTCGCTAGTATTCATTGTATCAAACTCCTCCATGTCACATTCGTCTATTTTCCTCATCTCCTCTTCTAACACATCCCGTTCCTCCTTGTATATTTCACATTCTCCTACCATGTGAGTTCTACTCTCTATTGCTTTGCCACACGGGCACATCTGTGCGCCTACTTTCCTCCTCCTCCCGGCTACTGGTGCACCTCTTTCTTCTTTCTGGCAGGTCCAGGTTCCCTACACGAAAGCGCGGTTTCAGCGTTTTCACGAAGTCCATTGGGCCATGCAAACACGTTTTCATTCCTATTCCTTCCCTCAATCCCCCGTATATCTCGAAGTATTTTTCCGATTCCACCTTGTTTCTTAGCGCTAGCCCTTCCCTTCTTTCTATCCTTTCTTCTACTTCTGCCTTGTACCTCCCAAACTTCCCGGCGGACATCATCTCTACTTGGTTTCCCCCTATATCCTTCCACACTTTCTCAACTACGCCATCCCACCTTATCCCAGCTCGCCCTTTTGTTACTTTCTCCCATACAGCTCTATCAACTATAGCTGGCAACCTCTTTTTTGGCATGTTCCTTACTTTATATTGCCAGTTCAACTTTCGCATGTCTCTATTTATCTTGAGTGGGCGCATTCCCAGTTCTGCTCTTAATACTGTATTACTAGTCGTGCTTGAGCATCTCAGGATTTTTTTAGCTGCTGTCATTTGTACTGTTTCCAACTGTTTTACGATTTTCGCGTTCCCTTCCCATACTTCTCCTGCATATTCTAGCTTTGGTACTATCACATTCATCAAGATACATCTCTTAATCCTAGTGTCAAGGTGCGAGTCTGTTAGGATCGCGTCCATCTTGCCTACTTGTGCCTTACCCTTTCCTATTACTTTTGCTATGTGTATCCCAAGAGCAGTCTTTTGAGATCTCTACGCCAAGGTATGTATACTGGTCTACGATCGGCAATTCATCTTCTCCCCACTTCCAACCGAAATTACCGGGTTTACCTTATCTTCGTTGCAAACAACTACTGCGCATTTCTTGACATTCGCCGTCACCCTCCATTTCCTGGTGTATTCTAGCGCCTTCTCTATTTGTTTCTGCAATCCTTCGGGTGTTTCTGATATCCCCACGAAGTCATCCGCAAACATCAATCCCGACACCGTATCTTCCCCTACCGTAACTCCCTGACTTGCTCCCTCGACTGCTACTATCAGATCGTTAATATGTATCTTGAATAAGTTAGGTGACAACGTACATCCCTGTGCAACTCCTTGTAAAATATCAACATACTTCGATATTTCCCCGTCCAGCATCACAGCACTTGTCGCACATTCCGTCATTTTTTTAATCATTCTCCACATCTTTCCTCTGATTCCTATTTCCCACAGTTTTTTCCACAATAAATTTCTCCATACTGTGTCGTAGGCTTTCTACACATCTAGAAAGAAACAGTACGTTGTTAGTCCCGCGTCTTTCCTAACTTGAATAATCCTACCTAAGGTGTACACATGGTCAAGGCGAGGGCGGGGGGAGGAGTGAGGGGTGTGGGTACGATAAGCGCACGGTATGGGTATGGAGGAAGGAGGGGGTGGAGGCGGGGGCGGGGGCGGGGTTAGAGAGGCGGAGCCGTGTACGGTAAGAGTACACTTGACAAAGAACGCTAGGCTTGGAAAATGACGCCGAAGAAAAAAGGAGGAGCTTCCACCACATGAACCTGAGTGAGAGACACGAGTGTACCCCCCCCCAAAAAAAGCACCAAATCAATGGCAAGATCGAAGAAGGGTTCTTACATATCGCCTCCCCCCGACGCCCCCCCTCCCTTCTCCCAATCCTCTCCCCCCCCTCTATTCCCCTCCATCCCTCCATTCCCTCCCACCCTTACGCCCCCTCCCCCACCCACCCTCTTCCCTCTTCCCATCCCTCCACCCCGCCCCCGCTCCCTGCTCCCTTTCCCCTCCCTCCGTTTCTTCCTGTCCATCCCTCCCACCCATGCGCCCCCCCCCCCCCCCCCCCATCCTCTTCCCTCTTCCGATCCCTCCATTCCTCACCGGGCAGCAACTCTCTATCCTTAGGCAGTCCTGCAAACACACCCTGCACATGAGGTGTGCGCAGGGGGTGAGGGCGGGCGAGGCCATGGACTCTTCCAGACACACCGGACACTCCGACGTCGCCGTAGAGCTTCTGCTGCTGCCCCCGCGCTCCTTCGCTCGTTTCGTCGTTCAGAGGTTTTGACGCGTTGGATAGAGCCGTTGAGCGAGAGCAGTTGAAATGAGTCGTTGGTAAGGAGCGTTGGGATAGGACCGTCGGTCAGGGTCTCTCGACAGAAACGTTGGGAACAAAATCGTTGGGATAGCAAAGTTGGATAGAGAGACATTGGATATAGCCGTTGTAACAGAGCAGCTGGGCGGAACCGTTGGGATTTAGCCGTCGGGATAGAGACGTTGCCAACAGACAGGGGGGAGGCCGCGAGGGGTTGTTCCAGGAGACGTCAGGCAGGCGCGAGAGCGTTTTCGCCGATTGCTGGTCCTGCGAAAAGAATCGCTGTTAGCTGCCATGCTACCACGTTGCTTGTCGACCCCTCTTTCGCGACGATTGTAGGATAGGGTAATGGTGCACAGCACACAGCACACACCAGAAAACAAAAACACTGACCCATATATCCTTAACGAGGAATGAAGAAAGAACACGCGCGGACGACTTACCATAAAGCTTACAGAATTGAGCGCCAACTGCTATACCATATATCGGGAGAATCCGCAGACAACCTACCATAAATTTGAATGCGTACAAGCACGCCCGACGAGCGTGTCTGACGTACCGCGCAGCTTACAAAACTGAGTTTCAATCACCCAATCGGTTGTACTCACAGCAGTTGACGTTTTTCAACAATTTCATACATACAAAACTAAAAAACAAACGACGACACCGTTCGCTCCTTCCTTGTCTAGCCTTGCTTGCTTCTCGCCCCCCCCAACGCAGGACAAAGAGCAACTCGACAAACAAAACTGAAGCTACTCTCCGCACGGTCCCGGGTGCCCGGACAGCAACAACATACACGTTGAATAAAACTATACCTTCGCCTTCCCCCAACCCTCCCTCTGGTCTCTATGGTCATACGACTACGGCCATGCACGACATAGGAACACCCCCCCTCTCCCCCACCCCCTCCCCCTCCATCACCACTCTGCCTATTCAGGGCAACCAGTTCTGCACCTGCAGCTGTCCCACGACGCTGTCGACAAACGCCAGACTCCCCGCTCCCGCTCCCCCTCCGCCCCCTGCAAACCCCGCCTCCTCCTCCCGTCTCGCCCCCGCTCCCGCCCCCGCCCCCTGGCCATGACGCTTTCCATCCGCAGCGACTCGCTCTCGGTAGCGGCGGTAGAGTTCTTGGACGTACCGGGGGGTTTTCCCCCCGTCCCCTTCTTCCGCTACCGCCTCCGCGCTGTCACCGGGGGCTTTGAGGCTACCGTCCCCGCCGCTGCAGCTGTTAGTGTCGGTGGTGGTGGTGGCGGCGGCGGCGAGTTTTAGCTTGGGCTGTTTCTGCTTTCCTGTTCCCGTGTGCTCCCTCCCGAGCACGAGGAAGGGGTGGTTGCAGGCCTTTTTTGTGGCCAAAATAATGGAAAGCACAATAAATCAGGAGGGGGGGGGGAAACGAGAGGGAATAAGGGGGGGGAGGGGGGGGGGAGGCGGGGGGGGGGGGGGGGGGGAGGGTGGGGGGGGGGGGAGGGGGCGGGGGGGGGGGGGGTGGGGGGGCGGGGGGGGGCGGGGGGAGGGCGGGGGAGGGGAGGGGGGGGGGCGCGGCGGGGGGGGGAGGGGGAGTGGGCGGCGGGGGGGGGGGGGGAGGCGCAGGCGGGGAGGGAGGGGGGGGGGGGGGGGGGGGGGAGGGTGGGGGGCGGAGGGGGGGCAGGGGGGGGGGGGGGGGACGGGGGGGGGGGGGGGGGTGGGGGGGGGGGGGGGGGGTGGGGGGGGGGGTGGGGGGGGGGGGGGGGGGGGGGATGGGTGAGGGGGGGGGGGGGAGGGGGGCGAGGGAGGAGCGGGCGGGGGGGGGGGGGGTGTGGGGGGGGGGGGGGGGGCGCGGGCGGGGGGGGGGGGGGGGGGGGGGGGGGGGGGGGGGGGGGGGGGGGGGGGGGGAGGGCGCGGCAACGAAGGAAGAGTAAATAACACCCGGTGGAATGGTGGAAACGGAGAGAAAAACAACGCAAAAAACAAAACAAAACAAAACAAAACAAAAAGTGCATTCCGTGCAACCAGTGCACTCGATCCAGATAATGCACACCTGGGACAGCCCAGATAGATCACTCCCACATTTTTCAGGGCAGATTGATTCCTGATCCGTGTAATCTCTAGCTCATATCGCCGGGTGGGAGTCGAATAATCTGCACTGTCGAGGTCACGCTTCCTGCGTTGGACCTGTACTACACACATAGACCCTGTACAGCATATCAAAACGGCGGCTTAGGATCTACTAGATGATCTACCGTAGATCATGATCTATCTGCAGATGATCTGTCCGATGTGCAGATCGTGCTTCCACCAGCCCCTCTAGCGACAGACGCGCAGAACGCCAAAGCTAACCTTGGAATACATCTCGCAGCCGACTGTCACACAAACAGATGCTGGCGCGACACCTCGTTGAAAAATCGATGCGTCTGGAAAAGCAGTACCAGGTAAAAGAGGCAGAGGCATCAACAGTACAAAAAAAAAGTACAGAACGAAGGGAAAAAAAAAAAAAAAAAAAGAAAAAGGAAAATAACATAAAAAAAGGAAAAAACGGGTAAGAAGAGAAAAAAAACTAAACAAACATTGGCAGAAAACGAACATACCTGGTAACAAAAAGGCAGGCACCAACAAGGAGGTCAGACGGGAAACAAGGGGGAAAAGGGGAAAACAAAAAGATGAAATTGCACGAGACTCGCCTGCCGTAAGCGTAGCAGCAGCGTCAAGATGGCGATGTAGGACTTCATTACAGTTCCCGCCGCCACGTAGCCCTCGAATTCCACCTTCCGCAAAACACAAACGCGATACAACAGCACACACGCACAACCGAAACATCCGTCAGTAATGTATCGTAGCACCACCAGTATTAGGGCACTGCCAGTATTACAGCACCACTAGTATTGTATAGCAGCAACGAACAGTAAAATATGCAGCGCCGCCGGTACTACAGCACCGCCTGTATTACAGCCCCACCAGTATCACCAATACTATAACACCAGAATGACGTGTACACCAGCGACATTAAAGCACCACCCGTAGCACCACCTGAAGGAGGGGTGGGGGGGGGGGGGGGGGTGGGGGGGAGACGAAGAGGCAGATAAATACAAAGACGCAGAGAGAGAGACAAGAGGCAGAGACGGAGAGAGGGAGGGAGAGAGAGAACGGAGAACCTTTGTATGTACCCGACCCACCTTCGAGCGCTGCTTCAGGGCCTCGTAGAACTCCCTCTCTTCCGGCGACAGCTGCAGGCGCACAATCTCCACCTTCTTCGGGGGAAGCTCCGCGATAGGTCGTCCGCGCGAGTCCAGCGTATTCTGCCGGTCGGAGAACGGACGACAACGATAACGGTAAGAGGAAGCAACGGCGTATAATAGCAGCAACATCAGCAGCAACAAAGTTGAACAACAACCGCGACAACAACAACAACAACAACAACCGCAAGAACCTCAGACACAGAAACAAACACCACCACTCGACACCAACCAACTAAACAGCAACGCCAACAGCGACAGCAACACCAAGAAACGGCAACACCAACAAACGGCAACACCAACACCAACACCAAACAGCAACACCAACACCACCAACAACATTATCAATGGCAATGCCAGTATGTACCAGTACCACCAGTACCACAGTAGTACCAGTGTACCAGTACTAGTACCACTACCATCAATGGCGATACGAGAGCCAGGGGAATTACTCACCTTAGTCCTCCGGAGGAGGATGGGAGCGAGCACGGTTTTCAGTCGGCGAAGGGCCTCCACGTCGCCATCCTGACGGTAGTATAAACAGTAGTTCACGCGAGGAAGGGGTTGGGGGTGTGTCCTTTGGGTTGACTGGGCTGATAGTGGTTCTAATCGCGCCACTATATAGCAAGTAAATACGTCGAAGTATGCTATGACGGGGGGGGGGGGGGCATATGTAGTAAGAATCAGAACCACAACGGACCCAAAAATAATCTATCCCCCTATGTTTACACACCATATTGGATTTTCTGTCCTGCCATAGCCGATTTAAACAGCTTTTACGGGTGGGCATATGTAGTAAGAAACAGAACCCACGATGGACCCAAAAATCGTCCATCCCCCTATGTTTACACGGCACATTTGGTTCTCATCACTCTTAATAGTAATATGTTCCCCCCATGCCTTCTGCGGCAGGGGTGCCAGGGGTACACGAAAAAAAGAAAAAAACGGCGCTACACTCGCCATCATGTCGGCGTTGAAAACAAGCCATAAACCATATATATACTCGTGCATACGAAGAATGGTTGGGAGATTTTTTCTCAGAAACGAAACAAAACGTGTTCTTTCTCCCAAAATTTTGGGCACCAGTGTATTTTAGTATACCAGTATACCCCCCCCCCCCCTCCTCCCGTCCGGGACTCCAAAAAAGAAAAAAGTGGGGTGTCTATTTTATGTTCCCCCCCCCCGTGTACCCTAGCGAGTGCACCTACAGTAACTCTTCCTGAGGCTCCTGACCTGGAGGAGCTCTATAAAAATAGAGGAGATATACCTCACCCCAAAACTAATCGAGAAAAAGGGCAAGTGCAACCTGATGCATATAGCTTCATAACCCATTTAGACTGCGGTCCTGTTTCGGGGGACAAGCCCCTCAAAGTCCAAGTAGTTTGTCCTCAAAACGGGACTGCAGTCCCAAAAGGGTTCACGAGAGAAAATGGCGCTCCGACGAGCCTCGTCAGTCCCAGTGACAGTTTAGCCAGAACGTGCTAGCCCTATCGCGAAGCACACTTCCCCGGATGGAAACCCTCGCGGTTTGACCCCTTGACTGATCGCGCCCCCTTCACTAAAACTAGTCTATTAAGGCTAAAAGCGACTGCCTTGACGAGCCCACAATATAACCGGTCTCCTATCAAGAGCACAATCGCTACAAAGGCAGGGTTATCGCTTTCTTCCGCCAGAAAAGTTTCAAACCGAAAACGAGAATCCAAACGAAAACTGACATCAACAAAACAAGAAAGAAAAAAGAGATGGAAGCACATGCTGGTATATAAAACTGAGAAGGACATGAAAGAAAAGGACACAGACAAGAGGGGAAGAGAGAGATAGATAAGTAGCGAGAGTGGCGAAGAGAGGAAACAAAGGAGAGAGAAAAACAGAACACCAGCAACAGTAGCCAAAAGCCTGAAAACCTTGAAACAAAAGAGCAAAAAAAAAGGGGAAAAAAAGGGGGGGTGTACTCGATAGCAGAGATGTACTCGATATCATGCATGCCGTAGTCGTATGACCATAGACCCTCGCATCCCTACAATGCCGGGACGGAGCATGTCGGGTTTTCATCGACCAGGCAGACATTGCTTGCACCAAGCGCGAAGCGCCGTGAGGTGTCCGGCGAGTCGCATGAAGGGTGAGCTGCATCCTACTAAGAACCGCTTGTGAGGCGGACTTGCATATGGATGACAGCTTCAATGAGTTAGTTTAATTTCCGGTGGGGGGGGGGGGGGGAAACAAGCGGAGGGAGAGAGATGCACCCCCCCCCCCCCGCCGCCGTAGTTCCATGCTACCCACGCGTACTGGTCCTAGTGGTGTACCTACCTTATAAGGGTCTGCGATAACCTTCCTCCACCATCCTCGATCACTCCACGGCTCGTGCTTCAAAAACGACAGGAGCGCAAACATGTCGTCGAGGCTGTTCTGAATCGGGGTTCCGGTAACGGCCCACCTCTGCTCCGCTTCTAGCAGTAGACAAGCCCGAGACTGCTCCAACGGGGAAAGTCGCGAGAGCGGCGGCAGCGGCGGCGGCGACGGTGGTGGCGACGGCGGCGACGGCGGCGGGGGGGGGGGGGGGGCACGACGCTACAGCGTTACATTCACGATAACCAAAAGTAACTTGCTGGCGGAAAGCAGGATCATGATTTCACTCCAGCACTTGACCAACCCACGGCGCCATGCATACCTACGCATGGCTAAACGCCCACCCCTCCCCTCTCCCACTCCCCATCTCGATTTCAACCCCGCTCCGCCTCTGCCGCTTCCAATTTCCTACACCCTTCCAGCGACATAAATTTCAGATGGAGCCTGAGGTGCCTTGCCACGTAGCGTGTGGGTGGCGTGTTACCTGATCCGTGTTGGTGTTCCTGATGGAATGCGCCTCGTCAAGGATAACCCTGCGCCACCGCAGACCCAGGAGGCCTGTGACCGGCCGCCGCCGCGTTCTTCTGGACGCTCCCCCTGCCATGCGGCGCATCGCGTCATGCCATACAGCGCGTGAACGTCATGCCCTACAGCTCAGAATCATGTTCATACAGCGCATGATGAAAAAAAAAAACCCGTCTAAAGCGCATGATGTTCATGTCGTGCGCCATATGATGTCATGTCCTACAGGGCCGCGGTGTCTCGCTGTCAGAGAGCGCACGATGTGCTGCATACCGATACAGCGCAATGCGTTCATACAGTGCACTATCTTCATACAGTGCATGGTGTCTCGTCATACAGCGCATTATTCTACATGTCGTGTACTTGAAGCATACCGGGTACACACAGCACATGATGTCATGCCCCACATGCACCACATTATTCAGTACAGCGGGAAAGAATATTCCATACACTCGCATGTTCATACACCACAATGCATCATATTAATAGAGCGCATGACACAAAACAGCCCATGATGCCATGTCATACACCGCATACCATACAGTGCATGCTGTCGCACAACGCAAGGTGTTCACACCGTACAGCGAATGGTGCTCGTACATCGCATGGCAACATACAGAGCGGGACTTACACACACCCGCAGTTTCGTGCGCCACGCGACATCATAAAGCACGAGCCACAACACAGCACCCTGTTTCCACAGCACACGGTGGTCATGTAGCGCATTTATGCTCATACAGCGCATGACGTCCACACATGTCATACATCGCATGCATGCCATGCCATACAGCGCATGATGTCATGTCCCACACCGCATCAAAAGCCACACAGCACACGCCACCACGCAAGGCACGATGTCACACATCGCAACGGTACCACGCAAGGCGCGATGCCATACGTTCGCAACAGGTGCCATACATCCCCACACGTCATGTTGGAGCAGTACATGTACCTGGTACAAAAAACGTACCGGTACATAGGCGATGGCAACAATACAAGACGCTTGCCTGCTACCTGGTATGGAAGAGCGGGAGGCACCTGTATATATTCACCCTTGAGTAGCTCCGCTCCTTTAGGGACGGCAATCCCGTTTTTGGGACAAACTACTTGGAAATAGAGTAGTGTGTCTCATAGAACGGGACTGCAGTCCCAAAAGATGAACAGCAGGCCCGCAACGACTCATATCGCACAACACAAAAATGGGATGCCCACGATATTTTTGGGGCAGTTCCCTGGCTTAGAACCTCGTCAGTCACGAATAGCCCAGCCAAAAAGGTGCGACTCGTACCCCTATCGCGCAAAAAAATCACGTCACAGGCAAGCATCACTATCGCGAGGGAACACACTTGGGGCTGGGCACGGGCACAGTATGTACTGACAGTACTGTAGTAATATACTGTCAGTAGCAATCCACTGAAAGCCCCCGGCTAGTACATTCGCCAGCAATATACAGAATACGTACGTCCAAGAAACACGCCATACTACAGCACGGAAACCCGCCACATGCGTTTCCTGGCTGAGGAGCCTCGTCAGTCACAAGAATTCACACCTCAGACAGATCAGCTGCAGATCATGTGATGATCTAGATATTTCAAGGAAGATAAATTCCCAATGTTGTACTATCTAGCTCATGTTGCCGGGTGGGACCCGTGTAGTCTGCACGACCTACTGTAGTTCACATGTTTCCTGGGTTGGTATCTATACTGCTGCAGATCCTGCACAACCCCTCACAACGGCTGGTGAGGAACTAGATCATCTACAGCTAGACAGATAGGTCAGATCATGATCTGTATGATCTGTCCGAGCTGTGCGAATGTTCCAGCCGAAAAACTGCTACTCTTACCCCTATCGCACAAAATACGCGTCACTGGCAAGTACCATCACGAGGGGGACACACTATTACGGGGGACCATAGTAAATAGGACCAAATATTGCTCGTAGAAACAGGTAAAGGTACAGTTTTTTTTGTGTGCCGTAGGTCCTATTTACTACGGTCCCCCGTAATACCAACAATCAGAACAATCAGAACCAGACATGGTGGGTAAGCATATATTATAGAGGGATTTGTGTTTTTGAGTGCCATCGTGAGTTCTGCTTGCCGGCTGTAGGTAGGGGACTACTACGTCATGCCCCCAGCCGGCAAAAGTGACCCACCTCCTGCAGCTTGGTCGTCGGCCTCGTGCTTCAACATTTCGCTCGAAAGCACTCCGTACGTAGTCAGAACCACGTCTTTCCGAGCCAACTCCATGGTGGATCTGCCGGTTTTCATGGCCACGTCGGGGTTTGCGTTGGGGGGTTTGGGGTGGTGGTGGGAGGGTGGGGAGTGGGGGCGGGGTGGGGTGGGGTGACGTGGGGTGCAGTGGGGGGGTGGGGTGGGGGTGATGGGGGTGGGGGTGGTGGCGGAGGGGTGGTGGCGGGAAGGGGAAAGGGGCTAGGGTTGGCGGAGGAGACAAGACCAAATCCAAGGGGCAGCGTCCGTGAGAGAGGTACACAACATCAGCGTTACAAGGGCCTACCAACCGTGACGGAGGAGGGCGGTCACGGGAGACCAGACAAAGTAACCGCCAGAAAAAAAATGGTAGTCGTACTACATTAGTACCTATACATCGAGGGGGTGGACGATGCAAAGTACAGCGGGGGGGGGGAAGGGGGGCAGAACCCAACGCTAGTGCTCCCACCGCTCGGCAAAAAATTCGCCCACCAAACCACACAGCGCTGAACATCAACCACGCACGCGCCGCCGTCGCCTCCCTTCCACACACACACACCGCGCACGCACACCGCGGCAAAAAACACATGTCCACGTTCCGCCCGCTTGGAAAAGCAACCACGCCAAGCGAACGCGGCGCGCAAAAAAAAAAAACGAGTTAACATCCACACCACGACACGTACATCAGGCCCACGTCCAAACCTGCTCCTCCCCGCGCCGTAGTGGAAGCAAACCGCGATCGCACCCTTCCGCGTCTTGCTCTCCAGCTCCGCCCTCCACTGACCTATCAGAGACAGGGGACACACCACCAAGGTGCCCCCCACTCCCCCCCCCCCCCCCCCCCCCCCCCCGCCCCCTCTCCTCCATCCCTTTCCTCGATCCGACCACCCCCACAGCCCCGGCCCCCTCCCCATCCCCGGCACCAACACGCCGTCCGCCACACAAAACCTCTACAACTCCATCCATCTCCTCGTCGCTTTCCTCTTTCCGACGCTCTCCGCCTTCTTCTTCGTCGCACCCGGTTTTCCATCGGCGTAAGGATTCTCCAGCAGGGCGGACGGGTTGGACCCAGCCCTTCCCCCGCCCCACCGCCCCCCCCGCTTCTTCGGCCCCGCACCTTTTCTCCCGCGCCCCTTGCTGCCGCCGCCGCCGCCGCCGCCATCACCGGTGACGCTTCGCTTAGCCTTGCCCTTTCCGCCGTTCGTCTTGATTGGCTCGAAGTCCGAATCACTGCCGTCCATACCGCTGTCGCTGTTGTCGGTAGGATCATCGCCTTCCGCCTGTACGAGCGCGACGTCCACGAACCGTGACGTAAACAAGGAGAGGGAAACGATTGACAGTACTGTTCGAATAACGACTTTTTCGAAATTATTGTACTCGCCACGGAACACGTAGCGGGGGGGGAGGGGGGGGGGGGGGGGGGGGGGGGGGGGGGGGGGGGCAGACTCATTTATTACTTGCCTCAAGTCGTTTGGCCATGGACCACACATCCCTTTCGAGACGGAGAAATATGCAGCGGGGGGTATTTTTGCGTGGGCCCAAAAATCAATCGGACTGAGGGGGCTGCTCCTACCGAGGAACACCTACCCGATACATTTTGTAGTCCCATCCTCACGCGGCTGTGCACGAGGAAGGGAACAAACGAGCGAACGTTGTGCTTCTCCTTTTCTGCTCTAGCCCAGAGCTACAGCACGTCATTGGAGGACTACGACCGATTTCGGCGTTGGCAAAGGAAAACCACACAAATAAAATATCGTTCTGCGAACTTGATTATTTTTCTCTTGCTCACGCCCTCGCCCTCGCAAGCAAACACGCGACGTACTGCCGTTTTTTTTTTTACAACTATACCGGTACTCGTCATGACATGCGTCTACGGTAGCCCAGATGGCAGTGACCATCGGGTTGCGCATATATAGCCTGGCGTAACACGAAGTTTTTCAGAAAAGAAAAACGCGTTCAGGGTTGAGGTATAAAGCAGTAGAGCTTCCCCTACTACTATTAGGAACCCCAGAAAAAGAAAGGTATACGAGTATACCCGCCTGTTTTTTCCATGGCGAGCCTCCTAGTCAGACCGTGGCCATAGCGCGTAGCTGCTGCGGTAGGCTAGTCCTGTGGCGTCTACGCATGTCCCATCGCGTGCTCCCCATGTCACCTCATGTATCCCCATACCCGCGTGGGACTCCCGGCAAGCTGCGCAACATCCCCAGCATCGATCACTCCAAGTTCATCTCATTATCGTACTCGTTCGGTCGGGCCGTTCGGTCCTCCCGAACAAGCTCTACAGTTTTTGAGTTTTGAGACATGCGCTTCTTCCAGAAAAAAAGAACAGGGTGGGAACTCTCGGAATCTATTCACTTTGAAAATAATCAATAGCCGATCACAAAATCTTCGAGGCCATCACGTTCAATTCCAATCGTTCCGACGTTATTTGGAGGAAGTTAAGGCACAACGTCAGGCGAAGTTTTATAACCCGCCTCCGTGCGGTTACATAGTACCCCTTCTATGGTCGAATCTCAGAAAAAAAAGGTACTTCTAGTACCCCCTGCAATCGCGGAACCTGAAAAAAAATAAGGTAGGCCATAGCACCCCCTCTTATCGAGGCACGACTCCAGTGTTGTTCTCTCCGCGCCAACACCAATGTTCATGCCAATCCTAACGCCAACATCAACGCTATACGTCAATGTCAACGTCTCTCTCTGTATGTCTCTCTCCCTCTCCATTTCCTTGTCCCTCTCCCAATCCTTCCCCTTCTCCAACCACACCCCCCCCGCCCTCTCACCGTCCCTGTCTCTCTATAGTCACACGATCAACGCATACGCACCTCGCTGCCCCCGGAGCTAGGCGAGAAGCTACTCCCACAGCCGCTGTCGCTGTCACTCCTGCTGCTGCTGCTGTCACCGCCACTGCTGTCGACGAAAAGCACCGCGGCACCACCCGCTGGTCGGGAGGACGACGGCTCAGATGAAGGAGAAGTGACGCGCGTCGATCGCCTGTCCTTGCGGCCCGTCGTATTCGCAGTCTGAAGACGCCCGTTCCCCACCACCACCACCACCACCACCACCCCTAACAGCGGTAGGTATGGCGTTGCCGTTAGCGTTGGCGCTAAAATTGGCGTTTAAAATTGGCGTGAGCGCCTGCGTTAGCCATAGTGGGAGCGGTGGCAGTAGCAGGCGCGGTCTCTCGCCGCCTCCGCTTCGTTCCCGCGGCGATAGAACCGGTGGAGGAAAGCGGCGTATCAGGACTCGACCGTTTCCGAGGTAGCCCCGCCTCACGCACGTCCTGCGACACAACGCCATCGCCGCGTTTCTCGTCCAAACCCTCAACCTCCTCCGAGCCTTCCCCCTCGAGCTCCGGTGGCGTGCCCGCCACCCCGCGTTCTTTCTCCGAGTGCAGCAATTCAACCTCTTCGATTCGCGAGGGGGCGCGTCGTGCTTGAGTTTCGCGTCCCTTCCCGTGGGCGACCGCCCGCCCCCGCCCCCCTTCTCCTTTCCCCTCTCCCCCCCCTCCCGTTCCTCTACCTCCTCCTCATCTTGTTCCTCCCCACGATTCTTATTTTCGGAGCTGTCGACATTGCCGCTGTCCCGGGCTATTCCGCTGCGTCCTCGACTCTCCTTGTCCGACAGGATCAGCGACAAGAGCATCACGGTCTGGCAAATGGGAGGGAAGCGCTGGCGTTAGCGCTGGCCTCAGATAGTTGGTGGCACCGTCTGTCGGTGTCATCGGTCATCAAGCGCCGTCTAATCGACTACTGGATTGGCGGTCGAGAGTGGCCGGGGTGAAAGCGGGATATGCCGTGGTGACACAACAACAGGACTCACGAAAAAAAAGCAAGACACAGCGGTCACTGTATACTACGGCAGAGGAGGTTACCCAATGCTGCACATGTCGGACTGATCATCGATTTCCACTCCATGATGTAGATATTTCAGGGTAGAAATACTTGGGGTATGATCTGTACAATAGTACCTAGCCCATGCTGCAGGGTTGAGACCCGCACAAGCCGCACGGTCTAGGGCTTGGTTTCTGGGTTGGACCTGTACTCTGCACACCCTGCGACACATAAGAAAAGGTTAGGAGCTACTAGATGATCAGCAGTACATAGATAGGTCATGATCTATCCATCGTATGCAGTGCTCCTCAACTTCCTATTAATGATAGCTCTCGACGAGCTCAATACCTCCACCTGAAACAAAAAAAAACTTTTGGGAGACACGTACGCGCAAAAACAACCCGACGAACAATCCCATTGGCGAAGCATAGAACGAAAATATATGGGAAACATGCAAATATATTGGGGAAAACTCTCGGTTGTGCAGGTATAGCTCCGCCAGTCAGGAAATGCTGGGCCCGAAATGATATCCCCTTTCGGGGTACGGTTCCAAAAGGAAACAAGACACACACAAAACACCGTGTGCTTTTGCTAAAAAAAGAGGCGGAAACGCGACGTGCGGGCACGGCGAAGGGCGTGGCGGTCGACCAAGCTAGCGAATACGTCACCCCTCGCAGAGCAACGCACATCGTCCACCGACCGTAAAATTATACCAGCACCGCTTGCATAATCCAGAACCCCCACCCCGTACCTTTCTCACGCCTGCCACCACCACCCAATACAACCAGCACCAGCAGTAACACCAACACCTACACCGACCCCAATAACCATATTAGCACCAAAAACACAGACATCTGACACCCACACCAGCAGTAGCACTACCAACAACAATACAACAGAAACACCAACAAGACCTCCCACGAAGAACAATAAGAACAACACGAAGCACTATCTCCAACACCCACACCAACACCAAAACAAAATCCACACATCCCTGTCGACCGCAAACCCCAGCCCCCCCCCCCCCCCCCCCCCCCCTTCCCCAACCTCACCTTGCCCATCCCCATTTCGTCGGCCAATATCCCCCCCCTGCATCCCAGCGAGGCCGGAGGGAACTCCCTTTGGAACCTCCTGGTGTAAACATTCACATAAAAAGCCGCCGGCTCCGACAGGAACCCCCCCTCTACCGCCCCGCCCTCGCTCACATCTCCACCCTCGACACCCCCCGAGAACCAAGAAGGCTTGGCGGGGACCGTCCGGGCTAGCGAAGCCGCCGCTCGCCGCTCCCAGAGGGGGTGAATAGCGACCCCCACGCCCCCACCGCAGTCCCCCCCCCTCGCGGCTACGAGCTCCCAAGACGACACGTGGACGCGCCCGTCCCTGACCACGACACCACTCCCCCCTTGCCCGCCACCGTCGCCGTTAGCCTTGACTACGAGGCAATCTGCGCCACGTTCTCCGGGAGAGAGCGACCCTGTCCCTCCCCCATCGGGCGAGGCAGGCGCCCCCCCCGGGGCCTTCGAGGAAGGGTCCCCCAAGGCCAGACCCGTGCAGTCCTCCTCCGTGACGTAGCGGCGCTTCTCCCTCTGTATCATCCACGCTAGGGCCTGCTTCTGGTACCGCCGGAGGGAGAGGCCGTCCACGAAGAGCTTGGGGCTCGGCGCCTCGGGCATGCTGCACAGCTGAGCTTCGTCGTCGTACAGCCTCCTCACGTCCTCCTCCTTGATCTCCTTCTCCTGCTCCCCTTCTCCATCCCCTTTTTCCTCTTTCCCGCTCCTCTCCCCGCTTCTCCTCCAACTCTTCTTCTGCTTCGGATTTTTCTCCTTTGCCACGGGCTGCGGTGTCGGTGCCCCGCACGGTGGCGGCAGCAGCGCGCGAGCCGCTATCCCCTCGGCTGCGACCCTGGACCTGAGGTTGAGATTGAGGCTGGGGCTGTGGCGTCTTCGGCCGCTCCTGCTCGATGTCGCCTGTTGTGGAAGCAGCAGTAGTATTAGTGGTAGTAGTAGTCGTAGTAGTAGTAGTAGTAGTAGTAGTAGTAGTAGTTGTAGTAGTAGTAGTAGTAGTAGTAGTAGTAGTAGTCGTAGTAGTAGTAGTAGTAGTAGTAGTAGTAGTAGTAGTAGTAGTAGTAGTAGTAGTAGTAGTAGTAGTAGTAGTAGTAGTAGTAGTAATATAGTAGTAATATAGTAGTACGATGTTGGGTTTTGTATAGGGAGGGCGGCGGCGGCAGAGGTTGCGGTGGCAGACGGGGGGTGGCGTTAGACATCTGGCCTCGCTGCGGGGATGGGTATCACGCCTTTGGGCATTACACTCAGTCGCGGCCTCGCTGGTACACAGCATGTGCCCGTGTGGCAAAGCAATAGAGAGCAGAACTCACATAGTAGGAGAATGTGAAATATACAAGGAGGAACGGGATGTGTTACAAGAGGAGATGAGGGAAATAGACGAATGTGACGTGGAGGAGTTTGATACACTGAAGAGCAGCGAGAAAACGATCGTTATCCTAGGAGATAGATGGTGGCCACAGGCGGCCAGACAGGAGGGGGGATAAGATTAGCAAACAGTTTCTATGTAATATATGGAAGCAGCGTAATGAACGCCCAATTGTTGGAGGTGTCTCTACTGGGAGTAAGAACGGTGCTCCGTCTCGAAAGGGATGCGTGGTCAATGGTCAAATGACTAAGGCAATCAACAATTGAGTACGCCCCCCCCCCCCTGCCTCCCCCCCTTTCTCCCTTACCTGTATGAACGAAGTGGAGAAGACAGTAGGCGCAGCGGTAGAGCTCCTCGTCATCGACTGTCAGAAAAAATAACAATAAAAACGAAAAGTACATATCGGCAAAAAGAGAAGGCCATCGTGGCATCGTCACGCCCTGTACGCCAGCATCAGAGATTGCAGGGACGGGTTGTGACCGAGAACACCCGGCCGAAGCGGGCACACACCCTCGAGCGTGGGGCGGGGGGGGGGGGGGGGGGGGGGGGACGGTAGCGACACATCAACATATGACTGGACTCATCATATACCAGGTAGCACGCACGACAACACACCCCCACGGACGAATTTCAGAGCCGGTTTCCTCGAAAACGTGAGGGGCACACACAAGGAAAATGGTGGCTTTGGAAAGAATTCGCCGAGAAGGTTGCATGTTTGGCGCATCGCTCGTCGTACTCAGTACGCCCTCCCCGCTGTCGAGAAACCCAGTTGTGAAAACCGTCCGAGGGGGTGTATTGTTTTATCACCCTATTACGGGGGTACATAGTTAACAGGACCTATGGTGTACATAAAAAATATATATATTTCCTATTTTTACTAACAAAATTTGGTCCCGTTAACTATGGACCCCCGTAATAGTGTGATACGGTATCAACGTAAAAATACAATTCAGAATATTGCACACCCCGGACATAGCATCGATTCCCACAGTTCATGATCTAGATCTTTCAGGGCAGGTATGATCTGTATGATCTGTATGGAACAGCTCATGTTGCCGGGTGGGAGCTGTATCTAGTACAATCTGCATGATATATTGGACACGATTCCTGGGTTGGATCTGTACTGTACAGATCCTGCACAACATCTCACAACGGCGAGGTAGGATCTAGATTATCTAGACAATATATCTGATCTAGATAATCTAGATGATCTATTACGGAGGACCATAGTAAACAGGACCAAATATGGTTAGTAAAACTAGGTAAATATATACGCTTTTATGTACAACATAGGTCTTGTTAACTATGGACCCCCGAAATAGATGATCTGTCCGACGTGATTACCATGCAGAATTTTGAAAAAATCCTAACGACAATCGCCGACGTGAGGGCAAGCAACTGAAGGAAATTCAGCCACTCGCCCGCCAGAAAAACATTCCCACCAGATACCGAACAGAAACGTACTGAACAAATGCCGAATAAATACCCAAGATATACCCAAGAGCTACCAGAGAGACACCCGACAGACACCCGACAGACACCCAAGAGATACTGAATACCAGGTATATGATATATGACACCCAAGAGATACCCACGATATTCCGAACACAGCAAGCAAGGTCGTTTGCGTCGCTTGGCAAGACCCCACCACACCAAGGCGCTTGTCCTTTCCCGACTGGCGAACACGGGCCACTACCATCACTAGAAAGATGGCAAGGGTCCAGCCAAGCTAGCAACCCCAGCTTTCGAAAGGCACGAAGAAACGCTTGAGTGAGGCAAAATAGCGCTGAGAAACTAACGGATACCCGAATGAGTTCCTGAAAAAAACACGCCTCCACACGTTGCTGTGGTTGACCCTTCTGCTATGTACGTCCTGCCAAAAAATGATCCACTATGATAATTCCACGTAGTCGCCCCTCCAAAAATAGGGTGTATTTTGCAAATGGGTGAAGGCGGAGGGGAGTCGACGTAAGTGCGTCGATAGTTTGTTGACAGCGAATCGTTCCGCCAAGTCCTGCCCGCCCCACCCCGACCCTTTCTTGAAAAAGCACATCGAACCGAACCGAACCGAACCGAACCGCTTGCATCGTACCGGGACTCAAGGCGAACAGTCCCGCCTCGACCTCGACAGAGAGCATGAGAGGCACCTCCGCGAATACCCCCAGCCCCGGCAGCTCGCACACCGTCTCCGCGTGGGCCCTGACAAGACCCACTTGGAGGAGGGGAGCAAGGAAAGCGCACACCTGCGGCAGTTCCATTTTTAGAGTCACGTCAACGAACAAACAAAATTAAGGACTTCAGAAACTGATCAGATAATAATTTTTGAACATGTTAATTTAATATTTCAAGAAAATAATCGGTGAAGGGTCAACGGGGAGCCTCCCCCCCCCCCTTTCCCGGTATGGTCAGACGACCACGGCCATGCGTGATGTCGAGCACACACACCCCTTTCCCCCGTGCGCGTTTGCGCGCTGTGACGTTGCGCCATAGCGAAAGCAATGCGAAGCGAGTTCGAAGTTTCGAAATGAAGCGATGCGAAGCTACGTAAAGCCAAAGGCAAGGCGGAGTCAAGTAAGAACCAATTCAAAATATAAGAGCGACGCAAAAAAGAGGCAAAAAAAGCGCGGCAAAAAAAAAGCAAGACCAACAAAGCAAGAAGCGAAGCATAAACCAAAGCGGGGCGACACGAGAGTACCAATCACAGGCGATACAGGACCGATTACAGGCAATACGGGACGATGCCCAACGGAGTACAGGTCAAAAAGGACCAATGGTAGGCGCTAACGGCCCCATGACAGGTCATATGGGACCCGTGACGGGCGACACGAGACCGATGGCAGGCCATACGGAACAAACGACGGCCACAGTCGGCGACAAGAAGCTCCGCTTGAATTGAGATGCGCCGCATATACAATACTGTCATGTTTGCGTCAGAGCGCGACAAAACAATGAGGGAGCTAGAAGATCAGTCATATATCACGTTCGAGACATCCAACCTACGAGTAGAAGCGGAATCAATCGAGGAGCGCGCGTCATCAACCCTCTTCCCCCCCCTCGTGTTCTCGGGCGGGGGGAGAAGAGGGGGAAGGCACGAACATAATACTCCTTGATCTCGACATCATATACCATCCTTTCGGTCAACTTTTCTTGTTCTCCTTGTGCAATGCGTACCTCTCGCGGGAGCCTCCCCTCAACCCCTCCCTGAGATCCTCTGAACAGGATGTGGAAAATGGAGCCGGCGGATGAGGCCTTTGGGCGGGGGGCCTGCTTCCCCTTCCCCCCTCCCCTTCCCCTTGTACCGTTGGCGCTGCTGCTGCTGATGCTGCCGTTACTGCTGCCTTTCAAGGCGGACGACGAGCGAGGCGTCCAAGACCCTTCGCTGACGATGGCGACTTCTTCTTTGTAAGCCATGCTCCCTCGGCGAATGCTGTGGCTGTGGTCGGTTGGATTGGTTGAAAGTATTGATCGGTTGGTCGGTCGGTCGGTTGGTTGTTTGGTTTGTAATTGGTTGCTTGGTTGTTCGTTTGGTGTATATCATGCCACCAAACGTATGTGGCACAAGACGACTGGGAAAAAACGACTCTGTCCGGCAGCGCTTGAGGCAATCGAATCACTGGCAGTAGTTGCACGTTGGTTCGTCCGTTCATGCCAAGTCAAGGAAACACAAAAACGCACAAACACACCACAAACCGTGCAAAACGCACACAAGCCAACCCACCCAGTCACCCAGCGCTCGCCGACAAACTTGGGCCACCCTGCCTCAGGCCTGCCCAGCGACCTAAAAGCGCCCCCGACACCAGTAGCTTTACCAGTAGCTCTGCTGCTACCAATAGCTCTACTGGTACCCGTAGCAGTAGCCCCACTGCCGTCCTGATGTCCAGGTCGACCCGGCCGCCTCGGTGGCACCGCGATGGTGGTGGTGGTGGTGGTGGTCGTGGTCGTGGCAGCGGTGGCGGCACCGTTACTTCTTTGGGTTAGAGTCGGGGAAGGAGCTGCCGCGCTTTGTCCGTCTGAAGGCACGGACGACACGCCTGGTATCCCGGACTCGAAATAGCTGTAGCGAAAGCACCCCCAGTCCACGTACGGGTGTCGCATACCAGTATGTCGCATGCCACATGCCACACACCACATATCCACATATCACGGATCACAGGTCAAATGTCTTAAGTCACAGATCATAGAGGTGTCTCCAAGGCAGCATGGTACTCGTCACGCGATGGAAGAGGGGGGCGGGGGGCCGGGGGCGGGAAGAGGAAGGCGTGACTTACCAAAACGTTTCTCTCGACGAATTTTCTGAACGAACCGGCGGATTTTTTTTTGAACTTTTGAGAGCGAGCAAGGGAGCGCAAGTTACATTTACATTCCGCCTGGAGGATGACACTTGTACCTTGTGCGATTGAACGAGCAGACCAGCGAAGACACACTGGAAGGAGTGGGGACTGTGGTCGGCATGGAGACGAGACGTATTTGCTCCGTGTTGCCGGAATACTGGCGGATCGCATGGCCTGCAGAGCACAAGCCCTACGTAATTATACCAACTCATCAAAGGGACTATACTATTGATAGTATTAATAGTTCAAAAAAAATAGCAAGCCTGCTTTACTTTTTCACTCACTGGTTGATTGCCCGCTCGACATTGTAACCCGCCGTTCTCAAAAGAAGCTGGAGGTCCTTCTCGTGTCCTTTGATCCCCATGGACCGGAGGATGCCCAGCTGCTCGATGATCCCGGACATGACCTAGCATGCACCTTGCAGCACTGAGTTGCGAAAGCGCAAAACCAATTCAAAATTAAATAAATTCTCCCCTTGATATACATGCCAACCGGAAATATGCAAACCTACCCTCATAAGTAGTTCCGGTCCTGTGTACGTCGCATGTAGCATGCACATCTTCAACAGCTAAATATCTCCAGAAGGGTTGCTGATGCCGATGATTTTTCGACGCAGAGCACTGCCCTGCCTCACGGGGATCATCCTGCTGGCTCCCACTGCCGCCTTTCGTGCCCCAACGACCGCTTTCAGCACCAACAGCAATAGTCGAACTTGTAGTTCGCTGTCAACAACTCACAGCAGTTTCCACCAGATCAACACCACACCATCGCCTACATCGCGCACTGCAGCAGCCGACCGCCATGCCACGTCTTCATCGTGCCGTGGCAGCATAGCGACAGTAATGGCTAAAGGTAATGGTGGGGGCGGCGGCGGGGATGGTGGTACAAGCAAAGCAGAGTATTACACGCCCGCAGACTTGGATGCCTACAGCGAACCGTGGGGCATTACGCTCCACTATCGCGGCACCCTCAACTCCTATCGCATCGAAGCTCACAGACCCAACGGAGAGGTGGCAGGATACACTACGGGGTTCTACCTCGGAGACCTCCTGCATCTGGACAAAGTGCAGGTGCGCGCGAAGCCGCTTTCCTTTGCCCGGCTTGGCAATGCTGAGAGGACACGATGTGCAAGGGCGTGAGAGCAGTAGTCCATACTGCTGTTGTATAGAAAAAAGGCCACTGGCGTACAAAGACGAACAAACATGAGAAAGCCCGAGCTGCAAGTACAAGTACTACTACTGTTGATCGTCTTGGTGCTACTGTACAGCTGTAAGTGGCAACCTGCGAGCGTGTGTGCAGTGTGTACGTTGTACCCGACCCCTTGCAGAATAGCTCCGGTGCTAAGTGTACCACGCCCTCACCCAGCAACTGCTCGATTGCTTCTTGCGTCAATGCTGTGATCGCCATGTGTTGTATCCCTTTGCTTCCCTGAAGCCCGGAACAAGTTGGGCAGTACGTACGCACCAAGACAAAAGGCTCAAAGGATTTGCGTTCTGAATAATGAGGATCATGGAGGCCCTGTCAGAACGCACGGTCTGACGTTTTGTACAACGGTGTCGTTTGAAAGTAGCTGGTCGTTCGCCGGTGGATGCGCTGCGCGCTGCTGCCCCTCGCTGTTTTCTCGCTCTCTCGATCCGCGCCAACAAATGCGCCGAACGTCCCGCGTTCGTGTGCGCTGGCACGCCCCCCCCTTCCGCGTAGTAAGTAATGCCACGTATGATGAATTGTGGCTAATGATGAGTTGTCTCGTGAAGAGACTCGCAGATGGATGATGACACCCAGTGATCGTGAGATACACTTGCGTTGCTCGATTGAACAGAAAAGAGAGATGGTTTGAAAGGTGGCGCTTATGTGGCCGTGCTCAAGAGAGCGGTGATGATGGAGAGTGGTGAGAGAGTGAGCTCATGGGGCTCACTTCTCTGGTACGATCACCTGGTGTGATCACCCTGATAAAGTCGTGCATAACTTATTCTACATGACCCCCATGATATGATCATGTGCCAGTACGCCAGTACCCCCGTATGCCAGTATCCTACTGTATGATACGATATGCTACGAGTAGTCGTACTCTACGATGACTGTTTGTCTCACCGACAATCTTACCGTAGATCATCGTAGATCTACTGACATCGGAATAATATACGAACAGACATGACAGTCTTGTGTATACTCCAACAACGTATACACTGTCCCATGCATCGTGCCACCCCAAGTGTGTCGAAACCCCGAAATAACTTTTTCCGAGACGTAAACATCGAATTTTCTCTCCAACGATTCTGCCTGCTGACTTACCTCCCTCTCATTCACCTCGAAAGTGACGGTTGTGAGATCTACGACGCCCCCCCCCGCCCGGTGCCGCGAAGATTGTTTTATCAACTAGCCCCACTGCATCCCACCCTACCCCCCCCACCTTGTACATTTATGTACCTGATACCTGACCCCCTACCAGCCAACGAGTTTGCGGCCGAGGGCGCTGCAAGCAAGCGCAGCATCGCGCATCCACCTCATACAGCACATGCAATACATGTACAATATCCTTGCATTACGTTACGTGTGTATATCACTCGCGCGTCGTTCTACAGATACAACGCAAGGCGTCGGAGTACGAGCCGGGGGCACCAAACGCGCCCGCCCCCGGCACCCGAGACCTTCCATGGGCCGCCAAAACCGGCAACCTGTTCCAGCTGGGTGCAGTCCTAGGGTGTGCAGCGGTGCGGTACGGATGGGACAGGGGGGCTAGGAAGGTCGAGCTTCTGGCCATTCGCGAAAACGACAAGCAACATAGCAGGTGAGGGAAGGGGAGCGGGAGAGAAATCATTTCATGGATGTCCTGGAGTGGGGGAAGGCAAGATTTCATGAGGGGGAGGGTTCAGATGGGGGAAGAAATGGTTCCATGAATGTGATATGGGAGGGGGGGGGGGCGGCGATGGTCCGCGGATGCCGTAGAAAGGAAGCAGGGGGGGCGGGGGCTGTACTCATTATCATGCATGGTCGTAGTCGTATGACCATAGACCCTCGCATACCTACAATGCCGAGACGGAGCACGTCGGGTGTTCAACGACCAGGCAGACATCGCTTGCACCAAGCGCGAAGCGCCGTGAGATGTTGAGTGAGTCGCATATTGGATGAGCTGCATCCTACTAAGAACTGCTTTTGAGGCAGATTTTCTTGCATATGGATGACGGCGCCAATGAATTGATTTAATTTATAGGGTGGCTTCTTCCGGACATGGGGGGCGGGGGGCGGGGGGTCCATCAATATGGTGAGAGGTGACCCGGGGAGGGAGGTGGCTGGGCGGATGAGATCGAGGTTGTGTCAAGTGTCGGAGGCGGCTGTGGAGACGGGTGTCGTGCGGTGCCTGATTCCGACACCGTGCGTGCATCGACGTGAGTCCGAGAGACGGGTACCCCTCGCTGCATATGTTGTTTTGCTATTTCGCATTAACTCACCACCGTGATATCGTCCATGAAGCTACCCTCGTGCTGATGCTATTTACATTTTTCATTCATAACAGTCCCGTGACTCAACAAGATAAACAGGCTAAAAAATCCTAGAAGGAAATGATCGAATAGTAAATATGTACCTGCCGGAGAATAGGGGTGGCAGATGTATCATATCATGCTCGAGAAGGTTATTAGGGGTAGTGTGTGGATGCTGCAGCCTGGTACACACCGCACTATGACCTAACTCAGTGGTGCTTGAGATGCGCGCTTGCTTCCGGTGTGGTCCCTGCGCCGACCGTAGTGAGATTAGTGACGTACTCCAAACCACAACCCGTACCAGTGGCTTTCTTGAATGTGAGCAGCTGGCTGAACCAAAACATCCATCCGGTTCGTTGACACCACGTCGACATCCGATATTTCCCATTTCTCGCGTGTAACCCCTTTACATTCAGCAGTACTCGTCATGCAGACGGTTAATGCAACTGCACACAACAATATTTTGTGATAATAGTTACCGGCACACCAGGTATATTATTTGAAGCATGATATATATGATATCAGACGTAACCCTTACCCTTAAGCCCATTTAAAAAAAGCGATGCAAACTCAAACGGCACCATGAACTCCCCATCCCCCCCCCAAAAAATACTAAAACTCGCCCGAAAACAACGCCATCCCCCCCCCACCAAAGCCCTAGAACTCGACTAGAACTCACCTGAAAACAGCCCCATTCCCCCGACCTAATCCCTACAACTCGCCTGAAAAAACCCATTGCCCAAACCAAATCCACCTAAAGTCCCCATTCCCCCACCAAAACCCTGCAACTCATCTAAAAAGCCATTTCTCCAACCTAAACCCCGCAGTTGGCCCGACAGCAACCTCTTTCCCCCCACGCCCACCCCCACCCCGCCTCCGCTTACTTTGCACCCCAGGCTGGTTCGGTATTACCGAATTGCCGGATTCCGCGCCGAGCGCGACGTGGGAGAGGACTTGGGCAGCTTGAAGGATAGGTTACTCTGGGGCGCGGAGGGTACGCTGATGACAGCGAATGCGGAAGAGTTCATGAGGCGGTGGACGTCGCTGATGCTCGATACCACTAGCGGCAGCTTGGCGTCGGCGGAAGTGCAGGCGGAGGCGGGAAAGAAGGCATAGCACTGCTAGTCTATACCACTATCAGTACAGCGTGGAACGGAGAGGACATGTGTTTCGGATCGGAGTGGGTCCAGACTACTTGCGCGAGGCAACCGCCGAAGCATATTAAGGGCGTTCCCTTGTTAGAGGCAGCCCACAGAGGGGTGCGCTATGTATTAGTCTATTGCTATTTAGTTATTTTACTTACCGTTGTATTTGTAGCATTTCGAGACGGCAGGAGGTCTCCTATTTTCAGTGTAGTTGATCACTCTACGAGGTCTACTATTCGAGAGTTACCAGTACAGTAACAACACCACGAGACAGCAGGTGATTAACTGTCTACGATATAGTAGTTCTACAAAAATTACGAAGTAGTGACTCTGCAATAACACACGAGATATCTTGCAACTTGTTTAATTCAAAAATGTTTACGACTACCGTCAGCGGGTGAGTTCGTTTAACCTTGGGTGATCCATCCTCAGCTTTTACAAGCCTTGGTCACATGATACGTCGGCCGCGTGCGCTCTACTTTCCTCGTGACAGGATGTAGCCCCGCGATCCCCACTGGGTGTTACCATGGCAAACACGACGAGTTTACAAGGGCTTGTGTGTCGAGGAAAAATAGAAATAATAATCTAATATCGTGTGCAAACATGGGTGGATACATAGTATTTGGGTCCATCGTGGGTTCTGATTCTTACTGCATATGCCCCCCCGTAAAAGCTGGTGAAACCCGCTTTGACATGGCAGATAACAGATAAGAATCTAATATCTTGTGCAAACATGGGTGGATACATAGTATTTGGGTCCATCGTGGGTTCTGATTCTTACTACATATGCCCCCCCGTAAAAGCTGGTGAAACCCGCTTTGACATGGCAGATAACAGCTCGACATGTAGAGCCTCAACGCGCGATTTTTCCAGGAAGATTTTGCAAAGTTTCTTGCGTTTTTTTTTTTTAGCAAATCGTTCAAACCTGCTTGGGCATGACAGATGACGGCTCGACTCGATGTGTGTACTTTTTTTTACTCGTAAAGCCTCTGGACGTGGTTGATTGTTGTTGTTTGGTCGTCACGTTTACTTTCCAGCTCATCTCGCCGGAGGCGTTTACACCTCGGACAGATCATCTATTCGCAGTTGATGATCTAAATATTTCAAAGCAAATATATATATTCCCGATCTACAGTAGTAGGTGATTTTGCCGAGTGGGACCCGTATGATCCGCCATGACCTACCTAGCACACATGTTCCCTGAGTTGCATCTGTACCACGCAGATCCTCCTGCACAATCTCCCACAACGGCAGGTGAGGGACTAGATGATCCACGGTTAGACAGATATATCATGATCTGTCCAAGGTGTGGAGACTTTTTCCCCTCAACAGCTTTCTGGGTAAGCCGCGGTAACAGGTATCGTCCATTCTCTTTCCCGGTACTTGCCCTGTAAATTCATCGCGCATGACAGGGTAAAGCCCTCCCACGACTGATAATTTTTTCATGGGCTATTGCCAACTCGTGCTTGGGCACTTTTAGCCCCGTAAAATAGTCTGTCAGCCTTGAATGTCTCGCATAATTCTCAGTTTTTTAAAGCTGAATCTCTATTGAGAAAATTCCAAACATGTCTGTCTGTCCGCATCCCTTATATTTTCGAACGTATATTACAGTAGTACGTCCCAAGGATCGATGCATTAGGTCGTTACTGATGATGTTGATACGACGTATTCGACCCCTTATATATACTAAAACAAACCATACCACCAGGCAATATTTAGCCATCTAAAACAAGTATGTATACCATCATACTCCTGTACCAACAAACACCACAATTACGCAAGAGCATTCTTTCAGGGCGATAGAGCAGGAGCAAGTATAGATATTATATTGCTGTACCAACACCACAAGTACACAAGAGCATGCGAGCGCGCGACGAGCGATGGCAGAACGTAATGTGCACAAGAGCATGCCTTTTGGGCGACAAAAAGCAGGCGCGAGTATATATACCATACTCCTGTTATACTAACACCACGAGTACGCAAGGGCTAGATACCAAACTACTGTTGTACCAATACCACATTGAATTTTGCAAAATGGTCACCACAGCAGTATGTGGTTAAAGTAAGACGGCGCGACAATTTTTTCGGTACCTGGATATATGGTAGGTACCAGAGATCTCCTGTCACGATGGCGCTGTTTTGTGGAGACCTTTCGATCCGCCTCTATTTTGCGATTATTTGTGTGGTGCAGACATCTTCTGTCTATTCGTCTGTCGATTACTTTTTATAAATTTTGAAATACGTCAGCTGTGAGTTCGACTGATTAAATAGTTGATGCTCAACTTTGCAAGCTGCGTAATACGCCTCGTCTATATTCCATTTTTACCTAATTTTACAAGTATTGTGATAAACCGAGCGCGCGTATTCTATATGTGATTCCTTGTCAAAGATATAGGCCAGCGGCTCCCCTGGATGCTGCCCGGGTCAACAGGACAATTTTAAATAATCATTCTGCGCACTGATACTATATAACCCGAACAAGGGATATTGATATGATGTTGCAACATGTTTTTGTAACTACTGAAACTGCTTGTTGGGGACCTTTTAACTCGCTGTTTTTTTGCTATCTTTTGTATGGTACAGACAAATTTGGTCTATTCGTCTGTCGATTCCCTGGTACCTTGTAATCGTCATAGTTCAGCAGTAGATAAGAACACACTCTGTGTTTTTGAATACTGCGGGAGTCCCCTTACTACCTCTGTGTACACTCCTTCCTGTTGAGTAAAAATATAGCCCCACTTGTACTACTCTTGCCCGTGTTCTTTTCTGTTGCTTTAGTCGATACCACCACAACCAGTGTCCGTGCCTAACCTCCGTACGTATTTTGTGGAAATGTACGAATTATCAAAAGCGTGATACATCCATCTTTCGTATCAATTTCAAGTGTAATAATGTGTATGTTCACTGTAACTTTCCACCAGTAACTTCGCCGCAGTTGCAGCAGTATAAATAAACAAAAGCTACCGATTGCGACATCATCACAGCTATTTGAAGATTCCCATTGCGACATAACGACATTTATTAGATGAAAATTCCGCCAGAGGTCTCTCACCAGTCAGTCGTTCACTTTGTAGTAAGTTTCGTGCGTGTTTCTTGACACAACCGACATGTTTTACATTGGACAACCGACATTCAACCGACGGCAGGCAGGGGTGCATGTCGTAGCCGCAGTACCAAGAAACCCCGCAGTAGGAAATACTTCGGAAATGCTGTTGTTGCGGAACTGCTTGTTGAGGATCACAACCCCCTCCTAGTGGACTCTTGATACATTTCGTGGTAGAGAGATCTCTTAAGACTTGTCAATCTGTCGTTTACTTCGTAGTAGCCGTCGTGGGTGTTTCTTGGCACAAGCGACATGTTCTTCATTGGACAACCGACATACAACCGACGGGAGGCAGAAATTGATCCCAAAGCTTAAGTACTCGTGCAGGTGCTCGTGCCGCTGTGGAAGCTGGAGTAGTTGTACAAGGTTTGTGCGCTGTAACTCGCATCGCTCAAGTATTGTTTTTACCACTGCGAAACCGAATATCTCAATGATATCGATCCCAATGCTGTTGTACTGCTGCTCGTGCCGCTGTGGAAGCTGGAGTAGTTGTACAAGGTTTGGGCGCTGTAACGCGCATCGCTCACGTATTGCTTTTACCACTGCGAAACCAAAAATCTCAATGAAATCGATCCCAATGCTGTTGTACTGCTGCGTGGCTCGTGCTGCTGTGGTGCGCTGCGGCTGGTTTCACTACATTTCAAACCGAAATGTTGTTCCTGATTCCCCGCGGTCGTCCCTGTTTTTTTTGTGTTCCCGGGACGTCTCTCTTTAGCACTACTGTAAATGTCGAGGCTGGGAACGACAACAATACCTGGTACGTCCATGACAGTACAACAACCGCCAAAGCAGTAGCTTCATGCAGTTGGGAGCTTGACCACTGCCGCCGTATATCTGTCACGTTCGTCATTCCCACTCTGCTAGTAATAGAAGGCTGTGAAAGAGTCGGGTGCACCACTACCAACAACACGAAGCTGAAATGTCTCTAGCATGTCGAATGCCCTTTCCGAGCCACGACGAAAACCCCATATCCCCGCACAGTACGACCACGAGCAGTACCGACAGCCAGCACGTGGACGTTCAGTCTGAGAGCCAAACTCTGCCTGCTGGGGTGCCGTCTGTGCCGGTGAAGACTGGTCTCTCTCGTCACTCTCACTACCTCCAACTGCGTCTTCACAAAAAAAAAGACAAGCAAACTGAGAACAGCGCTTGAATGCATTTCATTGAGGGCAAAAACAATAGGAACACCAGCCGAATTCAAAGCCCAGCGCAATCGCCAGAAGGGTGGCACCAGTCCCGTCGGACTGCATAACGCCAACCCATTGTGTATGTAGAGACAGGAAGAACTCGGGAAGTTGGATGATACCAGGTATATATTTTTCTACCAATTAAATGACGTTTCAAGCGTCTTGTCCCGCGAGACGTTTCGAGCGTCTCGTCCCGAAAGACGCTTCAGGGTTACGCGTCAACTCGAGACTGGCGCAATGCAATTCATTCCGGCCACCCCGCCCTGACCTTTCGTCCAATGGTCTTGTTTTATACGATTGATACTCGGCATTTGATAGCAGCACCAAAGGTATACCAATTTTCCATTTGCAATTTTCGATACCAGGCACCATCGGTACCACTCTAAAGCCTTCGGCGCGTTTGCACGTCTAACAAAAGTGCGAGATGTACTCGCCGGCTCAACCAAAGACTTAACAACGCCTCCACAGCAGCTACAGCTATACTAGTATACCTTCAATCTCTCGCGTGCGGGCATTCCAAAACCAAGGCCGCTGCGCTCGCCAGTCTCAAAAAACAACCTCCTAAGCCAAGAATCGCTCGCTTCTGCTATTCTGAAAACCAAAATCCAAGGTAAGAAGCAGTTTCGCCCTCCACCAACACTTTTTTAACCCCATATGCCGTGCCCCGTAAAAAAAGAATCTACGTGATGCATTCATTGGTGCATCCTCCTCATCCACACAAATTGCTAATAGTACTGAAAAAGCTGCTGCTGTGTCGTACGTCGAAGTTACCCCGCCAAAGCTACGGCGATGAACCGCGCAAAATTATTCGGTATTGACGTTTAAGCCAGCACCGCGCGCAACCGCTCTACAGCCTCGATACACAATTCCCTGGGAGCGAACGCCGACAAACGCAGGAAACCCTCCCTCCGGGCCCGAATCCAGCTCCCGGGATAGTCACACCACCTGGGGGGGGAGGAGAGAAAGGAGGGAAGCAGGGTACGGGTGCGCCAGTCAGCAGCGGCGGGACGATCAGGACAAAACAAACGTCGTCCAAAAAAGAACGAACCTCACGAGAAGAAAATGAAGCCGACGTTGTAAAAACGCCATCAGCCATCTACAAATCTGCAACGCAGCATTCTTTACTATTCTTTGTTATAATATTTTTGTCCACCTAACCCCTTTACACCTCCAGCGGGGATTTAGAGATGAAATACTTGGAATTCAAGTCGGACATTCTGTAGGTCAAGAAAGGGATAAGCAGGTGTTTACGTAATGTTCACGGGAAAAAAAAAAAAAAAAAAAAAACGGCCAAGAGGCGGCGAGAGCACGATTCCGTCCGGTGCCGTAGCCAAAAAAAGTAATTTCAAGGAGCAAGCAGAGACAGTCAGTCGCAGGAGATTGAATGCGACCCCAGTGCCAACCCCGTACCCAGAGATTCGGACTAAACTTGGTGCTCCACCACGACGCTGCCAAGCCCCCACTTGCCACGTTTCGACGCGGGTGACAATGGGTAAAAAGCAAGCTGGGACAGACAGATACACATCCATTCGCAACAACACAACAAAAAAAATATCCATAGCATGTACCCAAGTACTGATATACCGCGCTGTATACGAATCATGGTACCAGGTACTGACATACCACTCTGTTCGGAAAGGTGAAAACCGTTCGAGTATCATACCAGGTACATATTAATACTAAAATGTGAAAACCGAATTGAGTTATCATATCAGGTATTAAACCACAATGGTCCCTACGTTTCCGGGCCAGTGAATTGGTATTTTGATGCACGCATCGGTGCAGAATTCGCACGAAAAAGCAGCTCCATATTCGTGATACCGCCGGCAGAAGAAGGGCAACACCACGAGCGGCGGATGCCCCGAATGTCTCTACGAAAACCTCGCCAACAAAAAATACGCCGGTACAGATGTATCTTATGCGCATAATCCGTCACCCGACCTCGACCCCCGGGGCTCTTTGTTGGCTCGGTGGGCCGGTCGGTGCCTATTTTATAGAATCCACACGCGGCGCACGCGTCTTCGCAGTGCACCTCGCTAATAGAATCCACACGCGGGGCACGCGCCTTCGCAGTGCACCTCGCTCCAAGCGTGCCGAAAAGCTCCGGGAAAAAAAAACCGGGTAAGGAATAAAAGTAGGTGTCGTTTCGCCTACTTCGGGGACCCAGAGGATCAAATAATCAGGACCCATGATACACACAAAATCTATATATTCCAGTATTTTGAAAAGCATATTTGGTCCTATTACTTTGTTCCCCTGTAATAGTACAACGAACAGCACCACACTCCAGAGAAGGAACTGAGCGAAAATTTTCGACACGGATAAAGTTTTCAGCTCCTTAACGAATTCGTTTGGCAACCTCGTTGCTGGCCTACTGGAGTCCACCTGCTGCAGTTTGATGCTTATAATAATATCAATAGCAACCACTGCAACACCAGGTATCCCTGTACTATTTATACAAGTAAATGACAACAGCTCTGTGAGAACGCGGATTTGGTCGAAACTCGTATTTTCAAGTTGCGTGTCACATCATACTATTAATAGTGATACTTCCACCGCGGGTACTACGGGCTTTATAAGATTTGGCCTCATGCATGAACTACAGCCCGTGTATGAGGAAGACAAATTCTGAAGCTGCAGAATACAAGGAGTGGGTGGGTCTATTTGGGAAAACAATCGAAATATTTTTTCGAGGGCGAAATATTTTTTCGAGGGCTATTATACTACTGCTACTGGTACAAGGACCATAGTAATCAGGACTCATCGCGTAGACAAAAGCCTCTATATTCCAGTATTTTCTAAAATACCAAGCATATTTGGTCCTGATTTCTATGTTCCCCCGTATCACTACCTCCTGCTGCTACTGCTACTATTACGATGGACCCAAAAAACAGGTACATCCCCCTATGTATACACACCGTCTTTGGTTTTGACTACTGCGATCCCCGAAAGTATTACCAGCACAAAAGAACAGCAGTTTGTTACAAATTTCACGTTGACGGCTCCTATGCTTGCATACACAGCAGCAACCAGTGATGACGAGATCGACGGAGTTCGATCGCTCCCCCCAATTGGCTGGCGCTTCCTGCGTTCACAAGGCCACCCTCCGCCTTCAAGCAAAAAAGGCCCTTTCACTTCAATGCCGTCACTACTTGTACTACTGTGATCAAACAACACGTCACTCAGCGGAAGAAAAATCGACACTTTGGTGATCAGCTCTTAACCATTTTCGTTATGCCATCCTTGTCATTTTTTCCGCTACGATACAGTCGGTCGGTACGTACTACTTCCAATTTACGCCGTATCAACACGCCATGCCCCCCCCCCCTCCCACACAACTGGGCAGACCAAAAAGTGAATGGATTTATGAAGTACGGGGGGGAAGGAATGCTTACCATGGTGATGGTCATATTGTATAAAAATGGATAAGGAAAAACGAGTACGCACTTAAGATGTGGACAGAAGGAGTAGAAGTGAACATTTTCAAGAAAGGAGACAAGGCCGACCCGGGGAAGTATAGAGGGGTAACGCTACTAAGCACAGTGGGCAAAACATTTTGTAAGGTTTTCAACGATAGAATGGGAACGATGATGGAGGAGGAAGGCAAAATAAGCGAAGGGCAAGCAGGGTTTAGGCCAAACCGTAGCTGCGTAGACCACGTGTACACCTTAGAAAAGACAAGAAAAGACGCGGGACTCACAACGTATTGTTTCTTTCTAAATGTACAGAACGCCTACGACACAGTATGGGGAAATGGATTGTGGAAAAAAAACTGTGGGAAAAGAGAATCAAAGGAAAGATGTGGAGAATGATGAAAAGATGACGGAATGTGCGAGAGTGTTGTGATGCTGGACGGGAAAATATCCAAGTATGTTGATATTTTACAAGGAGTTGCACAGGGATGTACATTGTCACCTAACCTATTCAAGATATCTATTAACGACCTGATACTAGCAGTCGCAGCAGCAAGGCAGGGAGTCACGGTAGGGAACAATCCGGTGTCCGGATTGATGTTTGCGGATGACTTCGTGGGGATATTAGAAACGCCCGAAGGATTGCAGAAACAAATAGAGAAGGCGCTAGAATACACTAGGAAATGGAGGGTGGCGGCGAACGTCAAGAAATGCGCAGTTGTTGTTTGTGGCGTAAACGAGGTGAACCCGGTAAATTTCCATTGGGAGTAGGGAGAAGATGAATAGCCGATCGTAGACCAGTACACGTACCTTGGCGTATAGATCTCTAAAGACTACTCTTGGGATACATATATAGCAAAAGTAATAGGAAAGGGCAAAACACACGTAGGCAAGATGGATGCGATCCCAACATACTCGCACCTTGACACTAGGATCAAGAGATGTACCCTGATGAATGTGATAGTACCAAAGCTAGAATATGAAGGAGAAGTATGGGAAGGGAACACGAAACACGTAAAACAGTCGGAAACAGTACAAATGACAGCAGCTACAAAACCCCAAGATGCTCAAGTACGACTAGTAATACAATATTAAGAGCAGAACTGGGAATGCACCCACTCAAGACAAGTAGGCACATGAGAAAGTTGAAATGGCAATATAAAAGAACATGGCCAAAAAAGAGGTTGCCAGCCATAGTTGATAGAGCTGTATGGGAGAAAGTAACAAAAGGGCGAGCTGGGATAAGGTGGCATGGCCTAGTTGAGAAAGTATGGAAGGATATAGGGGGAAACCAAGAAGAGATGATGTCAGCCGGGAAGTTTGGGAGGTACAAGGCAGAAGTAGAAGAAAGGATAGAAAGACGGGAAAAGCTAACGCTGAGGAACAAGGTGGAATCGGAAAAAAAAACTTGAGATATACGGGAGATTGAGCGAAGGAATAGGAATGAAAACGTATTTGCACTGCCCAATGGACTTCGCGAAAACGCTGAAACTGCGATTTCGTGTAGGTGACCTGGACCTGCTAGAAAGAAGAAAGAGGTATGCCAATAGCCGGCAGGAGGAATTAGATGCACAGATGTGCCCGTGTGGCTAAGCAATAGAGAGTAGAACTCACATAGAAGGAGAATGTGATTTGTACAAGCAGGAACGGCATGTGTTAGAAGGGGAGATGAGGGAAATAGACGAATGTGATACGGAGGAGTTTGATACACTAAATAGCAGCGAGAAAATGATCGCTATCCTAGGAGATAGATGGTGGCCACAGGTGGCCAGACAGGAAGGGTTAAGATTAGCAAAAAGTTTCTATGTAATATCTGGAAACAACGAAATGAGCGCCCAACTGTTGGAGGTGTCTCTACTAGGAGTAGGAACGGTGCTCCGTCTCGAAAGGGATACGTGGTCAATGGTAAAAAGACTAGGGCAAGCAACAAATGAGTACGCCCCCCCCGCCCGCCCCCTACCCCTCCCACTCACACACCTACAGCCGCTCCACTTTTCAACACGTTTGGCAAAGGTAACGCATCACTCAGCGAAAGAGATATCGACACTTCGGTATTCAGCTCTTAACCATGTTCGTTTTGCCATCCTCGTGACTCCTCTGCCACTATACGAAAAGTATCTGCATTCCATCAATACGTTCATCAACCCCCCCCCCCCCCCCCCCCCCCCCCTCATCTTACAAGTGGTTTCACAGCAACACGCTGCTGTATACCAACCTGGTATACAATACAAATATGTAGTATGAATAAAAACAACAACGCTGATGACATGAAAAAAAAAATAACTAACACGAACAATGAATAATATTAATAGAATATATAAACAATAAACTTGAATACAATTAATAACAAATATTAAAAACAACAAATATTACTGTAATATTAAATACTGATATTAAAAAAAAAAAACGAACTACAAAAAATACAAACATCACTCAGCGAAATAAATATCGACACTTTGGTATTCAGCTCTTAACCATTTTCGTTTGCCATCCTCGTGATATCTATATATGCTATCATACAAGAGCACCACTCTGTTTACACGTCATACCCCCCCTCAACGAACAACGACGCTGTAAATCACGTCAATCCTGGCGTGAGCTAGACAACCAGGGTACCGTTTTAGTCTAGTTTTTGGCGGTCACCATGGCTGGCGGGCAAGCTAGACCATTTGTGCGGGGTTGCGAACGCTAATACCGCACAAGGGGCGTGATCGTATCTCGCACGTACTGTAGTGTGGTATACTCATTGCTGTCTCTGGAAGTGGCCACACCGGAAAAAAGCCCCAACAATTACTGTAGTTCGACGCTGTCATCCATATGCAAGAAAGTCCGCCTCACAAAGGGCTCTTGGTAAGATGCAGCTCATCCTTCATGCGACTCGCGGAACACCTCACGGGGTTTCGTGCTCGGCGCAAGCAATGTCTGCGTGGTCGGTGAAACACCCGACGTGATCCGCCTCGGCACTGTAAGGATGCGAAGGTCTATAGTCATACGATTACGATCATGCATTGACATGAGTATACCCCTGCCTCCTCCAAGAACAGCCCCTGTACGTCAACACGCTGCTGCTGCTGTAATACCTCAGCTCATCACTCAGCGGTAGAAATATCGGCATTTTGGTGTTCAGCTCTTAACCATTTTCGTTTTGCCACCCTTGTGATTCCTTCGCTATTTACATCATACTTCGTACAATAGTAAGGCACCTCCATATACGTTGCATCAAAACACGACATGCCCCCTCTCGCCCCCCCAAGTACAACAGTCGGATGACTTCCTGACGTTAGACAAGTAGTAGCAAACAAAAGAGATACCGACACTTTGGTATTCTAGCTCTCAACTATTTTCGTTCGGCCATCCTTTTGCTCTCTCCGCTAGACACATCATACTTCGAAGTACAACAGTAATGCACCTCCATTTACGTTGCATCAACACGACATGCCCCCTTCCACCCAAGTACCGTAGTTGCTTGAATTACTAACGTTTGGCAAAGGTAACGCATCACTCAGCGAAAGAGATATCGACACTTTGGTATTCAGCTCTTAACCATTTTCGTTTTGCCATCCTTGTGATTCCTCTAAAAAACGTCATGCAACGGTAGTACACCTCCATTTACGTTGGATCGACACGACATGCCCCCTCCTACCCAAAGTCGCCTAACTTCCTAACGTTTGGCTATAAGTAGTAGCAAATCACTCAGCGAAAGAGATAACGACACTTTGGTATTCAGCTCTTAACCATTTCCTATTTTGCCATCCTTGTGATTCCTTGCAAAACATATCTTACAGCAACAGTAGTACACCTCCATTTACATTTACATCAATACGATATGCCCCCTCCCACCCACGTACAGTCGCTCACCTTCCTAACGTTTGACTATGAATAGTAGCGAAACACTCAGCGAAAAAAAATATCGACACTTCGGTATTCAGCAATGAAACCATTTTCGTTTCGCCATCCTTTTGATTCCTTTGCACAACATATCATACAACAGTAAACCACCTGCATTTACATTGCATCAACACGACATGCCCCGTCCCACCCAAGCACAGCAGTGGTCGCTCAACTTCCTAACGTTCGGCTATAAGTAGTAGCAAAAATCACTCAGCGAAAGATACATCGACACTTTGGTATTCAGCTCTTAACCATTTTCGTTCTGCCATCCTTGTGATTCCCCTGCAGTAACACACCATATTTCCGAAGCACACCTTCATCTACACTTTGCCTGAACACGTCGTACCCCGTCCCCTCCCCGCCCCAAGCACAGCCGCTCAACTTCCTGACGCTCGACACGTATCAATAGCAGCAAATTCGCCCAGCGAAAAGAGATGATCGACACTTTCGGTATTTTAGGTCTTGGACCATTTTCGAGTACCCATCCCCGAGTGATTGATCCCTTCGCCGCTTTCCACCCGCACGCCATACCCACCACCCAACCAACAAGCAAGGTCATACGACTAAATCCCTTCGCCGCTTTCCACCCGCACGCCATACCCACCACCCAACCAACAAGCAAGGTCATACGACTACGGTCATGCATGATAATGAGTACACTCCCCCCCCCCCCCCCCGCCCAAACAACAAGCACGGCCACTGCACTCAACGCGTTACTTCCCGTACTGTGGTAAAAAAAAAAAAAAACAAAAAACAAAAAAAAGTGCTACTAGAGGCGTGGCATTTTTTTTCCGCCAAACAAAATCTGTGCACTGATCGAGCTCCTTAACCAAACTTCGTCAGAATATGCCACTACAAAAACGGTGTTTTTGCTATGTTTTCCCTGACATACCTACGGAGTAAGCTTCGGGATTACTCATCGGGTTTGCACTTTTAGCATTTCTCTGAATCAGTTTTTGGGCGGAGGTGTAGAGCTCCTCAAGGGACGAGCCCCCGAAAAAATACAGGAGGTGCTATGATACCCGTACCTGAACATGAGTCATGCAAAAACAACACTTGTTGGCATGTGCCAGGGTATATGTACCACCTCATTTGCTCACTTCGATGCGAATTTTTTTTTTTTAGTAAGAGTGTTTGCGACAGAGGTAAAAAAAGAAACAACTTTATTTCCGGTGAAAAAAGTGAATTTCCTTCCGTCCTGAATACCCGTACCTCAACATGAGTCATGCAAAAACAACACTTGTTGGCATGTGCCAGGGTATATGTACCACCTCATTTGCTTACCTCGATGCGAATTTTTTTTTAGTAAGAGTGTTTGCGACAGAGGTAAAAAAATAAACAACTTTATTTCCGGTGAAAAAAGTGAAGTTCCTTCCCGTCCTGATTTCGGTGTGTTTGCGAGTGAAGTAAACTAAATCCAGCAGGTGACGCCTCCGAAAATAAGAACGGAAGTTGGGAGGTGAGGCAACGCCGCGAACAAAAAAATAACAAAGAACGAAAAAACAGCGTGCGAGTAGCAACGGCAGCCCAGCAAAGATGTCGGCGGCAGAGTTGACCGCGGTGCCACCACTGCCATCCCACGACTGCAAGCAGCAGCACAGCAAGCGGCAGCCAGCTAGCGCTATTACGGAGGACCATAGTGAATAGGACCTAAGGTACACACCAAAATCTATATAATTCTAAATTTTGGGTAACAATATTTGGTCATATTTACTATGCCCCCCCGGAATAGCCGCAGCTACAGTAGGAGCAGCATCAGTTTCAGCAAAAAAAAATTACAGCGTCAGCACCAGCACCAGCACCAACCAGCTTCCATTTTAGGATTGCTGCTGCTGCTGCTGCTGCTGCTGTTGCTGCTGCTGCTGCGCTCGGCCTGCGCACGCCACAGCGCCGGCGCGCTCCGCTCCGCCGCCGCCGCGGCCGCTGCTGCGGCTGCCGCAGTATATGGTGAAATCGAACTGATACACGAGCTGTCATGCTGTCGCGCTCTATAAGCAAGGCAGTACGAGCACGAGCACGAGCACGAGCACGAGCACGAGCACGAGCACGAGCACGAGTTCGACGCATCCTCCACGTCGTCACCAAGCGGGCGAAAGCGTTTACCGTACAAGCGGCGGCGACCCGCTGGCACAATCCAACGCCGCTCGTGCGCGCTAAACTCCAGCTACACCTCTCGAGCCTTTATGCTCCCAGCGGTTGTCGTGATGCCTACAGCAAGCAGCATGGTGGCATGGAAGAAGCTCGGCGTTTTGATCCTTGGAGATGCGTTCTGCGTCGGGAAATGCTCGGTGCGTGTAGGCCAATGAAACATAGAGCCAAATGTTACCGCAACTTTTGATGAAATCCTGACTTCGCCCAAGTACTATTCGGCTGTTTTTTTTTTTTAAATACCTCAAAAATTTACCTCGGGAGAATTTTTGGACAAGTAAAAGTCAAGGAATTTTTTTTTCCGCAAGACTCCTAACGTACTGGTTTTCCCTGTCTCGCACCCACTCTGTGACCACATGCTTATCTTGATGAAAAAAAACAGCATTCTTTAGGCTTCACTCTACCTCACAACCACTGTCACCACACAATTTGTATACCTGTTACCTCATTTGCTTCCTCTGCCGCCATACGTACACAACCAGCACCACTCCAAAACCAAAACCTTCATCAAAAAGCCGACCCACTTCAACTCCGGGCGTTCAAAAACAAGCACGTCACTTGCGACGAACAGCGGAGTCTCGAGAACGACATGTTCAGCGCTCGTGACATTTTTTATGCGCATCCCTCGTGCGTTGAAGACATCCATCCGCGAGACAGCAGCACAAACAACAAGTAGCGCACTTCGTTCACGTAATATCACATTCCAATACAGCAGTGGTGGTACACCGTAAGAGTGCTCGCTCGCCACGAGGGCAACACAAGACGATGACAACCGTACAGAAACGCTGTACCGTAAGCCACACCATTACAACTGACCCCCTTCGGACTTTCAGAGAGGGAAAACTGACAAATAAAGAAAAAGGCGAGACGATTCCAGAAAAAAAAAGGCAACTGCGTCATTTGGAGGGTGAGATTGCTGCAGGACGAATTGGTGTCCCGAGATACGAATCGCAAGGAGTCGTACGGCACCTGTGCAACATGATCCCACGCATATACTTCTGAGTGCTCACACTGCTCCAAGGCGGTTGATGCCACAAAAAAAGTTACTATTACGGGGGACCATAGTAACTGGGACCAAATATTGTGAGTAAAAACAGGTAAATATTTAGGTTTTTATGTATACCATAGGTCCTATTAACTATGGACCCCCGTAATATTGTACACCTGGAATATCAGTCGCTATCCCTTATACTGGTAAGTGACCCCTTTTAGGACTTCAGTTCCGTTTTGGGGACAAAATCACTTAGAATTTGACTGGTTTGTCCCCAAAACGGGAATCTACAGTACCAAGACGGTTAAAAAAGGGTTAAAAGAGGTCCCAAAAGGGGGTCAACAGACAAGTCCCATAGCACCGGCGAGAAAAAGAGAGCACGACATGATAAGAAATAATATAAAAGTATATACATATACATATACATATATACCTGGTACAGGCGGAGGCTACATACTATTACGGGGGCCCATAGTTAACAGGACCAAATATTGTGAGTAAAAATACCTAAATATATAGGTTTTTATGTATGCCATAGGTCCTGTTAACTATAGACCCCCGTAATAGGTATTTAAGAGAGGGGTGCGTCTGGCCTACATGGTAGACTTCGCTTGAACACGCATTTCTCTTTAGACCGGAATGGCTATTATCCACCTGTCCCTACATTACAAGGAATGTTTGTATTGAACATCAGTGTAAACAACGTGCTTATATTTAGGGACCGAGTGATATGTGGCACCACTGTGGCCGGGAATATAGTCGCCGTTTGATTATCACATGAGATTCCAAACGGGGGCAATATTATCGGCCAGATTGGCAGCTTTTAGTACGCCCGCGCCAAGCCAGTCGATCTGTCTTGCATCGAGCTCTCTTGACTCTTCTTTTGGGACCAAGAGATGAAAAAAAAAGACAAGAAAATAAATAAAAAAAGAGCGGTCGTCTCAACCGTGTTCGAGTCGTGTGGGTGCGCAGCAGCGCGAGTTAGAACCATGCTGCCTGTGTCCGTATCGCATTTCTCATATACGGAGATACGACTGATAACACACACACGTACACATATATTAAAAAAAAAAAAAGTAGACATCAGGTGTGCGAGATCAGAGATCGAGGATTCAGGCGAAGCTCATCTTGGCAAGCTGCGCACGACACTTCGATCGCGCGTACTACATACGGGTTTTATATAATATCACCCCATGGAGGACATATATATATATATTCCTATGTACCTGTACCTGGTGTGCTATTAATGGGTATATTCACAGCCCATGCGCACATAGGAAAACTCCTTGCAGTGCATTTCGGATACCCAAATCTACCATCTCCCGACCATGCAGGGCAGGGGGGGGGGGGGGGGGGGGGGGGGGGGGGGGGGGGCGAAGGTGTAACTGTCATATTTTACGTCGCTTTTCCCGCTGTAGCCCCTACAAAGGGTTAAGCTTGAGCTGTCGAGAAAACTCATCGAGTGCTATACCACACGTGAGAGCGGCCAGCTCCCAACTCTCATTAACATAAATTTTCCTGAACCGTTCGCATCCAAGCAGGCAAAAAAAAGCACACAACACAAACCACTCTGTCCCCCCCAAGAAGAACCGCTTGCATGAAAAGTTGCTATACAAACGTCCCCTATATTCGCGGACACAGTGGAATACATAAATATATATTATACCAGGTATTAATAATTAAATAAAAAGGATGCGAGGGGACCGGTCTGCTCGGGCGCATCAAGGCATCTCTTGCGACTATTGTAGTTTCGGTGTCGGGAGACATGAAACAAGGGGGTCAAAAAGCGGTTTCCTATAGCATCTTTGGGGAGAAGAGACTCGTCTGGTCTGGTCCCCTCGACGACAAATCTCTCGTCGTATGCTGGTACTGTTTGCAGCGAACACCGGCATATATACAAAAAAAAGAAACCGGCACATACGAAAGTGTCAAATAACTCTTCGCTACTCTCAGGTGCTCGCGAAACAGCAGTATACGAGCAACTCCAAAGCCCCCAACACTCGATCGAGATCCAAAACTCGGAATGTTCTCTAGACCACGTTGTCTCGCAGGTATTATACAGCAGAGTGTACCGGTATGATACTACACCGCAGCCACAAAAAATACGATCGGGAAGTAACAGCGTCTATCCACTACATTGAACCCCACGCGAGAGGCCCGGTCCACAGCACAGCACAGGTTGCCGGATAATGTCGCGCTATCGTCCACTCGTACGCTAATGCGTGTGCCACCTATAACAAACACCTTGGAATATGCATCACACAAAAAATACACCATGACAATCAAAATATCACGCAAGCTCGCAAAGTTGAGCGTAATATATCGGCCTGATCGGGAGGGATCACATGTTTTTTCAGTTCATGTACATAAAAACAAATATATATATATATACAAGAGCAGAAAAGAAAAGATAAAGAAAAAACGGCGAATATAAAAAAATCGGTGAGTACATTGTAGTGCACGGGACAGCAAAACCTCAACACTCGCGACTAAAACAGGTCAGCATGAATTTTTTTGACACAACTGGAACGGTTTCCCAAGTCTGGACCCTTATTGATTGCTCCACGCCCTTTTGCTATCACGAGGGGTTCTGCAGGTAGTAAGAAATCACGATGGACCTAAAAACCAGGTACATTCCATATGTTCACATATTGGGATACGATTACTATGCATGTATGATGCCCCCCCCACTCCCCCCCCCCCGTTGTACGCGTATATACATCTAGCTGTGAAATGATACCACACTTTTCGTTTATTAGGTCGCGATACTGTAACCACGTCAAAACGGGGACAACGGTACATGGATGACACGATGCATCATGCCCCCCCCCCCCCCCCCCCCCCCCCCCCCCCCCCCCCCCCCCTACCCCCCCCGCCGAAAAAAAAAACGCACGCAAGCACGCACGCACACACGCGCCGAGAGGCACCGCAGCACTGCGAGTACCGTGCATCTCACGTGTGATGATATCAACTCACACCCGCGGACGACTTTCCAAGCTGATTTTTCTCGACAGCAGAGAGAGTGCAGACACCGAGCGGCGCGTCTTGCAACGATCTCGACGAGTTCATCCCAAAGGCAGCAGAGCTCTTACCCACTCAATCGAGAAAGCGGAACGAGACAAAGGGGCTATTATTGCCAATCAATGGTCGATTGGGTCTGATTGGCTCAGGCTAGGATTGACGCTAGTTCTCGTTCGTCTCGTACACAGTAGTGACCCTCAACCATTTCCTCGAAGAGGTGGCAAGTCCTCATCTCCAAAGACGCCATTTCCAACCTGAACTCCCTACTGGATACGGAGAAAATCGGCTCTGAAATTCGTCCCCTAGGGGATTTGTTATCTCGTGTCTCAACACGGTGTGTACTGACGACAACACTTCACTATAGTAGATCCAGGGTAAACTTGTACGCCATCTTGTTTTCGCCAGGTAGGAACTCATCAACCCTCTAAGGATTTCACGCGCGGGGGGAGGGGGGGGGAATTGACGCTAAAAACGGTGACGATTTTACAGCACCAGCGACTGCGTGGTTGGGGGGTAGTACACATTGGTTTCCCGAGTCACAATGGAAAGGAGTCGTACGGCATATAGGCGCAACACAATCCCTCCCGTACTTGCTCGGCGATCACGCTGCTCCTAGACGGCTGATAGCACCAACGCTACCAACCATTGTGTTGGTCGCTATCCCTTGTACCCCTGCAAAGGGGTTAAGCCAAGTCACCGGAGCGGTACACGCGCAAAAATCGGTAAACACGTATTTTGTACGTCGTGATGTGCGTGGCATATTCCGTACCTGCGCCTTTTCGAGGATTTCGCTGAATACGTCCCAGCTGGCCTTCCCCTCCAAGTCCACGTAGACGTAGGGGGCGTCCGTGCCTCCGTGAGACTTGAAGCCGCACGACTCGATCCCCTGGAAGGTCGCGAGGCGAGCCGGCAGGAAAAGAGAAAGCAAGGCATAGCCGAGAAAACCGTCAGCCAGTGGGGCCGAGCCCACCAAGCGCGAACGGTAATGTGCCAAGCATGGCGAGGGTAAAACGGCTTTAGACTATATATATACCAGTAGGGGCGCTCACACCGACGACATATTTTTACCATCCACAGACGATAGAATACGTACGTACTGCTGTAGCACACAACCTAGTCATCGTGGAACAATGAAGATTGAACACGTAAGAAAACGCGAGAGGTTTCCGCCACTTGTAAGACGCGTGTAATGTCCTAACCTATTCGTATGTTGTCGTTGTTGATGTTGCTCTCATACTAGCCCATCGCGAAAACTCAGCAGTCCATGGTCACAGGACAGGCTCCTATAACTTTGGAATCGAAAACAATACCTCAGGAGGGGGGAAAAGTGTACACGCGTACACAGCACAACACCACCGTGCAACAAGGCAAGCACACGAAACAGAAGCACGCATAATACAAACACACACAATTCGATTCGCCCCGCACCTCCTTAAGGATCCTGGCGTTCTCCAGGTAGTAGTCCATGAGCGTGGCGATCTCCGCCATGCCCTCGTCGTCCAAGCACGTCATGCCCCCGGCCTGCGTAGAGAGACGAAAAGAGAAAACATAAAAAAAATAAGCAAGAGTTGTTTGCCGCGTCATGTTAGGATGCGATGGGTTTTATGGCGTGGTGCCATGAGGAAGTAAGGGACGGGTCCAACCTACTACGTACTGCTGAGCAGGTTGCCTTCTGGTCAAGATTGTGATCTCTCACACGCGATGGTACTATATTGCGCCCCTCTTTTGGGAAATAAAATAACTACAACTCCCTCTGTAACGTTCAACACAATCATTCCAGGCATCACAGATCAGTAAACCTGGTAACTGTTGTTGCTACATATTCTTATTTTCAGTACTAATAGTATCAATAGTATTAATATTTTTATTGTCATTATTAACGTTACTCTTATTGTTATCATTACTATTATATTATATTACTCTTGCTATTAATAAGATCATCAATATTTAGTGTTTGCTGTTGTGTTGTTATTATCATGTTTGCACGTTGACAATTGAAGTATAGATGATTTGGAATGTTCATTGTTATCGTTTCGAGACGCGATATCGACGAAGAGACCTACCCATCGTCCACCGGTTACCCATTCGTTGTCAATAATTTTGCGCAAAACTGTAACATGAAACGGTTTATCGAGACAGGCGACTACGGTACCGATCAGCGACTCGGTGTAGGCCACCGGCACGGCATCATGGCGTTGTCCGCTCTCCATTCTGCACTACAAAGTAGTATCTCTTGTGTCGTAGTTTTGTGACTACAGAGCTCGGATCGCTCTACGATGCAAGAATTAGCATGGACACCTGGGTGTGCTGGATGTCGACGGGTGCAAAGAACAGCAGTTTCATGTGAAACAACACACACGCAAGGTAGCTATGAAATCCTATACTACACCGCCCTGAAAAACTTTGAAAATCCGGTATGAGCGAGGCACAGGACCGGCTGCGATAGCGGCTCCTACATCAGGTACCAATCGGACTAAAAATACAATCCCCCTTTGGACTATGTGAATATCAAATAATTCTATTTCCGGTGTGGTGGTGAGAATGGGTGTGTACGCCCCCCTCCCGTGCAGTAGCTTAGGTCCAAACGGTCACCAGTGCCACGAGTATTGTGCGAAAGTGAATGTAGAAAAGGACTTTTCGAGAGCGTAAGCAGGGCCGAAAGCAAGCCAAAAAATATGGGGGAAAAAAAAAAAACACAAAACGCGATACCGTTATCGCCGCATCGACTACGGTACCCTATATGCCATACCCTACTACCGTGAACGGAACTACCACAAGACCATGGGAACGTGAAGGCGCGCTTCAAACACGGCCGACCCATACCGTGCGGGCGCCTCGTGTTTCGGGAGTGAGATGGGATAGGATGGGAAGGGATGGGATGGGATGGGATAGGATGGGATGAGATGGGATGGGATGGTAAGGGAGGGAAGGGATGGGATGAGATGCGATGGGATGGGATGCGATGGGATAGGATGGGAGGATGGGATGGGACGGGACGGGATGGGATGGGACGGGACGGGATGGGATGGGACGGGACGGGATGGGATGGGACGGGACGGGATGGGATGGGACGGGGTGAGATCGCATGTAATGGTAATGCCGGCGGCAAGCAAACCCCGGAGGGGCAGCCATGAGCGGTAACTTGTCGCGCGCGGGTCCCAACACCACACACGCCGGTCGGAGCGTGTGTCACCCGAAAAAGCCAGATAAAAAAAGAAAGAAGGGAAAATCGAAAATCACTGTCCCGCAAGCGTATATAAGAGGACCGCTAGTTTCAACGGTGTGCGCATGTTGCCTTCACAACGTGCGCATCGTTGCCTTCTGCCTTCGCATTAAAGGGGCCTTCCTGCCCGACCACCAGGGTCTGTACTGATTCTTCATCCTGGAGTGAATGAACCAATACCCACGCGTTCCTTACATATATAGTGTGCCTCAAGTGCGAAAATAACTGAGATGCGTACGAAAATGGTCAAAATTCCTTCAACCATATCGGAAACGATTTTTTTTCAGAGCCGTGCGTTGACCCCTTTAGGACCGGCACTCTTATTTCGGGGAAAATTTTCTTGTGATTCAGACGAAGGCACATACGTTTCCGTACAGTGCGATTTTTAAAGGGTTACAGTCCTCGCACAAAAAAAAGTGAATCTCCCGACATTGAAAAAACTCGAAACGATCCTCTGTTCCTGGCCGGGCAGAGTGGTATCAGGTATACATATCACGAAACAAAAGGTACCTGGACGATGTTGGAGGCGCCGTTGAAAGCGGTGGTCATGACACGGTTGAAGTCGTTCCTGACCTGCGTCCCGTCCGAGAACTTAACCTCGTCAGGGATGACCGTCCACCCCAACCGGGTGCCCGTGAAGCCCGCGTACTTGGAGAAGGAGTTAACCTTCAAGAAAAAGGCGAGCGTCAAATAGGAGGAGTTAAAGGAGAGCAGGCAGGCGTTACTGACCCGGTACGGTGCGGTGTGTGGTATGGTGTAGAGTGGTTCGGTGTGGTGTGGTGCGATGAAGCGAAAGCTCGAACTCAAGAGCACGCGAAGCACGAAAAATAAACGAGTTTACGTGCCGGGGGGGGGCAAAAACAAAAAACAAGTCCGGAGACCAACAAAATAAGATCCAGGATGACTGACGAAAAACGAAGAGAGAACAAAAACAAAGCGAAGAAGTGAGGCACGACGCAAAACAGAGGAAGATGAAGACGCCAAAAAAAAACAGAAACTAAGACAGAAGCAGAGAGAGGAAGGGGGAGAGAGAAAGAAGAACGCGCCCGTCGGATCAGGTCTTTCTTCCCTCCCCCCTTCCCTTCCTACCGTCCACGAGGAGCCCACCGCCCCGTTCGTCGGGAGCAAAAACAGACTAGCGGAGACACCAACACAGTTCTGCACAAAAGACAACAGTGCTGTTTTTACATCGCAGGCCCTCGATGCACACTCGCATCACACCTGGTATATCGCTAAATGGTCTCGACCCGTGTCACCTGTCACACAACACTGCAGCAACATTGCCTAAAAGCTAATACAGCTCTGCCAGCAGCACATCCAGACACAACACGTCTACTTTAGCTACCGTACACAAAGCTCTGGCAGAGGTACAGACTAATCCTACGGGAAATTTACAACAGCAGTAGCAGACACAGCAGTAGGCGACAACAGTAGACTAACAGCACGCCTGCATTGAGTAGTAGTGGACTACAGCAGTAGGCTACAGCAAGCCTACAGTTGTACAGCAGCAGGGCATATTAAAACGCAACAAACAATACCTGGTTACATAAATTGGTACACCTGTTTGCTCACACGCAACAAACAATACCTGGTATACAAGCTGGTACACCTGTCCGCTCACCTCAATGCAGCACGTCCTGGCCCCCTCGATCTCGAAGATGGACTTAGGCACCCCAGGGGTGCGGATGAACGGGGCGTACGCCGCATCGAACACAACGATGGAACCCTGACAATCGTGCGCCGGCCAAGAATTTCGCAAGAATTATTAATACAACACCAGGTACGCGCCAGCACTTGCGATTTTTTTTTTTTTTTTTTTCAAATCCTCCGGCGGATTGGTAAAAATAAAGCTCAAGGTCACCACACTTCCACGTTCCAATTTCGTGTCGTGTGTCAAATTAGCCCATAGCTCCCGATGCAACATCAGAACAGACTGCTGTTATCACTGGCGTTTGGGCACGTTGACCCGACCTGACCCCCGAGAGGAGCAGGTGCGGCGGAGATAGCCACCTAGGATAGCCATCTCTTCCGGGCAGTGTGGGACACTTGCGCGAGCTCACCCGCCAACAAAAACTTGCGAAAGTTGTGAGTTGAGAAACTTTTCACGTGTCGAACAGATCGGACAGACGATGATCTCTCTGATCTGTCTACAGATAGATCATCTAGATCCTAACCTGCCGTTGTCATATGCTTTGCAGGATATGTACAGTACGGACCCAACCCAGGGAAACACGCCACTACAGACCACGAGCTTGACGCTTTTCGAGCAAAACTGCAGTCCCGTTTTGGGGACAAACCGCTCAAAACCCAACTGATTTGTCCCTGAAGATGGGACTGGAGTACTAAAAGGACTAAGTAGATCATACAGTTCAGCAACCCATCTACTGCCCTGAAAGATCTAGAACACGAAGAGGGAATCGATTATCTGCTCCACGTGTGGGACCTTGGCTCGACTCTATAGCGCGAACCGTACCAAAACCACCACACAAACTGAAGCGAGTGAATGTAGGACACACACAACCTACCTGGCATGAGGGCAAGAACTTACGTCTGGCTCCGAACCAAGATTTTCATAAGCAGACTTTTTCAGTTATTCTTTTCTATTTTTTTCAGCCGTCACTTTTACTTTCCATCTAAACTCGTATTGTACTATTAATAATAGCAAGTATACGGGGGTTACCCTCAGCGAGAGCGCGGCCTTCTGGACAAAAGCCATGGTCACAGGCGTCTTCCTTTCTCCCCCCCTCCAATCCGACGTCGGTCTATGGTCATACGACTACGGTCATGCATGATGATGAGTACACCCCCGCCCAATCCGACGTGTTCCGTCCCGGCACTGTAGGGATGCGAGGGTCTATGGTCGTACGACTACCGCCATGCGAGATATCGCACCCACGGTATCTGCCTTCATTCTTATCGCGCAGAAGGTTCAGCGTTTCCACCGCTCGTCGATTTTCATCGACTCCTGCTATCTCACGCTCTCGCGCTTTCCGTGACTTCCGCGCGACTTCGTGTGAAGTTTGTACCAGTATGCGCCCGCCACCGTCGTAAAACACAGTAGGCAAGCGGAGTTGCAAGACCGAAAGCAAAATCAAATAAAAAAATCTCACCTTGGGGTAGAATCATCAACGCACCTATATAGTTAAAACCCTTTTAATACGGGGGACAATAGTAAATAGGACCACATATTGTTGGTAAAAATAGGTAAATATATAGGTTTTTGTGTGTACCGTAGGTCCTACTTACTATGGTCCCCCGTAAAAGTACTGCAGCCCCTTTCGGGAAAAAACTACTTAGAGCAGGATTGAAGTGGTTCGTCCCCTAAACGGTACTGCAGTTTGCCTTGAAGGGTCGGTAGTCATAGGCTATACCTGGTACGAAGTATACCGGTACTCGTACCGTAGTAAACCTGGGATGTAATACGGAACACTCTGGCCGGCAAAACAGTACCCTTTTTGATATCCACATTAGACTCCAAAAGGGGCTTATATTCGCGGCCAAAGCGGTATTCGGTATCGAGCCAAGCCGCGGCCACTTGCTTGCACAAAAAGCGGCTGTTGTAGCTCCCCCGGTGTCTTGTGAACGTAACGCACTCTTACTGTTATGAATGGCAAACGCATGTTTCCGTGCACCGGCAGGATGGAAAATAGGCGGGGACGAAGCGGGGGGGGGGGGTTAGGGGAGGCAGCGTTCCCTGCGCCCGCGGTTCTGACTACTCTACAGCCTTGGAGTTATAGCAGCATGATTCTTCACTCAAACAAATTGCACGTAAGCACGAGTACACAAACCAAAAACCAAAAACACGAATCCAACAACCCTCACATAAAGACACGCACCACAAAACACAAAGCACAAAACCCCAAGCACAAAACCCCAACAAAACAAACGAGCAAACAAGAAACACCCAGACAACTAACTACTCCTATGCAACCGTCGCAGCGTTGTCAAGTTATTGCACATCGTCTTCGAAAGTGCTTTTGTTGCTCTCCTTCCTGTTTTACTTCCTTCCTTCCCCATTTCCTTCCTTCTTTCTCCCCTTCGATTCTTTCATCTCACTATTTTTTTTCTTGTGTCTTTTCTTGGAGGATTCCTTCTTGGGCTCCTTCCCTTTTGTACGTTCGTTTTCCTTCCTTTATTTCTTGCTTGTTCGGTCGCTTCTTCGTTCGGCCGGGCGTGCCTCTCCCCCCGTCTCTCTCTCTATATATACGTATACCTCGCTCTAGCGCCTGCCATCATTCCTTCACTTTTTCTCTCGATTCCCTACATAATTCCTTCCTTCCTTCTTTCCTCCTTCGTCCGCTCGCCCGTCCACTCGGACTCCTCTCTTTGGCGGGAAACCACCCACCTTCTCGTTCGCGTGGGCAACAAGCGCCTCCAGCTGCTCCCTCGAGGCCACCGCTCCCGTCGGGTTGTTGGGAGAGCAGAAGTAGATCACGTCCGCGTGGGGCAGAGCCTGCATGCGTTGAAAAAAATATACCGACGCCCCAAATGAGGCAGGACGAGCAAGTCACCAAACAGGCGTTGCCATCCACGACAAACGGTGGCGTAACATATAGGGCATGCCATGGGGCGGGACACGATATAGGGTGGGGCAGGGGGCGAGGCGGGGCGGGGCGAGGCAAGTCGAGGGTAAGTCAGGAATATATCAAAGCAGAAAGGAGTGGTAAAACCAGGAAGGAGCTGTCAGAGCAGGAAGGCGTCATCAGGGCACGGAGGATAGAGAGAAAAAAGGGGTTGTCAGATCAGGAAGGCGTTGTCAGGAAGGAAGGCGTTACCGAACTGTTGCAGAAAGAAAGCGCTGTCAAAACTCGAAGGTGTTGCCATAGCAGGAAGGCATTGTTAGGGAGGAAGGCTTTATCAAAGCAGGAAGGCTTGGTCAGAGGGGGGAGGGCGTCGTCGGAGCAGGGAGGAGTCGAAAAAGTAGCACAGTGTTGTCAGATCAGCAGAGCGTTGTCCGAGCAGGAAGGCGTTGCCAGAGCAGGACGGCGTTTGTCAGAGAAGCCAGGCGTTGCTACCAATAGAAGCAAGAAGGCGTTGTTAGGACAGGAAGGCGTTGTCAGGGTAGAAAATACTTCGCGGCAGGAAATCGTCGTCAGGATAGGAAGGCGTTCTCACGGCAAAAGGGCTTCATCGCAAGAAAAGGCTTTACGGCAGGTTGCAGCAGCAGCAAAACCAACAACAGCAACCTGAAGATAGAAGGTAGGAGGTAGAACAAAAAAGTAGTTCACTTGGTGTCTCGCGGGTGCTCGTGTCCAAGAGCGGCCCGACCCGAGGCGCAGACCCATCACAACAACGAAATCGAAAAAGCGCCGAACAAAGAAGACATTCGGGCGACGCGTTCCGCATGCATGCGTACCGGTGACGGTAAAATACCCGGGAGGCGTGCTTTACGGTAGGGGTGGGGTGCACCAGCACTTTTCTGGGGCTTCTTCCTCGCTTGACTATAGTATAGGAGAGCTCTATACTACTGGCAAGACATGACGAAGTCGCCAAAAGCCTGACCTTGAAAACAAAAAACATGCAACCCGACTAACAGTCCCAAGGCCTATTGCTTCACAAGCAACGAAGTGTACAAAATATAGTTCCGAAATACAAACTGTGTTCCAACGATATTGAGAAAATTCCTCAGCTTTTAATAGTAAGCAGCCCCACCCCCGGCAGCCAGACGTACTTTGGCGAAAAAAATGTTCGACGCGTACCCCCCCCTATCGTATCTGGCGCCACGGGAGGCATTCACACTTTTGCGCTTGCGCTGATTACATGTGCGGGAACAAAAAACAAACAAATATTGAAAAAAAAGGACAAACACACACTATTAACAGACACATCGGGCGAAGCGCGTAAATATACTGTAGTTGCTCACAGTAGATACGTCCGGGAATCAACACCAAAGAAAAAAGGGCGGCAAAAAGACACATCGGGCGGCCCGTTTATAATAGGGAGGCGTCACACGCAGCGGTTGCGCTAGCATTTGTTTACCTTGAGGTCCGGGAAGAAGTCGTTGCTCGGGCTGCACGGCATGTAGACGATGTTGTCGTACTGCATGGTGTCCTCGTTGACCTCGCCGGTCTGTCCGACCATCACGGAGGTGTCCACGTACACCGGGTAAGAAGGGTCCTGTCAAGAGGTGGGGGAGACGGGGGAGAGGGGCGGAGAATCGCGAGTAGGGTAAGCAAGCGCGCCAAAACACGCCTCCCCAGAAAAGCTTGAGATTGGACCAATCCGCCGGAGGATTAAAAAGGTTTTTCGTTGGGTGACGGCGGTCTCCACAAGCCGGACAGATAGCTCACGGTCTATCTACAGATCACCTACAGCAGATTCTAACCTGCCGTTCTGAGGTGCAGTGCAGGATCTGTGCAGCACAGATAAATCCAACCCGGTAGACACGTCCCAGATCAAGCAGATTGCATGGCTCCCACCGGGCAACATGAGCTGTCTATCTACATCGTATACAGACTTTACTACATTTACCTCAACAAGTTATTCGTCCCCGCCACACTTGAACTAAAAGGTATTGCTGCGCCAACACCGCCTGCCTGACTCCACCTCTCGGAGAAACCTTCCGGGCGTCCTTCTCCGATCACTTGCGGAAAAATTCCTTCCGTTCCCTGCTATACTGTATACCAGTATGTATATACACAAGCGGCTACGCCGGCGGCCTGGACGGCCGCCGATCGCAGCCTCGCGTGAAGGGAGTATAAAGTAGAGGAGTAGGAGGAGGAGGAGGCTGAGACTCGACGCCAAGAGATCGAGAGCGTGCGCTCCGCACTCCACTCTTGAGTAAGTGAGATGAAGTTATTCTATGTCTTGATAATACAGCGTCTCGAGGAATGAAAAGGCGGCAGGATGCTGACGTATATTACCTGCCGACTAACCGAAACGCGGCGGAATCCTATAACGCGGTGTAACTGACTCTTGACTCAGCGAGTACGCCATGGCCGACAGCGCAGCTCCGTAGAAAGGTGCCCTCACAGCAGCTGCTGCAGCAGTACTGCTGCAGCTGTATATCTCCGCAGCTGTATATCTCCGCAGCCACGTAGTACAGCTTCCCTGTAGCTGCCGCTGTACGATAGCGTACACACCGTATGTGCTGCTGGCCGAAATAAGTGCTGCTGGCTGTAGGTGACATGCGATATATGTCCCCGGCATAATTTTTTAAGGATGGCAGTTCTCGACTCAGCCTGGGTGGCAGGTGCTATCGGGGCGTTACATCGATGTCCCAGATACAGCAACCCGCGCAGGCCCCCACAATGGAGACACCGGCCGGGTAGTTGACCCTCCCCATGGGTCGGAGGTCGGAGAGGACGTGCCGGGAAGAACCACGCGAATGACTACACCCTGTCGAAAGACTATGGGTCAAAACACTGACAGGGCAGGGATTTTCGGAGATTCCTTCGAAGATCTCAACCTCAAGGCCTCGCGCAGGCGCTACGGCGCTGAGTGGGCGGATCTTCCGACGCCGGGCGTTTCAGGCGTGGAGGGGGCACGCCCCGCAAAGAAACCGCGCGGAAAGACGGTCAAAAGCGGGGGAGATCCGCCGACCAAAAACGGATCAGATCAGGCTGAGGATCATCACAGGTATATTTATACTCGGCATGCATTCCGTAACAGCGTCAGCATTCGTGTACGTAAATACGTACTGCCATCCGTCCCAACCTGGCCCACCCGACCTCGCCCTTTCTTCCCGCAACTGACCTGCACCGCGGAGACGACGCCGGGGCCGAACATCATCTGCAGCCGCCCGATGTCGCACTTGGCGCCGTCGCTGACGAAGACTTCGTCGGCCCTGATGAGACCGTTGTAGAGCTTCTCCGAGATCTTCTCGCGGATGTCGGCCTGAGGAACGAGCGAGCGGCGGCGGCGGCGGCGGCGGCGGCGGCGGTGTAGGGTGGCGGCTAGTCGCGATCAACGTCGGTCGGTGTATGTCGTTGCCGTCACATCGCAATTCGATTATCATATCGAATCGTACTTTTATCCTCCGGCAGATTGGTAACGAAACAAAAAGTTTCAGTAGGGAAACTACTTGGCCGAGGCATAACAGTCGGCCAACAAATTACGGGAGAACATACCAGGTAGTGATGGCAACCGCAAATGGTGTGTGAACACAGAGGGATACCAATACGTCCTTGAATATAAGGAACGCTCAAATTCTCAAATTCCATCAAAACGTTCCCTATATTTAGGGACAGAGTGGTACCTGTTTTTTTGGGTCCGTCGTGGGTTCTGATTCTTACTGCATATGCCCTCCCGTGATAGCTCAACGGTAATTTGCGGACTTCGGCGTCCCGTGTATCCGACGCGAGTAGACAAGAGAAGGAAATGCTGAACCCTTCTCTCGCGACAAAAATGGAAGGCGTCTATGAATCCGTAGTGGGAAGGGGGGAGAACAGCCTGCCGTATACGTGACCCCGGATCTGAGTTACGACTATTGGGAGGGAGCAGGAGCAAGGAAGGAGAGAAAATAAAAGAGACGGCCGAAACAAAAAAAAAACACAAAAAAAACACAAAGAAAAACGGACTGGCGCTTTTGTGGCTCGGCGTGTCTTTTACGTTAAACAAAATACCATCAAGCCAATTAGTTCACTTGCTGCGCCACCCACCTACATGACACGTAGCCGTCAAGCCCAGCCAAGGCATGTCTTAAAACTCAGAGCCAAGGCATGTCTTACTCTCAGCCAAGGCGCGTCTAACTCCCAGCCGAGGCATGCCTTACTCACAGCCAAGGCACGTCTTACTCATTTGGGTGTTCCTGGTGTACGGACGCGTGCTACCGAGTAGGAAGCACCACATTTTTTGCAAAAAAACACTTCTGACTGTCGTGGCTCCTCGGCTGAGGAAGTATCCAATATCGTCCTAACACCTGGTGTGTTTTGGATGTTACTACTCGTTGTATACACCTTGGGCCATCGGTTTGCACTTTTCATGTTTTCTCAAAGTCAGTTTCTGGGCGGAGTATAGATCCCCAAAAAAACAGGCCCACCCCCCCCCGTCGTACGAGTAGATCGTGTCTATAAACACCCAAACGATCTTTACATTGCGGACAGAGTCGTAGATATCAGACGTAAAAAACTCCAGGTGTATATGCGTACCTGGTGTAATACAACATCCGACGAAACGAGCGACAGCCGGTTACAGCGTTGACACAACGACAAAAATACACGAGGGGAAACATGAATCTTGGTAAGTCGAAAATTGTTTGTTTTTCGTTCTTGCTTTCGTTCCTTGTTTTGGTGTCCCCATCGGAGATCTGGCTGGTGCTTTTCGTGGCCGGCGATCGGCGGACAAAACGAACCTTGAGCTATGCACGAAGCAGTAGTTGACTTCACGTCGCCGGCTGCCGACTATCGTTTATGCTATTAAAAGGACGCGAAAGCAAAAAAACGCACCTTGCCCTGCTCCGCGCCGTAGCCGCTGTAACCCTCTTTGGTCCCAAGCGTCTTCGCGCCCCCAACGAGGCCGCTCAAGATGTGCGGCGGGATCGGCTGAGCATCGTGAAGGCGGAGAGGGGGGAAAAAAAAATCGCGGCGGCAGAAAAAGAGAGACGTGCGGATTCGGGCGGGGCTCCGTGTCAGGGGCCTGATTTTAAAATAAAACGACCAAGAAGGTCTGCAGTGGTGAGTAAGGTGTGAGAGCGCTTTGTATGCTGTGTGGCATCTACTGGCAGTTGTGAAGCTCTCGACACAGTATGCGAGAGCGCTTTGTATGCTGTGTGGTACTTACTGGTGCATGTTGCCTCAGGTACTCCAAACAAAGTAGTCCTGCACCAGTTCTGAGTACTTTGACTCAAAAACGTCTATGCGGTTTAACCCTTCGAGAATTGCAGTCCCGTTTTGGGGTACGTCCACTCAAAAGTCTGAGTAGTTTCTCCCCGAAACGGGACTGCAGTCCCATAAGGGTTGAAGGGGCCACGGACGTACCTGGTATTGCATTATACTGCTCTCATACCAACCTGGACAGAAATGTAATCAACGTTTAGGTCACCAACATGGATAATACGAATACCAAACGGTCCTTACATTTCCTTCCAGAGCGGTATACAACTACTGCGTTTTTTTCGTTTGTTCTACGCATTCGATCCTTCGCAGGGAAAATACAGTAGTTGCTTCGCATCGCCCGACCTTACCTTCTGCTCAACCAACGTATGCTGGTACTGCACAAAGCTTTATTTTTTTTACATTCGTTAATTTTCCTTCCCTTTCATTGTCTTCGCCTTCCTTTTCTCTCTGCATCCTATTAATAGAAGTAGCTCAGATCCCGAGTCACATAGTGGGCTCCTCCTCCCCTTCCCCCACCACGTGCCGTTCGTGCCTTGCATTTCTATCGCGACAGAGAAGATTGCGGCCCATTCTTCCCTCGCGGCCGTAGCGCTCCCTCTAACATACAGCATTAAAACTCGCAGCAGGAGTGGAGTTTACAGCGGAATCGTCTTGGGTGGGCTGCCTTTCACCTCTGACGGGGGCTGGGGCGGAAGAGGCAGGGGCGGCTGAGGAACCGCACAGTGCCCAAGCCCCGCCCCCCCGACTACCTGGAGCATGGACCTCTCTCTCATCAACTCGCGTCGGATTGTGCCTACCCACGCTACGAAGGCGCTTTCAGCAATTGGTTCCTGTTTTTTTTCCTTGCTAAAAAAGTCAAAAGCTCACGACGGTGGGATTCGAACTCGGGTGCCAATGCTAATGATATTGCTAGCAGCACTTGAATCACTAGACTACCGGGGTGACCGGGGTAAATGTACCTATACATACTACGTAGCTCTATGGGCTGTGGAGCCTGAACGCAGCAAGACGCGATAGCAGTGTCACCCCAAAATCTTCGATCGTCTCCAGCCGGCATAACAGCTGTCGGTCATCAGTCAACGTGTACGACCGACCGAACGTTAGCTGGCTTCTGCCGGTCTGTTTTCGTCTCCCTGAAAAAAAAACGTTTCATTAATTTGAAAAAATATTCGTCTCCGTGAAAAAAACAATCAAGATCCTACTCGTATATCTGGTGTATGACAACGTACGTCTCCCTAGAAAAAACAATGGACTATTCTAAAAACAAAAACGATAAACCGTGTAACCTTTGACTGTACATGTATACGTACATCACGTACACGACTGTACAAATATACGTACATACCAACAGCGGTAGCAATACACTATTTCATAGAGTTTGCACCACCCTCCACCCCTCTCTAACATTACACCATACTGTACTACCTGGTATACTACAGTAAATATATTTTGATAGCTGCACAACAGAGATTTAGACAAGACAGGTGGACGGACAGATCCCCCCTCCCCCCGCCCAGAACACAACGAAGCATGCTTCATTTTCTATTCTCGTACTATGTAGAGACTGACGCTGCATGAAACTGTCATGGAGATACCGCCGTGTAGTACCAGTAGACCCATAAAAATTTCAAGCGATTCCTATGAAAAACTTTAGTAGATGAAAGACTATAGTAGAGCTACTGCTGTGACACTTCATGGATCTCTCAGGATCTCTTTGCACGAAAGCACCATGGATGGGACATCCATGGGACCTCAGCGAAAATTCCATGAAAGCACCATGGAAACCCACGCACGCCCCATGGTGTGCATAAACCTCCATTTAAGTTGCATGAATGTAGTTCCTGTGCTCGTCGTTCGTACCGATGTAGTCGCGGGGGCGTCGTAGTGTCGAAGTCGCGGAGAGGTCGCCGTGATGAGGTCGCGTGGCAAGGGTCCCTTGTAGCCGTCGTTACGGCCGACGTAAGTCGAGCAGAGCTCTTCGTAGATATTTAGCAAGGAGATGCTAGAGCTAGTCTACCTCGGTGGGGGGGACTTTTATCACCCCAGAGTCTGCGGCGGATAATCTCCTGATCGCTATCGCCCGGGGACGGGTCAATACCGTCAATGACGTGAGACCGCTCGTGACCCGAGACTTGATATTGCTTGACCGGTGACGTGTCCTTCGCGCGTGCGTGTTACGAGATCTACGGTATCTCCGACCCTGGCTTCCACATGAAATCTCACGTATATATATATATATGAAAGCACCACGGGATTCCATGGAAAGTGCATGAATGATATCATCATGGAAACCCTTCGTATGAGAGCGCCTACGAGTATGAATCTCCATGAAATTCCCACACAAAAATCATGAACACGAGAAAACACAAGAGCAACAACAATTAGAAATCCTGCAAGTCTGAATATGTCACAGACGGCAAATCTCATTGGTTTTGTTGTCCACCTTTCGTTGTGTGCCTCGGAGGTCTGAAAAAAAAAAAAAAAAAGCATAGTAGTATTCGTATCATAATATCATACCCCCCTTGTTACCATGCGCAAACCTGCAATCTTAGCGCGGTCTGTTCACACTCTCTGCAACAATCATTGGTACCGTTAGCACGCCCCCTCGTTATGTATCACACCCTCCGCAATTTGAGCCGGGGTCTATTCACACTCACTAATCGTCAATACCGTTGGCACACCCCCTAGCGTATCGTGTGCCTCGGAGGTGAAAACCAACGAATCCACCGTACTCGTAGAATAACATCACACCCCTCTTGTTGCCACACACCTTGCAATCCTGGCGCTCTGTTCACACTCCCTATACGTGGCACTCGTTGGTGCTGTTATAATAGCACGCCCGCTCGCCATATAGCACCTCGCTATATAGCACACCCTCTGCTATCGGGCCGGGGTCTATTCACACTCCTCAGCTGCAAACATCAATACCGTTAGCACACACCCTCGTTACGACATCACCTACCGTATCGCGCGCCTCGGAGGTGGAAATTATTCCCAGTGAAACTCTTCGGTTATCCCACCGCCGCTATAAAATAGCGATATAAAATGACGACAGTTAAAATCAAGACGAACGATGAAAAACCGTCTCTCCCTGAACTCGGAAATTAACAATTTTCCCCCCTACACGTCGTAAAACGCAACCAACTTTCCGTGGTGCGCGTAAAAAACTTTTTCTCTCACAAGACAATTTTTCAACTCAGAACCCATCCCCTTCCACACCACAACGATTCCCTGCTCACCATCACTTCCATCTAAACACCTTGCGCCCGACTTCCCCACTCCTATTTCCATCATGTCTGCGGCTGCAGCAAAGTACTGTGGAAACCGCAAGCCAGTGGAGACCTCTTTTCTCACTCACACCCACGACCCCGTTCACCGCCGTCCACGCTCGCCAACACACATGTGCCTGGTGCACTCATAGATGCACATCCACAAGTGTTGGCGAGCGTGGACGGCGGTGAACGGGGTCGTAGGAGTGCGAAGAGAGGTCTCCACTGTCTTCCGCTTCCCGCAGCTCTTTGCTGCAGCGGCAGACGTAGTGGTGAGGACAGGAGTGGGCGAGTCGTACGCGAGGTGATTAAATGGAAGTGATGGTGAACAGGTGATGGTTGTGGTATGAACGGGGGTGGGTTTTGAGTTGACACACGAAAGAGATGGGCACCGAGAGCCGGTAACCGGCAAAGGACGGGAACATCTTGCGGGACAATCTCGATTCATCTTATACTGCTACTACTGTAATGCGCTTGCGCATCACAAAAAATGACTCAAAACGACCACTTTTATTCTCCCGTTACTGACAATTCGTCATATGTACCTTGCTTCCAAAATTTGCGCCGAATTCGGCAAAATAATCAATACGAGTCGACAAGGACAACGTCAACAGCAGTCGGTTGGTCAATAATCGTCTCCCTCCTTTGTCAAAAGTAATTAATCCACATCATTAAAAGCTCCAAGTAGTTGATAAATTATTCCAATCCACCCCTATTCCCATTTTAGACACATCGCTCGGCGTCTGCACTCTCCCCATTGTCGAGAAAATCAGCTTGGAAAATCGTCCGAGTCTCTAAAAAAAAATTAGGAAATAATTCACACCAACTCCAAAGTCATGAACTATTTTATACCAGGTACCTGACACGGAAAAAATCAGGACCTATCCTTTACTCATACGTGATAGCCACGGGTAATCTCACAGAAAATGCGAAAAAAAAAGTTTTGGCAGATCAATCTTTCTTTCAACCAATCGATCACTGACAGAGTGGGCGGGGCTGCACAGGAGAAACAAGAACGCCAGCGAGCGGTGAGACCCTGCCTACCCCTACACCAGCATACCACCCTGTTCCTGAAAATAAGAACATTCTGTACATGAACATTCTATCAAAATAAACCTTATGTTTAAGGACAGTGGTAGTAAAGAAGGCTCTGCACTGCTGCGCTGCTATATAGCACACATTGAGCCGTACACAGCAAAATACGAAAAAAAGGCGACGTGCACTCGGTGCCGCAAGAGAGAGACAAAGCAAAAAAAACATCCCACCGTCGTGCAACTACATGAACACCAGACATAAAGCAGAACAGACGACATCTTCGTGCAACTCTTGTAAGCACAAGACATGATCCACGTATTTGATATTTTGCGGGTACCAACGTACCTCGTACAACAAGGATATTGGTAATCAACAGTTGCCTTTCACCTGAGTCGTGTCGCCGATGCCGAGAGAGATGATGTTTCGGCAGTCGGGGTTTGCTTCGAGGTAGGCGTTTCGACGCTTAGCGATGCCGGGGAACAAGTACCCCGCCTTTGACAAACAAAAACAAACACACCGGTCAAAAGCGAGGCATCGGAAGCGGTTGATTGGAGCAGCGAGGCAACAGCACAACCAGGACGAACGTAGGGAGTGAGCCATTGAAATGAAAATGATCGAATGGCTCCGTGTCAGTAAAAACGAGTAAACCAGGTACACCTCAAGGATAAATAGTGGCTGCGCACGCGTATCGTAACGGTTACATGATTGCACTCCTCGCATTCTAGTTGGGAAACCTTTGACGAGACCCATCAGCAGCCCGGGCGCCTTTGAGCGGCTGATGCTGTAATATTCGTCATGCGTTCTCGTTATTTTTGCCCCCAACAGGGCCAAGAAACCCTTCTGGCGCTCCAGTGTGATAAAATGACGGACGACAAAAAAAAGAAGACGATTCCAGCACCGGCCACTGCTTTGGTTGGGGGATTTTGATTAGACCTGGTGGTGTCCGAACTGCAATGCAAGGGAGGAGTCGTGCCGACACGGGCGCGGGAAGAACTATCCCACACACGAACCTGGTACGCATTATACTCGTCTTTCGCTCCGCGCTCGCACTCGCTTCTCGTCTTCTCGTACGCGGTTGAGAACACTACGTATATACCAGGTGCCAAATAAATCGAACTATTTCGTGCGCACCAGCATAGTTGTTTGGGTCGATATCTCTGGATCCCAAAAAGGTCACCACTCTAGGCGGACGGAAATATAAGGACCGTTTATACACTAGTATGAAGAGTAAGCGGTCCTGACATTTACGCCTAGAGTGAACTAAGAGACAGCTAAAAAAAAACGCACTTGCCGTAAACTTTGGTCGCTATGTATGTATCGAATAGTCTCTGGCTGACGAGTGAAAAAATACCACAAAATAACGACTACATAACGAGCCGACATGCATCAAGGACATGCCGGTGAAAAGTAACGTGCGTCGCGCGGGCAACGGCCGGGGTTGTTCTCCCGCATGCGAAAACACAGCAGCATCAGGTACCTGGTATGTACGTACGTATATCACAAAGCCAGTACCGTAAGAGCATCGAACCTTGAATGATTCAAGACATAAAATAATATACCTGGTACACGACTCCGAGTTGGCTGGAATGCCGTAGGTGACGTAAGAAACCACCCCGGGAGATTTTACCATTTCGACTTCTGCAGTTTATTTCACCCGGTGTGGTTTCCTGTAGTGGGGTGGTATCTAACGTGCCCCAGTGACGGAGGACATGGCTTATTCGGGTTTTGCTTTTTATCACCGGGGCGTGGTTTCTCGTGGGCGGTGATGTCGGCGGGGTGTAAGACTGCGTATACATGGCACACCCACCAGGCCGCAGAGGGGGGTAATAACAGGGGGGGGTTACACCGCAAGCACGACAATTGGCACATTTAGACGCTGGCGGAGTGATAACGAGATGGTGATAGCATCGCGCAGAAATACCGATAATGTGTGCATATCAGATATCACCTGATCTGAAAGAGCCGGGGTGGGTGATGACTAGAGGGTGGTTGCAAAGTGTAGCACTACGGTTACCCGTATGATTTGCATACCACTTGCCCTGAAATCGATTACGTCCTCATTGTCCTAATACTATATGTTATACCATACCAGTACTGCGGTATATATATTGGCGATGATACCGGTAATGCCTCCTGTTTGAACCGCGGGGGTGCTAGCCAGCAGCCCGTTCTTGCTTCAACAAAATGACACGGAGGTGGGGTACTTCCGAGGCACTCCCTCCCTAAAAAAATGTTCATTTTGCTGTGTATGTTGAATCCTGCGCACCCACCTACCCGGTACCGGGATTTCCGAACTACTGATTGGTGGTAGTCTGGCATGGTGACCAATCACACAATAGATAAATACTGTGCAAAAGTAGCGTTTATGGTAAAGGGGGTGGTAATTGTCTATAACGCACCCCGGTGATGAACCTGGCTTTTTTTTATAGGTTTTGTTTTCATCACCGTGGGTGGCTTCCTGTGGTGGGGTGGTATCTAAGAGAAGCGTGATATCTTACTACGGTAGTTGGATAGCAGCAGTTAGTTGCAGCGGTGCCAGCGATCCAACTGCGTGAGTTTTCTTGTTGCAATGAAGGCTTCTTTGGTTCTATCGTACTTGCAGGGTGTAAAAACGAAGCCCAATTCGTACACGTATGATAGCTACATTTGCATATTTTACCCCGACGTGCCCTACCTCGGAGGGGCGCTTCCCGCGGGACCCCCTCGGCCAGGGAATTCGCATGACTTCACGAGTGGACTGAAAAAACAGCTGGCTGGATGATATCTCGTCAAGTCCAGCCAACTCGCAGCCCTACTGGTCGTATACACGAGCAGAAAACATGGTTTACGGGATGGGACGTTCTACTCGTACACTTTTTTTTTATTTTTCTGATGGGTGTGGTCTTAGACCAACTATTATGTGAAATTTTTGAGACGTTATTTCTGGAGATTATTTTTTTCTAGTTCTGAGGCTCCAAAAATATGTGGATGAAAAATGAGAACCATCTATTATGGCTTCTGATCGTCAAAGCTGGTTTTATATACAGTACCAGGTAGTATTGATTGGTTGGTTTCGTGACGAGGCGTCCGAGAGCTGTTCTTTTTTTACATGGCTGTGGCCCGCGACTTTTTCATCCAAGTTGTTTCTCGGTTGTCTTGGCGCGGCTTCGCTCGTCGCGAACGCTTCATAGCGGGCAAGTCGTCCTCCTCGTCGTCATCGAGGTCCGCGATTGCAGCGGCTGCCGCGAGCGTGGTTTCATATTAATAGTACTAGAGGATCATCGCCGGCCATGTCGAATCGGCATCGCTGCTGTTGCTCCTCCTGCTGCTGCTGCTCTGCTGCTGCTGCTGCTGCTGCTGCTGCTGCTGCTAGCTAGTAACTGCTGCTGCCGCTGCCGCTGCTATCGCTTCTAGGTGATGGAGAGGCCATCTCCCACACGAGCACCGTAGGCCGTACGTACAGCTAGCCGTTGGTGTGAGTGGAAGGTGTATGTACTGCTGTGGTGGACAGGTGGGCAGCAGAAGGCAGAGCACCCAAAATCCAAATTTCTCAGTTCCTAGAGGTACGCGACACCGCTCAGAACTGGGCTCAGTTCTGAGAGGATTTGCTGATTTCTGCCCCCTCCAGGAACTGAGACAAAAAATATCGATGTTTTTCTGACCCATAATAGATGGTTCTTATTTCTGAGCGTCGGAGATCGGTGAAAAATCCAGAAATAACGTCTCAAAAAATTCCCATAATAGTTGGTCTTAGTGTGGTGTCCCTGCAGGTACTCTGTAGTTGCTTAAGAAATGTACTTGACTTGCTATCTTCCACATTGAACGCCAACCTGTGCAGTTGTAGTTGTTGCTTCCACAGCAGAAAACTGGCATTCATGTTGCGTGTTATCTACCAGACGGCATACTGGCACCTGGTACAGCAGTGTCTACTTCAGCGCACCCAAGTGTTCGCGCTGATTGATCATCCTGTTCAACTGCAGGTACGGACGCAGAGAGACAATGAGTTCTGCGTGCGAATCGGGTGTAAGTCGTACATGCATACCCTGATACCTGGTAAGCATAAATATCGCACAATCGGCAGCGACAACGAAAATACGTGTTCCACCATTGGGTCCCAGCTGATCGGTACATGCACAGCAGTCATTCAGCTGTCAGTAATCGGGGTTCGAGCCGGAACCAGGTACTCGTAGGAACCACTGGTACAGCAGTCAGGTACCTGGTACCTGTTATGTCATACGACCTGGTACCTAATAATTTATAAAAACATGACATATGAACGAAATTCCGCCAGCAAACACGTCTCTAGGATATCCGTCGAGACAGGCGAACACTTGACACTGCAGCTGACACCACCACAGCAACCAGAAGCAGAGCGAGAACGCACCTTCAGCTTGGCGAAGTTCTCGTTGCGCTTGACTCCGGTAGCGACCTTGTCGGATGTTGCGGTCATGCGAGTGGAAGTACGTGGGCTGCTTGTGGAGCGAGAGGCTGCCGCCGGCGCGCGGAGCACTCGCTCGGCGAGGAAAGGCGTTTGGACGAACGCGAAACCGGGAGCAGCCAGCAACGAAAGGCACATCGCAGACACCATGGGAGACATTGTCGTGCAAGCGTTTCTCGCAAGCTCTCAAGGTACACGATACTGATGAGCGATGATCTGATGGTCCAAACAAAAGCATATTTTTCGTATAGAGTACGGAGGCGTGTTTAGCCCGGGCACGCAGAGCTCGAGCTTCCATGCGGGTGTTCAGTCGGCCGTTCAGTCTTTGTCAGTTGTCGTGTCACAAAGACCTCCGATCTACAACCACTCGTGCGCCCGTAGAAGATTCTAAACCGCCGTTTTGAGGTGTTCAGGGTATGTATAGTACACAACCCAGGAAACATGTTTATATGGCTCCCACCCGGCAACGTGAGCTAGATCATGCAGATCAGGGATCTATCTACCCTAAAAAATCTATTGTTTCGTATTAATAATAGATGAACACTAAAGTAAGTTGGAATGGATGAATGGATGATCCGAGGCAATCCGACGTGTGAATTCTTCGAACTCCCACGGTAATAACTGCTATGCAAAAAGGTTGAAATATTATACCTAGATAATTCCGCAAGCAAGCGTGTGCCTTGTGTGCGAGAGTCGAGAGTCAGCCATGTGTTGCGTTGCTCATGGTTAGTTATTCAGGCTATCAGAGCTCGTGCGGGTACATATTATACTACGACCTTACCCTCGCGTCGACTCCTTTCGCTCCCCCCAAAAAGCAAGCCACATCCAGAACTCTTCTGTCGTGTGACTTAAAGATTTATTTTGTTTACTGCGAATGGCGAAACCAACACACCCACCGCAAACCCATACACTCGTACACAACAGAAAAATACATCAGATAGATAGATAGATAGAGACCGGCTTCAGACAAATAAACGGGAACGTACCAGTATATACGCAGTCTGTGTCACGCCATTTTTCATGTGTGTTCGCCGTCAAGGTTTCTTATACATCGCCGTGCTCCTGTGCTCCTGATGATACACCCTGGTTTTCGAGGGAGAAGAATCCAATCGATCGGACGTCACCCCCGGGGAAATCGAAGGGGAAATCGATCGGACGACCAAACCTTATCCGCACATGAATCGTATTACACACATTTATATTATGTACACATAGATTGTACGTACTAATAAGTACGCATGCATAGTCGCAGGGTACATAAATGTACCTCCATGTATGTTGTATGATTTTGACCAATCAACCTATGTGCCGCAACAGAGATATATATATATATATGCAGTAGAACACGATCCGTGCAAAACACCAGCGAGCACCCCCCCCCCCCCCTCTGTATACGCTGGTACAATGGGGCACCAGGAGGAACACAAAGTGTAACACACGAGAAGAATGTGTGGCGCGGTTGGCCACTATTTTGGAAGGGGACCGGTGCTGCTCCTTAGTCATGTCATACCAAGAACAAGCACGCCACGCCGGTAACACAAGGAAGTATCGGTATGCCAGTGCCAGGTACACATAAAAAAGCAAAGCCGACCGTCAAACTGTGATTTGTCTTTCGCTCGCTGCCCGAGGTGTCTTTACAGCCGCACGCGTTCAAATTTCGAAATTTCGCAAGTTCCAGCAAATTCACCTACGTAGGAAAATTCCGTTTCCGTAATACAAGCAGTTTACCAGGTATTGAATTCGAATTCACCACGCTTTTCTTCAAGATAACGCAGGAGGATCAACCAAACCAAAAGCCCAGCGTCCTCGCAACGAAAAAATGGCTTCGGCACTCCGCTCGTTTTCCTACGCCCCCCCCCCCCCCCCACCAGGCATCCCACGCGCGGTACCTGATACTGCAATTTAATAGCGTACGTATTAACAAACAAGCCAACGACAACACGGAGTGCCTACTGGTACGATTACTATAGCTATAGCTATAGCATTCATCACACTTGCCCAACAATGGCAGAACGGGGCAAAAACAAAAAAAAACATACGCCCCTGTCTCGGCTGGTTTGTGTGGGCTGCATGCAAAACTCTCCCGTTCGTTGTCGTGAGTGCGTACACCCTTGCTGCTGTAGAGCGCAGGGCCGGAGGGAAGCGCAGGGATGTTAACTACCACGTATAGCACAAGCCAGCGTGCAGTGTCTTCGTTCACCACGCCGATCCCCCGAGTCCGACGCACACAACACGGAGCCTAGCGCGGGTCCAGCGCTTACTACACCACCTGTTGTCGCTCTACCTGAAACTGCAAAACTCTAAACAAAAGTCCTACTAACCCCGCCCTCGCTCTCTCAAACCTCCTGGGAAATCACCAAAAAGAGAGCGAAGAGCAGAAGCGCCTTGGTGCAGGCTTCATCGAGGCGCACCCACGGCATGTACCACCCGTGCCCCTGCCTTCCCCTCTGCCCCACCACCACCCCCTTGCCCCAAAGAAAACCTCGAAGTCAGAGGAAAAGCACGTCCAACCCCTGAATGACCGTGCCATTAATAGCGGCTCGTCCAACACGGCCAGGCGCACGCTACACGGTACCCCCCCCCCTCGCGAGGCGTTCTCCCTCCCCTCCTCCAACCTCGTCGGCGCTGTTACCTACTTGGAGACCGGTTATTTTCAGGACTCTTCGCGGGTCATGACCCCAACCCGCGGATCGGGTCAGGAAGTTTTCGAAATCTCACGGGTCGGGTTGCGTCGGGTCACATACTATCACGGGTTGGGTCTGGTCACCGTTACTGACCCGACCCGAACCGACCCGCGAGGATTGACCCGACCCGTGAACAACCCGGTCTTTTTTTGGGTGGGTCAAGGCCTCTTTTGATCTCAACATACTACTTTCAGTATAGGACGGTCAATCAAGGGGTCAACCCGCGGTCTCCTACAATAATAGCATCATTTTTTCAATGCCTACGGCAACATCCAGCACAACATCCCCACGAAACGCCGTGGGCGAGGGAGGAACGGAGACAAGCAAATAAGCAAAAGGTACCACACGGACCAACAAAAGGTACAGCAATGGACCGAGGAGAAGTCGGCGGGATGAAAGCTGGGTGTGGGCGTGCTGCACCGGACCGCACCGCACCGCACCGCTGCTGCTGCAAAACCCCTGCATAACGTAGGTATGCTATATTTATGGAATGATTTGACCAATCAGCAGCAACCGGATTTCTTCTCCGTCCTAGGCCGCATGATCGGAAAAGCTTCCCTTTCCGGCTGCACGGTAGCCTTCGGCAGCTTTTGGGCTAGGGGGTGCGTGCGGGCCAAGAGGGTGGAAGGGGGGGGGGGTGGGGGTTGGGTGAGGGAAGGGCATCAGTCGTGGGGCCCTCGTCAAGGAACGGGCCAATGATTACTTCGGTGAGACCCTCATCACGAACGGATCAATGGCTGTTATCGGACTTGGTGTACGCCACAGTTTTGTGGATATCACTTCGTTCGATTTCGTAAATAGGACTGTTAAAAGTGTCAGGAATTGGGATATCGGGTGTTGATCGGGGTTTGCGCCGTAACGCCACGAGGTGAGAGAGGGGAAGGGGGTGCATGAGCAGGAAAATACACCTGTTCTTCTACTGTGGGCCGAATGATAATGAAGCCAAAGTCACAGCCCACGAATCGATGTTGGCACAGGTTGTGCGATTTACCAAAACGGCGACAGAAGCAAACGATTCGAAAACAAAGAAGAACCCTTATCGCACCCAACAGTATGTACCTCAAGACAGCTAACAAAAAAAACACCCTTCATGACACCAACAGGACAGCAAGACACCGAATACACATCACTACAGTAGATGCAAGAAGCATCTCATTCCGCCACTCGAAAGCCCCTTCGCACAGAGGCCGACGCGCCCCAGCGTTCATGCCGTGAAATGGCACCTACGCCCGGTTCACGCCCCAGCCTCCCAACGTTGTGATATATCCCCTTATCACCTTCATTTGATATGGAGGCGTTGTTATTCCTAAAAAACAGGGGCCACCGTCCCCTCGGTCACAAACATCTGGGCGAGGGAAGAGCTAAGATTAAAGATTGTACAGCTGTCGCTAGGAACTCGCGCAGCAGAATCCCTTCCGTCACTCTGAAACCACAAAAAAACAAATATCACACTGTTCCTTCTTGAAGGCTCCTCCCTACACCTCTCTTCCTCGGCAAACCCTCATTTACCTTAGCTATCGACAACAGAGTGATTTTGAAGGGAAAATGATTGGGTTGGATTTCCCGTGGTCTGCTTCCCATATATTAGCAACCCCAACCGACCAAAAATCAATCGCTGTGGGAAAAAGTGACCAAAATGACGTTTTAAATCTACTGTAAGTACTCTTGGCTTGGGTAGCTCTGAGGGCTGGTAGAGCAACTTCTGATTGGCTGCGTAGCGCCTTCGGATTCACGTGTTTTAACCAATCAGCCCAGCTTTGTCGGTTTCCGACATTTTTATAATCCAACCAAATTGGCTTATCGCAAACACCCTACGAGTGTAACGTCCCACCCTCTCGTCATTGGCAGCAGTGCGATGCCGCTGCCTTGACCCCTCCGCGCCAATCCAAGAAGACAGGGCAACGAGTCCGCGCGCACGTGAGGCGACGCGACACGTCAGGCAAAGGACGCACGCACTCACCAATTTCAACGAAGATACTCTTGACGTTTTGTGCGCTCTTCGCCGAAGTTTCCATGTGAATCAGTCCGTTGTCCTCGGCGTACTGATGCGCCTCCTCGAACTGCACTTGCCTGAAACGGCCGACGGTAAAACAACGGCGGAGGGGGAAAAAAAGTCGTGCAGCAAGAAAAGACGCATGAGCTTACACATCCACACCCCACTGCCGTTGTGGCGCCTGCGGAATAGAAGACCGCAGTGCGTTTGGGCTTGGCACCAATAGAGTTCACGAGTTGGGCCCAGCTTCGACACGTTGGTTGTAAGTCCACACTAATTTTTCACTACACATCATCTTGCGAGAATTTTCCGGGGTTACCGTCTCCAAAATAAAATAATAAGGTACTGCTGTCGCTATGCACTCGCGCAGCAGAATTTTTGTAACTGTCGTCAACTTGTATGCGTTGCTGGATGGTAGACGGTGATATTAGTCGTCGTAGTTGTCTCGTCGACAATGCAAAATATGTTTGGCTGTAAAAGCACTTGTGGATGTTGTTCGGTCACAAGCCAGAAGACATCGGATCAGGCTCCAACACTACTACTACTATTACGGAGGACCATAGTAAATAGGACCAAATATTGTTAGTAAAAATATGTAAATGTATAAGTTTTTGTGTTTACCGTAGGTCCTGTTTACTCTGGACCCCCGTAATACTACTACTGCACTGATATTGCTATAGTACCGCGCACAAGAGAGAAGACATCCGGATCACGGATCAGGCTCAGATACGTTACTGCTGTGTCGACTACAAGTAGTACGACGTACTCGTACGGTATAGTACTACACAGCAACAACAACACTACTGATGCATCATGCTATTATACATACGTGCGTACAGCAGTACTGGTATGATATCATTCTGGAGTTTGGAGTCGAGCTTGAGTGGGGAAAAACGAAACCAGGAACAGCGAGATGCTGTTGTTGCTGCAGTTGGGGCTGTGCTCCCGACGAAGCGTTTGGGTCGAGGCTGCCAAGGGAAATCGTACAACAAAAAGCACACCAACAGGACGGAGCCCAAAAACGCAGTTCCCGTGGTTGGATCGCTAGCTGGCCCGTGCTTGCTCGTTTTTTTCTTGTTTGGGTCTTTCAGACCCGGGAAAACAAAACCCTGTGTTATTTTTCAGTAAAAGCCTCAACATGTACTACCTAATTTCACGGCGGGGGCTTCAAGCATTCCTGGGGGACCCTATTTGACTGTACAACACGACATAGATATGAGTTGCCGTCCTGTTCCCTAGGTGTAACCTTAATCTGCGTATAGTGATCAGGGAGATGGTGGTCTGTGACAGGGTTAACGTGTATGGCTTTGTTTACGAATCGGGGGCGGACGGACGGACGGACGGACGGACGCTTCTGGAGTTTCGGGAACAGACAACCGCGCAGACTAAAATTTATACGTGTAGCCAACGTACACATACGTGGCGGTAGGTACACTATGCACAGCAGCAACAGCAGTAGCCGCAGCTGTAGGTGCAAACGTACATCAGTAGTTGGTGCGAGGGGTGTAGCAACAGTAAGTAGGGGCAGTCTCGGGGCAGGTAACCTCAACCCTAACCCTAAGCAGTAAGTAGGTGCAGTTGCGTAACTGCTGTACGTACTTACCGTATCAGAGGTACAGGTACATAATACATCAAGCACTCTTGTAACGTATCATATGTACATACGTACATCTGATATCACTGGTAGGTGTCGTACAATAGCAGGTAGAGTACTACGTACAGCGGTACGATCACAAACAGAGAGATAAGTCGCATCCGTCCTGTTGGTTATTCACTGCGCCATTCGACGCTCCTCCTTTTGACATGAAATTAACTTGGAACGGTCGCTTGTACGTAACGAGTTTTTTTCTGGGGGGGTTGCTGCTGCTGCTGCTGCTGCTGATGTTTTTTTTCTGGGGGGGTTGCTGCTGCTGCTGCTGCTGCTGTCTAGGCGATAGTGGCGGTGGTGGGAGATGGTGCCGCTCGAATCGCCAGTACCGGCCGAAAATACAACACCCTTAAGCAACATGGTTACTATAGTAAACCGGCAGTGCCGTCCACAGTGGCTTAGATCCGGGCACATACCGGGGCTGAAGCGTTTCACAGCACAAGATATACACGGCGTGTGGCGCAGAGGTAAATAACGAAAGCCGGAATCTGTTACCGCTACGATACTACTACCGCCACTGCCCTGTCATTTGTCCGCGGAGGACTGCGCCGGAGCTATTATTGGGTCCACTATGTCAGCCAATGAGATGATTACGAGCTTTTCGATCCTTTTTTTTTCTTTTACGGGATACCGCCGACAACAGCGCTGCTTTGCGCAGCAACATACACAGCAGAGTGCGAGGTGTAGGCAATCGCAATCGATGGCAACAACAAGGACGTACTCGTACTAGCTGCTGCCATCACGGCCGGCTGCGGAAAATCCCACTGCTGCTGCTGCTGCTTTCGCTGCTGCTTCTAGCAGCAGCAGTGCAGCATCTATCACACACAAAGAAAGTTAGAACGCGATCGGTAACAACCGACAAATCCAGGTAGCTCGTACCAGGTACAATCTCAATAGTGGCGACAAAAATATCTCCAACAGCAGAGACGGTCGGAGCGTCGTGGTGGTGTAGGCGAAAATCGACAGCAGAAGCACGTACTTACTGCTGTCCTCTCGGCTGGCCGTGAGATTTGCACCGCTTAATGCAGCAGCATCAAACAGCGTTCGACAAATCCAGGTAGCTCGTACCAGGTACAATCTCAATGGTGGCGACAAAAATATCTCCAACAGCAGAGACGGTCGGTGCGTCGGGTGGGTGTAGGCGAAAATCGACAGCTGAAGCACGTACTTACTGCTGTCCTCTCGGCTGGCCGTGAGATTTGCACCGCTTAATGAAGCAGCATCAAACAGCGTTCGTACCACCCTCCTTACAAATAACGCCACCGAATGTACCACAACGCCCGTTGGTAGATGCACGTTGCGGGATCCGCTGCAAGCGGAGGGCTACGACCTCAACGAGGGGGTGCAACAATCCCGTTGGGCAGCAGAACTCTCCACGGTAAGAACCCCCACTTGGTCCGATCGATGACCTGTGGACCATTTGCGAGCGATGCTCGTATCGACATGTACGATTGTTGTACGTACGTAGGTCCTCTCATCGTATGTACCTGGATTTATAGTAGCGTTGGTAGCACCCTCTCAATAACGCCACATAATTTACAACAACGTCCATCGGCCAAGCTGCGGTGTGCGTGTGCGAGGGGTTTCGGGGGGTCGTCTAGCTCGAGGCACAGGGCTCTGGAGAAGCCAGAAAATCGCACAGACTACTTGTATCTGTGTCAGGTATCGATTTTCGCTGCGATGATTTGTGAGCGAATTGCAAACGATGCTCGTACAGCAGCACCACCACCAGCAGCAGGCAGCAGCAGTGTGATGGTAATATTCGTTGTGATTGAGAGTACGAGGGGTGTTCGGGTGGGTCGCGTAGCTCAAAGCACAGGGCGCCGTTGAAGCCGAAAATTGGCCCACACTGCTTGTATGTGTATCGGCTATCGATTCCCGCTGCGTGCGGTATGCGCCTCAACGTCGGGAGCCGCTCGGGGGAGGAAAAAAACCGTAGTTTGGAGCTTTCGGTTGGTAGGGGTCAGACAGAGAGGTTAGGAGTTTCCGCCATGGATACCCTAGGATAAACCTAGGGAATAATAACTCACACCATAACGGACAACTCAAGTCATCGATTAAATAATTTCCCCCACCCCATACCCTATATTCCTAAGAGCTTACGAATTATAGTACCCGCAAGTTCACTACCAAAGCACCCAAGCGCTTACCGGCGGTGTTCGAGGTCCGCCTTGTTCCCTGCTAGCGCGATAATCACGTTCGGGTCTCCTCTGCGCTGCAGCTCCTTCACCCACGACTTGGCACCGTTGAACGACTCCTAAACACCCGAGGAGGAGGAGGGGTAGGGGTACGGAGCGGGTACTCATTATCATGCATGGCCGTACTCGTATGGCCATAGGCCCTAGCATCCCTACAATGCCCGCACGGAGCACATCGGGTTTTCACCGACCAGGCAGACATTGCTTGCACCAAGCGCGAAGCGCCGTGATGTGTAGGGCGAGTCGCATGAAGGTTGAGATGCATCCTACTATTACGGGGGACCATAGTAAATGGGACCAAATTTTGTTAGTAAAAATAGGGGAATATATAGGTTTCTGTGTGTATCGTAGGTGCTATTTACTATGGTCTTCCGTAATAAGAACCATTTTTGATGCGGATCTTCTTGCATACGGATGACAGCATCAATGAATTGATTTAATTTCTGGAGTGGCCACTTCCAGAGACAGCAATGGGGTTACCATATAACTGCCTCGTGGGTGCTTTACCATATACACACTACGTGATACGATCATCTCCCTTGTGCGTAGTTAATGTTCTCCCCGCACAAAAAGGATAACTCGACCGCCAGCCGTGATGACCGCGCCAAGAAAAAACAAGAAAAAAACGGTACCCTGGTTGTCTAGATCACGCAGTGAGAGGCGTGTTTTACAGCGTCGTCGCCAAAACGACTCCAACCCAACCTATGTATACCAGGTACATAAAGAGGGGCGGGGGGGGCAGGAGGGAGGGAGGGAGGAAATCATTTTTGGACTTTCCGGTACTTCAAAATACGTGGGTTTCACGGCAACTACGTAAAGAGGGGTAGGTACCTAACTGTAGAACCTGCCAAATAACGAATAAAACATCTGCGAGAATCGTACTCACGACCCCACGTATGTTGGTTCTATAGCATCGCCCGCTGTCTACTAAGCCGCATGAACTACAGGCAACTAGTTGCTTGGTAGGCTAGCGGGTAGTGATTTCAAGCTACGATTATATACGCAAGGCAAAAAAAAAAACAATACGAAACGCGAAACATCCTACATCCCAAACGTGGCAGACAAGCAAGCGCGGCATGCAATGTCAACAGCAACAAACCGTAATCCGTATTCCGTGAATCTCTCCTGACCCATGCGTGGACTGTGACGAATGCGTGGACTACTGTCACAAGTTCAGCCGTATAATTGTCGTGCACGATGTTCTCTGGAATACGGAGTGCTATAGAACCAGGACCAGCAAAGGTTGGGTCGCGACTTCGACTTTCGCAGACTGCCTAATTGTTGATTTACCGTGTACCGGAGGCATGCATCCAAGGTGGGAGGACGTGCACTCGGAGGGAGTGGGAGGCGGCACGCGGGAGAAAAAAGGGGGGGGGGGGGGGGGGGGGGGGGATTTTTTCTTTAATCCCCGGCGCATCACGATGCTGGAGGGGCAAATAATATGCGGACCATACGAAAGCGGGAGTTTCGAACACTACCAATAAAGGGTGATACAACAAATATCGTCGTTATTGGCGAGATGGTAGCGGTGGTGTCTCACATTTTCTCGATGCTATATTACACCCACTTCGTTATGACACGTCGGCTGCTGGACACAGCCATACTGAAGTACCACTCTCGTTCAAAAAGGACCGCTTGGTCTTCACATTAATGTATAAACGCCCCTTATAGTAGTTCCGTCCAGAGTGTTGCGTGCAAATTACCCGAGCTCGGTTGTGGTAGAAGTAACCAACTAGGTACCTACTGGTAGTGTTTATGAGCATTTTATTTGGTCGCGAGAATGATACATGCAATCTCTCGGTAGGAAGGAACGCGGCCCTATCGTACACGTTGCGCGTTTCTTGCAAGATCGTGGCCAGCGCCGAAAAAAAAAAAAAAGGAAAGCGCGCGGAAATTTCCCGCCGTGAACATCAAAAATAAAAGAGCACAACTCGACGCAGGGTGACGAGCGCTACAGGAAAACTGGAACACAGTTTTGTGGCAAGCAAGGCATTCATAGGCGGGGAGAGGGGCCAGAGCATCGCACAAGCAATGGACCACGAGGGCGGCTACTGCGCATGCAAATACGAACGTAAATACAAATGCAGGTACACGTGTAAATACAAACGCAAACACAAATACAACAAATACAAACGCGCATTAAATAGAGCACACAAAAATACGTACCGGTGTACCCGAAAATGTCACGTATCAACATATTGATACGGACACCCATACGCGAAACGGTCCATACATTTTACGGGCACAGAAAAGGAACCCTACTCCTACTAACAGCGGAATTAATAGAATCAACTCCGCAGTTGTGGCATTAAAGCTCTAGACCCTACATAGAATCCCGGCCACCTAAGGGCTGGGCAAGACTCACGCCCCGTCCGGCTCTCCACAAGGTTGGCAACAGTAAAAACCGCAGATCGCGACGTGCATTGCACTCGCGTCAATGCCAGCAGCTCCTCCTTCATCTACGGAACGTCCAACCGAACCCACGGAAAAATTCTGGGGTCTTCGGTTCAGAATTCTGAAACCAGGAAAAGAACGGAGGGGGGGGGGGGGGGGCTTGCTTGACCTTGTTACCTGTCAGGTACCAATCTGTCCCGAAATACAAGAAACGTTTGGTTTAACTATTAGTGTACAAACGTTGCTTATATTATGGTACAGTTTGGTACACTGCAAATATTATTCCGCACTGATTCCAACTATGCGATTCCTCGGACAGACCCGGACAGATAGATCCCTGATTTGCAATGATCTACAGGTCGTTCTACCGGGTGGAAGGGAGCCGTAGAATCTGCAGGTTCTGCGTGTAGCACCCGTTTGCTGGGTCGGATCTGTACTGCACAGATCCTGCAGAACATCGCACAACGGCAGGTTAATAAGGTCCAGATGATCAATCTGTAGATGATCAATACGTAGATAATCTGTCAGAGGTGTGAACTTTGTATTATGCCCCCCAAAGCGTGGGTGACGGCTCTAAAGGGGTTACACCTTCCGCTCGTTTTTTTTTTTCCCACGGTGCAGGCTTTTCGTCTCTGAACGGGTCCCAGATGGCCGCAGGCGTGTGCGCTTACAGGCCCCACCGCAGCCTCGGTTTCTCGACGCCGCCAGCGCACTACGATTAATAGTGCGAGCGTTCGAACCACACGGGATCAATAGATCAGCGAGCGGCCCCCAGTCTAGCCGCCACCCCCGAGAAGATGGGGTGGGGGGAAGGGGTATTCATTTGTTGCTTGCCTTGAGTCACTTGACCATTGACCACGCATCTTTTTGGAGACGTAGCACCGTTCCTACTCCTAACATTAATAGAGACACCTCCAACAGCTGGGCGCTCACTGCGTTGTTTCCATAGAGTACATAGTTTTGCTAGTCTTATCCCCTTGCTCGGGGTGGGGCTATCTACAAGCGCAGCAACACACTTGCCGCCGAGGAACCAACAACGAGTGGGCCATACTCCTGCCTACAACTGGAGTTTTTTATTGGGTGACAACAAGAAAGAAAAAAATCACTATTAAACACGAGGAACAACTGCGACGCCAGAAAAGGTCGCGTGCACACAGACACTACAGCAGCAGTGCCCCCCCCCCCCCCCCTCCCTCTTGCGGGTACAAAGTGCGTACTGGCTGTAGTAAGCAAAAGGTGCACATACACAGAAGGAGTATACAGCGCAGAAACATGGCTGCTCAGGAGGAGAACGCGCCAGGACAGCCCGGCGCTTTTGCGCGCCAAAAAAGCGAATGCGGCGGCGCAACCAAAAAATCCTTCCAGCTCCGAGTCCGATTCTGCCACACCCGGGCTACAACTAACGCTTGCCTTATTGGTGACGTCGTACACAACAATCGCGGCGGCCGCCCCCCGGTAATACATGGGCGCCAGGCTGCGGTATCGCTCCTGCCCGGCCGTATCCCATATCTCGAACTTCACCGTCGCCTCATCGAGCTGCACCTTTTGCGTCAGGAACGCGGCTGGTCGGTCCCACACGCGCGCAGGCAACGTCAACAGAGAATGTTGGGGCGGAACAAAGGCGGCGGAGACAACAGCGGCAGGAGCAGGAAGGGCCAGGACCAGCAGGAGGATCAGGACCGCGGCCAGGTGCTACGCACAACAAGGCGTAATATGCAACATACGGTACAGTACAGAACACCAATATACCAAGAAAACGAGCAAAAAGAAAGGCAGGCTGAGATTTGCAGGGAAATAAATAAGTTCGGGAGTCAGCATAGAACGCGCCCATTCTTGAATAAGAAACATCCGGTTTGGGTCAGCTTTCCTGTTTCTTATAAGGTGTCCTGTCCTGTAGTGTACGAAAGCCAACATACTGCTGTAGCTCATGTGTATTCTTTGTTTACGCGTAATTCTAGGTGGTATGTATCCACGATAAAATTGTTCGTGCTTGCGCGTTGCACTTGCGTGGCGATCATGGCGACAGACAAACGGTTCATCTGGAACAGCGCCAACAGGTGGCTGGTCACCGATAGTCCCGGCCTTCGCCCGCGCGAAGCAGCCCCGTCGAAGCACCAGACCGACAACCTGCCACAAGCGGTGTGCGCGTCACACTCGTAACGTGCAACTTCAGGAACAGAAGGGCGTGCCAAGCGCAGTCTGTTCGTGACCCCAAAAAGTGTGTCTGGTATTCAGAACATGGGGAGAGAAGAAGAGCGTCGCGATACACGATCCCGGAACAAGTGCAGCAGAAGCGGCCTAACCGCAAAGGCCTGGATGCCTCAAACTGCGTAGCGCACCATCCGCTCACCGTTCACGCCCGCACAGAGAGATGCTGTGCCCTGGTCTACAAAAGCGCCCGCCCGGCTGAACGGTGGATGGACGGCTCGAGGCCGCAGCGATAGACAGGTTTATCGTCACAAAAAAAAGTATGCTGGTACCTGGTATCTGGTGCCAGCCTGATCGTGCCTTACGCAAAGAACATCTAGGGAGGCTACAAAAGCCTCCAAGCTTGCCTTGTTCCTACCATCAAGACTAACATATACTGGTACCACGAACCACCCTCTCCCGAAAAAAAAGGATCGCTGAAACGTTAACATAAGGATCAAACGGTCCTTGCATCTCCGTCCAGTGTGGTACCTACAGTAGTATCAACTTTCTCGGCGCATCCAACCATCCCTCTAGCCTGCTGCTTACTGCCACTGCCGCCAACACCTCCTCTCGGCACCAGTAAGTCCGACACCTATACAGCAGCAGCACGTGGGTTGGGTTCCCAACTCCGGCAACGCACACAGCACGATACACATCGCATCTTCTTTTCGAGGACTCCCAGAACTCCACATAATCCTTATCTGTAGTCACGACATCAACTGAAAATATCGCGACAAGATCATGTGCATGGCACAGCAGCAGCAGCAGTACTTTAGAGATAGCGGAATCAGTAGCCATACTGTAGTAATAGCGGAATCAGTGGACATAACGACAACTACAGTACTGCTACTGCTGTACAAAGTATTCATCATACTGCTGTTGCTGCTGTACACGCTTTTGCACCAGCGTCCACCCCACGGGAAAAAAAAAAACGAACGGCGAGTCAGTCCCTCCTAGGCGTTGTGGCCGCTGACCGTGGTCCTCAACCATGAAAGATCTTGCCACGATATTTCACAGAGTCCCTGACAATGGTTGTCTTGCTGGCGATCGGTGACAAAAGAAAAAAAAAAAAAAAAAACAAGATGATAGCAACAATGCAAAAGGAGAAGGCGTAATAGACTCCTACAGCTACCGCAACTGGTGATCGACGGTGTTTTCAAGTATAGAGTCGATTTTCCTTCCTCGGAACAGTCAGTAAGCCAGTATCTCATACGCTGCTAGTAGCTGTGTCGTGGGAGTATGTAGATTGCGGACGGGGCATTCTGATTGGCGAAACGTCTACGGTTTCACAAGACAGAAATAACACGCTTTGGTCAGTATAAGCCCTTCCCGCATCCCGAGGGGGGGGATGGGGGTTGGGGCATCGGCGGAGGCGGCTGCGTTTAGCGTCGCCATGTCAGCGGTCACGGATCATCCGTCCAAGCGGCTTATACACTACCGTACTATTTGACTACTAACAGTGTGGGAACGGGACAAGGTATCAACAACGGTTGTGAGCTTCTCACTACTTACGGAACTCGTACTACAGCATGCGTACTCCAAGCAAGTCTTGCAACCTACAGCAGTGTTCCGCCCCCAGTCTTGTTACCAAATCTGTTGCAGGGTATACGTAACAATGCTTGGACGAGAGATTTTTTGTGAGCAGACACAAGGGATGTGACCAGGTCATTCAGCGTCAACAGTCTTCCATGCCGCGAGGGAGAAAACTCGTGGCCGCTGGTCGCAGGCAACGAACGCCCTCGAAATTCACGGGATTTCATGGATGCTCACGGATGTTGGTATGGGTGTTCATGTGGATGTTCAGCACAAAGCAGGTAAAGCCGCAGGAGGGATACGCCGTCGTTTGGCGCGTCTCCGGATGAGGATTACAGGAGATTAATGAAATACCAGGTATAGGATAACTGTCGACACTGGGCCTGGACCGTGCCAACCATGTAACTCCGCTGAATGTTTTAAGGGATGGTGAGGGGGGGGGGGGGGGGTGCGGGGAATGGGGGCGGGGGGGGGGGGGGGGGGGGGGGGGTGTACTCATTTGTTGCTTGCCTTAGTCATTTGACAATTGACCAAGCATCCCTTTCGAGACGGAGCACCGTTCCTGCTCCTAATATTAATAGAGAAACCTCCAACATTTGGGCGCTCATTTCGTTGTTTTCAGATATAACATAGAAACTTTTTGCTAGTCTTATCCCCTTCCTGTTGGGGCGCCTGGCCCATCTGTCTCCTAGGACAGCGATCGTTTTCTCGCTGCTATCTAGTGTATCAAACTCCTCCATGTCACATTCGTCTATTTCCTTCATCTCTTCTAACACATCCCGTTCCTCCTTGTACATTTCACATTTTCTTACATGTGAGTTCTACTCTATTGCTTTGCCACACAGGCACATCTGTGCATCTACTTCCTTCTCCTCCCGGCTACTGGTATACATCTTTCTTCTTTCTGGCAGGTCCAGGTCACCTACACGAAATTGCAGTTTCAGCGTTTTCGCGAAGTCCGTTGGGCCGTGCAAATACGTTTTCATTCCTATTCCTTTGCTCAATCCCCCGTATATCTCCACGTGTTTTTCCGATTCCACCTTGTTTCTTAGCGCCAGCCTTTCCCTTTCTATCCTATCTTCTGTGTCTGCCTTGTACCTCCCAAACTTCCCGGCGGACATCACTTCTTCTTGGTTTCCCCCTATATCCTTCCATACTTTCTCAACTACGCTATCCCACCTTATTCCAGCTCACCGTTTAGATACTTTCTCCCATACAGCTCTATCAACTATGGCTGGCAACCTCTTTTTTGGCATGTTCCTTACTTTTATATTGCCATTTCAACTTTCTCATGTCTCTACTTGTCTTGAGTGGGTGCATTCCCAGTTTTGCTCTTAATACTGTATTAATAGTCGTACTTGAGCATCTTGGGATTTTTTTAGCTGCTGTCATCTGCACTGTTTTCAACTGTTTTACGAGCTTCGCGTTCCCTTCCCATACTTCTACTGCATATTCTAGCTGTGGTACTATCACATTCATGAGGATAGATCTCTTAATCCTGGTGTCAAGGTGCGAGTCTGTTAGGATCGGGGGGGGGGTAGTAGAGGAGGGTGGGGGTGGGGGTGGGGGATGGAGATGGTGGAGTGGTGGGGTTGGAGAGGTGGTGGGGGTGAAGAAGGGGCGGTTAGGGGGGGGGGGGGGGGGGGGGGGGGGGGGGGGGGGGGGTACTCGATAAGAGAGATGTACTCGATCTCATGCATGGCCGTAGTCGTATGAACATAGACCCTCGCATCCCTACAATGCCGGGACGGAGCATGTCGGGTTTTCACCGACCAGGCAGACATTGCTTGCACCAAGCGCGAAGCGCCGTGAGGTGTCCGGCGAGTCGCATGAAGGGTGAGCTGCATCCTACTAAGAACCGCTTGTGAGGCGGAGTTGCATATGGATAACAGCCTCAACGACTTAGTTTGATTTCCGGTGTAGCCACTTCCATAGACAGCAATGGGAGTACTATGTAACTGCCTCTTGGGTGCCTTACCTTGAACACTACGTGATACGATCAATTCCCTTGTGCAGAGTAAAGGTTCTTTACTTCGCACAAATGATCTCACTCGACAACCAGCTGTGGGCGACCGCCAAAAAAAAAAAGTGTGGAGGGGGGAGGTGTACTCATCATCATGCATGGCCGTTTCTTACAGTTATTTTCGTATCATGTACCACCAGGTACCAGGTATACCTGAAGAGTACTACAGTAATATCGGTTACGTCGAAGCTGCAGCTGTGTATGATGCTTTCTGCGTTTTTCATCAAAAGCCTTTGGGGAAGCATTTTCTGAGGGCTGACTGCGGCTCCAGTACACACAGCAGGGTCTAGGGCCCTAAAACTGCAGTAGAAGATCTGCGCTTCTACATACTCCGTATGATCGGATAAACTCTGTGCGTAAGTTGAACTTGTATCTTAAGAAACCAGCAGTACCATGGTAAAGCAAGTCCACACAACGCGGAAATACGAGGTAGGCTACTACTCGTACAGCCCTTTTAGACTCCCACCAAAGATTGAGCGGAGCTGGCTGTAATTCTGGTACCCAGACTGACATCTTTCTGGTTTTAATTTTCCTAAATACTAGAACCTACTCATTGTACTCTTCGAGCTACAATAGATAGTGGCAACGACCTATTGATAGTGTGAGATCAACAACGACCGCTTGCAGCATATCATCGCTTTGCGTGTTGATAACTATTGAGGAGTCAAAACATCTCAACACCTACTATACCATGCGCCAGGCCGCGTGTCGATAAACGACCAAGGGAGCTTCGGGCTTCGGGCGTTCACAGGCAGGGTGCAGCATACCTTCCCGGGGGATGGGGTGGTTCTGAGACGGAATCACAACTCATGCTACGCGTAATCCACGGTCTACATACCTCCTCCACACCCACCATGCGCCGAGCCGCGTGTCGATAAACGACCAAGGAGCTTCGGGCGTTCACAGGCAGGGCGCAGCTCGCCCTGCCCGACGATGGGGGTGACTGCGCGTCGTCCACGGTCTACATACCTTGTACCGGTATCTATAGCATATCCCTACCCCTAACCGTTGAGTGAAATACCAACACGTACGTACCACACACCTGGTACCAAACGCCCTAGAAAAAAATAACCAAAGCTGTGATAAAAACCTACCAACTGGCACGGGAAGGGGAAAATCAGCGGAGTATACGTACTCGATGCTGGTGTACAGCAGCGCTGCAATACTATTGACGCCTCCTCACGAAACGTGAGGATGATGATAAACTCGCGTCACATCACTGCATACACAGGCAGCATCATCATGCGGAGCATCTACGCGTTTTGAGGTCAGAAAATCGGGCAAATACGGACGTGGCCGAGATACCCGTGAAGGAAGGGCGAGCGAGAGATGAGACGCATCATGCGGTGATGCGGCGAGGCCACGATGGCGGGCACAGGTGTTTTACCACTTGCAGGGACAGCAGTACAAGGTCCCACTCTGGACAGGATATACAAGGATCGTTTTGATTTACCAGGCAATTATCCGTAGGCGAATTACGGGGGATTTCTTCTTTCAGGAATGCTTTTGAGTGATCAACGTTCAAGCTCATGCTGCACATTGCCGGATGGCAAGCATAACATCAAATAAAATTATTATCGTACCATTCCGTACGAAAATGTATGGACCAATCATTTTTCATCATAATTCCTACACGTTCCTGCATATTATCGTCCAGAGATGTATTCTGTACCAGTATCGAGTACCCCTCTGTCGCTAAATATGAGATCGTTTGGATTAAATACTTTTATAACAACAGCTATTAATGGTGCACATATACCGGGACAGAGTGGTGCCGGGTATGTCGATAGTGGGTACGTGTGTGCGTACTATTTTAGGTATTAATTCGATGCTTGTATCATAAAAATATGCTTAATAGCGTTCGTCATTCCAGATGGGTGAACGTGTACAACTATTGTTTTAATAGTCTAAACCAAGTGCGTTTTTTTACAGCACAGGTAAGGCAGGAGACGCAGGTATTGTTCAACCGGTGTAACAGCAGCGCACTGCTGTGTGTGTTCTGCACATTAAATCGTTCTTTTTACCCGTCGACATCCAGCAGAACCAGTGTCCGTGCCGATTCTTCAATCCTAGAGAGATACAAGTTCTGTGGTCACAAAACTACGCCACAGAGATACTACTATGCTGTACAGGAACCTAAAGCTGAGTCTAGCTGCAAGTGCTTTGTCCCTACAACAGGAGTGAGTGCAGTCCTTAAGGACCAAGGGGGTTACGTAAATCTGACTCTTATTCCAAGTGTTTTGTCCCCACAACTGGAGTGAGTGCAGTCCTTAAGGCCCAAGGGGGTTACCTAAATCCGACTCTAATTCCAAGTGATGTGTCCCCACAACTGGAGTGAGTGCAGTCCTTAAGGCCCAAGGGGGTTACCTAAACCCGACTCCAATTCCAAG